>OY560185.1:2467793-3686690 GCA_961405105.1 Perizoma affinitatum | reverse complement strand
TTTTGTACCTATCTATATACATATTTCCTAGGCTTCGTAAGCTTTCATTTATAATGCTATGACGCAAGTGTGAAAGCTATTGGGAACATCGTTACTGAATAAAGCGTTTATACATGACTAACCTCCGCCCACGACTTCGCCCGCGTCGTATCCGGAGAAAAATTAGACTCTGTTTCTAAGTCGCCATATCTGTTCCGATTTTGCATGCAAATCAATTAAGTCGCTACTGAGATATTTGAGCAACACACATTCAAACTTTCGCATAGGTAATCTCAATAATATGATCCTATCCTATTAATAGTATCATACTATCATTGATAGGATAATTGATTTTTAAAAGCAATATATATCTGATCAGTTGATCACTTTAAGCTTCGATAGTCTTTCACCCAAGACAACGATTTTGTCTATATAAGAGAGAACAAAAGTGACATTTGGGACTGTTTCAACATTTCTATTGTCTCGAGCATGGCGATCTTAAGAATGAAGGGATAGAGAAGTTTCTACTTTTTCCACAAGACAGAAGTCTACATCGTCGAGCATGGCGAATATGTTTTGTCTATCCTTAAGATTTAGGGCTAGAGAAATTTCTTCTCAAATAGTCTACATCTCGAGAGACGTAACCAAGAGTTTCTTAGTGTTTTGTGTGTCTACTTTTTATGCTAAGATATAATAGAAGATACTTATAAAAACAAAGAACGGGTACCGTTACCATCTTTTTTATTTTTATGCTGATAAACTATAGAGAAAGGCGGAGAGAAACTCGATAAGGAAGCTCACAGGAAGGAGCCTTCGAATTTTCCCCATCTTGCCCCATTTTGGGACTGTTAACCGGAGAGGTTTAGTGGGTTAAAGTCCCTCATAACAGTAAAAGCGTGAAATTCCCCGCTCAAAAAAAAAAGTTGTTTATGTCACCGTGTGTCGCGAAGTATTTGTGCCGCATCGCTGGTAGGGAAGAGATGCCACCACTGTTATGGTCCCGAAGACACGGGTCAGCACAAGCTTGAGTCGTGTTCTGCATGGGATGAACAGCGCCAAAATCTGACCGCTGCGATTGGAAATGACCTTTCTCTGCCAGTCATAGTTACAGATATGGTAGAGAATGAGTCAAGCTGGCAAGCAATGCTGGTCTTCTGTGAGGAAGTGCTCCTGCATAAAGAAGCTGCGGAAAGCGAAAAGGAGCACTCCTCCCTTGACCTTATTTGTCGCAGACGTACTGGGCGAAGAAGGAGAGCCAGAATCGGGGCTGTCACCACCGGGGTTCGCGGAAGATTGCTCGTGCGTACCCGTGATCCCCTGGCAAAGGTGCCCGTAGGAATACCGGTAGGTTTTAGTCAGTAGGAGTCTGACATAACCTTCCGCCTTGGAGGGGGCGGAAGGTATGTCACCGTGGAAGAATGCGCAAGCGTACCCGTAGTCTTCACAAACGAGGCGTCATGAAGGAACACAGGTTTTTCAGCCAGGAGGAGTTCGGTTGCGAGAACCTCCTGTTGCGAGATGTATCCAAGATGAATTTATTCACTTATAAATAAAAGGGTAGGTATTTTTATTAGTTTAATTAGCATTTGGTAATATTTTTCCGTCTCGTGTGAATTAATATACATGCGTTGTTAGTTAGGTATGTACCTACTTAGAGTGTGCAATAAACACAGACTAATAATATTTAGGAAAATAGCCAACTATGCTAATAACTATTTCAACAAAATTCCAACAATCATGCGCGGCGCCGCCTCCAATTTGGCGTTTCACAGAAATACTTACTCGAGAATTGCGGGATATTTATAAACATTCAACGTAACTTTTGTAACCAATCGACTCAGTACATTTGTGAATCAACGCTTGCCATAGTATTTATGTACGTAATAGGCACTCATTAAAAGACTTTAAAAAAGGAAGGTAGGTACTTTATTCGGAGGTTTGTCTAAGGAGGTTTGTTTCTTTCTTTGCTTTAGCAAACAGAAACCAAGCATTACAATTATTTAAGACTGAAGCTTTATACGCTATATAAGTATGTCAATATCTAAAACCAGTCCCATTTTAATCTCATAACATATTTATTTATCTAGTAATTTTATAGAAAATACTAAGGTAATTTAAAATTACGAACATTAGGTATTTTTAAGTACTTATGATAAGTAGGTACTTCTGCAAGTTATATTAATACATAACAATGTTATGTGTTATAACATATGGAACATGAAAATTTGATTAACCGGTAACGGGCATATACAATTCGGATTAAATAAAATCTAAAGTATTATAAATTACCTGATTAAAGTCAATATAAAGTGCAACTTGTGACAAAAATTATATAGAATCGTAGATTGTATAAGGTATAACTAGACAAGATTCAATTCACATTTCCATTCCGATCAGCCTTGAAACCGGGTCTATAATATCCGGTACAATTTAGATATGTGACAGCGTCTTAATCTATAGTTCCTTTGTTATAAGTATATTGTTATAAAATCTGTGCTGAGATGTCGTTATTAAATAAATAAATAATGTTGGACATTTTAACACAGTATCATCTAGCCCCAATGTAAGCAGACCTTGTGTGATGGGAACTACATGACTGATATACTACTTATTTTTAATGTAAATACTAACATAGAAAACTTCCAGATCTGAGGCAAATATTTGCAGATCATACAATAATTTGTGCCGCGGCAGGAATCGAACCCGCAACTTTCTACGTCTCAGGCGGGCCTTCGCCCACTACGCCAACAAGGTCGTACCTCAACTTCACATGAATTCGTTTACCGTGTAAAATACACTGGTTATTTTGGTCATCACACCTGTTTGTTAGTCTTGTTACAGTTATATTTTCGGCTACTTAACTGGTTATTTTTAAATTTTAATTGTAGATATACCTATATTCTGTAAAAATAAACGCTATCACCACCTTCAGACATGTGGGATATTTTAGTATTATTTACATACTAAAATATTACGAACTTCGGAGGAACAAATTGATGAATATTAGTTATACATTTTATTTACCTACTTAGTCATATTATTTACAGTCGGACGAAATAATAGGACTATTACTGAGGTATGTAGGTAGGTAGCTATTTTTTATTTTGTAGTTAGAGCATTTTTTTCATAAGAAATATACTTTTTAATGTAAAAACATTCCAACTCAACAAAATAAAATACACAAACAAAATATAAGTCTCAATCTACTCAAATTTTATTCTTATCCGGAATGTTTAAGTAACCCAACAGAAGATTTCAAGTAAATTAAAAAAAATCTGTTTCACCTACTTTCAGTGCCACAAACAGTACTGACCGGGCCGAATCTAGATCAAGTCGCCTGCAGTAGTCGGATTAAGTGGATTACTTTCTTTGGACGCCGTCCCAACAGTTTGACACTTGTGAAGTCTAGCAACCGACCAACGGACGCGAAGTCGACCGACAAAGCCGCCACCAGTTTCAGTGGCGGCTATAAGTTTGTGTTTTTGTCTAGGTACTTCCGTAATTCATTTGATTTGTAATAAAACTAATTATTGGTAAAAGGAAAAGGTTCTTCAATTTGGGAGCCTAAAGTAATTATATGTGTTTGCCGTAAAAGGAGTTTGTTTGTCTGTTATCCATCTCCGACATTAAATATTATCATGATTTCGTATTCATAAATATCTTTTATCGCCAGAAAGTCAACAGAGGCCAACGGAATTAGACAATGTAATATGTACCGGCGTAACCGATTGCCATGCTGTTTTATGTACTTAATGATTTTGTAACAAGTGCCATGTACCTACATGCAACTGTGTCGAAATATTCACTAATCATGGTAAACATCCCGTTTTTAGGAAAAAAATATATGATAATACCCATGATAGTTTCGAAAGTGATATTACCGAATCAGTGTTGAATCTAGCGTAACGAATCCAACGCTACTCGTAGATCTGAATTTAACTGAACTGAATTGAATGCGAACACGTTTCAATTTTCCGTTTCAAGTCTCGCGTTTACACCTGTCAGTAAGCTGTTGGGTCCAAAAAACCCTGGAATTGTAAAAAAAAAGCCAGATGTTTTTTTGTGAAATAATGTTTTGCCAGCAAATAAATAGTAGTGAATAATGTAGTAGGTGTAAGTACATACCTTAACCCATGCAGCTGATTCAATTCGTAGATCTTGGAAATGGTAATAGGAGGCGTGTATAAATAGAACTTCTAAATAAACTTTATCTGTGTTCTTATTTACGTATTGTACGTATTTACCTAAGAATACGTAAATAAATCTGTAATTATTACAAATGTTAACAAATGGATTGCAAATAACAAATTTTGTTCTTTTGAAAGAGATTTGAGCACTATTCACAAAGTAGACTGCATGTATGTACCCAAAATGATGTAGACCCCTGTGATGGCGTACCAATGCCCTGCCCAATGTAGCTATCTATTGTTTTGTAAAAGGAACATTAAAGAGAATATCCAGCCTTGTTTCCTTGCCTTTCTTTCCTGGCTTGGTCGCGGAAGAACAGTAATAGATAAAACCAACGTTTCAAAGTGATCCTTGTGATTTTAATGAATAAATACATTTTGACCTTGACCCCAGCGTGATAGAAAAAAAAACTAAAAGAGCTACTACAATTTATCAGAAGCTCTCAATGATGACTCCATTGCATACTGTTACAGTGAATGTCAGTTTTTTTTTATATTATAGTCTATTTTGACTTAGCAACATTATGATAAAATATCTGACATTATTTATGTATGTTATTAAAGTGATTAACTTTGACATTGTGATGTGAACAGCAGAACCTTTCCCTAATTGTTGACATATAACCCAATAATTTTAACATTATGTACTTGACAATGCCCCTTTACAGCAGCAATTTAATATATTCTTAAGTAACCTAATTCTGTAAACATTCATAGGTATGAAAGTAAAATACTTCTAGCATCCATCCAGGTCCTACAATGTAAGTTTTCGACGTAACCAAATGTACTATAGGTTCATATGGTTAAAAATAAATTAGTATGAGTATCAACGCAGAGCCAAGAGCAACGAACAATTGATATACGAAGGGCTATACAAACATGGATGGCCATCGAAGTGTCAAGATCGCGTATTAATACCTCCACTCCGACGTATAACTATCGGTCCTGGGACCCTGAGCAAACTGGATCAGATGTTTCTGATCAGGAATATCTGACCTTTTGCTATATGTGGACGCACCACAACATGTGTAACACAATCACTATACAAAACGCATAGCAGCACAGTACCTTGCATAATATGATCGGTTGGGCAAACGTTTAGCAGCCTCAGGAGAATAAAGGCCTGGTTAAAAAGCACTATAAAGGAAAATCGCCTCAATGGCCTGGCCATGATGAGTGTGCACAGAAAACTTATTTATGAAAATCAATTGAGAAGTTTACATAAAAACCCCAAAGATTATGTTTTAATTAAATTAATAAAAATAATGTATTTTTTATTTTTTAAAAATATGTAGAAGACAACAAAACGATACTCCCATAAAAACCCTGAAACATGTCATAATTTATTTATACTCAGTATACGTAATTAAAATTTTAATGTTTCTTACTATAAAGAACAAAGACTTTCATAAAAAGTTCCTTTCCCCAATTTCCCCTCCTCAAAGTAGAAATTTCCAAAAATCTTTTCTTAGCATAATATGCTTTCATTATAAAATAAAACTATGTTCCAAATTTAAGCTTTCTAGACTAGAGTAGTTTTGGCTGTGCGTTGTTTACAAGTTTTATTTATTGTATTATGTTCTTGACTGTACCTACAATCCATACTTTTCCCATCCTCCTTAAAATATGATATTATCAACTTGCTTTGTTTGGAAAAAACAAAATGTGATTAACTTTTGCAACATTTTTTTTTATATGTATTTAAGTTATCAATAGTCGACTATTGCGCTCCAAGCGTAATGTCCCTTCCTAACAAACGACCTAGATCACTAATCCTTTCAATTCATTTCCTGACCTATTTCGAAAACCAATTAATATTCTTCCGATGAAAAACTAAACCGTGTCAATTGATTTTCGCAACGCGGTTTGCAATGACCCAGGTCATGTTTTGTTCGGGAATCCAGGCTTCAGCTTCAGAAATAATGCAATCCCAAGAGCTGTTTCGACTTACATTGACGAATACGAGAGGCCGTGACCCAATCACATTTTCAACTCATAGGTATAACTCGTACCTACATATATCCCCGGCTATTTGGGATGAAACTGTGCACTACAGCTGGGAAAAGTGACAGTTCTGAGAAAATGTTTGCCCACTTTGTCTATAAAGAGTAAGTGAAAAAAAATTTGAGGTTCATATTTTATGCAGATAGTAATTACTTATGTAACCAACCGAAGCATTTAATTATTTCTACTAGGTACATGTAAAATTATATTTTACCAATTAATTGTCTGTATAAGTCTTGCAAGTTACAAACATGAAGATTTGAATTACAGATACTGAACATAAATTAAAGTTGTTTTTTTTTTAAAGGATAGGAATTTGATAATTAAAATTGTTGCTATTCGTCATAAATTAATAATGATGTATTACAGGGTGTTTTGCCTCGATACTTTTAAAAAAAAATTGGTAGTATCGAGTTCTTTTTAAACATTACTCCACCCTTCATAGCATCTGGTAACAGCTAGTATATCATAAAAAAGGATTATTTCTACTAAATCATCATCATCATACGATGTCGTCGACCTATATTATTATTTCGAACTACCTAAACAGACATCTCAAAAAAGACATCTCATTGCGGCAGGTCCAACAAAAGAGTCAGATATTAGATTACTTACACGAATAAATAATGTGTCACATTGTGGTAGGTGTACGTACTGGTTTTGTGTGTACGATGCTTTATTTTATACAAAATCAAATAAAATAAAACACAGAATTACTGTAAGTCTATTGGAAATTCTCAGATCATAACGATCCCTATATAGATACGCAAATTCTTAAAGATACAAGCGGTACAAGAGGCACGTTCAAACATTTTCTCAGTGATTAATTTAATAATAGAATTTAATCCATCGAGGGATGCGCAAAGTACTGGATCTAGGACGTAGTCCATTGCTCTAGATGTAGGACAGACTTGAACGCAATTGTTACCTATGGATAGGTAGGTAGATATTAAAATCCTTTATTATAAACCGGTATTGTTTTCTGCCAAGCTTTGCTGTGCCATAATATTCTAGGTATAGGTATACCTATGTATTTGTTTGTATCTTGTAAGTAGGTAATTGAATTTCAGTCTCTGTCCGTGGTCGACCTACATAGTTCACCTGGCTGTACCATGGGTTTTTTTTTCTTTTCATGGTTTACCTATGCAGTTGTTATCTATTTCGTGGTTTCAACGTTTACAAATAAATGTTTTTTTTTTATTTCTTTCCCTTTCAATTTGTTTAATAATTCTGGTGTGCATATCTATGTAGGCTTAGTTAAGACCTACATACCTTCTTAATATTAAGTATACTAAGTTTAATTAATAGTAAGCTTTACTTATACTTATTAAGTAGGTAAGTAGGTACAGGTACCAACTTAGGTTACTTACCATCATGGTTACTTACAAAGCAGAAATTCTAGAACATTGTCATTGTCATGGCCAATGGTATCTATGTTTAATAGGTTGCTAATACCTAAGTACTTTCAAATCTTTCAATGTTAGTTATGTAGATAGATTGATAGAAAATTCTTTATTGCCCAAAAAATATGAGTACATAGGCGAACTTAATGCTAAAAAGCATTCTCTTCCAGATAACCTTTGTGTATTGTGGAAAAAGATGTGTCGGTAGTGCGCAGAAAGGATTAAAACAAAAATATTAACATGTAGTTATTATGTAATGCAAATGTTTAAATACATTTTATTCAGGTACGAATTTCATCGAAACGGCTTATGGCGGATTTACGCAGAGTTCAATTAAATTAGTAAGGTAGATCGTGCAATCAAAAATTCGTGATTGCTTCTTTATTCGCGAGCAGACGAGCTAAAGCTTGTTTCACATTCGCTCTGCATCGCAATCGCTTCGATCATGCAAGCCATTGCAAGCTATGTATCCTAGTAGGTGCGTACCTACCCATGCGAAATACGCTAGTTTTGAGCAAGATAAGAGGAGCTACACCTGTTTACCATCTACCTAGAGACAGTCGGCCAGATAGGCACAGTGTTACTACATGAATTGATAATCCGGTCTTTTAAAACGCAACCGGGCAATTAAGGTAGGACAATTTTGTTTTCATGAAACCTTTCTATCGCCCAGGATATCAATGACGATACCAAAAATTATGCACATCCAATGCTATATGATAGGTAGGTACTAAATAAACTTTGTATTTTATTGCGATCGAAAAAGCAAATTTTATTGGCGGTACCGTTTACGATCTCGAAATATTCGGAGCCTTGAAATACCACTTGTAGTTCATCCACTTCAGTTTAGTAAATGGTACCTACCTATATAACCTACATATCTACGTGTGGATAATTACATTATTTTTTGGTACTCACAACAAAATCACGCCGTTATGAGAAAATTAAAAATGTTGAATGGGATTATTTTTGTGCCGTTCTTGAAATTCCTTGATTTAAAATGGCACGAAACACTTCGAGTTTTCAAGGTTCTTAAAACACCTAATCGTCATGGGTTATTCCCGTAAAATGTGTGAGAAAGTTTATTAATAATTACTAAGTTTTATCTAGCGTTAATGGGTCTTACGCGCATTTTCGAGTTCATGTTTATTTTGACATGTCCATTTCTGAACAATTCAACACTCGTTTGTTCTTCATGTAAAAATCAACTTACTACCTATTCACCTAACTAAACCATTATATAAGCTTATTATTAAAAATATCGCTCTGTATAAGTTAACACTTTCAATTTAGATAAAACTTCCGATCACAAAAACATTCAAAGTTCTTGAAAACACTCGCGTAATTGGGTCGACAATTCCCGGCACAGGAAGAGGAAGCACTTCACAAAATGACATACCGGACTTTCCTACGGAGGGGGCGCCGACAACGGCCACCTTCACCTCGGCCAGCGATGACTTCTTGCGTCGGATTCCTCGGCTCGTCATGGCGGGCGTGCTGCACTGTCGGTGGCTGGTGCGAGCATTGCCGTGCTACGCTCGCGCCCACCGAATGTTACCGCCGCGACGCTCGCGCGTACACTCGGAACAAAACACCCGCGCGCACCCGCCATCTAAAAATACATAAAGCGACAGCTCTGACATCGGTTCCCGTGTTAATGGGTCAAGATCTGGCCAAGATCACAGCCATGCAAATAGGCGTGTTTACTTCGCTGAGCTTCCTGAGGTGACGGCGATGCCACGTGTCCGGGCCGCCGGCCAACGCCATTTCGGGCACTGGATCTTGTTCTAGGGTTCCGAAACGTAATGGCGAAAGCGGTACCCTAATAATTTCTTCATTCTGTCCGACCGTGTGTCACACCCACTCACTACGATACTCAGTCATTAATAGTGCAAAGACCCATTTACCTAGATGAAGATATGTTCTCGCACGCTTTGTGGCTAAATTTTGCGTGCGATTATCAATGCCGATAATCTTCAGTCGATTCTCGTACTCGTGTGTAATAAACAAAATCCCTCGACTTGAAATTCAAAGGTCAGGCAATAATAACCCTTGTAGGTACATGCAGATATCCACAAGGCCAGATTTTTATATACTTTGATACTCGTACTTTTGTGACGAGAAACTCTCTCCATGTTAATGGACCTTCATTACGTGAAGGAGACATGGTTTACATAAAGCAAGACAGACAGCAGTTATCTCAACTTGATTTTAACGTGAATACAGAAAAATTTACACGTAAGTCGTTATGGTCAAAGTTCTACCAAAGCAGATCTTTTGCAAACTTATCAGCTGTTTGTCTGTCTGGCATCGTGTAAACTAGATATCAGTGTGAGGTATAGGTAAGTCAAGATATATAAAACCTAGATAATTAAATAAAACAATACAAAACACTTTTTTGTTGGTACAAGTTAAAAGCTCAATAAAATGATTTTATTGAGAAAAATTGGTAAAATTTTATTTTTTATTTATTAATAGCCTTTGGTTTATTTCAAGCTAAACATCATATATGAAGCCTCCATATATAAAATATACCTACAGCTTTAAGTTGCGAAAGTTTAGAATACACTATCGTCGCCACAGTAGTATTTACACTATTCTACATTATCTATGTTCCAAAAAAAAACTAAATATACTAGGAACATTCCATAGGAACTGCCAATAAAAGTTGGCCGGACGGATTACCATTTCAATGAGAAGATTTGCAGGAAAGTTCGGGATCCTAACATCATCTTGGGCAGTTTTATTAGATAGATAGATGCTCTTGTGGATTATTTATCATCAGGGATTTAAAGTGTGGCAGATTGAGTAGACAATTTCTTCAGAGTTTAGTTGCACCTGATAATGACTTTAAATTACACCTTCTGGTTCCAAAATCGTGAATTTTAAGAGAAAAATTACGGATACCCAAATTTTGCTAGCATTTTATACAGTTTATTCTACTTAGTAAAAAAAAGTAGAATTTGTCTCGCGGCGGGAATGGATCCTGCAACCTTCGGAGTCTCAGGCGGGCCTTCGCCCACTGCGCCACAGAGGTCAGTAAATCTGCTCAGTAAGTTTCGCTGGGACAGGAAATGGTCGGTGCCTCGGGAGCACAGAATAAACTACTAGGATGCTAGGTAACGCATCCTCGGGAGACACGTTTTGGTAATATTTACCAATATAAACATTTCAGTAAGGTCTACATTGCCCAGACGTATTCTGGATAGGCTAACTCTAGGTAGGCCTGTGACTGAAACCGTCAAAACTAGAAAAATACCTGAGTAAACTTTTTTAATAAAACGGAATTGAGAGCGTACCTTACTTACTTATACTAGTCGTCTTAGCCACTTTACTTTCAGGCACGTGGCGTAGAGAGCTTTGTAGCTCGAAGTCTACCTCTACGGACTACGTAAGCACCAAGGAACGCGTAATGCCGCTACGGTGCACAGATAGAGGCGAGATATCTTTATCTGCCCTATTTTGTTTAAGTCCTGCCAGCGCGCCGGCGGCGGCGCGGGCGGCAGCGTCTTATTTCCCTTTCACATTACTTCTTCTTGTTCATTATTTATGTAAACGATCACCTAAGTAGCTGTGTGAATACATTTTTTTGGAAATACATACATAATATGTCTATTATGTATGTATTTACAAAAAAAGTATATAAGTAATATATCAGTCATGTAGTTCCCATAATACAAGCTCTGCTTAGTTTGGGGCTCGATGATGCTGTGTGAAAAATGTCCAGCATTTATTTATTTCTTATTATTTATTTATTTACTAAACACTTTATTTCTTGAAGTAGTGTTTGCTTCTGGCGTCTGTGACGTCACTATAAATCTTATATTGACTGTACTAAAACATTTCATGGATATGAGTGGGAATATTTTTTTATATCAATAAATGCTTCCGTATGTGAGTGGGAATAAAAATTATCATTTTAGAATATTATTACGACTATACCACGTACTTTACTATTCTCCTGCTGACGTTTCAAATATAAATTATTGTTATCAAATACCTACATAAAAGTGTCAGTTAGTAAATTATTTCTTTCGAATTAACTGAACGTCCGAACTTTGTCAAAAACAATTATCGGGCATTAGAGTATACATAGAACGAAGAATTCATTCAAATCTGTTAAGAGAGATCCTATGATTGAACAGATTTGGATGAATTGGAAAATTGAAGAAATTTACTTGGTAGGAATCTTCTCTAGTAATCGTATAGCTTCATGTTCCATGAGCCTTTCTTTCGACCTACTTATCAACTATGTAGATGTCGCGTCGCGTCGGGCCCAAGCCTCTTGAAGACGCGCGCCGGGCCCGTGAACTTGACATAAAATCTGATCACAAAGACGATGCATTTTTCGAACAAGCTGCCTGACCTTTGACATTCTGTTTCATTATGGTTTTGATTTTCTTTTGATTTTCCGCTCATTTTACAATATTTCTATGCCGTGAAGCTTGTCGGTTCTTTATTGGTAATTCCACTTATTTAAAGTAATCCTACTAATTTCTAGTATTTACAAATACGCAGTCTTTGTAAACAAGACTGCGTACAAGACTAGGTATATGAACTCTGTGACTAATGGATGAATGATGAATTATTTTTATCTTGATGCCATTTTCTGTGGCTGTCATAAAGTTATTCGTCGGCCCGCACGGTACCCAGATAAAACGCAGCCTATGTGTTATTCTGATGTATTAGTTATATTACTGTAAAGTTGCATCAAAATCCGGTCAGTAGTTTTTGTGTAAAAGAGTCACAAACATCCATACTCACAAACTTTCGCATTTATAATAGTATCCTATCTATATAGTTTATATAGACAGGATTTTTCTATACTCACAAATTATGGCTTATCGGTCTGAAATAAACAGTCTTCATTATTATTATTAGCTACTTACCACTCGAAAATGATTACAAAATAGTTACTAGGTAGGTATGCAACAAATCAATAAGAGGAAGAGGGAGAAATCCGGAGGAATTTAAAAACATCTAAGAGAATTTAGAATGCAAACAAGCCGTTTATGAATCTGGAAAATGAAAATGTTTACCTATAGACAGAAATGTGGTTTCCAAAGTACTAAAATATGAATTTTGGTGATTTTTTCATAGTTCTTGTAGCCTATGGCACTATTAGGGAATCGAGAACCGGTTTTTTCGATTCCAGTTCCAACACATAACCCGGTTCTTTCGGAGCTTTTATTAATTCATTCGAATTTTGTTAGTAAAATCTTACAAAATTATACAATAAGGTCAAAAATCAATCTTTTAACCTACATCTAGTCAACTCAAACACAAGATATTTCAAACAGAAAATAAATAAGTAAATCAAACATTAGCACTACATTAGAAAGGCAGATGAGATCATACACACATAATCAAATAAAATAATCACTAATAAAGTAGGTATTATAAGAATTTTACGCTACAATTTTGATCGCTCCATAACCCTTGTTTCGTGGATCGCCTTGACGCGTAGTGGCTTTTGATTGTCACAATCTGCGATATTCACAATTTTTTGGAAGAATCGAAAAAGTTCTTATATTTTGAGAACCGATTCTTTCTATAACCCCAAGAACCGGGAAATTCCGGTTCTTTCTGAACCGCGAAAAACCGGTTCCGATGCCCTAGGCACTATCGAGAGATCTCGTAAATGCATGAATGTCATAAAAAAATCTTTCAATTTAGCCATTTAACAAATTCTTCTTAAATAAATAATCATTGAATAATTTAAATTCATTTGGAATGTTATTATAAATCTTTATAATCAGGCATCTTTTTTGATGTTTAGCTGATTCAATGTTTCAAGTAAACATTGTAAGGCGATGCAGTCTAAAAATATGAATTTATCAAACGCATCGCAATTGCTGAAAAACTACTCGGAATTTGTGAAACAATACCGAATCTTCAATCTGCAGAACCATAAAAAAACTTCGTCTTATAAAAAAACGGAAAAGTGCAAGTCTGACTCGCGCACCGATGCTTCCGTACAAGCTTTTCAAAACAAGTTCATAAACTATGAAAGCACCAAACATTGCTGTAACCAAAAGATAAGTCGGATTGAAAGGCAAACTTAACTTTATAGTTGAGACCTGTCATGGTCAATTCTCCAAATGACCGTGACAAAGTAAGGTTGCAAAAAGATAAAACTACATCGATTATCTTTTACTTGTGCTGTTAGCCCTTGCCAAATTGATTGAATTGATCAACGGGAAATACCCTGTTTTGATTTATTTGCGACATGTTATCAAAACATGTCGCATAAATGGTCTTATTTTTATTGGGTTGACTTAGAAGCTTTTTAGACCGTATTTGATATCAATATCAACTTGATACCAACACGCCTTCCAGAAAAAAGGGCCTTGACATACTGACAGACAGATGAACATCGAAGTGATCCTTTAAGGGTTCCGTTTTATAAGTGCAGATCCCTAAAAAAATTATTGGCAGGATATTTTCCCGAACGTATGGACAGCGCTTCATATCTTGCTGACTGTACCTGTAACTGTTGTTAAAGGAGATCGAAATTTCAGTAACCTTATAAAATCTTATCTACCTAAGTTTTACTAAGTGTCAGGAAAAACGGTCAAATCTGGGAATTTTGTCCATAGAAAAAATAATATGGCCCAGAATTTAAATTACTAGAAAATTACAAGCGTAAAAGCTCGAAAGGTTTTATCACATTGCTTGTTTATTTATATTTGTGACCTCAAATACTTATACCTAAGATATTTGTCGATCAGATCGATCTATTTATAGATGTGAGATAAAGAGCGTTGGTCAGTCTGATACTGTTTATAGATGTGAAAATTTACATTCCCTTTCGTCTGTAACCTAATGTAAACTATATAAAGCATAATCACGGGTAAGCAACTGCATAGAAAGAACAATAAAGTTTTGTATTTGGAGTGGCGCCACATTGAGATGTCCCACCACCTACAAATATTGCTACGGCCGCCACTGATGTGTCTAACGATACCTCATTCATCGAAATCTTTTAAGCCGTTTGGATGCTACGAGATCATAAAGATTCCCACGTACTCACAGACACACATTTCTAACATGTGAAACACATAACCCAACACATTCTGGTAATATTTAACGTGTGATTTTCTATCATGAAATATCTGAGCTATTCTATGGACGTGGGCTATTCTATGGGCACTATTTATCTGTAATTCGAGAAAAAACAATATATTTAGTTATCTACGTTTTTAGGTAAGAACTTACTTATGTAAACCAATTTTACAACCATAGTAAATTAATTCGTACCGTAGGTATTAGGGCAGGAAATCTGCTGCAAAGGAGCAGATGTGAAGGCTAAAATTAAATAAGTAATAAATAAAACATAATTGTATTATTATAGGTACAGTACATGAATAAAGGCAGACTACAATTATAATTATGGAAAAGCATTCGAAAAGCGTCAAATGGGATTCTCGCATTTGCTTTGGCGCTGTGCCAATCGCTTATCTGCGCGTAGGTAGGCATCTACATAATATAATTAAATTGCTCCTATATAGACGTTATTGTAGAATAGAACCGGTCCAGTGTGTTATAAATTTATTCAACCTTATTTTCATCGGTGCCCTGCGTTGATACGTTGACTGTTTGGCACGGGGGATTATTTTTCACGATAGGTAGGTACCATTGCTAGGTACTAGCTACTGTATTGGTATATTTACCATGGCGCAGTGATGTAATAATTAACTACCTAGAATTCACAAATAATAATGGTAGGCAAGGTACCTATTCTTGTTTCTAGTGAAAATTATGATTGTCCTTTGAATCTTGTGGCTAACACTTTTCTTAAATCTCTGTTATGGTGCTTCTGCAGACGGTGCAAGTATCTGGGATAAGTAATGTGACGGCTACATGCGCGAGCAGTATGTACAAGCTAATACCTACCTACCTTTGCACTAGCAAATACCTACTACATCGTACCTATATATACCTTTTTAGACGGACTTTCTTCCAAGGTTGAATACGATGAAAATAACCTGTGCAATTGCCTTAATATCTGGTAGGTATCGACTGTTACACGCGCCGCACCGGACCTGTACAAAGGCGACTAAATCATCTTATGCACTAATTATTTTAATGTGAGATACTTATTCTTTGAACACCAACGTTGAACACCAAAGCATAGATATTATAATACTAGCGATGTCACGGCTGCTCTCGCCCCCGACTGATCGCGTAGCATCGTCGTAGCGTGATGTTAAATAGCCTATAACCTTCCTCATTCACATTATATCCAAAAATATTTTTTCTAATTCGACCGGTCCCAAAGATTTAAACAAAAGCGCGTTTTTACGAAAAACAAACGAATTCAACGAAGCACAGATATTATAATACTGTATAAGTAATAGATGGATGAATATGTTGGCTGGGTGTTCATCGTGGAATATATACACACATAACATTGTCTATGGATACTGTTGATTTGAAGAAAAAATTCAATGGGGTTTAAGTCGGGTGACTGCCAGCCAAGCCGTGACGTCACGGTTTGACTGCCAGCCAAACCGTGACGTCACGTTTCTGAAGGGCAACAGCATTATCATGCATGAGCTGAAATTCCTTGGTTATAATCACAGGCTCTACGACCTGGCCCGGTAATTTAATGCAGTCATGCTGCCTCTTATCCAAACGAGCTCGGTTAGCGCGCCAATAGGAATCCCCGCCCAAACCATGATTGTCCCGCCTTGGTACGAATGGAACTCTTGTGGATGCTGGAGTCGGCTGTCCTCTGCCTGAACTCTTCAAACACGTGGTCGTCGTGAATCGGGGTGGAATCCAAACCGGGACTCATCAGTAGGTAAAGAGAACCATTAACCGTTGGTAATTGTTCATATCAAAAGTTAATGAGCCCAAACAGTCATGAACACAGCAAAAAGTCGTTTTCTACAATTGCCTCGTAGAGATGGCGGCACACGAAGCGATCTAGGTAGGTACGAGAATGAAGATCAACTTCATGTAGCCTTGTTCTGACTTTTTGGTCGCTTACTAACAGCTGGTGGTCTGACTGAGCTATTACATTAGTTGCATCGCCGTGAGATTAGGTTCCTTCCTGGCGGATTTTTGGAGAAAACGATCGTCTCATCATCATCGATCATCTCGGGGTGGTGACTCATTTTTCCCAGTTATACGATAATGTAACCACAATCGAGAAATTACGTTTTGATAGGTTTTTAGGGTGTCGGCAACCATGCGTTGAATAGCACTGGCTTCTAACATGCCTAAAACATGCATTTCTTCTCTGCTTAAATGTTGACGTTCCATGACATCAAAGAGATTACAAAATCAGTTAAAAAGATAACACTTGTTGTTAATTAAATAAAAGTAAAATTTCTTATGCAAAATTAACGATGTACAAATCAGAGTCCCCGTTCTTTGTTTATTGCGTAATTTTTTTTATATTTTTGAAAATAGAACAAACGAGGATTAATTCCATAAACAAACTTTTTCAAAATAGAAGATAGTTTTTATGCAAATCATTTTGAAATGAAATGAATTATATGTACCTAGTACATAACCATGATAGTTTCTCCTGATATTACTCTTCTGTGGTTATTTAGTCCATATAACTTTATTCGTCTTTCTTCATTGTGTTGGTAACCTGTGTCATCTCATATATGAAGCGTGGCCTCGAGCTAAATTAAAATGCTACTTACTTAAAAATAACAAAGTTAATTAGGTACTTGTCATTCGGCGCTTGTAGTGTAAAATGTTGAGTGGGTATGTACTGTGTTAGTGACAGTGTGGCACATCGATCGTTATGAATACGTTCATTTGCAAATACTTTCAGTTGAGAACTAGCTAGTTGCGTCTGAGGGTCGCTTATAAGCACTAAACTGTATAGAAAACGCATAGCTAAATCTTAGGTAACTCCGACGTTCTCATTACGTTGCCGGAGAGGCGGACGAGACCCTCATCGTCGCCGTATACTTCTCCCCGAACGTCTCGCTCGCTCGCTTCGAGCGATACTTAAGAAAGCTAGAGACGTTGGTTGCCGGTCGCCGCCCTCGCCACGTGATGGTTGCCGGGGTGGTACCTCAACGCCAAATCGGCGATGTGGAGTTCTCCGGTGACAAATGCGCACGGTAGGGAAGCGGAGGACTGGGCCGTTGCGGGCGGGTTCTGGGTCCTGAACCATAGGGGGGCTTATACGTGCGTGCGGCGCCAGGGTGTTTCGATTATGGATATAACGTTCGCGACGTCTGCCCTCGCGCGCCGCATCTCTAGTTGCGAGGTCTTGGAGGAAGTGAAGACGCTGTCGGATCATCGATACCTACGGTTCGATGTCTCTGCTCTCTCCACGACCCCGTTCGATCCGGGGCGTTCCCTACCAGGTGACCCGCCTCGCTGGGCCCTTAAGCAGCTGGAACGGGGCTTGTTGCTGGAGGCCTCTGAGGTCGAGGCTTGGGCTCCGCTGCCGGCGCTGAGGAGCTGGACGTCGCGGAGGAGGCTGAGTGGCTTCGCGGTGCGCTAGTGTGCGTCCGCGATGCTGCGATGCCACGCCTGGGGCCTTGCACGCCCAGGCGCCGCGCGTATTGGTGGTCGGCGGAGGTTGCAGAGCTGCGGGTTGTAGCCGTGCGTGCGAGGCGTGCACATACCCGCAGCCGCCGTCGCAGTCATCGCAGTCCGGAGGAGGAGGACCGCTTATACGCGGCGGATAGGCAGTGCGCTGCAACCTTGTCGTACGCCATAGGGGCGGCCAAGGATGCCGGCTTCGAGGAGTTCCTGAGCTCGCTCGACGCGGATCCGTGGGTTCGCCCCTACCGTATGGTGCGGGACAAATTCCGCTTACCGGCCGCTCGTGCAATTAGATGAAGCAAGCAAGCTCTTCGAGCGCATCTTGGTCGCCCGCCTTGTGCGACATATGGAGGTGGTGAGACCGGACCTTGCTGATAGTCAGTACGGGTTCCGGCGCACCCGTTCCACCATCGATGCGATCTGCAGGATGAACGGGATCGCGGAGGAGACAGTTGCTGGTCGGGAGGTGTTATTGGCTGTTTCACTAGATATAGCGAATGCCTTTAATACCCTCCCATGGGCCTGCATTATAGATGCACTGAGTTAGCATGGTTTCCCGGAGTTTACACAGATCATTTCGGGCCATGGTTGCTTCGAGAGATATCTGTGGAGGGTGGCAGGGGCGGAACCCACCCCAGAGTGCCACCACTGCGGGTGCGCTGAGGATACGGCGCGCCACACGCTGACCGAGTGTTCGGCATCTGGGGGCGGATCTGTCGCTGCCGACTGTTGTGCGCTCCATGGTTGGCAGCGAGAGGGCGTGGGACGCCGTTTTGGCTTTCTCGGAGACGGTCATGACCGCCAATGAGGAGGCAGAGAGATGGCGCGAGCGTGACACCCAGTTGCGTGTTGGGAGGCGCGAGCGCAGACCGCTGGGTGCTAGGCGCAGGTCTGCGGAAAACCGCCGACTGCCGCCTTGAGCGCTGGTATATGGTGATGGATGGATGGCGTGTGCGATGGCCCCTATGGGGAGGGCCTCGCGGAGGGGAGGGTTCCTTCGGAGGGGCGGTGTGAATGAGTGTGTTATTTGTGGTGTGTGTATGTGTGTATGTATGTATGTATGTATGTATGTATGTATGTGTGAAAGTAGACCCGTGCCTGTGAGGGGGGATGAATGGGGCGGCGAGCGCGCGGGCTCATATGCGAGCGTAGCGCCGTCGCCCACAGGAGGGCACGTCGGGCAACTGTGGTAACCACGCTGCACCTGTGCGGCATGTGCGACCCATTGGGGCAGGAAAGATGATGAATGAATGGGGGCGGCGAGTCAATCAGCGGCCAGTCGGGTCGCGGAAGGAATATTGTCCCCGTTGCTCGGCTATAATGGCGAGAGAGGAACAACAACAGGGGTTTTAGTGGGCATTCTGCCCTTTTCAGGGCAGTGAGTCATACATAACTCCGGTCTCCCCGGACCGGATTTATTCGTAAAAGAATCTCCCCTCCGAGAATAAAAAAAAAAGTTTTTAGCAGTTATTCTGCTAAGAACCAGGCGTTTCTTATCTTTTAGCAGTTACTTATTTGTGGTAAACTTCTTTTTAAAATATGTCAAATAGACTGTCGGCTATTAGGTATATTATAGCATAATGATTTATATCCTCAGCGTAGCCGTGAATCAGTGGATAAGAATCGCAAAGGACCCGAATGGAGGCCTATGCCCAACTGATGATGATGGCTAGATGATCATACATTAAGTATATTGCTCTCGTACATATAACATGACAATTTGTAGACCTACACCCGCCATCAGGATGGCGGGTGTAGGCACACCCGCAGGATGCATACTTTTAAATCTACCATCCAAAAAAATGGGGAACAATATAAAACACGCACCAGACTTATAGAGATATCTTCAGTTACTGAAAAAATTGCAAACAATTTCGCTTTATACTCACACAACACGATGGTTTCCTTCGTCATTTTGAGCATGTGTTATTCTGCACATACTATTTTCCGGTAGAAAAGTCCATTCATGGACGGCCGGATTCGAACCGGAACCTTCGGATCGGTAGTCGGAGTCCCATGACCTTTTGGGTCCAGTAGGTTGTCCAGTGACCTCTAAGTCTTAGGTAGGGCTTGAAGGTAGAAGGTCGAACCTGACATTCGTAGGTAAACCCAAAGGTTCCACCAACTACCAATCAAATACTGAAATACTTTAAAATGAAATGAAATAGGTATTATTATGTATTAGGTATATATTGTTCTACAGAACTCATATTTCTTCTAATCACATTATAAAATTTTAAAATACGTATTAAAACAGTTATTTTAACACCGTGATGGGGAACATTGTTTGTTCTACGACTTTTTGGATTTACATGTTTTTCATTCAAGAAACGACCATCAAAGTTTCCATCCTACCTACCTGCTCTTAGCACACACTAAAATCAACAAAACAGCGTGACGTAACACTCAAAAGTTTCGTTGACTTTTGAGTGTGACGTCGCACGAAGTCATTGACATCTAAATGAAATATCGTACCAAATTCCAAAATCGATACCAAAGAGTCTACAACATGGAGTCCGCTTTATGATTTTAAGCCAAGTTTTAATAAAAATAGTAAAGTCCCAACCTATGCTTTATTTCAGTCCATAGTTACAGTAAAATGTATAATATGCATTTAACCTTTAGCCATTTAAAACGCATATTTCAAATGCACACAGTTATTAACTTCCTTCCTGCTACTATATTATACCCTACACATTTTGACCCTGGTTTGCTCGCTAAGATAATATGATCGTATGTAACAAAACTAATATTATGATAAATGTAGATACATACTTACCTACCTACTGAAGAAAAACCAGCTAAGTATCCAATGTGAGGAGAGATAAATACCGCTTCATTATATTTATGATGAACTGTATTGGTATTATCTGAACGGGGTAGATCGATTAATAATAACTCTTTGTACCTAATGTCTATAAATATTAGATATAATTATAATTGAAAGAGATCAGGGACCACCATAATGGCAAGTATATATTATGACATCAATACTATTAGGTATTTAATGTATAACATTATACAATTTAGGCTTTAAAGGTACATGCAAAATACAACTTCAGCATCCTTGGAATTATAAAACGTTTTATGCTAAGTACAACTTACAGTCCGGCATTGAAACATTTCGCAAAATCTTTTTACAACATGAATTCTTACAAAAATTGTACTTTCGTAAAAAACAAACAAAAATACGTCACAACCAAATATAATGTAAATATATGCAGTATCAAAACATGAAATAAAACCAGTTATTTATTCAGATGTTTTCTGATTATGTTTTGATGAAAAACACCCTGACCAAATTGACCTTGGCGTTTCAGATCGTAGATGATCGGCCATCATGAGATGTGACCAAACACCAAGACTATGCCATCTTTAGATAAAAATATCTATTGAGCTTAGACATATAGATTGAATTCAGTACTTTGAACTAATTCAGTACAATCTTAATTGTATTAATGAAATTTACGAACAAATATCTTAGAAAGGTCTCATAGCTAGGAAATAACCCGACAATGAGCCGCCTATCACTAATAATTGGTAACTTAGGCGGATCGAGAAGGGTCCACATTTAAAATGATAGTAAACTGTATGTATGTATATACCAGCCATTACCATTTATTTTACATTTCAGAACTTTTTAACTCATCATAAACATTTGGAGGAAATGTAGTTAAGAGATAAATGGAATTGATTTTGTACTGTGGCAGCATTTTCTTATAATATTTCGCAGAGAACCTTTCACTTCTTTATTTATATTATACACGATACACACATTAAGGCGCCTACACCTACCTACAGTAAAATCAGTTCTTAAAATCGGAATACAGTATAGAACACAGAGGAAGCGCCTATTGAAAAAAGACGCACTTTTTATTTAATTTTCAATTTGGCATAAACTTTTACAATACTTTATTATATAAAATGGCTCATTTCGTCTAATACGGGCAAAATCTAATAAATTTACCAAATACAACCTCCAAGGTCACAGAGTACCTTTTGACTGGTTGATTTCAATATTCACACCATGTTACAAAATCCAAGAATTCTTTTCATAACATAACAATAGATTGTAAATATAACAATGCAAGTAACAAACTTAGATAACGCAGTAACAAACCAGTTAAGTTTATGTATTTCTAGAGTATGGTTCGCAAATTTAACATAACTCTCAACCTTTGGTTAAACAGTATGCTAGCCACAACACAAATATCAGAAACTTTACATTTAATCATTTTAGCAGGTAAATTATTTAACTTAATCTGAAGCAGGTCTGCCCCATTTTCACCATCGAACGGTACACGGTTAACAAAAACACTTGTATAATGTCCCAAAAACATCATCCTCTTCGGCAGCCGTCGTCAACATTTCTACAACTTTAGTTTTCGACGGGACCTCGTGACCCAGTGGCTACTGGTACCAAACGGGAGGTCGCGCACACAGAGGTAAATATTTTTGGGATATCATCGGAACTTATTTAATCGTCAGTTTATCATGGAACCTGCGAAATAGTGCCTGAGTAAGTGTATCGCACTTTTGTAGTTTCAAAATAAAAATGTTTCGGAGGCGGGTGGAACTCGGCCGCGGCCGCAATTCAGCCTATGGCTTTCCGTCGTAGTGTCTAGCCTAAAGCTTGTATAATCCTTGAAACAAAGTTCTTTTGCTAAATTTGATTACTGTATTTAATTCATCATTCATCATTAGAACATTTTGAAATGCGGACGTACCAAATTCCATGTTTGGACTTGCCCCTACTACTCCTAGTATGATAGCATCATAGATCTGTAAGTCCATTGACCTAACCCTATTTTATACTGGTAAAATCCTATTCTATTAATATTATAAATGTATAAATGCGAAGGTGTGATTTCGTACCGTCCGTCAGCTGAATTCGGTTGAAATTTGAATACATATAGATTTCAATCTAGCTAGAATAACACATAGGCTACTTTGAATCCTGACACCACGCGAACGAAGCTTTGGGCGGATGCAAGTTAATTAAAACATGTAGAAATGGAACTCAAAAAATATCACGAACTGATTTCAGCGTTTAGGAAAGAGTTAACAATTCAAACTTCAATAACAGAAATAATATTAACCTAAATATCACGCGTAAACTGAGAAACGAATCGATAAGGAAACCGGTTGACAACGACCACAATTCATATTTTAAGCTTTCAGCTCACAGAAGCCTTAAAAAACAGAAGGGAAATTAGTCACTTCTTCCATCTTTACCCAGCGAATAGTCAAAGCACAGAGTTCTAATATTTATAGTGCTTCGACGCCATTGTCATTTGCGAAAAGGACGACATCCCGCTAAACAAGTCTCGTGGCCATTTCTTTGTTCCAGAAATGGTTTAGTGGAGAAATATAAACTCCTTTTAATTTGATTCAATAAACTGACAGCTCAAAATCATATACAGTAAACACGTTTTTCAACTGTAAATTATTAAAAGACGGTAGAAACAAAAAGTAAGTGTTTGCAGCTATTTTTATACGTGGCAATTTTTATCGAGCTTATTAGATGGTATTGTATGAGGAATGTCTAGGATGGTATTTTATCTCTTATCTGATGATTAATTACTATTGAATAGGTTCTATTAATTAAGGCATATAAACGGTAGGATAACCGTGGCACCTAATCGGATTTGCCGGGCCGCATCCGGAATTTTACGTGAGAAATCTTATCTTCTGTAGATGCTATGTTTTATGGTCGGTGTTTCCGTGGTAGATTCAGGTTTCTGCTTAACGATAAGTGGGAGATTCGGCACCTAGTCAGAGTTGTACTCCGTCTCCTGCATCAGCAGCTGCATATCATCGCGTCTCTTCGCATCGTTCCTGTTCAATATCCGCGACACATTATCTAGGACGCCGATGTCTGAGAGTCTGAAATGAAAC
This sequence comes from Perizoma affinitatum, assembly GCA_961405105.1. Lineage (NCBI taxonomy): Eukaryota > Metazoa > Arthropoda > Insecta > Lepidoptera > Geometridae > Perizoma > Perizoma affinitatum. Next base: position 3,662,695 of record OY560185.1, on the reverse strand, counting down.
AAAACAATACAATACAAATATATTTACTTTACTAAAAATATAGTAGTAGAAAAATATAGTATCGCGGGAGGCTGGTTACAGATAAATCGATTTCCATAAAAACCTACACAAACAGGGCAAAACACAAAATTTATATAAAATAAAGACATTAAGAAGGTTTTACAACTAACAGACATGATGGGCCTTGCACATTTTCAATGTGTTGAACATTTTCATGTGTTTGAATTGTGTATGTTTGTTTGTGAAGAAAGAGTTTGTGTGGAGTGAGGGAGTAAATAACATGCCGGAACTACCAGATTGAGAATCAGGTTTGAATTTCCAAACTACTTTCTGTTCCGTCATAGTCTAGAGTAAGAAGCCACTTTCTAATCTTTTCCTTTACACTATAATATAGTAAGCAGGACAGATCACAGTGTCTAGTCGCGCTGCAATATATAAAGTGGAAAAAAAGAGTTTTGCGAAAGAAGTTTTAATTGACGGCACTTTTGATACGTCGGTTTTCAGAGTGGGTTACTGTACGGCTTACGGAACATCACTTTGCACACAGATTTTTGAGCTCTTTCAAGGCTGATCATGCGTCTTAGCTGCCCCACCCCAAAGAATGATGCAGTAGCATAAAATAGACTGACAAAGAGCAGAATAAACAAGCATCAGAGTTTCCCCATCAGAACTGTCACGCAGAAGCTTTATGATGTGGATAAATTTCCTAACACGACCAGAAAGACCATCAATATGTTGCTTGAAGGTTAAGTTCTGATCCAGAAATACTCCCAGGTAACAATGTATTGGTATCAGTATGCCTTCGATTTACTAGTATATTACAAACACAACCGACATTTTTCTTTTTAAAAAAGTATTATTAAACCCAAAAAAAACATCTTAGGAGTGTTCGAACCAAGGACCTCCCGCTTGATACAAGGGCACACTAACGACCTCTGTGACCAGTGGGCGAAAGCCCGCCTGAGACGCAGAAGGTTGCGGGTTCGATTCCCGCCGCGTGACAAATGTTTGTACGATCTGCAAATCTGTCGGGCTCACCAACCAGACCACTAATAAAGTGCATATTTGGGTGGTGGCATACCGACTTATAACCCATTGATATACCGTTTTTCACCTTAGGACTAATGCGTCGTCAAACCAACCGTCATGGGCCGATTCGTTTGACGGCGCGTTAGCACTGGACAGAGCTACGGGTCCCCGATCGACCGCGGCTCTCACTCCGTACTAACCCTAACTAGCAGCGTGACCAAGAGCCGATAAGATGCACAGATAAACACTTACACCTGCGACTCCTGTTCGTCCTCTTGGTTCGGCGTGAAGTAAGGATTAGCGGCCTCCGGTCGGAACTTATAGCCGGTCATCACGAAGAATACCAGCGTCGCCAGCTCGCGGAACATCTCGTCCAGCCACCCGTATTGGAACGGAACGAGGGTCTGAAAACAATACCACATTCAACATTTACAGTAATGGATGAATAATGCTGAATTAATGGATGAATAAATAATATATTTATTGCTTTCACATGGTTTAGTTGTTAAACTAGTAGGTAGCGTCGTCTCATATGAACCCTGTGTTAGAATAGAATATAGCATAATGGTTGCAGGCTGAGATTTGTTTTAATAATTAGCAGGTCTATGTAGGTAGTCTACGTAGATACTTTAGGAGATAGGTCTACGTAGGTTTTCGGAGATGATTTTCAATGTACGTGTGATAACTTTTGTTGTAAAGTCTACAACAGAACTATTATAATTTATTGCGAATATGGGTATGTATAGTGATGTTCAATTAATAATATAGGTTCACCATATACAACTTTCTAGCATGCAAATATAGTCTTAAATCTAGCTTTGTATTCATCCTTTATTTTAATATTTGACGATCTGGCGTTATGTTAGCGTTGATAATCTGCCGATTTTTTATTCCATTTTGATAAAGATAAGTTATATTTATAGAATTTGTAAGTTCGACTATAAGCTAAAACTCATAAACCATTTGATTGATGGGTAAAACGTTTTAGAGAGTACAATAGACGGGGATTTCCGGTATTTCTCAGTTCTCAGTGAGCTTTGCAAATTTTATATCGGGATTATAAATTTACTGGTTATTAAATTTACACGTCAGTCAGATACATTAAGTTAGATACATATTTCTTAAATTCACATTTATATTTTAAACTCTCGTAGATTTTAAGCTCTTCTATATTATATTCCTTGTGATTTGTTGATATGTTCAATTAAATCCTTAGTTTTATCAAATGGACTTATTGAGATTGCATAAACGTTTCGGTAGTAATCGTCAGAAAAAATAGAAGCACACATACAAACACCGGATAAGTTTGTTATTAAAGCTTTACGTTATTTGTTTTTGTTTTTAACCCATGCTTAAGAGAAATAACAAGAATTTATAATATCCTAAAATTCAACCTCAGCGGGACTCGAACCTGCGACATCTGACCTTTAGTATGGAGATTCGCTCGCTCGATCAAACATATCTCTCACCTTGAGTATGGTGACGATGAATCGCGTGAAGTAAATGTAGCAGACTACCATAACGTAGAAATGGCGGAACAGCTTCAGCTTGCGCAGGTTGATGGCGGCCTTGCCATCTGTGCTGGAGGCGTCTTGCAGGTGACGGATGGACCTGCGCGCGATAACACACAGTTAACATTAGAAATCATACAAAATCTATTAATTTTTCTAATAGGTATTAAAAGGATGTTACTTCGACACGAAATAAGATCTCGCGAAGTTTTTACCTAACTACATAGTGGGATTCCCCTTTAGTTATCCTCAAAAAGATCTGTGCATTGTTTATGAATCCGAGGATCACCAGCATAAGGGTTTGCAGTCGTGAGCGTGTTTCCTTTTCGTTCGTGTTGTTGCTTTCGACGCACTCACCAGACTACCGGGAACAGTATAGCGACGCAACACAGCAACTCCACCAGCACGAATATGTCGCGCCACGCATTGTACTCGGCGGCGCCCTCCTCGCTCTCCGCCAGTATAATCTCTGCGACGTTCGCCAGCACCTGCAATATCACAGGTATCAGGGTGTGATACAGACCGTTTCAATTACAGGAAGGAGCACCTGCAGTACCATTACAGGTGTCAGGGTATGATACCGACCGTTTCAATTACAGGAAGGAGCACCTGCAGTACCATTACAGGTGTCAGGGTATGATACCGACCGTTTCGATTACGGAAAGGAAAACCTGCAATACCATTACAGGTATCAGGGTGTGATACCGACCGTTTCAATTACATGAAGGAGCACCTGCAGTACCATTACAGGTGTCAGGGTATGATACCGACCGTTTCGATTACGGAAAGGAAAACCTGCAATACCATTACAGGTATCAGGGTGTGATACCGACCGTTTCAATTACATGAAGGAGCACCTGCAGTACCATTACAGGTGTCAGGGTATGATACCGACCGTTTCAATTATAAATAAATAAAGCTGGACATTTTCACACAGCATCATCCAGCCCCAAACTAAGCAGAGCTTGTATTATGGGAACTACATCACTGATGAACTGCTACTTATATACAATTTTTTTGTAAATACATACATATTATACATAGAAAACACCCAGACGCGAGGCATATATTTTCAAATCATACAAACATTTGTCCCACGGCGTGTATCGAACTCGCAATCTTCTGTTGTCGTACCTTTGTAGCATTGTTGTTCACAACAATGAGTTTCAGGTCAAGCTATGCTATGCTTATGAGGGCGTCTTTATGCTCACCTGCAGAGGAATTGCAATCATGAAAAGTTTCTTATCCCGGTCGGATAGGATGTGCTTTATGAAGTTCCAGCCTGTTCCTACTAGCACAATGGTCACGAACAGCACGGCGCCTTTTAGCCTGAAATAAATTAAATTTATAAGTAAAAAACGGCCGATTTCAAAATGTTTCTATAATAGAAATGAATACGTAATAACGTGAGTTTCCTTGGAGTTCATAGTTGCAAGTGTAATTAAATTGCAAGTAAAACAAAAACCAAAAAAATAATAAAAAATGAAAACCTTAAGTATGTCTTTGAAACAACATTTATTTAAGTTTAAAATTCTAAGTTAAACTCGCAGGTTAACGGCAATTTCATAGGTAAATCCCTACTATTTTGATAATGATTTCTAATGAATTTTCTCTTGTGCCCTGTGTTGTTTTTCTACAGTTATTTTTATACCAAGAAAGGCAACTGTTCTAAATTGTCTATCATGAGTAATACAGACATGGGCTGTAGTTTTTGTTATGTCTATTATATTGTATACTATATACTCACAGATGCGTTATATAGAATAGGATCGCCCAGGCGGTGACATGCTCGCCTCGCGTCTCAATGAAGTGGTAGTTGATCCCGTGGAAGGACAATGAGAGCGCCTTCAGGTATACGAGCACGCACATAATGATGTGAATGCGGTACACCGGCTGGCGGCTCATCTTCAGGATGTAAACCCAAAGGTTGCCGATCATGAAGAAGATTACAGACATCATTTCGTAAAGGCTGGGCAGAGGCATTTCACCTGCGGATAGGTAGTTGCCGGCGTTACTCTCGTATATCTCGACCTGTAATGTAACGCGTAGTTGGCATGTTACAATGCATTTTCACCTGACTTAGGAGCTTTAGACTTAGGGACAAATGTTTGTATGATCTGCAAATATTTGTCTCGTGTCTGGGTGTTTTCATGTATTTACAAAATGTATATAAGTAGTATATCAGTCATGTAGTTCCCATAACACAAGCTCTGCTTACTTTGGGGCTATTTGATGCTGTGTGGAAAATGACCAGAATTATTAATTTATTTCATTATTTCTATGTATGTGTGAAAATGAAAACTATTTTTTGTTGAGGAATAAATAAAAAAAAAACTACTTTAAATAACGAAAAGTTGATACTCTTTGAAATTTCATTCCAACTTATCGGTGGATATTTCATTAAAAAATAATCTTTAAAATCAGTTTCCAATTGGCAAGAGTATCGCGTTACTTACAAAAATAACATACAGACGAAACGAAAACCTTCTTCTTTTTTGAAGTCGGTTGAAGAAAACATTTTGGCAAATCATGAAAGAGAAAAACAATCAAATAGGTACTTGCCTTCTTCTTAGTACTGAAGAGAAATGAGTGGGGACGCACCTTTTTGATTAATTCTAGACAGTTCAATGTCGCACCAAAAAGGTGTTAGCTAGTGTTAGTTATTTTAGGTCACGAACTATATGTTACAAATTACAACCAAATCGACTGAGCTGGTACGGAGATTATAAACAACAAACATCCAAACTTAACATGCATAATTTTAAAATGTGTTATTTTTTTCTAGCATATTTTTAACGGTTATTTGTAAAGCACGTACTAAAGCCGCGAATGTCAATGCATCATGACTTTCACTATAAATAGTGTATAGTTATAAAGAAAATTATTACAAAATTTGTTAACTCCCAACACATTTTTAAACCACCCGTTGAGGATAGTAGGGTGTACAACACTAGGTAGGTGTAATAAAATCCTTTTTTAATATGTACTGGTTTTAAAGAGGTGGAACTGCAAGTATTGAGCCTTTTTGAGATCTACGGCCAAGTCAAGGGGCCCTCCGGGCGCGGGGTCCTTTGGGCTTTCTCGAGAGTAGCTAAGTATCTGTTTAAATAAACAACATTGATTTATCTAAGAACCAAATAAAATCTTTTAATCTCTGTATCCGTAAAGTCACGCACCGTGGGAAGAGGTTCGGATGCGGTGCGCGTCTGTCCGTCGTTTTTGATCAGTGAAACCACGCACCGTGGGTAATTTTAAATAGTAGAGATACGTACGAGCATATTGATCTTGGGTCCATGTCCTTCGCCGCCGCGCGGGCAGTTGTTCAGGTACAGATTGTAGAGGCCCTGCTCCTTCCGAGTGCCCACGAACAGCGCAAACTGTGGACAGAACCAACCACACCTGATATATACAATCTGAGTCTCTTCAAGGTAAGAGTGAATAGGTATCGTCTATACCTTGAGCCAATATGACCCTATAATACAGGCTCGAAAGAGACCTTGGTGTCTAGACAAATACCTCACGCTTAGTTTTCCTTTTGCGCTAACGCAAATCTGTCAAGGTAAAACTCGGCAGCAGTTACGTGACATCTCAAAAGCTAATATCATTATCATACAATTGATTCTTTTAGCAGGCGTTAACGGCCACAGAAAGCGCTTGTTGTCTAAGGTGTGGAGAAAAGAGTTCTAGAGGTACAATCTTAATAAACATTTAGTACCTAATTTACTTTTTATTTAAGATTAAGCACCAATACAATAACCGCATGTACCTACCGCTACAATTTGTAGATATAAATATTTTTTCTTTCATGCTCCATCGCTTACCATAAATCGCGCGACTCGGAGGGAGAGCGTCGCGATCACTCACCCTGATGAAGACTCTCGGAATGAGTCGAAACTTAGTCGGTGCACGGTACGTATAAAATTCCCGTTTCTACGTTATGAATAATCAAATTCACGATAGTTTCTGTAATAAAACTTACCAACAGGTGAGATTATGCCAAACGAACGTACCGCCACCGCCACCGCCACCGTGTCAGTTTGACCGGGACCGGTGACGGTTATTTATGGGCATACCAGTGCAAGCGCTTCATAACAGATGAAAGTTAACTTACACTTGTATTATAGAAATCGAAACCATCGCGTGAATGCATGGTGATCGGCAGCACGCCCTGCCAGCATCCAGTGTCATCCTCCGGCACGGCTGAAGTGAACGGAGAACAGATTAATTCATGAAAAACGGATCATGGAATCATGGAACTGAAATTGTAGTGGTTTGTTCGGTGGTATCACTTTAGGATATTTTTATGATTATACCACATACTCTACTATTCTGTCCCCTCTAAACCTCTAAACGGAGTAAGGGCCTCTAAACGGTGAATGAAACGTCAGCACGAGAAAAGTAAAGTACATGGATAGTTGTCATAATATCCTAAAATCATGGAATCCGGGTGTCCAGACAAATACCTCACGCTTAGTTTTCCTTTCACGCTAACGCAAATTTGTCAATGTAAAACTTGGCAGGAGCGACATGACATTACCACAACTAATTTCATTTCCATACAATTAAATCTTTCCGCAGGCGTTAATAATGCTGGACAATTTCATTCAGCATCATCTAGCCCCATACTAAGCACAGCTTGTATTATGGGAACTATATGACTGATATACTACTTATTTTTTTTGTAATTACATTAATTTTATATGTGGTAGAAAAAACCAGAAAAAATATTCTGCGCCACAGAGGTCGTCACATCAATCCATGAATGAAAGAGGAGGACCATTGTCAGCCACATGAAAAATAATGTTAACAATATACTTACACGGCGGAACCATGGATCTGTTTTGGTACAGATGAAGCACCGATGCCTTGCAGGTGACATTCAGCCTGAAAACAAGTATAAGTTGTATTCAAATATTTTTTTACCCATTCAGCCAAGCATAGGAAAAAGTGTTGATTGAGTCATAAAAAAACTTTGACTTTGACTTTGACATGGACTTTTTATTAACATAAATTCCCTAAAAACTATATTTTTCAGAATTACCTCATATTATCAAAATCCATCTTCAGGAATACTATAGCCGGGTGCTGCGGAGTAAGCATGCTCTCCTTCAGGAAGCAGACATTCCCAGTACCCTGCACCATGTATGGACTGATTGCATTGTTCACCGTCCGATCCAATGTGAATCCGTACTGTGGACGGAATCATTATTTATGTTGGCCTTGTAAGGATTAGTTATAAATAATTATACAATAGACAAGTTAATCTCTACAACATTTTAAAACACCCAAAGTGTTTTTCTATCATCAATTGCAGATATAAGCTTTAGAACAATGCTTGAAGACATACAAAAAATTGCAAAAACCGCATTGCAATCCGATAAGCCATCGGAGAGAAATGGTGACAGAAAACCAACAAAATGCATCTAAGATCTCCGGTTGTGGTGGGTAGAAAGAAATATTTCATTTTAAGCAGAAATCCATTGTCTAGCCTACAACAGAATATTGCAACCAAATTATATATATTTTTAGTGAATATAGTTAATGAAATTACCGTGTCTGGGGAATAATTTGTAATATTAATACATATATTTATTCATACAACTATGTACAAGTAGGTATATACAAAAAATACAGATGAAACAGCTAGCTATTTAAAGATTGTTGCAAAGATTCTATAGATAGCTTAACTGATCCAGATCACTACCAGGCGGAAGCATACAATACATTAACATTTCCAGTTGTTTTGAACCAACTTACAATTTGATAGAACTGGGCCTCAACCAATGGCACTATTCTATCTCTATCTAGGCAATGTTATTTTATATAAGGTCATAAAATGGCGAACTTGTTTGGGGGGTTGATAGGTTGACAATGTCAGTCCAGCCGATATTGTATCTGGATAGAATATAAAACTGATTCAAATACATAATCTAGATTCGGTTCGAGATTCCATCTCGGATACGCGATCATCTGTTTCCCGTAACCTGGCGACCCCGATGACGAACTCTGGCGCCGAGTTTAGCCAATAAATGACTAAATAATGACAAATAGTACTTTAAGTTAAAAAATAAGTACCTCAATACTTCATAAGTTATGAGACAATTAAAAATAGGGCCACTAGCTTTCTTACCTCTCCTTGAACAGGACCTGAAGGCAGCATAAAGTTCACCATCTTAACATCAAGTATGCCACCTTTGAAAAAGCCGAATGTTGTGAGGTCTACGTATCGCCGCTCATCCTCCTTAAAAACATGATGTGAATGATAAATACATATTCCCTTTACTTGAATTACAAAGAAACTGTTTTCACATCATACTTTTTCAAAACTTCCAAATATTTGTATCGAGTCTGGGTGTTTTCAACATATAATATGTATGGAATATGTTTTTTTTTAAAGTACATAAGTAGTTTATCATTCATGTAGTCCCCATGACACAAGCATCGCTTACTGTGGGGCTAGATGATGGTGTGTAAAAATGTCCAACATTATTGGAGAGAAAATTCTACTTTTTATGGAAAACTGGTTCACTGCCAGATATCACTGATAGGCAATAAGTATGCACAAGCAACTTAAGAGTTGTCTTCTCATCTGTCTTCAGATAAGTAGCTATGTAGGTAACATTCTGTTTTCACCAGTGACATGCTGTGCCAGGGCCTCTCGGCCCCAACCCACTGCATCACTTGATCTGCCAGCACTATTACTTTTTTTAGCTCCTAAAGGTTGCAGCATGATTTTAAATCGCCTATTACCTTCCTCATGAATTAGGATTTTAAAAGCAAAAATTTTTTTTCAAATAAGACTGGTAGTTTCATGTATTTGCTCTAATATAGTAACTCTTCAGCTTTATTATAGTATAGATACAATAATTTTCATTTTCATAAAAAAAACGCAAAGTAACGATCCCAATAGATAGATAATATACATAATATACAGTTTGGTATCTCCTAATATATAGTAGGTGAGGTTCACCCACCAAACATAATGGCAGGTATTGTTTCAAGGTCAGTTTTTAAGTAATGCACTGCATAGTTGTTCTACAGAATAATAGAGAACAATAGCATTATAATGTGAGTGTATTGAAACTAAAAACACAGTACTGCTACCAAGTGTAATAGATTACATAGATATTATTGCAGATTTTGTATGGTCTCATAGCCAACACTGCGATAATTTCCTATAAATTGAATCACACAAACCAAACCAAATTCCGTATTTATGTATACACAAAAATTAGGTTGACTTACCGTGAGATGCAATTTGTGAATTCTGCAGGATACGGACACTGTCAGGAGTATTATGAAGAACGAATAGTGCTTCAGCAAACGAATCATTTTTCATGACTTTATTATATCAGGGGTCACAGAATTGATAGCTGCACAATAGTAAATTACATAATAGAGTTTGTGGAAAATCAATACGTGTTCCGTGATCTTATATAAAAGAAAAGCGAAAAATTTAAAAACACCATCACGGATTCGTTCTGAGCTAGGTAGTATCTCATAATAGTCTGTGGTTTGGGTGCTTTCAGCTTTCCTTTTGACAATACAATTTTGAGTTTTTGTCATTGTCAGGGGTGGGAGGGTAGACCAGCACTATGTAGGTGTCGCCTAACATAAAACCACATTTTATATTTACTAATAACGTAGCGCTTTTATTCGTGAATTTAGCACGATACAGTTCGAATTTGATCATCAACGAATTTGTTGAGAAATTTTTATATTGCGAAATTTACACAGGCAGTGAAAACAAGTAAATTTATACGGGCAGTGCCGGTAATGTATAAGTAAATGAAAACGACAGAATATTATCGCAAAATTACTCGGAATGGCATTCACATTCACACCTTATCGGGAAAAGGAATCGTTTTACGTAGGCGCTTTTTATGTAGGTTCGAACGGTGAGATAAAATATGACTATTGAGCATTGCCGTGTGCGTAGTGGTTAATGCATCCCTAGTAAGTCTTAGGGTTATATCCGCTACATATTAGCTGTTGCCAGCAGCATTGCACGAGTGGACTCCTGTTTGAAAGAAATTGATTCCCCCCCTCTACAACATTTCACCCCCCCAACCCTTAAAATGTGAAAATCTAAAAATGACATTTTTTATTTATGGTGAGTAGTTCCAACCTTCAAAAATGATACTCCCATATAAATTTCATGTTTATCTATTCTATGTATAATATTACCTACTTAGTCTATCTGTGGTTAATAAGTTACTGATTTATATACGTTAAAACAAGTTTAGTAAAAACACAGACTTACTAGAAATGTTATACAGTTAAAATAAATAAACGTACGTACGTATTATTTCCTCTGTGGTGCTCTATGGCTACCGTAGTGTTATCTCCTAGTCTATGATGGCTACATAAAATCATCGATTTTGTTTTGGTATAAAGCCTACATTCCAAGAAAAAAATTGGGAAAGAAATGACCAAATCAATTGCATTCAATTGTAACCCTAATAATTACTTGCTCAGTGAATTATATGTAACGTAAATTCATGAACGTTGAGTAGAGTTGAAATATATAAATTGGGATTGTCTTCTTATCTTCTACAAATAAAAAACGTCCAATAAGATTCATGCTAGTGACTGAATTCTGAAACTGAGCACTCGGCCATTCAGACGCTATGTTTTTAAACTTAAAAAGGATGTATCAGTGTTTGCTATCCCCTCGGCTGTATAGTGTCCATAGGCGTAATAGTCCTGAGGTGAGTACATGTGTTTTTTTGCAAATCGTTCATATACGCAAAAAATCGTGCTGTAAAAATCATTTTCTACATCTGTTTGTACTACAGAGGGTTTCCCTATTAATTACATACAACATGATGTAATAAATAGGGAAACCATCTGTAGTGTTATGGCGGCGGCAGCGGGTAATAGATAATGCATCTATGGGTCAGACCAGGCATTATTAATTAGTGATTTTTCATTCTAGAAAAAAACCTACTTATACTTACTAAAGGTAGTTCCTTATATAAGTTATATGAGGCAGTGAAGGAAAATCATTCAATTATAGGTAGTTATTTCAGTTATATGCTGCCATCTATCTTCCAGGCATATCCACTAAATTAAATGGATTCAAGATTCAAAGTTCAATTGTTATTTGCTTGAACACAAAATATTATTTTTTTAACAGGATGGGATTTTTAGCACTCTCAAAGTGTGTGTATGTCCAAACTTGTGTGTAAGTTAATTTACAAATAGTGCACAATGGTCTTGTATTGATCTGAATCAATTGGGCTATCTATAGATTGTTTGCAACGGTCTTTAGATAGCTAACTGTTTCATCTGTATTTTTTGTATATACCTACTTTACATAGTTGTATAAATAAATGTTATTATAAAAATGACAGTTAAGTTTCAAAGAGTTAAGCTGGTTGGGATAAGGTTAAAAGGGGGATAATGCACAATACACTCTAATGTGGGTCATCAGTGCAATGTTAGTTCATTTCATTTCATTTATTCATAAGATTCCAGGTTTCACATAGAATTCTGAAATTATTGTAGTCTACCACAACTTGCCTTTACAGGCATATGAATACAATATTGAATTTAAATACAAATCATGATTGTGCTTTTAAGTCCCTCATAAGTAAGTGTTTTCTTTTGATTTCTTCAAATATAAAACTCTATTTAAAAACTGAATGATTAACACTTATATATGATATTAAACTCAACCTGAGACTCAAAAGGTTGTGGGTTCAAATTCTGCTGTGGCATAAATGTTTGTCTCGAGTCTGGGTGTTTTCTGTGTATAATATGTATGTATTTACAAAAAAAAATGTATATAAAGTAGTATATCAGTCAATTAGTTCCCAGAACACAGACTAATTTAAAAACAGTTTTTTCAGACGCTGTATCAGCCACACAAATCTGAGAAATATGCAGACTTTGCAATATCTGTGGTAAGCAGTTTTTTTTAGCTGTGTGTATATGAGTTTAGGTAAGAGGTTGTATGAGTTTGAAGGTGGTTCTTAGTTAAGTTTTAATGCCACATGTAACAAGGGGGTGTTTACTTATGTGATGTGAATACATGAAGGAAGCTTTTTAAATATTGTCAAAATTTACTAGATATTGTGATTAGTTCATCTATGAAATTGACTTGTAATCATAGCAACTAAAAGTATAATTTATACTTAATTAAAATTATCTGCGTTTAAAATAATAATAGGTGGTAATGTTCTAATAATAGCTTTTAATCCAATAAGCAGCAATGAGTTTGCAACATGTGGAATATCTACTTGGAAAATGCAGGCTTGTGCCAAAAATATTTGTATACACCTCTGACTAACCCCTACTTGGTATCCACAAAGATCTACATATTGAGTATATATCTGAGGATGTCCATCATGGGGAATACAGATGTGAGCGTGGTTGTTTTTTTAATGTTTTATTTTAATATAAAATATGTGTGAAGTTATAGTTGACTTAGGTCCAAGTTTACCAAGACAATAAAGGGTGGTTTATGTTCTGATGAAAGCTCTTTGACACACATGTTTTCATAGGAATCTGTCATCATAATCTATGGTTAGACTTAACCATCCATTTATTTAGTTGGTGAACTCAAGCCTTGTAACATTTCACAGGCCACGGTACTCCGCGACATAACATACTACATGTGCCCGTTCTTCGGGTTGTACTTCTACAATCGAGGGTTCTTCACGGTTGAGGATTCGCTGGCGCTCGTCATGTACTTAGGCGGCCTCGGCATTTTGATGTCCATGGCTTTTTTGATTCGAGCTTACGGGAGGTCGCGAAATCGTTACTATATGATGTTCCTCAATACGCTGAACAGCCGTCAAGATAATATTCAAGAATATCTGATGAGAGTGAGGAATTTTGACTTCGAGTTCTACGCTTGGCCTGCCACTTACGTGATTCCTTACAATACTGATAGGTAAGTTCTTGTTTTTTCATTGTAAATTATGTGAGCATTTTAATGATTTATTCTTGCGTGAATCTAACGACCTATTGTCTAATCTTAAAGTGCAGCCTGATACACAATAGATGCGGGTTCGATTCCCGAAGCGGGACAATGTTTGCATTCACTGCAGATATATGTTCCGGGTCTGGGTGTGGTACCATGCAACTCGTAGTTCCTAATAACCATGATACACGGAATCCTAGTGCGGAGTCAGAACTATGAGTGTGTCTGTTGGATATTTAATTTAGAAATAGATCCATTGAGAACCCTCTTTCTCGCTAGATTCATTCGTCTGATCCCTAATCTCGCGGTAAAGGAATTTCTCAGTAATTCCACACCTTTTTTGTGTTAGAATTTGAAAGTGTTTCGTAACTCTTATTTTAGGTAGACTCGATCAAACTGACCATGACAATTAGTAAATAACAAATTATTATTTTGTTTCCCACATGATAATAGATGTGGCCTTAGATCTAACAAGAAAATATGTTCACACCTTCAAAATTTGATTTAACTAATATAGAATTTTAATAGTTCCTTTATAGACCCGGACAATGGATCTAACTAGGCTAGTCCAACATTTCTTTTGTTATGGCTCCACCAATGTTGCCATAGTATTTACCAAAAAATTTGATTCATTTGAAAGGTTGAAGTACAAGACTGTTCGTCATGGCTTCCTTTGGCGAGCCATTATCTAGCAATGGAATTCTTCAGGATGATGATAGAAACTTAACGTAACATCCAGTTCATTCCGCAACCTTCATAACATCTTTCAGCCCCTCCTGGGACCGCAGCCGTCCGTTTGTGTCAAAGGAAAACGCCCACCTGCGTTTCTACCAGAAATGCATCGTCAAGTTCCTAGCGTACGTTGCGGTCCACACGTTTGCGCTGCGCCTCATCTACCCTGGGACCCTCGGCCTCATTCAGGCCATGATGCGTGAGTACTATGTTAATCTAACCATAAAACTAGTAAAATTCATTAAATAAACTAAAAAGTTCAGTACGCATTATAAAAGGTTTTAAATAAACATATAAGTTCAATGGAAGGTAACATTGTCTACTGCACAAGTCTCGCACTTGGTGTAGACACCGCAAACTATCCCGTGTGAGTCCAAGCCTTACAACTGTTATATGAAAATCTGTATCTTATTGATTATGATATGTAAATGCTGGTTTATTTAAATAAATAAATGAATAATACTGGACATTTTCACACAGCATCATCCAGTCCCAAACTAAGCAGAGCTTGTGTTATGGGAACTACATGACACTCAGACTCGAGACAAATATTAGGTTGGGGAAAAAGTCTTTTCGCATTATTGTATGTATGAACTTGTAATAAAATCTCTTTGGCTATACTATTTGTATCTGGCTGGTTTTGGTATCATTAAAAGTTTAAATTTTAAAGAAGATAATTCCAAATTCAAATTAGGAAAATGTTTGATTTTTATTTGTTTTTCGTACTGTCAAGATGAGTGAATCTAATGAAAAAATTCGATACATTTTAAAATTTTACTACAAAAAAGGTAAAAATGCAACGCAAGCCGCGAAAAAAATTTGCGATGTTTATGGAACTAGTGCAGTGTCTGTGAGAGTAGCACAAATTTGGTTTAAGCGTTTTCAATCCGGAAATTTTGATGTCAAAGATGCACGTCGCTCTGGTCGCCCTATTACGGATAAAATGGATGCCATTTTTGAAAAAGTGGAGCAAGATCGGCATATCAGTAGTTACGACGTAGCTGAAGAACTGGGAATTGACCACAAAACAGTTTTGGCGCATTTGAAAAAAACTGGGTACACAAAAAAGCTCGATATTTGGGTACCTCACGAGCTCACTGAAAGAAACCTAATGAACCGTGTTCTCATTTGTGATTCTTTATTACGACGTAATGAAACCGAACCATTTTTGAAGAAGCTGATAACTGGTGATGAAAAGTGGATCACGTACGACAAGAACGTGCGAAAAAGGTCGTGGTCAAAGGCCGGTCAGGCTTCACAGACTGTGGCGAAACCCGGGTTAACTCGCAACAAGGTGATGCTGTGTGTGTGGTGGGATTGGAAGGGCATTATTCATTATGAGCTGTTACCACCAGGCAGGACCATCGATTCTGAACTCTACTGCGAACAACTGATGAGATTAAAACAAGAAGTTGAGAGAAAGCGGCCGGAGTTAATCAACAGAAGGGGTGTGGTTTTTCATCATGATAACGCTAGACCTCACACATCTTTAGCCACTCAGCAAAAATTAAGAGAGTTTGGCTGGGATGTGTTAATGCATCCGCCGTATAGTCCTGACCTTGCACCTTCAGATTTCCACCTGTTTCGGTCTCTTCAGAATTCTTTAGGCAGTGTCAGGTTAACATCACGAGAGGACTGCCAAAACCACTTGTCGCGGTATTTTGAACAGAAGGCCCAAAGTTTTTATAGCAATGGGATCATGTCCCTGCCTACAAAATGGCAAAAAGTTATCGAACAAAATGGTACCTACATACTTTAGTTAAATGTAAATAAACTATATTAAAAAATGTTTTGAATTTTCTTAAAAAATGCGAAGAAACTTTTTCCCCAACCTATTATATGCAGATCATACAAACATTCGTCCCGCGGCGGGAAACGAATCCACCACCTTCTGCGTCTCAGGCCGGCCTTCGCTCACTGCGCCATAGAGGTCGTCTATAAATATTGTTATTATAATGTTTACAGACCGCAGTCTAGTACAAGGGCGCGCCACTCTCGTGGACCATTACCATGGGCAACGCGTGAAGGTGGTCGCTGCCTACGGCAACTCTGTCGACACCATGTTCGTGGACAACCGCAAGCAAGCCCACCACAACGGGCGGACCCTCGTAATCTGCTCCGAAGGGAACTCCGGCTTCTATGAGGTCGGAATCATGACCACTCCTCTGAAAGCTGGCTATTCCGCACTCGGGTGGAACCACCCTGGCTTCGCTGGTAGCACTGTGAGTATCCTGACACCAATCGGCAGAGTCACTGCATAACTGTTTTAAATATTAAATTCGCGTATTTCACAAAATTTAATATTTTTGTTATATACACTTGGACTATTTTGGACAACTTGCGAGTTTAATGACATTAATGGTGTAGTCAAAGACCATTGCGGCATATTTAATATTAGAACGGATGCACGTGTTTTAATTTGTCACCTTATGTCGAAGGGACATTTTAATTTTCGCACAGGTGAGACGGGTCTCTCCCGGGTCGCTGGTAATCGCCGCGTTTTATACTTGTTAGCGGCGCGCAGCCAATGTTTTCCTTCAATTAATTATTTATGATATTTGTTACATCTGCAGGGTCTACCGTACCCTCGGCAGGAGCACAGCGCCATTGACGCCGTGATGCAGTACGCTATCCTAAAGCTCAGGTTCCAGCCCAAAGACATTGTAATGTTCGGCTGGAGTATTGGAGGGTACTCCGCCGCGTGGGCCGCCTGCAACTATCACACCAAGGCTCTGGTGAGTAGACTAACAACTCTAGAGGATTAATGATTTTTAAAGTCACGTATGGAAGGCTACATACACTATCCTTGATCTATATAAACTATATTGCATATTGATAAAAATAAAGTTTCGATTCGAAATCTTAATATTTTTAAATCATTTTGGAATTGTCGGATGTACGTGAAAATAATGTACATCAGAACTATTAGAGATCAGTAGATTTTTAAAAAGTCAGCGACAGATTATTACTAGCTTTTGTATTTAGGTCACAAAAACTTTTTTTCATTTTCTTTCTATAAAAAGCTAATTCGGACTTTTACAAACATTATATAAGTGATGCGCTTACCAACGAACAGTATTTCAATTAGATATATAGATTGACAGGCTGTGCCACGGCCGCTTTCGACCCCCAGGCCACCACGACCCTGCCCTGCCGCGCTATTACTTCTACTTGTCGTAACGTGACGTTAATAGCCATATAACCTTTCTCATTGGTCTATCAAACGTATAAATAAACTCTTCAGTTTTAATAATAGTATATCTATACTAATAATAAAGCTGACAAACTAATTCAGTCAGATTTGAAAAAATATCTCAACATTTAATAGCCCAATTCATGAGGAAGTTTATAAGCTATTTGACATGCCACGATCCATAGGAGCGGTGCAAAAGAAGAATAGGTCGGTCGGGAGCCGAGGGCGGGCGTGGCAAAGCTAGTTATTAATATATCGCACCCCCGGTGCAACAGTGGCACAATTGCAAAATTTAACTTTCTCAGGAGAAGCGTTTAAAGTTTCAAAGGCTCATTAATTGATAACACTTACAAATGATAACAATGTAACAAGTTTTTATCGTGGTTTTAATATTATTTTACTCAATTTAATTATTATTTTTGCCATAAAACTTCTAATATAAAAGTTATAATAACATAATATCCGTGACACCCTCAATTGTGACGTTATGGCACTGAAAGTAAATTAAAAGTCATCATGTGACGAATTTCATTTAATAAAAAATATAAATAAATTCACGTTAAAGATTTATTTAAATTAATTTATGAGATGATTAAATGAATAAGCAGGCATACTTTTTTATGATATACCTACAAATAAAAATATCAAAGTTAAAAACATAATTTAAGTATACATTTTCATAATCAACATCAGTATTGTTTTGAAAGTCACTTGAACTTACTCACTATAAAATACGAAATGCACTAGTTTAAGTCTTATCTTGGTAACTTTGTACGTGAAATAACTTATAACTACGAAGTCTATAAAATATTTATGTTATATAGATTTATTAAGCTGAACTCTCACACACAATATTTGTGATTTTCATGTTCCAATGTCCAGCTTACATTGCTGTCCATGCTTTCCTCGCATATCTACTGGGATCATTCCATCATTTCTGTGCTTAGCATCAATAACAGTACGAATTCTTCAGTTTTTTGCGATGTTATTCTTCCAATATAGTACAGTTACGAGTCAGATTTCTTGCACGAGTTTTGGGCGATGATTCAGACTCCTGATTTACGTTATAAGTCATTAGATGAACTACTGGAAATGCTAGAACTATCAGAGGAGCTGCTGCTAGACGAGGGTTTATACTCATCACCGGTATCAGTGCAGAAGCATCACGCAACAACAGAAATGGCGCAGCCGGCACTGTTGTTGCATTTTTGGGTATATTTTGGCCACTTTTCTACTTTTTTTAACAAGCAACAGAACGAGTTTTTTTTCCTAGAGATTCCATTATTATAGCACCTGTATTCAAGTATATAAAACTTTTTTTTTATAAACTAAACAAAAACTCGGTTTTGTTTTGACTACGAATCAGTACGAATATGCTGGACTAAATCATGTTCGTGTGGTAACAGCTCTAGCTTAACCGAGATACCAATTGTACCAGTACCAATTGGAGAATCAAAGACATAATTACGAAATAAAATGTTTAAGTAGCAGATTAAATAAAAAACTATGATACAAAATTGGAGATACAATGTCACAACTACACAAAAGCCGCAGAAGTTATATAAAAAAAAATGTCACAACTACCTTTATAACGTTTTAGCTCCAGATTACTCATGGTCTTGCGGGGGATCGTGCATAACTGACCAATGACACGTTGTCACTCCAGAACCTATATCAATTTGCACCATATCGACAACGACACTAGTGCCCTCAATCAAAAAATATGGGAACTACACGAATGACATTCTCGCACCTGATACAAGGATACATAACGCAACTTTGTGCATACTTAAGTCATTTTGGCCATTTTTGCAATTGTGCCACTGTTGCACCGGGGGTGCGATATATAAATCAACGCGGACAAAGTCGCGCGGCATTCCACTGAACCGCGGCAGTTACAATTGTTTGTGGCCCTTCGGTAGATAATGGACGGCACGTTCGACGACCTCGTGCCGCTCGCCGTGAACCAAATGCCCGTGTCCTGGGAGCCGCTCGTGAAGGAGGTGGTGCGCGCCCACGTGGACCTGAACGTGGGGGAGATGACCAAGCAATACCGCGGCCCGCTGCATTTCGTCCGACGCACGGATGACGAGATCATCTGCCTGAGGTGAGCGCTGCGGCGACACTTATTTTATTGACGAACTCTGTGGCGCAATGGGCGAAGGCCCGCCTGAGACGCGGAAAGTTGCGGGTTCGATTCCCGCCGAGGGAAAAAAATTTGTATGACTTTTGAAAATATCATGGTTATGAACATAATTTTTACTAAAAAAACGGGATATTTACCATGATTTGTGAAAACCTTTATTCCCCAGCGGCTGTGGGATCTGCCATCTAATGGCCAGGCCATACAATTGCTAATGATCCTAAGAGACAGGCAATAGACGCTAGAAAACATGTCGGAGTTTTTAAAATGTTGTCTGAATAAAAACTTGTAGTCATAGTATAGTTATTTTTCGCTCAGTCCCGGCGACATCTCAACCAACTGCGTCAACGACCTGATCCTGAAGGTGATCGGGCACCGGCATGCCAAGGAGGTGGACCAGCTTTTGGAGGTGCTCATCCGGTTCACGATGATGGAGGATGCACGCCGCCCCATGCTCACCGACCCCGTGATCGACCCATCGACGCGAAACATGCTGCGCCTTGTAAGTGTTGCTAGCTCCTGAGAGTGATCGGGCATCGGCACTCCCTGGAGGTGGACCAGCTCTATATATGAGTAGAAGTGACACACTATGAAAAAATACAAAAAGCCGACAGACTTATTGCTAAAATTTATTTTTAAAAACCGTATGGTGTAGTAGAATGTGAATAGAATATAATAACTTTTATTTGGCACAACCAATGAAAATGTAATGGTTATAGTTACATAGGCTTAAACAATAACAACAACATTGTTCGGCTCATGTGTCTAAGAGCACACATATCAAAATACTATGCAAGTACTAAGAGGCTGTACCGAAATGAATAAGAATGAAGTATGGGGTCAGATCTATTATGGCGTTTGCGTTATATATTTGTTAATTGTTTCCAGATCGCGCAATACTCAACAGACTACAAATCAAGCCACTGCACACCGCTGCCTCCCGAAAAGTTTGACAGAATACTTAATTACGCCCTTGAGACTCAAACAATTAAAGATTGGCGTAATTAACAGCCGGACGCGACGTACACAGCTTTTTTGTTAAAAAATGAGATCTCAAGAAATAAGTTCAATGTTTTTATTCTGCATTTATGATGTTCTAATATTTTTGTATTGTGAAGGGATAAAGTTATCTTATATTTTAGTATTTTCAATGTAATAAGACAACTCCTAATAAAACTAACCCTCTTATTCATAATTACTGACTAACTTTCGCAGTGTACTGAAAGTTGTCAGCCTCTATCCTTTGGAGATTTCAAAAATAAAATTAAAGGACAGGGTTAGTGTTAGCGGGTGAGAATGAATAGGAGGCTAAGGGTACATCAGCTATGTGTAAACAATATCGATTTAATCCATGTTCATAGTCATCTAAACTACTCTATCAATTGAGTAGTACAAGGAACGGGTCATACCTCAAGTTGAACGTCAGATATCTATTTTGTTCACACTATTCGGCTAGCGCGGCCTTCGGCTGTTTGAAGGCGGAGTCGAGAATCACACTTCTATTTGGTACTAGATTTCAATTTCAATTAATTTATTTCATTCAAGCCCATATATAAAATATAATTAAACTGAAAGCCTATCCTATCCAATGTACTTCTCAAATTGTTCATTCAATTTGACATATCTTTGATGAAATCTTAATCATTTTACTATATAATTTTACATAAGTGATTTAGTATGGATTTATAAATTTTGCTCCTTATATCCTTAGTGAAGTAGGACCTATAATTAGAGATAGGTGAAGGGATAATTTAATTGACTCTATACAATTTTTTTTTCCAAATATAAAATATAATTAAACTGAAAGCCTATCCAATGTACTTCTCAAATTGTTCATTCAATTTGAAATATCTTTGATGAAATCTTAATCATTTTACTATATAATTTTACATAAGTGATTTAGTATGGATTTATAAATATTGCTCTTTATATCCTTAGTGAAGTAGGACCTATAATTAGAGATAGGTGAAGGGATAATTTAATTGACTCTATACAATTTTTTTTTTTTTTTTTTCTAAATTTATGTAATTTAACTTGGAAATGATATTTTGCTTGCAAGAAAAATTATAGTATTTATTTCTAGTGTATAAGCTTTTGTCCTGTTTTTTCTGTATTGTATAGTATATCACTTATGTAGTCCATAAAAGGTGTATTTAACCAATATATTCGTAGATACATAATAACTGTATTTAATGGATCGTCTTTACTACGTATAGACTTCAGTTCACCAACAAAATAACAGACGGTTGAGTCTAACCATTGATTATGATGACAGAAATTTTATTTGAATTTTTGTTCGACTGGCCTACATAATTAAGAAAGCATTTTAGAATTTACCAAAGCTTGATGTTAGATATTCATGTTTCAATTAATGTTTTATGGAAATACTGATATTGACAAATATTATATGGTATCTAAACATTGTTTTATTTTATTATGATTTCGAATTATGATCAATGGTTCTCTACACTAACCATTTCGTGGAAGGGCGTTTCGTAAACTTGTCATTTTTTGCTTAAAATTAATCTTAATTTTTTTACTATCTAGAAGTGTTGAGACCAGCGCAAGCCCACTAAAGGTAGCTTCCCACGGTCCGCAATTTAATGGATTACCTCGCACTGGCGCACCGTGGGAAGGGCGCCGCGGTAATGCAGACCCCTCCATAGGCTTGCGTCAAATCAGCTGCAGCAATACATTTTTTCCCTTTGCATTAAAGATCTCTGGGTCCGCGTACCTACGCGGTATCATCCGCGAAACTATAGATCGTGGTTTAATTTAGGCAACTGAAAAGTCATCAATCATCGTCATCCGCTACCTGTTTCAACACGCGTTTTTGTGTACGTAGGTAAATAGAGGGCGAGAACATCGAGTTATTTACAACACAAAAGCACCTAGGCTTTCCACTTCCTACGATCCTGACATCTCTTTTTTGCTTTATTCACTCTTAAGGTATGGAAAGTACAGCTGGCAATTACGTACTGGTATTAAATTGTATTATCTGAGTTTGCTTTCCAGTGTCATAAATTACATGAAGGGAATTCACTACATTTATTACACAGATTAGTAAAAATTACAGTTTTCTCGATTAACAGCCAAAAGCGCAAACTTACTCGGGATGCTCGCGCATCAACATGGAATGTACAGTAAGTAGCCAGGAGGTTATTTCCTCATTCATGGTAGCCAGTACCAGGCCGTGCATTCCTGGTCATGTAATGCACAGTCAGTATTCCAAACTATGGCTGTAGGAGGGATACGGGCAGTAAATTCCTAACCCTGCATTCCCAACACGTGTCAAGCTTGTCGGCTTACCATTACTACCATGGAAATTACACCCAGATAATTCAGAACTTAGCACCACGAAATAAATAGCTGGCCGTGCTTTCCACCACTGTATAATGACAGTTTGTACATGTAAATTAATTGAATCATGGAAAACCACAGGCACAGACAAAAAATTAGTTATGGATACCGGTAAAACGCAGATTATGGGAATATGTACAATGGCGTAGGCGTTAGATAATTTGTATGTATGTACTAGCACGATACTTCTCCCACTAGGTGTCGCATAACATATAACCACATTATATATTTACTAATAACGTAGCGCTGTTTTTCGTGAATTTAGCACGATACAGTTCGAAATTTATCATCAACGAATTTGTTGAGAATTATATATATATATTATTATATTGCAAAATTTATACGGGCAGTGCCGGTAATGTATAAGTAAATGAAAACGACAGAATATTATCGCAAAGTTACTCGGAATGGCATTCACATTCACACTTTATAGGGAAAAGGAATCGTTTTACGTAGGCGCTTTTTACGTAGGTAGAACGCTTTTTACGTTCGAACGGTGAGATAAAATATGACTATTGAGCATTGCCGTGTGCGTAGTGGTTATTGCATCCCTAGTAAGTGTTAGGGTTATATCCGCTACCTACTAGCTGTTGCGAGTGGACTCCTGTTTGAAATAAATTGATTCCCCCCCTACAATAAATTGATTCCCCCCCGTCCTTGTGAGGGACGATCATGAGATTGTATTGTTTGCAGATGCACGTCACTTTTATTCAAATTAAAGCGACGACAAACCGATTTTGACGATGTAAACAATGCAATCTATAAGGTTGTAAAATGGTTCAATGTAAACAATATGTTACTAAATGAAAAGAAAACAAAGTGTATTAAATTTATACTACCTAATGTTACACAAGTTAAAGCAAATATCAAAATCAAAGATGAAGAGTTGTCTCTTGTGGACACCACCGTATTCTTAGGTATCACCCTAGATAATAAGCTTCAATGGGGCCCTCACATTGATAAGTTATCGAATAGACTTAGTTCTGCGGCATATGCAGTCAAAAAGATCCGTCTTTATACAGACGTAGACACAGCTAGACTAGTTTACTTCAGCATTATGTCGTACGGTATACTGCTGTGGGGGAGTGCTGCAGATATAAATAACGTTTTTGTGCTGCAGAAGAGGGCTGTTCGAGCAATTTATAATATGGGTCCCAGAGAATCACTTCGTCAGAAGTTTAAAGAAATAAATAATAGTTTTGTGTCTATTTGCCGCTTAGGTGATTAAGAGGATCAATTGTCTCTCGTGACTCTAAGCCTACCTACCTATATGCCTGAACTACCAAGTTATTGGTTTAGTTAGGCCGGAGGTAAGGATAGAGGTATCAGAGGTACGTGTAAAAGTAAACTACGAGGCCGGTCAAGTGCGTGCGATTTAATTGAGCGCCAGTTGAAGACTGTCCGCCAAACATGAGTGAGCACAGTTTTATTATTTAAAGTTACACTAGTACTTATTCTATGGTGCGATGTGGGAGCGTAACCCTACATCTACATCCCCCTTAAAATAAAGATGAAAGGTACAACATAGATAAAATTTGTTAAAAATTAAAACATATAAACGATTTATAATTAAACAAAATGTTGACATTGTTTGTGATGTGACATGATGTGCGTCGCCGCGTTGTAATCGGTGATAGTCGCAGCGTTCGCGCCGCTGGCTGCGATGTTCTGGGCGACGGTGGTAGTCTTTGACGGCGGTTGACCCATGTTGCGATATAGATGTGGTGTGGTCTGTGCTGTGTCGGTGCGAAAGGTGAAGTCCGGCTTTGTGTGTTTCCCTTGCGATGATGACGCGATGTGGAGTGACACTGAGCGTGGAAATGTAAACCGCTCAAATGTCAAAGCGCACAGTTCTCTTAACTGTGCGACCTGATCTGGTTGTAACAATGGGGCTCTGTTGTTTAGATGTGTTTATGTTATTGCCGGACGGTTCATATGACTCGTTTGATGATAACCGCTCGGCGGATATTGATGGTGTCGACTCGGCTGGTTTGATGTCGGTGTCGGCTTCACTGTGGGACTCGTCCTGTGATGAAATCACGGCGTAAGCTGGTTTGAGCCTGTCAAGCGATATGGTGACGTTCCGAGAACCCATTTGTAATGTATAAAACTTAGGATGTCTACTAACTACTTTAAAGGGGCCCTCGTAAGGTGGAGTGAGTGACCTCCGCGCTTCCCGCCTGACAAAAACATAATTAGAAATTGCAAGATCGCGGTGTATGAAAATTTTCCTATCGCTATGATTATGCTTACAAGATGTTGGTTGAATCGAAGCTAGAGTTTCCATGAGTTTGGTAGTATATTCGGCTTGATTGATGTAATGGTCGGACGGAACGAAAAAATCTCCTGGCAATCGGATTGATTTTCCGAACGTTAATTGTGCGGGACTGTACCCTATGTCCTTTTTAATTGCCGATCTTAGGCCTAATAATATTAATGGCAGTTCCCGTGCCCATTGGTTGGTGTTTTCGCAGCGTGCCATGATAGCTGCTTTTAGTGTTCGATGAGCACGTTCTACTTGGCCGTTAGCCTTTGGGTTGTACGCGGTGGTGTGTATTTTCTCGATTCCTAATTTTCTTGAAAGTTGCGAAAACAGCTGCGATTCAAATTGTCTTCCTTGATCTGTGGTGATCTTGATGGGGCAACCAAACCTCGATATCCAGTGATCGACGAATTTGGTAGCCACGGTTTCCGCTGTTATGTCTTTCGTTGGTGCTACTTCTAACCATTTGGTGACACGATCTATCATCGTAACGCAGTATGTAAAATCATCTGATGTTGGTAATGGTCCCACAATGTCTATATGCACATGCGCAAATCGATCAGATTTTTCAAATTCTCCCAGTGGAGTAATAGTATGTCGTTGAACTTTTGCTTTTTGACACGGTATGCAGCTTTTGACAAACGCTGTGGCATCACGATTCATACCAGGCCAAAAATATCTTTGCGCAATTAAACGTCGTGTAGCGGCGGCGCCTGGGTGGCTGAGCGCATGAGTACTTGATAACGCCCGTTTGCGGAATTGCGCAGGTAGGTAGAGTCGGGCTTGATTTGTTGACGTCTCGAAAATAATTTCGTTTTTGGAATATGGCACCATGAATGATTTTAATTGCAGATTATCTTTATGACGTAGTGTGTCCAACTCCGGGTCTTCGATTTGGCTTTTGTATAACTGCTCATAATCGAAAATGTGCGGAAGTTCGATCTCTTCCAATCTTGAAAGGAAGTCTGCTGCGTTGTTGAGTTCACCTTCTATGTATTCTATTTTATCGCAAAATTGGGCAATAAAATCTAGTTGGCGTAAGCGTCTAGGTGAATCCGATTTTGATTCTTTTTTCGAGAGCGCGAAAGTAAGTGGTTTATGGTCGGTCATTACCACAAGACATCTTCCCTCTATTATATAACGGAAGTGCTTTATTGACATATATATTGCGAGTAGCTCTCTGTCGTAAGTACTATATTTGATTTGTGCGTCGGTGAGTTTCTTAGAGTAGAACGCGAGTGGTTGTAATTGCTTGTTTACGAGTTGATGTAGAGCTGCACCGATGCAAGTGTTCGAAGCGTCCGTAATTAAAACAAGTTTGGCGGTTGGGTCCGGGTGCGCGAGCATAGTGGCTTCGCTTATCATTTGTTTACACTTGTTGAACGCTTGTATGGCTTCGTTGGTCCATACTATTTTTGTTTTGTCTTTCCTTTTCGAGTTGTGTAAATATTTGTCGAGTATAGATTGCGTTGTTGCTGCCTTAGGAATGTTGTTTCGATAAAAGTTGATGAGACCGAGAAAACGGCGTAATTCCTCAATTGTTTCAGGCTGTTGGAATTCGGTGATGTTCTTGACCTTCTCTGGTTCCGGTGTAATACCATCGCAGGTGACGTGGTAGCCTAGGAACTTCAGTTCAGTTTTTCCAAACTCGCATTTGCTGGTATTGATTGTGATGCCATACTCGTTGAGTCGTTTGAATACGGCTTCGAGGTCTTGAAGATGGCGTTCTTGATTTTCTGAGGCGACCAGGATGTCGTCGATGTACGTAAATGTGTTTTCCATGGTTTTTAACACCTCGTTGATGAAACGTTGAAAACTTTGAGCTGCGTTGCGCATTCCAAAATTTAACTTTAAAAAATTCGAAACTTCCAAATGGCGTGATTATTGATGTTTTTGGAATGTCCTCTGGCGCGATGGATATATGATGGTAAGCGCGACGAATATCGATTTTTGAAAGTATAGTCTTACCTTTTAGAATGTAAGTAAAATCTAATAGTCTTGGAATTGGGTAGCGATCCGGTTCTGTTATAGCGTTAAGACGCCGGTAATCGCCACAGGGTCTTATTTCCCCGTTTTTCTTCTTCACTACATGGAGTGGGTTGGCCCAAGGACTGGTTGAGGGTCTGCAAATGCCGAGCTCCATCATCCGCTCGAACTCTTGTTTTGCTGCTTTGTACTTTTCTGGGTTGAGTGCGCGCGGTTTTTCATATATTGGTGGTCCGCGAGTACAAATGTAGTGAACGACGTTATGTTTTGACGTCTCCTTGAATGATTCGGGCTTTGTTATGTCCGGATACTTTGCTAAGACTTTATGGTAAGGATCCGTGGTGTTAATCGCTCTGATTGTGTCGTTGGCATCTTTTGAAAGTTGAGTTTTTCTAAATAATTTGGTGATGTTATCGACTAACTTGCGACCGTGTAGATCAACCATTAGTTGATTTTTGGCCAGAAAGTCAGCTCCGATGATCGATCGTTGAACGTCCGCTAATATGAAAGTCCAACGCAATGGGCGTCTGAGACCTAGATCCAATGTTAATGTTTTCTCGCCGTAAGTTTTGATGGGTGTGCCGTTTGCTGCGTAAAGTGTGTAGTCTGCCGGTGTCTGATTAAACCTTTTACAGGCTAACACTGAAACATCTGCACCTGTGTCTATGAGAAAACGCATTCCCGTAGGCTTATCTGTAACGCATAGGCGAAATGAATTGCCGGCGCCAACGTTCGCCACCGCTGGAGCCGTGTTTAGTTTAACGCCTTCTTAGAGCATTTATCATCCCCGCATTTGTTTGCGGTGTCGCCGTAAATATAATGGTAGAAGCATTTGTAGTTGTTATCGCCGGGCCGTGCTTTTTGTGCTCTGAATTTGTCTTGATTGTTTAGTTTCGCGGCCCTATTACGCGAATGCGATCGCGAGCGATAACGTGATTGACCATGATTTGGCCGTGCTTGCTGGTGCCGCGACAAAAGGGGTTCGTATCGCTTGTTCATCGCGGCGACTTCAAGTGTTAACTTGCGAAGTTGTTCGTCTACCGAATTTGAAATACTGAAGGTTTCAGTAGTTGAAGTTCTCGATGTTTCTATGATTTTGTCGGCGATTTGTGCAATGTCATCGAGATCTACTTGTTTGCATGCTGCAATGACTGCTCTTACCGTGTTAGGCAGTCGCTTGAGCCACAACAGCTTAATTGTGTCCTCTTGTATTTTGTTCCTCCCAAGCTCCTTCATCTTTCGGAGTAGTTGAGAGGGGCGTTGATCACCTAGCTCGACCTCAGTTAATAGCTTGTGTAGCTGGATTGTTTCCGACTCCTCGTAAGCATTTATTAATCTATTCTTAAGTGCTAAATACCTATCGGAAACGGGTGGGTTCTCGAGAATGTCACTAACCTGGCTTAACTCGTCTCTCCCCAACTTCGCTATGACCAGTTGGAACTTGCAGAGGTCTCCGGTTTTCTGTGGTGCGATGATGGCCTCGAATTGATGAAACCATAGCCGCGGCTGCGTGGTCCAGAAACTTGACAAGCGCGATTGTATGGTGACCGCGCTGGCAGCCAATTCCGCTGTGGTACGGCTGGTAGTTGTGGTGGGTTGCTGTGCCGCCGCGGCGTCGTCTGCGCCTACGAGCGTCGTATACTGCTCCTCGGTGATGGGGTCGGCGGGTTGAGTCATCACTGACTGTATGTCACTTCGGCACTCGTAGATCACGTCGGGGTCACCACTTTTGTGTCTATTTGCCGCTTAGGTGATTAAGAGGATCAATTGTCTCTCGTGACTCTAAGCCTACCTACCTATATGCCTGAACTACCAAGTTATTGGTTTAGTTAGGCCGGAGGTAAGGATAGAGGTATCAGAGGTACGTGTAAAAGTAAACTACGAGGCCGGTCAAGTGCGTGCGATTTAATTGAGCGCCAGTTGAAGACTGTCCGCCAAACATGAGTGAGCACAGTTTTATTATTTAAAGTTACACTAGTACTTATTCTATGGTGCGATGTGGGAGCGTAACCCTACAATAGGTTGGGGAAAAAGTTTCTTCGCATTTTTTAAGAAAATTCAAAACATTTTTTAATATAGTTTATTTACATTTAACTAAAGTATGTAGGTACCATTTTGTTCGATAACTTTTTGCCATTTTGTAGGCAGGGACATGATCCCATTGCTATAAAAACTTTGGGGCTTCTGTTCAAAATACCGCGACAAGTGGTTTTGGCAGTCCTCTCGTGATGTTAACCTGACACTGCCTAAAGAATTCTGAAGAGACCGAAACAGGTGGAAATCTGAAGGTGCAAGGTCAGGACTATACGGCGGATGCATTAACACATCCCAGCCAAACTCTCTTAATTTTTGCTGAGTGGCTAAAGATGTGTGAGGTCTAGCGTTATCATGATGAAAAACCACACCCCTTCTGTTGATTAACTCCGGCCGCTTTCTCTCAACTTCTTGTTTTAATCTCATCAGTTGTTCGCAGTAGAGTTCAGAATCGATGGTCCTGCCTGGTGGTAACAGCTCATAATGAATAATGCCCTTCCAATCCCACCACTCACACAGCATCACCTTGTTGCGAGTTAACCCGGGTTTCGCCACAGTCTGTGAAGCC
This sequence comes from Perizoma affinitatum, assembly GCA_961405105.1. Taxonomy (NCBI): domain Eukaryota; kingdom Metazoa; phylum Arthropoda; class Insecta; order Lepidoptera; family Geometridae; genus Perizoma; species Perizoma affinitatum. Next base: position 3,632,946 of record OY560185.1, on the reverse strand, counting down.
TGACCGGCCTTTGACCACGACCTTTTTCGCACGTTCTTGTCGTACGTGATCCACTTTTCATCACCAGTTATCAGCTTCTTCAAAAATGGTTCGGTTTCATTACGTCGTAATAAAGAATCACAAATGAGAACACGGTTCATTAGGTTTCTTTCAGTGAGCTCGTGAGGTACCCAAATATCGAGCTTTTTTGTGTACCCAGTTTTTTTCAAATGCGCCAAAACTGTTTTGTGGTCAATTCCCAGTTCTTCAGCTACGTCGTAACTACTGATATGCCGATCTTGCTCCACTTTTTCAAAAATGGCATCCATTTTATCCGTAATAGGGCGACCAGAGCGACGTGCATCTTTGACATCAAAATTTCCGGATTGAAAACGCTTAAACCAAATTTGTGCTACTCTCACAGACACTGCACTAGGTCCATAAACATCGCAAATTTTTTTCGCGGCTTGCGTTGCATTTTTACCTTTTTTGTAGTAAAATTTTAAAATGTATCGAATTTCTTCATTAGATTCACTCATCTTGACAGTACGAAAAACAAATAAAAATCACACATTTTCCTAATTTGAATTTGGAATTATCTTCTTTAAAATTTAAACTTTTAATGATACCAAAACCAGCCAGATACAAATAGTATAGCCAAAGAGATTTTATTACAAGTTCATACATACCTACAATAATGCGAAAAGACTTTTTCCCCAACCTAATATAATGACATTTCATTGTTTATATGAAAATCTGATGTATGTTCACAAAAATATTAATTTGTTTAAGAAAAACACGATAATCACAATGTTAATACCAGAAATTATGATAGACTCCATAAAGTTTAAAGGGTGAGGTGTACGCTTTTATAACAAACTCCCAAGAGATGTACAAAAATTGACAATTAATAAATTTAAAATTGTAATTAAAAAAAAATGCTCCAACTCCTTGTTTTTTAAAAGGATCATTAAAAAGCCATAACCAACCTTGTTTTCTTGCCTTTCTTTCCTGGCTTAGTCGCGGAAGAACAGGCAGTAGATAAAACCGACGTTTCAAAGTGATCCGTGTGATTGTAGTGAATAAATGAATTTTGATTTTGACTTTGACTCATTATCAGATCCCGCATTTAGCCCCTTTGTGAAAATCTAAAAACCCTGAAACATGTCATTTTTTATTTATGATGAGTAGCTATAGTTCTTATTTATTATTTTTGTTCTAAGTTCCTACCTTCAAAAACGATACTCGATATATATAAACTTTCATGTTTAACTATTCTATGTATAATATTCCCTACTTAGTCTGTCTGTGGTTGGTAGTTTACTGATATATTATATACGTTAATACACGTTTAGTTACTAGAAATGATAAACGATTAAAATAAATAAACGTACGTACGTATTATTTCCTCTGTGGTGCTCTATGGCTACTGTAGTGTTATCTCCTAGTCTATGATAGCTACTTAAAATCATTGATTTTGTTTTGGTCTAATCCAATGTACCTACCTAGGATAAATTTACCTAAAAGAAAAAAATTGGGAAAGAAATGACCAAATCAATTGCATTCAATTGTAACCCTAATAATTACTTGCTCAGTGAATTATATGTAACGTAAATTCGTGAACGTTGAGTAGAGTTGAAATATATAAATTGGGATTGTCTTCATAACTTCTACAAATAAAAAACGTCATAAAAGATTCATCCTAGTGACTGAATTCTGAAACTGAGCAGTCGACCATTCAGACGCTATGTTTTTAAGGATGTATCAGTGTTTGCTATCCCCTCGGCTGTATAGTGTCCATAGGCGTAATAGTCCTGAGGTGAGTAAATGTGTTTTTTTGCAAATCATTCATAAACGCAAAAAATCGTGCTGTAAAAAGCATTTCCTACATCTGTTTGCACTAAAGAGGGTTTCCCTATTAATTACATACAACATGATGTAATTAATAGGGAAACCATCTGTAGTGTTATGGCGGCGGCAGCGGGTAATAGTTATTTCCTCTATAGGTCAGACCAGGCATTATTCATTATTTATTTTTCATTCTAGAAAAAAACCTAATTATACCTTAACTAAATGTAGTTCTTTATATAAGTTATATGAGGCAGTGAAGGAAAAGCCTTCAATTAAAGGTAGTTATTTCAGTTATATGCTGCCATCTATCTTCCAGGCATATCCACTAAAAAAAATGGATTCAATATTCAAAGTTCAATTGTTATTTGCTGGAACACAAAATATTATTTTTTTAACAGGATGGGACTATTACTCTCAAAGTGTGTGTATGTTTAAACTTGTGTGTAAGTTAATTTACAAATAGTGCACAATGGTTACATTAGGAACAGTTCCATTTTCGCACATGTTCCTTGCATGTGTGGAAACGTCTACTGCCATTCAGAGTGGCAATCCGCCAGTCTTGTATTGATCTGAATCAATTGGGCTATCTATAGATTGTTTGCAACGGTCTTTAGATAGCTAACTATTAAATCTGTATTTTTTGTATATACCTACTTTACTTATTTGTATGAATAAATGTTAATATAAAAATGACAGTTAAGTTTCAAAGAGTTAAGCTGGTTGGGATAAGGTTAAAAGGGACAATGATGGGATAAGGTTAAAATGCACAATTCACTCTAATGTGGGTCATCAGTGCAATGTTAGTTCATTTCATTGCATTTATTCATAAGATTCCAGGTTTCACATAGAATTCTGAAATTATTGTAGTCCTACCACAACTTGCCTTTACAGGCGTATGAATACAATATTGAATTTAAATACAAATCATGATTGTACTTTTAAGTCTCTCATAAGTGAGTGTTTTCTTTTGATTTCTTCAAATATCATACTCTATTTAAAAACTGAATGATTCACACATATGATATTAAGCTCAACCTGTGTAGCTTAGTGAGCGAAGGCCCACCTGAGACTCAAAAAGTTGTGGGTTCGAATCCTGCTGTGGGACAAATGCTTGTATGATTAGAAAAAGTTTTTCTCGAGTCTGGGTGTTTTCTATGTATAATATGTATGTATTTACAAATATGTATATCAGTCAATTACTTCCCAGAACACAGACTAATTTAAAAACTGTTATTTTTTCAGAAGGCCCGCCTGAGACGCGGAAAGTTGCGGGTTCGATTCCCGCCGAGGGAAAAAAATTTGTATGACTTTTGAAAATATCATGGTTATGAACATAATTTTTACTAAAAAAACTGGATATTTACCATGATTTGTGAAAACCTTTATTCCCCAGCGGCTGTGGGATCTGCCATCTAATGGCCAGGCCATACAATTGCTAATGATTCTAAGAGACAGGCAATAGACGCTAGAAAACATGTCGGAGTTTTTAAAATGTTGTCTGAATAAAAACTTGTAGTCATAGTATAGTTATTTTTCGCTCAGTCCCGGCGACATCTCAACCAACTGCGTCAACGACCTGATCCTGAAGGTGATCGGGCACCGGCATGCCAAGGAGGTGGACCAGCTTTTGGAGGTGCTCATCCGGTTCACGATGATGGAGGATGCGCGCCGCCCCATGCTCACCGACCCCGTGATCGACCCATCGACGCGAAACATGCTGCGCCTTGTAAGTGTTGCTAGCTCCTGAGAGTGATCGGGCATCGGCACTCCCTGGAGGTGGACCAGCTCTATATATGAGTAGAAGTGACACACTATGAAAAAATACAAAAAGCCGACAGACTTATTGCTAAAATTTATTTTTAAAAACCGTATGGTGTAGTAGAATGTGAATAGAATATAATAACTTTTATTTGGCACAACCAATGAAAATGTAATGGTTATAGTTACATAGGCTTAAACAATAACAACAACATTGTTCGGCTCATGTGTCTAAGAGCACACATATCAAAATACTATGCAAGTACTAAGAGGCTGTACCGAAATGAATAAGAATGAAGTATGGGGTCAGATCTATTATGGCGTTTGCGTTATATATTTGTTAATTGTTTCCAGATCGCGCAATACTCAACGGACTTCAAATCAAGCCACTGCACACCGCTGCCTCCCGAAAAGTTTGACAGAATACTTAATTACGCCCTTGAGACTCAAACAATTAAAGATTGGCGTAATTAACAGCCGGACGCGACGTACACAGCTTTTTTGTTAAAAAATGAGATCTCAAGAAATAAGTTCAATGTTTTTATTCTGCATTTATGATGTTCTAATATTTTTGTATTGTGAAGGGATAAAGTTATCTTATATTTTAGTATTTTCAATGTAATAAGACAGCTCCTAATAAAACTAACCCTCTTATTCATAATCACTGACTAACTTTCGCAGTGTACTGAAAGTTGTCAGCCTCTATCCTTTGGAGATTTCAAAAATAAAATTAAAGGACAGGGTTAGTGTTAGCGGGTGAGAATGAATAGGAGGCTAAGGGTACATCAGCTATGTGTAAACAATATCGATTTAATCCATGTTCATAGTCATCTAAACTACTCTATCAATTGAGTAGTACCAGGAACGGGTCATACCTCAAGTTGAACATCAGATATCTATTTTGTTCACACTATTCGGCTAGCGCGGCCTTCGGCTGTTTGAAGGCGGAGTCGAGAATCACACTTCTATTTGGTACTAGATTTCAATTTCAATTAATTTATTTCATTCAAGCCCATATATAAAATATAATTAAACTGAAAGCCTATCCAATGTACTTCTCAAATTGTTCATTCAATTTGACATATCTTTGATGAAATCTTAATCATTTTACTATATAATTTTACATAAGTGATTTAGTATGGATTTATAAATTTTGCTCCTTATATCCTTAGTGAAGTAGGACCTATAATTAGAGATAGGTGAAGGGATAATTTAATTGACTCTATACAATTTTTTTTTCCAAATATAAAATATAATTAAACTGAAAGCCTATCCAATGTACTTCTCAAATTGTTCATTCAATTTGAAATATCTTTGATGAAATCTTAATCATTTTACTATATAATTTTACATAAGTGATTTAGTATGGATTTATAAATATTGCTCTTTATATCCTTAGTGAAGTAGGACCTATAATTAGAGATAGGTGAAGGGATAATTTAATTGACTCTATACAATTTTTTTTTTCCAAATATAAAATATAATTAAACTGAAAGCCTATCCAATGTACTTCTCAAATTGTTCATTCAATTTGAAATATCTTTGATGAAATCTTAATCATTTTACTATATAATTTTACATAAGTGATTTAGTATGGATTTATAAATTTTGCTCCTTATATCCTTAGTGAAGTAGGACCTATAATTAGAGATAGGTGAAGGGATAATTTAATTGACTCTATACAATTTTTTTTTCCAAATATAAAATATAATTAAACTGAAAGCCTATCCAATGTACTTCTCAAATTGTTCATTCAATTTGAAATATCTTTGATGAAATCTTAATCATTTTACTATATAATTTTACATAAGTGATTTAGTATGGATTTATAAATATTGCTCTTTATATCCTTAGTGAAGTAGGACCTATAATTAGAGATAGGTGAAGGGATAATTTAATTGACTCTATAAAATTTTTTTTTTCCAAATATAAAATATAATTAAACTGAAAGCCTATCCAATGTACTTCTCAAATTGTTCATTCAATTTGAAATATCTTTGATGAAATCTTAATCATTTTTCTATATAATTTTACATAAGTGATTTAGTATGGATTTATAAATATTGCTCTTTATATCCTTAGTGAAGTAGGACCTATAATTAGAGATAGGTGAAGGGATAATTTAATTGACTCTATACAATTTTTTTTTTTTTTTCTAAATTTATGTAATTTAACTTGGAAATGATATTTTGCTTGCAAGAAAAATTATAGTATTTATTTCTAGTGTATAAGCTTTTGTCCTGTTTTTTCTGTATTTGTAGTCATTAATCACTTATGTAGTCCATAAAAGGTGTATTTAACCAATATATTCGTAGATACATAATAACTGTATTTAATGGATCGTCTTTACTACGTATAGACTTCAGTTCACCAACAAAATAACAGACGGTTGAGTCTAACCATTGATTATGATGACAGAAATTTTATTTGAATTTTTGTTCGACTTGCCTACATAATTAAGAAAGCATTTTAGAATTTACCAAAGCTTGATGTTAGATATTCATGTTTCAATTAATGTTTTATGGAAATACTGATATTGACAAATATTATATGGTATCTAAACATTGTTTTATTTTATTATGATTTCGAATTATGATCAATGGTTCTCTACACTAACCATTTTGTGGAAGGGCGTTTCGTAAACTTGTCATTTTGCTTAAAATTAATCTTAATTTTTTTACTATCTAGAAGTGTTGAGACCAGCGCAAGCCCACTAAAGGTAGCTTCCCACGGTCCGCAATTTAATGGATTACCTCGCACTGGCGCACCGTGGGAAGGGCGCCGCGGTAATGCAGACCCCTCCATAGGCTTGCGTCAAATCAGCTGCAGCAATACATTTTTTCCCTTTGCATTAAAGATCTCTGGGTCCGCGTACCTACGCGGTATCATCCGCGAAACTATAGATCGTGGTTTAATTTAGGCAACTGAAAAGTCATCAATCATCGTCATCCGCTACCTGTTTCAACACGCGTTTTTGTGTACGTAGATAAATAGAGGGCGAGAACATCGAGTTATTTACAACACAAAAGCACCTAGGCAGATACCTACTACGGATTTCCACTTCCTACGATCCTGACATTCCTCTTTTTTGCTTTATTCACTCTTAAGGTATGGAAAGTACAGCTGGCAATTACGTACTGGTATTAAATTGTATTATCTGAGTTTGCTTTCCAGTGTCATACATTACATGAAGGGAATTCACTACATTTATTACACAGATTAGTAAAAATTACAGTTTTCTCGATTAACAGCCAAAAGCGCAAACTTACTCGGGATGCTCGCGCATCAACATGGAATGTACAGTAAGTAGCCAGGAGGTTATTTCCTCATTCATGGTAGCCAGTACCAGGCCGTGCATTCCTGGTCATGTAATGCACAGTCAGTATTCCAAACTATGGCTGTAGGAGGGATACGGGCAGTAAATTCCTAACCCTGCATTCCCAACACGTGTCAAGCTTGTCGGCTTACCATTACTACCATGGAAATTACACCCAGATAATTCAGAACTTAGCACCACGAAATAAATAGCTGGCCGTGCTTTCCACCACTGTTTATTGACAGTTTGTACATGTAAATTAATTGAATCATGGAAAACCACAGGCACAGACAAAAAATTAGTTATGGATACCGGTAAAACGCAGATTATGGGAATATGTACAATGGCGTAGGCGTTAGATAATTTGTATGTATGTACTAGCACGATACTTCTCCCACTAGGTGTCGCATAACATATAACCACATTATATATTTACTAATAACGTAGCGCTGTTTTTCGTGAATTTAGCACGATACAGTTCGAAATTTATCATCAACGAATTTGTTGAGAATTATATATATATATTATTATATTGCGAAATTTATACGGGCAGTGCCGGTAATGTATAAGTAAATGAAAACGACAGAATATTATCGCAAAGTTACTCGGAATGGCATTCACATTCACACTTTATAGGGAAAAGGAATCGTTTTACGTAGGCGCTTTTTACGTAGGTAGAACGCTTTTTACGTTCGAACGGTGAGATAAAATATGACTATTGAGCATTGCCGTGTGCGTAGTGGTTATTGCATCCCTAGTAAGTGTTAGGGTTATATCCGCTACCTACTAGCTGTTGCGAGTGGACTCCTGTTTGAAATAAATTGATTCCCCCCCTACAACTTGTGAGGGACGATCATGAGATTGTATTGTTTGCAGATGCACGTCACTTTTATTCAAATTAAAGCGACGACAAACCGATTTTGACGATGTAAACAATGCAATCTATAAGGTTGTAAAATGGTTCAATGTAAACAATATGTTACTAAATGAAAAGAAAACAAAGTGTATTAAATTTATACTACCTAATGTTACACAAGTTAAAGCAAATATCAAAATCAAAGATGAAGAGTTGTCTCTTGTGGACACCACCGTATTCTTAGGTATCACCCTAGATAATAAGCTTCAATGGGGCCCTCACATTGATAAGTTATCGAAAAGACTTAGTTCTGCGGCATATGCAGTCAAAAAGATCCGTCTTTATACAGACGTAGTCACAGCTAGACTAGTTTACTTCAGCATTATGTCGTACGGTATACTGCTGTGGGGGAGTGCTGCAGATATAAATAACGTTTTTGTGCTGCAGAAGAGGGCTGTTCGAGCAATTTATAATATGGGTCCCAGAGAATCACTTCGTCAGAAGTTTAAAGAAATAAATATAATGACATTTCATTGTATATATGAAAATCTGATGTATGTTCACAAAAATATTAATTTGTTTAAGAAAAAACACGATAATCACAATGTTAATACCAGAAATTATGATAGACTCCATAAAGTTTAAAGGGTGAGGTGTACGCTTTTATAACAAACTCCCAAGAGATGTACAAAAATTGACAATTAATAAATTTAAAATTGTAATTAAAAAAAAATGCTCCAACTCCTTGTTTTTTAAAAGGATCATTAAAAAGCCATAACCAACCTTGTTTTCTTGCCTTTCTTTCCTGGCTTAGTCGCGGAAGAACAGGCAGTAGATAAAACCGACGTTTCAAAGTGATCCGTGTGATTGTAGTGAATAAATGAATTTTGACTTTGACTTTGACTCATTATCAGATCCCTCATTTAGCCCCTTTTATGTGAAAATCTAAAAACCCTGAAACATGTCATTTTTTATTTATGATGAGTAGCTATAGTTCTTATTTTTTATTTTTGTTCTAAGTTCCTACCTTCAAAAACGATACTCGATATATATAAACTTTCATGTTTAACTATTCTATGTATAATATTCCCTACTTAGTCTGTCTGTGGTTGGTAGTTTACTGATATATATATACGTTAAAACACGTTTAGTTACTAGAAATGATAAACGATTAAAATAAATAAACGTACGTACGTATTATTTCCTCTGTGGTGCTCTATGGCTACTGTAGTGTTATCTCCTAGTCTATGATAGCTACATATAATCATTGATTTTGTTTTGGTCTAATCCAATGTACCTAGGATAAATTTACCTAAAAGAAAAAAATTGGGAAAGAAATGACCAAATCAATTGCATTCAATTGTAACCCTAATAATTACTTGCTCAGTGAATTATATGTAACGTAAATTCGTGAACGTTGAGTAGAGTTGAAATATATAAATTGGGATTGTCTTCATAACTTCTACAAATAAAAAACGTCATAAAAGATTCATCCTAGTGACTGAATTCTGAAACTGAGCAGTCGACCATTCAGACGCTATGTTTTTAAGGATGTATCAGTGTTTGCTATCCCCTCGGCTGTATAGTGTCCATAGGCGTAATAGTCCTGAGGTGAGTAAATGTGTTTTTTTGCAAATCATTCATAAACGCAAAAAATCGTGCTGAAAAAAGCATTTCCTACATCTGTTTGCACTACAGAGGGTTTCCCTATTAATTACATACAACATGATGTAATTAATAGGGAAACCATCTGTAGTGTTATGGCGGCGGCAGCGGGTAATAGTTATTTCCTCTATAGGTCAGACCAGGCATTATTCATTATTTATTTTTCATTCTAGAAAAAAACCTAATTATACCTTAACTAAATGTAGTTCCTTATATAAGTTATATGAGGCAGTGAAGGAAAAGCCTTCAATTAAAGGTAGTTATTTCAGTTATATGCTGCCATCTATCTTCCAGGCATATCCACTAAAAAAAATGGATTCAATATTCAAAGTTCAATTGTTATTTGCTGGAACACAAAATATTATTTTTTTAACAGGATGGGACTATTACTCTCAAAGTGTGTGTATGTTTAAACTTGTGTGTAAGTTAATTTACAAATAGTGCACAATGGTTACATTAGGAACAGTTCCATTTTCGCACATGTTCCTTGCATGTGTGGAAACGTCTACTGCCATTCAGAGTGGCAATCCGCCAGTCTTGTATTGATCTGAATCAATTGGGCTATCTATAGATTGTTTGCAACGGTCTTTAGATAGCTAACTATTAAATCTGTATTTTTTGTATATACCTACTTTACATAGTTGTATGAATAAATGTTAATATAAAAATGACAGTTAAGTTTCAAAGAGTTAAGCTGGTTGGGATAAGGTTAAAAGGGACAATGATGGGATAAGGTTAAAATGCACAATACACTCTAATGTGGGTCATCAGTGCAATGTTAGTTCATTTCATTGCATTTATTCATAAGATTCCAGGTTTCACATAGAATTCTGAAATTATTGTAGTCCTACCACAACTTGCCTTTACAGGCGTATGAATACAATATTGAATTTAAATACAAATCATGATTGTACTTTTAAGTCTCTCATAAGTGAGTGTTTTCTTTTGATTTCTTCAAATAACATACTCTATTTAAAAACTGAATGATTCACACATATGATATTAAGCTCAACCTGTGTAGCTTAGTGAGCGAAGGCCCACCTGAGACTTAAAAAGTTGTGGGTTCGAATCCTGCTGAGGGACAAATGCTTGTATGATTAGAAAAAGTTTTTCTCGAGTCTGGGTGTTTTCTATGTATAATATGTATGTATTTACAAATATGTATATCAGTCAATTAGTTCCCAGAACACAGACTAATTTAAAAACTGTTATTTTTTCAGACGCTGTATCAGCCACACAAATCTGAGAAATATGCTGACTTTGCAATATCTGTGGTAAGCAGTTTTTTTAGCTGTGTGTGATTATAGGTGTATATGAGTTTAGGTAAGAGGTTGTATGAGTTCGAAGGTGGTTCTTAGTTAAGTTTTAATGCCACATGTAACAAGGGGGTGTTTACTTATGTGATGTGAATACATGAAGGAAGCTTTTTAAATATTGACAAAATTTACTAGATATTGTGATTAGTTCCTCTATGAAATTGACTTGTAATCATAGCAACTAAAAGTATAATTTATACTTAATTAAAATTATCTGCGTTTAAAACAATAATATGTGGTTAAGTTCTAATAATAGCTTTTCAACATATGTTTTCATCCAATGTTATGATCCAATAAGCTGCGATGAGTTTGCAACATGTGGAATATCTACTTGCAAAATGCAGGCTTGTGCCAAAAATATTTGTGTACACCTCTGACTAACCCCTACTTGGTATCCACAAAGATCTACATACTGAGTATATATCTGAGGATGTCCATCATGGGGAATACAGGTGTGAGCGTGGTTGTTTTTTTATGTTTTATTTAAATATAAAATATGTGTGAAGTTATAGTTGACTGAGGTCCAAGTTTACCAAGACAATAAAGGGTGGTTTATGTTCTGATGTTGAAAGCTCTTTGACACACATGTTTTCATAGGAATCTGTCATCATAATCTATGGTTAGACTTAACCATCCATTTATTTAGTTGGTGAACTCAAGCCTTGTAACATTTCACAGGCCACGGTACTCCGCGACATAGCATACTACATGTGCCCGTTCTTCGGGTTGTACTTCTACAATCGAGGGTTCTTCACGGTTGAGGATTTGCTGGCGCTCGTCATGTACTTCGGCGGCCTCGGCATTTTGATGTCCATGGCTTTTTTGATTCGAGCTTACGGGAGGTCGCGAAATCGTTACTATATGATGTTCCTCAATACGCTGAACAGCCGTCAAGATAATATTCAAGAATATCTGATGAGAGTGAGGGATTTTGACTTCGAGTTCTACGCTTGGCCTGCCACTTACGTGATTCCTTACAATACTGATAGGTAAGTTCTTGTTTTTTCATTGTAAATTATATGAGCATTATAATGATTTATTCTTGCGTGAATCTAACGACCTATTGTCTAATCTTAAAGTGTAGCCCGATACACAATAGATGCGGGTTCGATTCCCGAAGCGGGACAATGTTTGAATTCACTGCAGATATATGTTCCTGGTCTGGGTGTGGTACCATGCAACTCGTAGTTCCTAGTCAGGACTATGATTGTGTCTGTTGGATATTTAATTTAGAAATAGATCCATTGAGAACCCTCTTTCTCGCTAGATTCAATAGTCTGATCCCTAATCTCGCGGTGAAGGAATTTCTCAGTAATTCCACACCTTTTTTGTGTTAGAATTTGATAGTGTTTCGTAACTCTTATTTTAGGTAGACTCGACCAAACTGATCATGACAATTAGTTATAAACAAATTATTACTTTGTTTCTCACAAGATGATAGATCTGGCCTTAGATCTAACAAGAAAATATGTTCACATTAGTCCAGTTCATTCCGCAACCTTCATAACATCTTTCAGCCCCTGCTGGGACCGCAGCCGTCCGTTTGTGTCAAAGGAAAACGCCCACCTGCGTTTCTACCAGAAATGCATCGTCAAGTTCCTAGCATACGTTGCGGTCCACACGTTTGCGCTGCGCCTCATCTACCCTGGGACCCTCGGCTTCATTCAGGCCATGATGCGTGAGTATTATGTTAATCTAACTATAAAACTAGTAAATTCATCAATTAAACTAAAAAGTTCAGTACGCATTATAAAAGGTTTTAAATAAACATATAAGTTCAATGTAAGGTAACATTATGTCTACTGCACAAGTCTCGCACTTGGTGTGGACACCGCAAACTATCCCGTGTGAGTCCAAGCCTTACAACTGTTTTATGAAAATCTGTATCTTATTGATTATGATATGTAAATGCTGGTTTTTTTTAAATAAATAAATGAATAATACTGGACCTTTTCACACAGCATCATCCAGCCCCAAACTAAGCAGAGTTTGTATTATGGGAACTACATGACACCCAGACTCGAGACAAATATTTGCAGATCATACAAACATTTGTCTCGCGGCGGGAAACGAATCCACCACCTTCTGCGTCTCAGGCCGGCCTTCCCCAATGCGCCACAGAGGTCGTCTATAAATATTATTATTATAATGTTTACAGACCTCAGTCTAGTACAAGGGCGCGCCACTCTCGTGGAATATTACAATGGGCAACGCGTGAAGGTGGTCGCTGCCTACGGCAACTCTGTCGACACCATGTTCGTGGACAAACGCAACGAAACCCACCGCAACGGGCGGACCCTCGTAGTCTGCTCCGAAGGGAACTCCGGCTTCTATGAGGTCGGAATCATGACCACTCCTCTTAAAGCTGGCTATTCCGTACTCGGGTGGAACCACCCGGGCTTCGCTGGTAGCACTGTGAGTATCCTGAAACCAATCCGCAGTGTCACTGCATAACTGTTTTAAATATTAAATTCGCGTATTTCACAAAATTTAAAATTTTTGTTATATACACTTGGACTATTTTGGACAACTTGAAAGTTTAATGACATTAATGGTGTAGTCAAATACCATTGCGGCATATTTAATATAAGAACGGATGCACGTGTAATTGTCACCTTATTTCGAAGGGACATTTTAATTTTCGCACAGGTGAGACGGGTCTCTCCCGGGTCGCTGGTAATCGCCGCGTTTTATACTTGTTAGCGGCGCGCAGCCAATGTTTTCCTTCAATTAATTATGTATGATATTTGTTACATCTGCAGGGTCTACCGTACCCTCGGCAGGAGCACAGCGCCATTGACGCCGTGATGCAGTACGCTATCCTAAAGCTCAGGTTCCAGCCCAAAGACATTGTAATGTTCGGCTGGAGTATTGGAGGGTACTCCGCCGCGTGGGCCGCCTGCAACTATCACACCAAGGCTCTGGTGAGTAGACTAACAACTCTAGAGGATTAATGATTTTTAAAGTCACGTATGGAAGGCTACATACACTATCCTTGATCAATATAAACTATATTGCATTTTGATAAAAATTAAGTTTCGATTCGAAATCTTAATATTTTTAAATCATTTTGGAATTGTTGGATGTACATGAAAATAATGTACTTTTTAAAAAAGTCAGCGACAGATTATAACTAGCTTTTGTATTAAGGTCACAAACACTTTTTTACATTTTCTTTCTAAAAAAGCTAATTAGGACTTTTACAAACATTATAAAACAGAAACTAGCCAAATCGGTTTATCCGTCGTAAGTGATGCGGTTACCAACGAACAGCATTTCAATTAGATATATAGATAGAAGCTACCACGGCTCTGCCTGCCGCGCTTTTACTTCTTCTACTTGTCGTAACGTGACGTTAATAGCCATATTACCTTCCTCATTGGTCTATCAAACGTATAAATAAACTCTTCAGTTTTATTAATGGTATATCTATACTAATCATAAAGCTGAAGAGCTATATGTTTTTTTTTTTTTAAATATATAAAAAATTATAAACGAACAAACTAATAGCCAGATTTGAAAAAATATCCTTACATTTGATAGCCCAATTCATGTGGAAGTTAATAAGCTATTTAACATGCCACGATCCATAGGAGCCGAGCAAAAGAAGTAATAGCACGATGCGACGCGGTCGGTCGGTCGGGAGCCGAGGGCGGGCGCGGCAAAGCTAGTTATTAATATATATAAATCAACGCGGACAAAGTCGCGCGGCATTCCACTGAACCGCGGCAGTTACAATTGTATGTGGCCCTTCGGTAGATAATGGACGGCACGTTCGACGACCTGGTGCCGCTCGCCGTGAACCAAATGCCCGTGTCCTGGGAGCCGCTCGTGAAGGAGGTGGTGCGCGCCCACGTGGACCTGAACATGGGGGAGATGAGCAAGCACTACCGCGGCCCGCTGCATTTCGTCCGACGCACGGATGACGAGATCATCTGCCTGAGGTGAGCGCTGCGGCGACACTTATTTTATTGACGAACTCTGTGGCGCAATGGGCGAAGGCCCGCCTGAGACGCGGAAAGTTGCGGGTTGCGGGTTCCCGCCGAGGGAAAAATGTTTGTATGACTTTTGAAAGTATCATGGTTATGAACATAATTTTTACTAAAAAAACTGGATATTTACCATGATTTGTGAAAACCTTTATTCCCCAGCGGCTGTGGGTTCTGCCATCTAATGGCCAGGCCATAAAACTGCTAATCCTAAGAGCCAGGCAATAGACGCTAGAAAACATGTCGGAGTTTTTAAAATGTTGTCTGAATAAAAACATGTAGTCATAGTATAGTTATTTTTGGCTCAGTCCCGGCGACATCTCAACCAACTGCATCAACGACCTGATCCTGAAGGTGATCGGGCACCGGCATGCCGAGGAGGTGGACCAGCTCTTGGAGGTGCTCATCCGGTTCACGATGATGGCGGATGCGCGCCGCCCCATGCTCACCGACCCCGTGATCGACCCATCGACGCGAAACATGCTGCGCCTTGTAAGTGTTGCTAGCTCCTGAGAGTGATCGGGCATCGGCACTCCCTGGAGGTGGACCAGCTCTATATATGAGTAGAAGTGACACACTATGAAAAAATACAAAAAGCCGACAGACTTATTGCTAAAATTTATTTAAAACAACTGAATGTGAATAATATTATTCACTGAATTATTTACTGAATTTTATTCACATTCTACTACACCGTATGGTTGTTTTAAATAAATTTTAGCAATAAGTCTGTCGGCTTTTTGTATTTAATAACTTTTATTTGGCACAACCAATGAAAATGTAATGGTTATAGTTACATAGGCTTAAACAATAACAACAACATTGTTCGGCTCATTTGTCTAAGAGCACACATATCATAATACTATACAAGTACTAAGAGGCTGTATCGAAATGAATAAGAATGAAGTATGGGGTCAGATCTATTATGGCGTTTGCGTTATATATTTGTTAATTGTTTCCAGATCGCGCAATACTCAACGGACTTCAAATCAAGCCACTGCACACCGCTGCCTCCCGAAATGTTTGACAGAATACTCAGTTACGCCCTTGAGACTCAAACAATTAAAGATTGGCGTAATTAACAGCCGGACGCGACGTACACAGCTTTTTTGTTAAAAATGGAGATCTCAAGAAATAAGTTCAATGTTTTTATTCTGCATTTATGATGTTCTAATATTTTTTATTGTGAAGGGATAAAGTTATCTTATATTTTAGTATTTTCAGTGTAATAAGACATCTAATAAAACTAACCCTCTTATTCATAATCACTGACTAACTTTCGCAGCATACTGAAAGGGGTACATCAGCTATGTGTAAAAAATATCGATTTATTCCATGTTCATAGTCATCTAACCTACTCTATCAATTGAGTAGTACCAGGAACGGGTCATACCTCAAGCAGAACGTCAGATATCTATTTTGTTCACACTATTCGTCTAGCGCGGCCTTCTGCTGTTTGAAGGCGGAGTCGAGAATCACACTTCTATTTGGTACTAGGTTTCAATTTCAATTAATTTATTTCGTTCAAGACCATATATAAAATATAAACTGAAAGCCTATCCAATGTACTTCTCAAATTGTTCATTCAATTTGACATATATTTGATTAAATCATAATCATTTTACTATATAATTTTACATAAGTGATTTATTATGGATTTATGACTAGGATTTATGATTAATTTTTTTTTCATTAGAATAAAGTAGTTTAACTTGGATATGATATTTACTTGCAAGAAAAATTATAGTATTTATTTCTAGTGTATAAGCTTTTGTCCTGTTTTTTCTGCATTTCTAGTTATTAATCACTTAATAACTATAAATCTAGTCCATAAAAAGTGTATTAAACCAATATATTCGTAGTTACTTAATAACTGTATTTAATGGATCGTCTTTACTAAGTATAGACTTCAGTTCACCAACAAAATAAACAGACTGTTGAGTCTAACCATTGATTATGATGACAGATTTCTATGAAACAGTATGTCAAAAAGTTTATATTATGACCTAACCACTCATTATTGTGTTGGTGAACTTGGGCCCTAGTAATTTTTCTGTTTGTTTTATGACAAGTTTTTCTCAATTATTATTTATTTTAGTGTTGACAAGCGTAAATGTACAACATACATAAAATATTTTTATTTGAATTTGAATTTTGTTCGACTGGCCTACATAATTAAGATAACTAATTTGACGCTTGCCTATGGGGACTCGGGATTCCACAGTCACAAACACAGGCGTTAAATTTTAAATAAAAGGTATAATCAAGAAATAAACAAAACACACGATAAAGTCATACAAAAGAAACAATAGAAAAGGAAACACGATTATCACACAATACAAGAAAACAGTTTTACAATAATGGCGGTTGGTCGGGTCGCGGAGGAAGCTCCGAGCCAACTACTATTCTGTCGCCAAGCGCCCGCGTTCCATCACGCGAGCGGGCGAAGATGACCCGAGTAAAGCCGAGCATCTCCGAACCATAGACATTGTACAACGGGTGAACCTTGAATGCGAACGCTAGCATAAAATTAGGTGCCTGCGCGGTCTACGACGTTTACGCTTCTCCCTGATTGGAGGCCCGCACGGACCGGCGCGGTGCGACACGTGATGTTTGTCAAGTCTTTGCGCGCTCTTTATCAGACACGTCTAAGGGCTGGCAACCTGTGCTATACTATATGGGCCGTCGCGCCGTAGAACATACGCGGACTGACCACGATCTACGTCGTTCTTTCCCTTGGGACCGGGCTCCATTCTTCTCGTAGAGGTTACGTTGTCGGGTTCGTTCTTGCTCTTAGGACCGTTTGACACCGGTCTCCCCCTAGACGGCACATCGAATCTGAAATCGGAGTCAGAAGTTCGGGTTAATCCGCGAACGACCACCTACCGCGAGTGACGTCTACCACTATTCCTGCTCGCGACAAGAACTCGACGCCTAGGAGTGTCCTTGTTTCGTTACCGGGTAGTACCAAAAACTCGGCTGTTACTATGCGACCTCCGATGGTCACTGGTACTGGTAAATTCTACACCTGCGCTCAGTAAAATTCTATGTAGCATCGGACTGGCAATACAGTTCGTGGCACCGGTATCAATAATAGCCACACCGCTACGACTCATAACATCGATGTTTACGAGAGGATGCGTAGCACTTTTGTGACCGACTGTACTACACGCGTGTAACGATGCTGTCTTGACCCCCGACGTACTTTTTACTCCAGACCTTAACGTGGGACACATCTTCGATGTCGGACCTACCTTGACATCGGTTCTACAATTCACGACGTCGGACGACCTATTGTATAGGACGTCGGGCGTATCTACGACGTGGTACCTGGTACCTACTTTACGATAATCGGACCTAACACTATTGATGAATGCGGTGTTAAAGTCAATCGCCTTTTTATTATCCTTGTTGCAAATATCGCATCTCGATCGGACCACGCCTACTTTCCCACAACCGTAACAACGAATTACGTTTTTCAAGTTCTTATCTGTACTAGCGTTATCCCTATTGCCTGCTGCGTTATTATTACTCGCAACCGGTTTCCTAGACTCCGCTTTCCCCCGGTTACGGCACTCGTCAGCAGAGTGTCCAAGCCACCTACAATAGCTACAACGGATTCGCCTAGAAGAACGTGGCGCGTTCGCATTCGGGAAGAACCCGCGGATTCTTTGCTAGAATTACCGCGATGCGCGGCGGGTGCTGTCGATTTGGTAGTAATAATGGGACTTGCACTTGCCTGGATGCTCGGCTTTACCTTTCCGGTTTATTTGGCGGCATCCTCCGCGACACGAGCCTTCTCCAGTAAATGGTCCATGTCCACTATGCATTCCCGGGGAATCCGTTTCCGTATCCGGCGATCGAGGAGTCCGTATACGATGTCCACTTGGACTTCCTCGGCCAACCGATAGGGCAACTGGGCCAGAAGGGCCCGTTTCTCAATAATGAACTTGTCACTAACGATGTCACTTTGTTCACTCGCGAAGACTTCTCGGAATAGTTTATGAGCTGGCCGCGGGGCTCCGTACATGGCGCGTAGACGCAGCTTCGCGTCCACCCACGTGGTGCACGCGCCGAGCCACCACACGGCGGCATCGCTGGTCAGCAGCACGGACAGCCCGCGCAGCGCGTGCTGATCCTACACGCCGGCGCACTCCTTGTACACCTCCACGGAGTCCAGGAACGCCTCCAGAACTTCTGTTTCGCGCGAAGTACCGTCGAAGCGCGCAGTGCATCTCGTGAAGTTGCCAGCTGGTGTTGACGAAACAGGGCCGCTGTTCACGAACATTGGCGAAACAGCGCCCGTTGCAATTGGTGCTGACGGAGAGGACGCCCCGGAGTGCTGATCTCCACGGGTTGCCGCCAGTAACGCGGTGATGAGGGTCTTGTTTGCCTCCGCTTGTGCCCTGGTTATGGTCTCCATCAGCGATGATAAAAACTGTTCTGTGGGAAGCGGGAATCCATGCGACTGCGCTGGCGCCTTGCCGGCAGCGACATGCTCGACGACGCTGTTGCCATAGGAGTTTGATTCCTCCCCCGTGAGAGTGGCATCGGGTTCGTGTTCCTTTTCATCCTCCTGCTGTTGTTGTCGAAGCTTTTCTTGCCTCGTGGTCGGCATTTTGGACACGACACGACGAGCGTAAGAATGTCCGTATTCCTCAACTTTCAGAGTTAGGTATATGTTTTGTATGACACACGATCCACGGACGTAGTTGAGCGCTTGGTTCGGCCACTGAGTTGGACGCCAATTTAACGGAGGCCTATGGCGTGAGTCGGTCGCGGAGGAAGCATGGCATGCACGCTCTGGGCCGACTATTAGTCTGTCGCCAAGCGCCCGCGTTCCATAACGCGGTCGGGCGAAGATGACCCGAATAAAGCCGAGCATCTCCGAACCATAGACATTGTACATCGGGTGAACCTTGAATGCGAACGCGCCGCGTTACGCGCCGCGTTTGCGTTTAGAATTTACCAAATCTTGATGTTAGATATTCATGTTTCAAGTGATTTAGTATGGTTTTATAACTAGGATTTATGAATTATTTCTTTTGGACTAGAATAAAGTAATTTAACTTGAATATGGTATTTACTTGCAAGAAAAATTATAGTATTTATTTCTAGTGTATAAGCTTTTGTCCTGTTTTTTCTGCATTTATAGTTATTAATCACTTATCTAGTCCATAAAAGGTGCATTTAACCAATATATTCGTAGTTACATAATAACTGTATTTAATGGATCGTCTTTACTAAGTATAGACTTCAGTTCACCAACAAAATAAACAGACTGTTGAGTCTAACCATTGATTATGATGACAGATTCCCATGAAACCGTATGTCAAAAAGGTTTTATTATGACCTAACCACTCATTATTGTGTTGGTGAATTTGGGCCTAGTAATTTTTCTGTTTGTTTTATGACAAGTTTTTCTCAATTTTTATTTATTTTAGTGTTGACAAGCGTAAATGTACAATAAATATTTTTATTTGAATTTTTGTTCGACTGGCCTACATAATTAAGATAACTAATTATAAACTCGTGATGTATTTGCATGCATTTTAGAATTTACCAAATCTTGATGTTAGATATTCATGTTTCAATCAATGTTTTATGGAAATACTGATATTAACAAATATTATATGGTACCTACCTATCTAAACATTGTTTTATTTTACTATGATTCCGAATTATGTCAATGGTTCTCTACACTAACCATGTCGTGGAAGGGCGTTTCGTAAACTTGACATTTTGCCTAAAATTAAGATAGAAGTGAGACCAGCGCAGGCCCACTAAAGGTAGCTTCCCACGGTCCGCAATTTAATGGATTACCTCGCACTGGCGCACCGTGGGAATACAGGTGGTCAAAAAGTCGTGGATCAAACAAAACAGGGAGATAAGGGAGGTAATTTCCAACAAAAAATCTTTCTACAGCATTGCCATAACTTCATCGCACGAAAAGTCATGACCATTTTTGTATTTTTCAAAAACGACCATAAAAATAAAACTAAATGTCACTAAAACTAAACTCATTTGAATCAGCATTAAATTAGTAAGTTTTTTTAATAAATTAATTAAGGGAGGTAATTTCCAACAAAAAATCTTTTTTACAGTATAGCCATAACTTCATCGCACGAAAAGTCATGACCATTTTTGTATTTTTGAATAAAACTACCGAGTTTTTTTACAATTTAATCAATAAAAAAATACAGTGACCCTCACTTTTCCGTAATACATTTTTTTTGTCAAAATTTACGGAAAAAAATTCATTGCTCGTTAAATTCGGTACCAAGAGCTAAAATACAATTTTCGTAGTATTGATACATTATTGAGTCATAATACAACACCTTTTGTTTTATTGTTTTTAATCAATTTATTTTTTTATTGATTAAATTGTAAAAAAACTCGGTAGTTTTATTCAAAAATACAAAAATGGTCATGACTTTTCGTGCGATGAAGTTATGGCTATACTGTAAAAAATATTTTTTGTTGGAAATTACCTCCCTTATCTCCCTGTTTTGTTTGATCCACGACTTTTTGACCATCCTGTATATGCTATCCACTCTGTTGATTGATGGACAGGTGCAGTTGATAGACGGGTTTTGACACTTGTGTTATTTGATGTTGAAGGAAATTCTTGACGGTTGACCGACTAATGTCACTTCACTTCACTTCTTGTTATATGGCTTTTGCAAATAATGTCAGTGAAAACGCTATGTATTTCGTCTTATCCATGTTTAGAGTAAGCAAGTTTCTATCAAGCCAAACCATATTTATTTATTTATTTAATATGGCTCACAAAACAGAATACAGTAAAACCAAAAATAGAATAAATTAAAAACAAAAATTTAGATCTAGACAATATTCCAAAACATGTGTACACATCGTACTTATATTTAACACAGCAGAATATAAAAATATACCAGGTAAGTATAGTTCATTAAGCATGTCCTATCTTTAAATTTAAATAAAACAAAGTGTGTGTGAGATATTATCGAAATTATTTATTTATTTGAAAGATGTAGTGATGCCATTATGTGTGGAATATGACATCATTCAAATGTCCGCCACGGCTTCTCTGGGTGGAGCGCATGCGAGATATCCAATTTTCCATGACTTTTGCGCATAAATCAGGCTGAATTTGACCTATGGGGCCGTTCAAATATTACGTAAGCATATTTATTACAATTATTTACCCCCCCATCCCCCTTGTCAGCAAAAGTAAGCAAAGCTCTTACCCCTTCCCCCTATGCTTACGTAAACATTTTTCAGTTATAAATTTATCTTTTTTTATTTATGATTTTAATGTTATATTTATAATTTCAAAAATAAGAATAGATTTAGGATAGAGATTAGATTTTACTGATACAGTATTCAACATAGAGTAAGGGACAAAAAAAAAGGGACGCGGTAATTCCCCTAATCGGTTCTAAAGCGAGTGCCTTAACGTATGCATTACTTGCGGGAATCCTCGAAAATGCGTTTCGTTTTCAAGCATAGATAATGTGAGGGTTGCCATTCGTGTAAAAAAGTAAATAACTACCGATGACGTAATCATCATCTAGACTCCCCTACCCCCCATGTCATCCAAAATAAGCAAAACAAAGACCCCTCCGCCCCCCAATAGTGCTTACGTAATACTTGAACGGCCCCTATGGCATAGGTTATGTTGGCTTTGAGGGCCGCTGTGGTTTGTGGTTTATTCGCATAGACCTGTGACTTAAGAAAACCCCACAAGAAAAGTCTAGCGGGGTTAAGTCACACGATCTCGGTGGCCAGTTCACATCAGCTCCACGTGAGATGACCATGCCCTCAGAAATGGGCCTCATCGCTGAAGATAATTTTTCTGTGAAAATTACGGTCAGTTGCTAACTGCTCCAGTGCCCATTCAGCGAACACACGTCATTGTCTATGGTCGTTTACCTTTAATTCCTGGGTGAGTTGAATTTTATACGGGTGCAGGCCCAAGTCACAACGCAAAATTCGCCAAGTTGTGATCTGTGGAAGGCAGAGTTCTTGTGAGCGACGCGAAATCGAATCAACGAGCGACGCGAATCGAAATGAATAAATGACAACCAATTTGACAGATGTAGCTTCAACAAGATGGCCGCTACCAACTGTAAAAGTTCGGACGTGCCTATTGGAAGACCCTGTATATATTATATGAAATAATACCTAAGTGCAAGCTACTCTTTTGCTAGAGCAGCTAAGATTTCCTTTTTAAAATTGAACATATTATTATTTAAAACATCAAGTGAACTACAATTAACTAATAGATCGTTGTATAGGCGACACATGACACTGACTAATGGATTAAAGAAAGATGTATTGTTTGTAAAGACTTTTAAAGCGAAGGTGTTTGAGAAAGGATACCGCGATCTAATTTTTGTATTAAAGTTAATAAGAGAAAGTAGGGTGGGAGAGTCGATGTGGGAATGGATAATTTTAAAGAGATGCATTAATGAATGAAGTTTCCGTCGAGACTCAAGGGTTTGAATGTTAAATTTGGCAAGCTTTGCTGAGTAAGAAGACAATTCTCTATTCCAGCCATAACGATAGCATAGAACTGCTTAAAATTTCTTTTGTATCCGCTCAAGACGGTCAGAATTAACTTTATAGTATGGGGACCATATTATTGAATTTTATTCTAAAACGCTTCGAGAAAAGAAAAGGTGAAAGAGACTACGAGGATTTTTGAATTTCTTAGTTATTCTTGTGATATAACCTACTAGTTGGGAGCATTTGGATACAATACTGAGCATTAAAAGTGAGTTTCTCATCAAATAACACTCCAAGGTCTTTAACTACAGGTTTTCTATCTAAAAGTTGCCCCTGTAACCGATAGCCATAGTTGATCTTATTAATTTTTCTTGAAAACGATATGACAAAGCATTTGCCCACTTTAAGAAACATACGGTTGTCATCACACCATCTGTTTACGATGTCCAGATCGGATTGAAGAAGCAACGAAGAATAAGGGGCCCAAATGAGAACCCTGGGGCACACCAGAAGTTAATATAGCAGGTGATGATCTGAAGCTCTTTATAGCAACCAACTGACTTCTTTTATTCAGATAGAATTCAATCCATCGAAGAAGACTGCCATGGATACCATATGACGCAAGTTTGGCACTTAAAATTGAGTGGTTAACTTTATCGAAGGCTTTCGAAAAATTGGTATAAATGCTGTCAACCTGGATTTTCTCGGCGAAAGCACTGCATATAAAATGCTTGTACTCCAATAAGTTGGACGTGGTGGATCTCTTACTCATAAAACCGTGCTTTCTTGGAGATAGATATGGTGCGATATGGTGATATAGGCAATTATAAACAAATGATTCGAATAACTTTCCAAAACAAGACAGGATACTAATGGGTCTATAATTTTCGCAAAGAGATTTATCACCTGATTTCAGTAACGTGAGCAGTCTTCTAATCCGACGGAAAAACACCAGCCTAGGCAATAGAGAGGTGAAAAAGGGGGACACTTTATTCCTTACCATATTTTTTTATTAGTAAAGGAGGTATACCGTCTGGCCTAGTACCTTTCCCAGGATCAAGTTTTGCAATTTTCCGCTCTATATCTCTCTGAGTAATAACGATATTGCTAAGAACTTTACTACTACGATCCGGTTCCACGTTAGCCACAAGAGAGTCATGTGGTTTTTCAAATACGGAGCTGAAATAGTTTGAGAAGAGTTCACAAATACCACTGCTTTCTGATGAAACAAGATTTCCATACTTAATTGTTTGGGGGATAGAATTAGAGGTCTTCTTACTATTTACAAAGCGCCAGAAGTGTTTTATGTTACTTTGTAAGGAAGACTCCACAGCAGATGTGAAAGCCCTGTAATCATCAGCAATCATTTTTTTACATCTGCGACGAAGCATGGAAAATGTGTCGTAGTCCCGTGTGGGTTTTGAAATTTATTAAAACGGTGATGGTATTTCTGTTTTTCTTTTAAGGCTCTTTTCAAGGTCGGCGTAAACCAAACTGGATACACATGGGATTCGTCTGTAGTTAAAGGTGTGTGCCTGGTTATAATATTTCGAAGCTCTATGTAAAAAGCGGTAGTCATGGCATCAATATTAGTAGGTAGTTGAGAAGATAGTCGACCAATTAACCATTTTATAACGGGAGTCAAAAAGTTCCCCATCAAAGAAACTAGTATCTAAATTAGTTTCAGTTATGCATATTATATCATAATTGCTATTTAGTACACTATGAAAAAATCGAAAAATCGAATACGATTTACATTTTTATGGAACATCAACATGTTAGAAAGTTAAGAAAACAGGACAAAAGCAATGATAACAATTAAACCAGGAAGTAAAGAGATAAACATGATAAAGCAAAAGTATATTACACGAGTTTGTTTAAGGTGTCCATTCTTTTAATGAGGACGCAACCCGAATTTTCGTTTTCGAATTTTCGGCTTCGTTCAAGGTAGCTAGTAAGTCGTTTGTTCATTATATTTTCCATTACTTTCGACAGGGAGGGTAAGATTGAGATGGGGCGATAATTATTGACACTGTCTTTGTGTCCTGATTTAAATATTGGGTGTACCAGGGCCTTTTTAAAGTCATCAGGGAACTCGCCCGTGTATAGAGCAGTATAACATATGTGGGTAATTAAAGGAACCAAAGCCTGACGATGACGGGCTGCCCATGCTGCTGACCGGCGACGCCGCCGTGTGGTGGCGCGGCGTACGCGGCGCGTGCACCATGTGGGTGGACGCGAAGCTGCGTCTACGCACCATGTAAGGAGCCCCGCGGCCAGCACATAAACTATTCCGAGAAGTCTTCGCGAGTGAACAAAGTGACATCGTTAGTGACAAGTTCATTAGTGAGAAACGGGTCCTTCTGGCCCAGTTGCCCTATCGGTTGGCCGAGGAGGTCCAAGTGGACATCGTATACGGACTACTCGATCGCCGGATACGGAAACGGATTCCCCGGGAATGCATAGTGGACATGAACATTTACTGGAGAAGGCTCGTGTCGCGGAGGATGCCGCCAAATAAATCGGAAAGGTAAAGCCGAGCATCCAGGCAAGTGCAAGTCTCATTATTACTACCAAATCGACAGCACCCGCCGCGCATCGCGGTAATTCTAGCCACGAATCCGCGGGTTCTTCCCGAATGCGAACGCGCCACGTTCTTCTAGGCGAATCCGTTGTAGCTATTGACACTCTGCTGACAAGTGCCGTAACCGGGAGAAAGCGGAGTCTAGGAAACCGGTTGCGAGTAATAAGTACAGATAAGAACTTGAAAAACGTAATTCGTTGTTACGGTTGTGGGAAAGTAGGCGTGGTCCGATCCAGATGCCATATTTGCAACGGGGATAATAAAGGGGGATTGCCTTTAACACCGCATTCATCGATAGTGTTAGGTATTATCGTAAAGTAGGTAGCAGGTACCACGTCGTAGGTACGCCCGACGTCGTGAACAATAGGTCGTCCGACGTCGTGAATAATAGGTCCGATGTAAAGGTAGGTCCGACATCGAAGATGTGTCCCACGTTAAGGTCTGTAGTAAAAAGTACGTCGATGGTCAAGACAGCATCGTTACACGCGTTTAGTACAGTCGGCCACAAAAGTGCTACGCATCCTCTCGTAAACATCGATGTTATGGGTCGTAGCGGTGTGGCTATTATTGATACCGGTGCCACGAACTGTATTGCCAGTCCGATGCTACATAGAATTTTACTGAGCGCAGGTGTAGAATTTACCAGTACCAGTGACCATCGGAGGTCGCATAGTAACAGCCGAGTTTTTGGTACTACCCGGTAACGAAACAAGGACACTCCTAGGCGTCGAGTTCTTGTCTCAAGCAGGAATAGTGGTAGACGTTGCTCGCGGTAGGTGGTCGTTCGCGGATGAACCCGAACGTCTTTACGATTTTGCTCATGAGAGTACGATGGACGCGTCTGCTGCGCAGTATACTTTAGGGCCGAAAAGCGAGTTTAAGTTCATTGTCCTCAGGTCAGCGCAGTTTTGTTGTAAAAAGCTTGTCAATGAGACCACTACTTACCATCCCGTAGGAAAAACTGTATTGGTAAGGCAGGGGGAGAACTCTGAAGCCGAGAGAAAATTTGAGTTGCGTAAGAGGAGAGAGGCCCTGCAAGACCAGCTGCAGAGGAGCCATTCCACACGTGACTCCGATTTCAGATTCGATATGCCGTCTAGGGGGAGATCGGTGACAAACGGTCCTAAAGGCAAGAACGAACCCGACAACGTCACCTCTATGAGAAGAATGGAGCCCGGTCCCAAGGGAAAGAACGACGTAGATCGTGGTCAGTCCGCGTATGTTCTACGGCGCGACGGCCCATATAGTATAGCACAGGTTGCCAGCCCTTAGACGTGTCTGATAGCGAGCGCGCAAAGATTTGACAAACATCACGTGTCGCACCGCGCGCCGGTCCGTGCGGGCCTCCAATCAGGGAGAAGCGTAAACGGCGTAGACCGTGCAGGCACCTAACTTTATGCTAGCCCAACTGCGAGGGCGCTAAGTAGGGCTATCGGGGGAGGATGTAACGCGGGGCGTTCGCATTCAAGGTTCACCCGTTGTACAAGGTCTATGGTTCGGAGATGCTCGGCTTTACTCGGGTCATCTTGGCCCGCTCGCGTGATGGAACGCGAGCTTGGCAATAGACTGGTAGTTGGCTCGGAGCTTTGCCGCAAAACGCGCGTACGCATTTACGCGAATCCTCCGCGACCCGACCAATCGCCATTAAAACTGTTTTCTTGTATTCTGTGATAAATAATCGTGTTTCCTTTTCTATTGTTTCTTTTGTATGACTTTATCGTGTGTTTTATTTCTTGATTATACCTTTTTTTATACTTTAACGCCTGTGTTCCATTTAGGCAATGCACCGTTGCGGTGCCTTTCAATTGGCGAAGGTAAGAATTTCACTGATTGCAATCAGCATGCATTATTCACGGTCAGGCCAGTCTTGTGTAGTTGATGTGTATTGTTGTGTTTTGTTTGGGATGTGTGTTTAAGTGTATTTTTGTGTGTTCATGAATGATAATGGCGTATGAGGTTGTGTATTTGGAGAGTAAGAAATAATTTGTTACATATTGGAGAATTGAATGAAAGCAGTAAACTCTAAATTCTCTGTTAAAAAACATAACTGCCAACAAAACAACGATTTTAAATTGAAACAATGAATAATAGGTATAAAACGAGAGAATAATAGAGACAAGGTGGGCCGTAGGTTTTCCTAGTCAATCGTTTAGTTATTTTTCCTTGAGGGAGGTGATTTGGTCATCACTTTTGACTTCCACCGCAGGATGTCCTACTTCCTCTCTGATAAAGACCTTCCCGCCGACCGTCCAGCAGAATTTCCATTTGCTATTCTTGACCAAGTCCCGTGCAAGATAGTCGAGGTATTTTCCTTTTTTGGTGAGGAGTTCATTGAGGTAGATCCTTCTCTTGTCTCCACTAATTCCAGCTGGTGTTTAATCTCTCTCTCTTTTGTGAGTCATATTATTCCTGTAGGCCTGAAGGAGCTCGATCTATTTTTGGAGTGAAGCTTACATATTCTATAATGATAGGTCTCGGATTTTTAGAATTGGCCAGCAGTTGGTAAGCACTGCGCAGGTCTCTAGAGTCATACTCAACTTCTAGAGTTTTGTGTATTTGCTCGATCGTAGTCAACATTTGTGAGTTATTTTCTGTGGGCAAGTTGTTGATTTCTACGCTAGTCTCCCTGAGTTTCCTGTCCAAATTTTCAACTTCCTGTTCTAGGCCATGAGCAAAGGCTTCGGAATTGTTCTATGCGCATCCTAAGTTCTTTTTGCTCTTCAATAATCATTGTCAGGCATTTTTTTAACGCCGCATTGGAGGAAAGTTATTCTTCATTTTGCATTTTTAGCGAGTTTGTGTCTTGCTTAATTTGCGAAAACTGTTTATCTTGGCTAGATTTTAGTTCCATAAACATCTGTTGAACATTGTTAAACATTAGCTGCATCGAGCTATTTATGTTCTTACTTGAGTCCTCATCATATTTACTGACCTCAGAGCTCGGACATCTCCTTTTCCGCACGTTTTGATCTAAATCATACATATCTGGAGTGCGGAACAAATCTGGTGAATTTGCGTCACACTTGGAGGAGTTCTTATCATAGACTTACCCATACCTAGTAAAGAAAGAACCTTCTTAATCTCGACCGCAAAAAGTTAAATTGCCTTGATCCAATGAATTAAGGCAGCAATGGCGGCAAGCAAAACAGAGCGTAGCAGATCAAAGCGCGTAGCCAGTTCGTAGCATGTAGAAGTAAACTCGTAGCAGCTTATAGGCAACCACATAGCACACATTTATGATTTTAGGGTTTAATTTCGTAGCGGCCGCTCACTAGCACTCTGGCGCAGTCGCCACAGCTACGGGCTTAGAAGCAGACGGCCGCCGCCGCCGCGCCGTTTCAAATCCACATCAATATTCCCTACTTAGTCTGTCTGTGGTCGGTAAGTTACTGATATATATACCTACGTTATAACACGTTTATTAAACGCACAGACTTACTAGAAATGATAAACGGTTAAATTAAATATACGTACGTACGTTTTATTTCCTCTTTGTGCTCTATGGCTACCGTAGTATTATCGATTTTGTTTTGGTCCCATATATTACACATAATTTGGAAAAGAAATGACCAAATCAATTGCATTCAATTGTAACCCTAATAATTACTTTCTCAGTGAATTATATGTACGTAACGTACCTAAATTCGTGAACGTTGAGTAGAGTTGAAATATATAAATTGTGATTCCTTGTCTTCCTATCAGAAGATAGTAATTCTAAGGGTTTTTTATTTGTAGAAACAAATAAAAAAACGTCCAAAAAGATTCATCCTAGTGACTGAATTCTGAAACTGAGCAGTTGGCCATTCAGACGCTATGTTTTTACTACTCTTGAAAAGGATGTATCAGTGTTTGCTATCCCCTCGGCTGTATAGTGTCCATACGCATAATAAACCTGAGGTGAGTAGGTAAATGTGTTTTTCTGCAAATCGTTCATAAACGCAAAAAATCGTGCTTTTTATCTGGAAGCATTTCCTACAAACGGTTTGCCTATTAATTACATACAACATGATGTAATTAATAGGGAAACCCTCTGTAGTGTTATGGCGGCGGCTGCGGGTAATAGTTATTGCCTCCATGGGTCAGACTAGGCATTATTCATTATTGATTTTTCATTCTAGAAAAAAACCTACTTATACTTACTAAAGTTAGTTCCTTATATAAGTTATATGAGGCAGTGAAGGTAAAGCCTTCAATTATAGGTAGTTATTTCAGTTATATTCTGCCATCTATCTTCCAGGCATATCCACTAAATGAAATGGATTCAATATTCAAAGTTCAATTGTTATTTGCTTGAACACAAAATATTATTTTTTTAACAGGATAGGACTATAATTCTCAAAGTGTGTGTATGTCCAAACTTGTGTGTAAGTTAATTTACAAATAGTGCACAATGGTTACATTAGGAACAGTTCCATTTTCGCACGTTTCTTGCATGTGTGGAAACGTCTACTTATTACTACTGCCATTCAGTGTGGCAATCCGCCAGTCGTGTATTGATCTGAATCAATTGGGCTATCTATAGATTGTTTGCAACGGTCTTTAGATAGCTAACTGTTTCATCTGTATTTTTTGTATATACCTACTTTACATAGTTGTATGAATAAATGTTAATATAAAAATGACAGTTAAGTTTCAAAGAGTTAAGCTGGTTGGGATAAGGTTAAAAAGGGGATAATGCACAATACACTCTACTGTGGGTCATCAGTGCAATGTTAGTTCATTTCATTGCATTCCATTTCATTTATTCATAAGATTCCAGGTTTCACATAGAATTCTGAAATTATTGTAGTCCTACCACAACTTGCCTTTACAGGCGTACAAATACAATATTTAATTTAAATACAAATCATGATTGTGCTTTTAAGTCTCTCATCATCTCTCTCTTAATATCTCAGTGTTTTCTTTTGATTTCTTCAAAAACTGTCTCTTAAAAAGATGACCTAAAGAACTGAACGTGTTTCTTTAAAAACTGAATGATTTACACTTATATATGATATTAAGCTCAACCTGTGTAGCACAGTGGGTGAAGGTCCACCTGAGACTCAGAAGGTTGTGGGTTCGAATCCTGCCGTGGTTGTATGATTAGAAAATATTTGTCTCGAGTCTGGGTGTTTTCTATGTATAATATGTATGTATTTACAAAAAAAATGTATATAAAGTAGTAAATAAGTCAATTAGTTCCCAGAACACAGACTAATTTAAAAACAGTTATTTTTTCAGACGCTGTATCAGCCACACAAATCTGAGAAATATGCTGACTTTGCAATATCTGTGGTAAGCAGTTTTTTTAGCTGTGTGTGATTATAGGTGTATATGAGTTTAAGGTAAGAGGTTGTATGAGTTCGAAGGTGGTTCTTAGTTAAGTTTAAATGCCACATGTAACAAGGGGGTGTTTACTTATGTGATGTGAATACATGAAGGAAGCTTCTTAAATATTATCAAAATTTACTAGATATTGTGATTAGTTCCTCCATGACTTGACTTGTAATCATAGCAACTAAAAGTATAATTTATACTTAATTAAAATTATCTGCGTTTAAAATAATAATAGGTGGTAATGTTCTAATAATAGCTTTTAATCCAATAAGCAGCAATGAGTTTGCAACATGTGGAATATCTACTTGGAAAATGCAGGCTTGTGCCAAAAATATTTGTGTACACCTCTGACTAACCCCTACTTGGTATCCACAAAGATCTACATACTGAGTATATATCTGAGGATGTCCATCATGGGGAATACAGGTGTGAGCGTGGTTGTTTTTTTATGTTTTATTTAAATATAAAATATGTGTGAAGTTATAGTTGACTTAGGTCCAAGTTTACCAAGACAATAAAGGGTGGTTTATGTTCTAATGTTGAAAGCTCTTTGACACACATGTTTTCATAGGAATCTGTCATCATAATCTATGGTTACACTTAACCATCCATTTATTTTGTTGGTGAACTCAAGCCTTGTAACATTTCACAGGCCACGGTACTCCGCGACATAGCACACTGCATGTGCCCGTTCTTCGGGTTCTACTTCTACAATCGAGGGTTCTTCACGGTTGAGGATTCGCTGGCGCTCGTCATGTACTTCGGCGGCCTCGGCATTTTGATGTCCATGGCTTTTTTGATTCGAGCTTACGGGAGGTCGCGCAATCGTTACTATATAATGTTCCTCAATGCGCTGAACAGCCGTCAAGACAATATTCAAGAACATCTGATGAGAGTGAGGGATTTTGACTTCGAGTTCTACGCTTGGCCTGCCACTTACGTGATTCCTTACAATACTGATAGGTAAGTTCTTGTTTTTTCATTGTAAATTATATGAGCATTTTAATGATCTATTCTTGCATGAATCTAACGACCTATTGTCTAATCTTAAAGTGTAGCCCGATACACAATACTATTGTGTATCACTAGAAAGATCTCGCTAGATTCATTCGTCTGATCACTATTTTCGCGGTGAAGGAATTTCTCAGTAAATCCACACCTTTTTTGTGTTAGAATTTGAAAGTGTTTCGTAACTCTTAGTTTAGGTAGGCTCGACAAAACTGACCATGACATTTTGTAATAAACAAATTATTACCTTGTTTCCCACAAGATGACATGATCTGACCTTAGATCTAACAAGAAAATATGTTCACATTAGTTACATTCACACCTTCAAAATTGGATTTAACTAATATAGAACTTTAATAGTTCCTTTATAGACCCGGACAATGGATCTAACTAGACTAGTCCAGCATTTCTTTTGTTACTGCTCCACCAATGTTGCCATAGTATTTACCAAAAAATTTGATGACCGATGACATTTGAAAGGTTGAAGTTGCTCGCCAAAAGATGCCATGACGAACAGTCTTGCTGTTCGTCATGGCATCTTTTGGCGAGCCATTATTTAGCAATGGAATTCTTCAGGATGATGATAGAAACATCCAGTTCATTCCGCAACCTTCATAACATCTTTCAGCCCCTGCTGGGACCGCAGCCGTCCGTTTGTGTCAAAGGAAAACGCCCACCTGCGTTTCTACCAGCAATGCATCGTCAAGTTCCTAGCGTACGTTGCGGTCCACACGTTTGCGCTGCGCCTCATCTACCCTGGGACCCTCGGCTTCATTCAGGCCATGATGCGTGAGTATTATGTTAATCTAACCATAAAACAACAGGTGTCCAGAAAGGGTATCGGGTATTTGTAAGTTCAATAAAACAAAAGTTATTTGTATGCAATAAAAAAGTTTATTGTTTATTATTAGCATATGAATTGGAGAATTATTTGGAAAAGATGATGTTATCCAAATGATGACCGTTACGTTGCTGGCACTCTTCTAAACGGGAACGAAGATTGGCGATAACACGTTGACACATAGCTATCGATATTGCTGCCATTTCTGACCTGATGTTTTGTTTCAACTGGGTTAGATTCGTCGGATTATTTTGATAAACCTTACTTTTAAGGTATCCCCATGCAAAATAGTCAAGCGGGCTAAGGTCGGGGCTTCTGGGAGGCCAGTTGATGTTACCCCTTCGCGAAATGACTTTATTAGGGAATAATTCGTTAACAACTTCCATTGAGTCATTTGAGGTATGGCAAGTGGACCCATCTTGCTGGAACCACGTTCTTGAGTTGAAACCTGCAAACTCCTGCAACTCTGGGACCAAAAAAATTCGCAACATATCGCAATAACGGTCACTATTCACATTAATTGCTCGGCCTCGTTGATCTTCATGAAAATAAGGACCAATTATGCCTTTAGCACACATAGCGGCCCAAACAACGACCTTTGGGCTATGGGGTCGTTCATGCTTTCGTCTCGGATTCTCCACTGCCCAGTACCGACAATTCTGCTTATTAACATGACCATTCAGGTGAAAATTTGCTTCGTCACTGAACAGTATGTTGTTAAAGTTGTTAAATCGCTGCAGCATTTCGTTCGCAAAATTCAGTCGATTAGCATAGTCCGTATCCTTTAATTCTTGAACCAATTGAATTTATAGGCTTTTAGATGTAAGTCTTTCTTTAAAATCGAATGTAATGACGATTTTTTGATGTTCAACGCTTGGCTTCGCTTTCGGATGGATAAAGACGGATTTTGACGAACCGACGCACAGTGGTCGGGAAATCAAGCTTGCCTATCGTAGGATTTTTGAAAATTAAAATGTATTTTTTTACATTTTTAAGTATACAGTTTTGTCGAAAATATCAAAATATTAAATAATCTAGTAGTCATGGGTTTTTTTTTTCGAATAAATACTATGAAATATGAGTTTATATATTCCAAATGTATGAAAATGTAATTTGTTTTCCTTATAACTTCTTTCGGTCTTGCACGGTAAAGCTGAAACTTATAGGCATTGTAAAGGAGTGTATAACAAAGCCATATGACCTTTGACCTTGACCCCGGACGATCCCGTTCAAAAGATATGAATTATTGAAAAATGCATAATTGACCGATATTATTATACGGAGAAATGTACCTTAAAAACATTAGTTTGTTATTTTTTTTGGCCAGTTACGTTACCTGATGGATCACAAACGACCCTATGTGAATTATCTAGTAGTCATGGGTTTTTTTTTCGAATAAATACCATGAAATATGAGTTTATACATTCCAAATGTATGAAAATGTAATTTGTTTTCCTTAACTTCTTTCGGTCTTGCACGGTAAAGCTGAAACTTATAGGCATTGTAAAGGAGTGTATAACAAAGCCATATGACCTTTGACTTTGACACCGGACGATCCCGTTCAAAAGATATGAACTAAAATGCATATTTGCCCGATATTATTATACGGAGAAATTTACCTTAAAAACATTAGTTTGTTATTTTTTTTGGCCAGTTACGTTACCTGATGGATCACAAACGACCCTATGTGAATTATCTAGTAGTCATGGGTTTTTATTTCGAATAAATACCATGAAATATAAGTTTATACATTCCAAATGTATGAAAATGGAATTTGTTTTCCTTATAACTTCTTTCGGTCTTGCACGGTAAAGCTGAAACTTATAGACATTGTATAGGAGTGTATAACAAAGCCATATGACCTTTGACCTTGACCCCGGACGATCCCGTTCAAAAGATATGAATTATTGAAAAATGTATATTTGCCCGATATTATAATACGGAGAAATGTACCTTAAAAACATAAGTTTCTTATTTCTTTTGGCCAGTTACGTAACCTGATGGATAGCAAATGTGAATTATGGCCTGGATCAAAGGCGCTCCCTACACAATAAGTATGAATTAAAGGAAGATAAATATTTTGAAGATAAAAATGGTTAAACAAAAGCTAGGTATTGTATTGAGTTACTAAAAAGTCGTTATTTACCTACCTACATATTTTTCTAGTGTGACTACCTAACTTAAAAATAGGTACTACTCGCTACCTATCCTCGATATCTATTTTTATTTCACAGGTGTGACAAAATGATTTTGTTTTACTAATATAAAAAATCCGAAAATTCTTTCCGAGTAGTAAATGTGGTGGTTGACGTTGACACAGGCACACCATGGGGCACAGCGAATTGCACTAGGACTTCTTTCGAAAACAAATTACAAATAACAAATTACATTTTCATACATTTGGAATATATAAACTCATATTTCATGTCTCTTACGTGATAGATCTTCAGTTCTAATCTGATCAATATTTAGTTGAATAAACTCCGGCCATTTGATTTCTTAGTCTAAACAGGAAGCGAACTTTTTTTTTAAATTTTCTCGTGTGTTATTAGTTGATTTCCATTTTCGATTAAGATTACTTGTATATGTAGCACAGAACGTTTTAAGGTTGGTCTCTTCTTCTTCAGAAAATTTCACATGAGTCAACACATTTTCAAACAAATCAAATCAAATCAAATCAAATCATTTATTTGCAGAATACATTATTACAGGTACATGTCAGATCTTATAACTAGAGTGATGTCAAATGTATTCAACCCGCAAGCAGGTATGCAAATATTAAATAATAGTTTATAAGAAGCTAATATAATCAGTCATTAAAAAATAATCAATATAATGTCATACAATCAAAAATAAATAAGTAGTTCACAATCATAGACAACATAATAACTTATTCTACTTAAAATTAATATACTCATTTACACTATAGAAACTTTTTTCTAGGAGCCAATTATTTAGCTTTTGTTTAAATAAATTACCATTGAGGTTTTTAATAGGTTCTGGTAATTTATTATATATAATTATGCACATATAAAAAACATTTTTCTTAAAGATCTGTTTGTGGCACAGTGGATTGTACAGCAGATTATTAAATTTTGCTCTTTTTTGTCTAGTGTTAATATCCTTACGTTTGGTAAAATATTGAGGGTAAGATTTTACAAAAATGCATATGTCTCTAATGTACATACAAGGTAGAGGCATAATATTACTGATCTTAAACAGAGGCTTGCAAGAGTCACGATACCAAGCCTTGTTAATAACTCTGATGCATCTCTTCTGTACTCTAAAGACTCTTTCAGCATCAACAGAGTTTCCCCAGAGCAACAACCCATAGCTCAGGATCGAAGACACATGTCCATGGTAAGCTGCTAGAGCTGCGTCAATATTTCCACGTTAAAAGAATTTTGCCTCATATATACAAATACGTCGAGATTTGACACAAGCTCTATACTGAGTATTCAACTCAACTCAAAATTCACGCAAGGAGAACGTTACGATACAAATCAGTACTGATAAGTGAAATGAAGTATACGTGCATTTAGTATTTAGATTGATTTCATTATTTTGAAATATAACTGTAATCTATGGATTAGAGGCAACTCACCGACAATAACAACATGCATAAACAGTTGTATCGGCACTTAAGTAGGTTCCTACGCATTTTTTTGACAAACTATGAACCTAATTACCCTTATTAACAGAACCAAAACATTTAGTCACACCTGTGAAATAACAATGGATATCGAGGATAGGTAGCGAGTAGTACCTATTGTTAAGTTAGGTAGTCACACAAGAAAAATATGTAGGTAGGTAAATAACGACTTCTTAGTAACTCAATACAAATCTTAGGTTTTGTTTAACCATTTTTATCTTCAAAATATTTATCTTCCATTAATTCATTCTTTTTGTATAGGGAGCGCTTTTGGTCCAGGCCATAATTCACATAGGGTCGTTTGTGATTCATCAGGTAACGTAACTGGCCAAAAAAAAATAACAAACTAATGTTTTTAAGGTACATTTCTTCGTATAATAATATCGGGCAAATATGCATTTTTCAATATCTCATATCTTTTGAACGGGATCGTCCGGGGTCAAGGTCAAAGGTCATATGGCTTTGTTATACACTCCTTTACAATGCCTATAAGTTTCAGCTTTACCGTGCAAGACCGAAAGAAGTTATAAGGAAAACAAATTCCATTTTCATACATTTGGAATATATAAACTCATATTTCATAGTATTTATTCGAAAAAAAAACCCATGACTACTAGATAATTCACATAGGGTCGTTTGTGATCCATCAGGTAACGTAACTGGCTAAAAAAAATAACAAACTAATGTTTTAAGGTACATTTCTTCGTATAATAATATCGGAAAAATATGCATTTTTCAATATCTCATCTTTTGAACGGGATCGTCCGGGGTCAAGGTCAAAGGTCATATGGCTTTGTTATACACTCCTTTACAATGCCTATAAGTTTCAGCTTTACCGTGCAAGACCGAAAGAAGTTATATGAAAAACAAATTCCATTTTCATACATTTGGAATGTATAAACTCATATTTCATGGTATTCATTCGATAAAAAAA
Source organism: Perizoma affinitatum (assembly GCA_961405105.1). NCBI lineage: Eukaryota > Metazoa > Arthropoda > Insecta > Lepidoptera > Geometridae > Perizoma > Perizoma affinitatum. The sequence goes on along the minus strand of OY560185.1, from coordinate 3,595,391 downwards.
CCCATGACTACATATATTATTCAATATTTTGATATTTTCGACAAAACTGTATACTTAAAAATGTAAAAAAATGCATTTTAATTTTCAAAAATCCTATGAAAGGCAAGCTTGATTTCCCGACCACTGTGCGACGCCTCAACTTCTTTAATTGTTTCTTCATCGCGAACTGAACGAGGACGACCAGAGTTTTGAATTTTAACTGTCGCACCTGTATTCTCGAACATCCTGATCCATTTCCTAATGCTATCGTCACTTGGCGCGTGGCGTGTACGATATTCCACACGATAGAGACGTTGAGCAGTCACTATTGAATCACCATTACGATAATACGCTCGTACGCGAAAATGCGCGATGCGTCCCCGAGTACTGTTCCATCGTGACTAAAACTTCACAAAATGGCGGACGCCACGAACCCCTCCCCGCTCCCTTTAGACGCCCCGTTTCGAATATGGCGCGAAAACAAATACCCGATACCCTTTCTGGACACCTTGTAGTAAAATTCATTAAATAAACTAAAAAGTCCAGTACATATTATAAAAGGTTTTAAATAAACATATAAGTTCAATGGAAGGTAACATTATGTCTACTGCACAAGTCTCGCACTTGTTGTAGACACCGCAAACTATCCCATGTGAGTCCAAGCCTTACAACTGTTTTATGAAAATCTGTATCTTATTGATTATGATATGTAAATGGTTTTTTAAAATAAATAAATGAATAATACTGGACATTTTCACACAGCATCATCCAGCCCCAAACTAAGCAGAGCTTGTGTTATGGGAACTACATGACACTCAGACTCGAGACAAATATTTGCAGATCATACAAACATTTGTCACGCGGCGGGAAACGAATCCACCACCTTCTGCATCTCAGGTCGGCCTTCGCCTACTGCGCCGCAGAGGTCGTCTATAAATATTATTATTATAATGTTTACAGACCTCAGTCTAGTCCAAGGGCGCGCCACTCTCGTGGAATATTACAATGGGCAACGCGTGAAGGTGGTCGCTGCCTACGGCAACTCTGTCGACACCATGTTCGTGGACAAACGCAACGAAACCCACCACAACGGGCGGACCCTCGTAATCTGCTCCGAAGGGAACTCCGGCTTCTATGAGGTCGGAATCATGACCACTCCTCTGACAGCTGGCTATTCCGTACTCGGGTGGAACCACCCGGGCTTCGCTGGTAGCACTGTGAGTATCCTGACACCAATCGGCAGAGTCACTGCATAACTGTTTTAAATATTAAATTCGCGTATTTCACAAAATTTAAAATATTTGTTACATACACTTGGACTATTTTGGACAACTTGCGAGTTTAATGACATGAATGGTGTAGTCAAAGACCATTGCGGCATATTTAATATAAGAATGGATGCACGTGTAATTGTCACCTTATTTTGAAGGGACATTTTAATTTTCGCACAGGTGAGACGGGTCTCTCCCGGGTCGCTGGTAATCGCCGCGTTTTATACTTGTTAGCGGCGCGCAGCCAATGTTTTCCTTCAATTAAATATTTATAATATTTGTTACATCTGCAGGGTCTACCGTACCCTCGGCAGGAGCACAGCGCCATTGACGCCGTGATGCAGTACGCTATCCTAAAGCTCAGGTTCCAGCCCAAGGACATCGTAATGTTCGGATGGAGTATTGGAGGGTACTCCGCCGCGTGGGCCGCCTGCAACTATCACACCAAGGCTCTGGTGAGTAGACTAACAACTCTAGAGGATTAATGATTTTTAAAGTCACGTATGGAAGGCTACATACACTATCCTTGATCAATATAAACTATATTGCATTTTGATAAAAATTAAGTTTCGATTCGAAATCTTAATATTTTTAAATCATTTTGGAATTGTTGGATTTACGTGAAAATTATGTACTTTTTAAAAAAGTCAGCGACAAATTATAACTAGCTTTTGGACTTTTACAAACATTATATAAGTGATGCGCTTACCAACGAACAGTATTTCAATATATAGATATATAGATTGACGAGCAGTGCCACGGCCGCCCTCGACCCCCCAGGCCACCACGGCTCTGCCCTGCCGCGCTATTACTTCTACTTGTCGTAACGTGACGTTAATAGCCATATAACCTTCCTCATTGGTCTATCAAACGTATAGATAAACTCTTCAGTTTTAATAATAGTATATCTATACTAATAATAAAGCTGAAGAGCTGTTTGTTTTTTTATTTTTTCAAAAAATATCTAAAAAATATAGAATAAAATATTTGTAAAAAAACAAAAAATAGTCGGATTTGAAAAAATATCTCAACATTTGATAGCCCAATTCATTTGGAAGTTAATAAGCTATTTCACACGCCACGCATCCATAGGAGCCGAGCAAAAGAAGTAATAGCACGATGCGACGCGGTGGGTCGGTCGGGAGCCGAGGGCGGGCGCGGCAAAGCTAGTTATTAATATATATAAATCAACGCGGACAAAGTCGCGCGGCATTCCACTGAACCGCGGCAGTTACAATTGTTTGTTGCCCTTCGGTAGATAATGGACGGCACGTTCGACGACCTGGTGCCGCTCGCCGTGAACCAAATGCCCTTGGTCTTGGAGCCGCTCGTGAAGGAGGTGGTGCGCGCCCACGTGGACCTGAACGTGGCGGAGATGACCAAGCACTACCGCGGCCCGCTGCATTTCGTCCGACGCACGGATGACGAGATCATCTGCCTGAGGTGAGCGCTGCGGCGACACTTATTTTATTGACGAACTCTGTGGCGCAATGGGCGAAGGCCCGCCTGAGACGCGGAAAGTTGCAGGTTCGATTCCCGCCGACGGAAAAATGTTTGTATGACTTTTGAATATATCATGCTTTTATACATAATTTTTACTAAAAAAACGGGATATTTACCATGATTTGTGAGAACCTTTATTCCCCAGCGGCTGTCGTTTCTGCCATCTAATGGCCAGGCCATAAAATTGCTAATCCTAAGAGCCAGGCAATAGACGCTAGAAAACATGTCGGAGTTTTTAAAATGTTGTCTGAATAAAAACTTGTAGTCATTGTTAAATTATTTTTCGCTCAGTCCCGGCGACATCTCAACTAACTGCATCAACTACCTGATCCTGGAGGTGATCAGGCACCGGCATGCCGAGGAGGTGAACGAGCTCTTGGAGGTGCTCATCCGGTTCACGATGATGGCGGATGCGCGCCGCCCCATGCTCACCGACCCCGTGATCGACCCATCGACGCGAAACATGCTGCGCCTTGTAAGTGTTGCTAGCTCCTGAGAGTGATCGGGCATCGGCACTCCCTGGAGGTGGACCAGCTCTATATATGAGTAGAAGTGACACACTATGAAAAAATACAAAAAGCCGACAGTTTCATTGCTAAAATTTATTTAAAACATCCGTATGGTGTAGTAGAATGTGAATAGAATATAATAACTTTTATTTGACACAACCAATGAAAATGTAATGGTTATAGTTACATAGGCTTAAACAATAACAACAACATTGTTCGGCTCATGTTTCTAAGAGCACACATATCATAATACTATACAAGTACTAAGAGGCTGTACCGAAATGAATAAGAATGAAGTATGGGGTCAGATCTATTATGGCGTTTGCGTTATATATTTGTTAATTATTTCCAGATCGCGCAATACTCAACGGACTATAAATCAAACCACAGCACACCGCTGCCTTCTGAAACATTTCACAGAATACTCAATTACGCCCTTGACACTCAAATAAATGAAGATTGGCGTAATTAACAACCGGACGTGACGTACACAGCTTTTTTTGTTAAAAATTATGATCTCAAGAAATAAGTTCAATGTTAAAAACATTGAACTTATTTCTTGCATTTATATTCTGCATTTATGATGTTCTAATATTTTTTATTGTGAAGGGATAAAGTTATCTTATATTTTAGTATTTTCAGTGTAATAAGACATCTAATAAAACTAACCCTCTTATTCATAATCACTGACTAACTTTCGCAGCGTACTGAAAGTTGTCAGCCTCTATCCTTTGGAGATTTCAAAAATAAAATTAAAGGACAGGGTTAGTGTTAGTGGGTGAGAATGAATAGGAGGGTAAGGGTACATCAGCTATGTGTAAACAATATCGATTTATTCCATGTTCATAGTCATCTAACCTACTCTATCAATTGAGTAGTACCAGGAACGGGTCATACCTCAAGCAGAACGTCAGATATCTATTTTGTTCACACTATTCGGCTAGCGCGGCCTTCTGCTGTTTGAAGGCGGAGTCGAGAATCACACTTCTATTTGGTACTAGATTTCAATTTCAATTTATTTATTTTATTCAAGCCCATATATAAAATATAAACTGAAAGCCTATCCAATGTACTTCTCAAATTGTTCATTCAATTTGAAATATCTCTGATGAATAATCATAATCATTTTACTATATAATTTTACATAAGTGGTTTAATAAGGTTTTATGACTAGGATTTATGAATTATTTTTTTTGACTAGAATAATGTAATTTAACTTGGATATGATATTTACTTGCAAGAAAAAATATAGTATTTATTTCTAGTGTATAAGCATTTGTCCTGTTTTTTCTGCATTTATAGTTATTAATCACTTATCTAGTCCATAAAAGATGTATTTAACCAATATATTCGTAGTTACATAATAACTGTATTTAATGGATCGTCTTTACTACGTATAGACTTCAGTTCACCAACAAAATAAACAGACTGTTGAGTCTAACCATTGATTGTGATGACAGATTTCCATGAAACCGTATGTCAAAAAGTTTTTATTATGACCTAACCACTCATTATTGTGTTGGTGAACTTGGGCCCTAGTAATTTTTCGCTGTTTGTTTTATGACAAGTTTTTCTCTATTTTTATTTATTTTAGTGTTGACAAGCGTAAATGTACAACATAAAATAAATATTTTTATTTGAATTTTTGTTCGATTGGCCTACATAATTAAGATAACTTATTATAAACTCGTGACGTAGGTACTTGCATGCATTTTAGAATATACCAAATCTTGATGTTAGATATTCAAGTTTCAATCAATGTTTTTTGGAAATACTGATATTAACAAATATTATATGGTACCTACCTATCTAAACATTGTTTTATTTTATTATGATTCCGAATTATGTCAATGGTTCTCTACACTAACCATGTCGTGGAAGGGCGTTTCGTAAACTTGACATTTTGCCTAAAATTAAGATAGAAGTGAGACCAGCGCAGGCCCACTAAAGGTAGCTTCCCACGGTCCGCAATTTAATGGATTACCTCGCACATGGCGCACCGTGGGAAGGGCGCCCGCGGTTACGCAGACCCCTCCATAGGCTTGCGTCAAATCAGCTGCAGCAATACGTTCTTTCCCTTTGCATTAAAGATCTCTGGGTCCGCGTACCTACGCGGTATCATCCGCGAAACTATAGACCGTGGTTTAATTTAGGCAACTGAAAAGTCATCAATCATCGTCATCCGCTACCTGTTTCAACACGCGTTTTTGTGTACGTAGATAAATAGAGGGCGAGAACATCTAGTTATTTACAACACTCAAAAGCACCCGAAGCAAAATACTTAAACATCCAAAAGTCAAATAAACATAATCCGGACCCCACACTTGGAGCTCTTATGTCGTGGGTGGGTTGATGAAACTACAAATACCTACAGCACCCAGACCTGGACCAAATAAACACCAACATAGTGGAACTTACATTACATAAACTCACACCTGTTTCCTGGAGCGGTAGGCAGATACCTACTACGGATTTCCACTTCCTACGATCCTGACATTCCTCTTTTTTGCTTTATTCACTCTCATTTCTACATTCTTCATACGTGCTCGCTGGAGTACTTTTAACTTGACCTTTCTCCATAACGTCTCCCATCTGGTCAGAGTACGTTCTCCGGGGTCTACCTTTTCCAATTATCCCTTTCACGATTCCCTTAGATAAGTACATGTTTCGTCAATCTCCGTTCATCCATCCTTTCTACGTGCCCAAACCACCTTAGCACCTACCTTTCTGTATTCTTGTCAAGATATCTTTCACTCCGCAACGCTCTCTTATCATCATACTGTTCTTCATTCTTCCACCACACAGACCCTATTAATTTTGATTTATGAGTGTATACAGAAGGCAGGTTATTTAACAAATAATGCACACTTTTTCTTGCAGCGGGAATAGACCCACACTTCTAGCATCAATATGCTAGATTTTTCGAATTGTGACTTTATCTTTCAAAGTCAACACTCTAATTTCAACTGCATTTATTTTGCTTCATGTTTCTTCTGTCACACCTAACTGCCACTAAGTGACGGCACTACCACTCCTCTTTGCACAGCCAGTCGTGCCATAATGGACACATTGCGGCTTGTAAAGGAATGTAGTGAACCATTCACTTGATTACCAAATTTCATTCTCCCTTCAATATCATCTTCATGTTTCCCATCTCTCATAAACATCGTCCCATAAAACACAAACTCTTTCTCCACCAATCAGAATATTACATGTGGTTATACATTAATTATTTTGAAAAACCATAACTTTCGTCTTGCTCACATTTACTTTCATTCCTTTCCTCTCAAAAGTTGTACCTATGCTTTAGGTATAGTTACCATCTCCTGCAACTCATCCGGAAGGATTTCCAAGAAAACTTTGTTTATTCGGAAATCCTCAGATAACCTTTTATCAAACTCATCTTTCTTTATTTTATTCTCCTATATTCATCTTTTCATTCTCTTTTAATAAAAAGAGAAAGCATGATGTTGATGATGCTTTTATTAGATCAGTATCAGACATCATTTTTATTTGATTCAATATAAAAAGTACATTACTTATGAAAAAAATTATACACTACAATTGACTAAGTACAAACATTTTATAAAATTAGAAAATAGGCCCCTTATAAACAGTGGAGTTTAACACTTTGGCATCAAAAGAAGATTCATTTTATTGTTAAATAACAGCAATAAGTACAAATAAAAAACATAACAAAGGATTCCCAGTGTACCCCGATGGATGGCTAACTTGCTAATATAATGCCCAGAGTCAATAATAAGTTTGCATATAAATAACAAGTTTGCAATTTTTTTATCACTACCAAGGGTATTGCTGGCCAGATCTTTGAATTCTCTCCAAATACAATTCAAAGAGAAATTTATTATTGTAAAAATAATTACTCTGAGATGGATGAACCCTCGGGTTGTAACTTGGTACTTCTTCAGTCATTGGAGGTGGGTGTATGGGCTGTAGAATCACACCATTAGCTTGAACAAATGGTTGTGCATTGGTCCCTGGTGTAAAGTTATTTATGTGCAAGTTGTTGATCCTTTTCGACAGCGGCAATTCACCAATTTCATCTTCTCGTAGTCTTTTCCTAGAAAATGAATGATTAGTCTTTATCACCTCTTAAATCACTATAAATATTGTTGCATGACTGGCAATGCTGGCAATACTTTATTATTAAAGCCTTGCAATTCTGAACCAATTCTCAATAGATGTGTTTCATGCTATAGTATGTCCTGAGTTCAGTGTTCCTCTTCATAAAGGCAATACTTTACTTAGATGTTTGTTGATAGATATATCTTTAGTTGCTGAATCAATTTGGATGAAATTTGGAATATGTGTAGTTTGTGACCTAGAATAACACTTGGCTCCTTTTCATCTGGTTACCACGTGAGCGAAGACGTGGACAGAGGCTAGTTATAAATATAATAAGTAGATGTAGGTAACAGACCAACACACTTGGATGTAATTTCGAATAGATAGGTACCTACAGTTTGTAACCTGCAATGCAAGGTTATAATAGGTGCCATAATGAGCGAAGCCGCAGCATGAGTAGGTCAAGTGTACGTATTCTTACATCGTTGAAAATGTGTGTTTAAATGGCTTACGGTTGCAAGCTGAATGTGGATAATTCACCTGTATCCATTCATTTTCTCCAAGCTGTTGTTTCCATTATGTTTCCAGAACACTTGACAACGCCTACTTCTTCACTTCAGTCAGCAGAACGTAGTAGGAATGCCTAATTTTCAAAAGTTATTTTCATACCCTACTTTATTTTGTATATAATTAATAATTAATTAATTATTAAATTAATTTAAATTTCTAGTGTAAATCGCAATTTACACTAGAAGGAAAGACAGTAATGTTTTTTTTTTTTTTTTTTTTTTTTAATGGCAACTGATTCCTCTGAGTTGTGAGGAATATTACTGCCAACTTCACGTAGCTTGTTCACGGTACGGTTAAAATGGATATATACAAGAATGACTATACAATTATTGTGGCTGAAATCTAGTGTTATAACTAAGACAAATAATAGTTTTATAAGTAATTTATAATTTAATATTATAAAGGGTTAAAAATTTTAATAATGCTTTCGTTGACTTTTTTTCTTTAAGGGAGATGTAATGTTTAAAAAATTGTAGATTTCGTGTTTTGGTCACAGACTTATTATCAGAGATTATTAGTACATACATGATTATTACTATTATATACTAGGGATTATGGTTTTGGTTAACCCTGTAGGAGTAAAAATAATAAAATCTGTGGGTTAATTAATCTGGTGGTGGAGATGCTAAAACGCATCAATAACAACACGTAGTTGTAGTGATTATTTATTTTCAAGTCTTGAGGAAATAACCAGATCTATAGATCTTAGACTCTAAGATCTATGGATCTTACGGGAATTATGCCCCATCCACTTCCACTTTATATAAGGTTAGGATACTAGAACTTAGGTACTAGTTAAACGTAGTAGTTATCTTTTTTCTGTAAGTTACTAGATTTAAGCATTATGCTAAATTGCTAACACAGGAAGTAATCACACAGGATTTTTCTAAATCTGTGCCTTAACTAATAACGCGGATTTTATAAATGACGAGTCGTGTTGGCCTTGTGGGCGGTTCCCCGACTTCCGGAGTTCGTCGGTTCGAACCCGGTCGTGATTACGGAGGATTTACGGAGGAGATGACACCATTCGGTTTCATTCTTTCACCGATGAATAAAATGGTATGGGGCTTGGTGCAAAAGTGGTTTTAGCTTTGGCTAAATCTATTCATCAGCCAGCTTGTAAAGTTTTATGTTTTTTCAACTTCTTCACGTCGGTTGAGCTCCTACAACATTTACTCAATGAATACGGTATATTCTCGCTAGGCACAGTACGCCAAAACAGACTTCGTGGAGCAGAATTGAAACTGCCGTTATATAAAAATTTTAATAAAAAAGGGAGAGGATCTCACGCCCAAGTTGTGTGTACTTAACAAAAACAAGATCGTAGTTGTCAAATGGTATGACAGAAAATCCCATCCAAGTTGTCATGACATACAAAAAAGAGGTTGATCAAAGAGTACAATACCAATATGGGAGGAGTAGACCTCCAAGACATGCTGATCGCTTTATATCGCAGATCGTTCCGAGGCCCCCCTTGGTATTTACCTATCTTCTCTCAAATGCTTGACATATGCATGGCTGCTATACAAACGTGATTTAAGAGGGGACAAACCGAAGAAACTAAAGGCTTATATACTTATATGAAATTTATGAAAGTCTACTGAGGTATCAGAACTACTACGAGCAATGCCAGCAAGACAACGGTCAGTAAAATTAAAACTATTGAGAAACCGGTAGCTGAAAGCCGGCCTCCAGATGTTGTTCAATATGATCAAATGGCTCATTACCCAATTTCGACACCCAGCAGAGGGAGGTTTGCATTGCACAAAAGGACATATAAAGTTTTTTTGCCAAAAGTGTAAAATAAGGCTCTGATTATTGCCAGAACGTAATTGTTTTCTGGCATACCACACTAAATAAATGATAGGTAAACAATGATTATTATATGCTAATATGTATATGTTCGAAGTCTCAGCTAGTCCGCTAGCCCTAATAAATTTTAATATGAAGAAAAGTGATCTCATTCAAATAAGTGTAAAAGAAGGCATTTCTAAGGCTGTTCTCGTAAGAAGATAAATATACCTATGTATAAGTATTTATAGCGGTTGTGACTATTTATTTTATACGACTGTTGATTTTTAAATTAAACTAGACTTAAGTAAATACAATATTTACTTAAGTCAAAAAATCGGAATGTGACGCTCATTTGTTCTGTGTGGCTAATATCGGGTGAACAGTCTAGAATAATTGAAAATACTTGATTTTTTTAATTTTTGTTATTATCGGTTCCCTGATTTCTGAAAAGTCTTCATAAATGTCCTTTGTTTTATATATTTTTACTGAAATAATAATGACTAGTTTCGCAAATGCTCTGCCATGATAGGATCAAATTTGCCCAATAATTGAATGAAGCTCAGAAAGTTTAAATTTTTGTTTTATTTAATTTGTCACTACTGCCACGAAAAGATAGATTATGCTCGGCGGTGATTGCAATAAAATATCAAAAAGCGATTTTGTTTTTACCGTTATTTTTCTATATTATTGAGGCGCCGCACCTCAGTGGTAAAATAAGATATGACACTTAAAATAAGCTGTCTAATGGACAAATATGTACATATTTCGGTTTATTTTTATCTCTTGACTAAAGCATGGCGGCGCCTCTGCTTTTAAAGGAAAAAAATATATCAAAAGAGGTATTAAGCAGTTAAATTCCTTTATAAAAGAAACATAATATGTCTCAGAGGGTGCCTACGCCTAGGCTTCCCATATCGACGCCGCCCGCGCCGGTACTCTGAGAGTCAGGTACAGCAACTCAGTGGTAAAGAAAAGAATATATCAAAAGGCGGAATGTCTTTAAGGTACAGTTAATTTTTCTTTAAAAAAATAAGTAAGCGGTGGTGACCCGGGAGCGCTTCAAGTAAGCAGAAGTGCACACGAAACGGAGGACTATTGGCACGAAATGGTGCCAATAGTGGTGGATATTAATCAATTTTTTAATGTTAAAGGATTAAACATTGATAATAGAATTATTTGTGCAGTATTATAAATAACATCTATTCCACAATAAATCAATAATATAATTCACTCACTGGACTAATCTAAATACCGTGTGAGACATTAGGTATACTTAACCAAAATGCAATTGCAGAAAATGTATGCAAATATTATGAAGGCACGTTATGAATTTAGCATAATACATTTTGTAATTAGGACATCAAATATGAATGAATAAAGAAAGAATCTTTATTATAAATAAATATTAAAACTCTTCCAGATACTCAAACTATTATGCAAATTATTCAATTTTAATATATTTGCACTTATGCACCGTTAACCGATTCGTTGCGGATGACACGACAAACGTGTCATATTTTTTTTTAACTTGTGGCTTTTGACACTAGTGGCGTGTCATTTTTAAATAGATTGTAACTCCCTCAAATTAAGTTATAGAAGGGTCTGCCTAGAACAAAACTATCATGATTTTCCACGTAGATCAAGCCTGTTGTGTTAGTTTCTGGGTATTGTGTGAATTCAAAAATTGCAGGGGTTGACAACATTTATAAGTTGCATTGAATTTTTTTTAACGTTAGGCGTACGACACGATTGGCGTGTCAACGTGTGTTGTAACACCCTCAAATAAAGTTTTAAAGGGTCTACCTAGAACAAAACTATCATGATTTCGAAAGTAGTTTTTTAACAAATAACCCCCAAGTTGAATAAAATGTTTCTAGAAACTATTTTCTTTACCTATTCCTTGCTTTCAAATTAAAAGATAAACAACATCACAAAAGGTCTGAAACATATGAAAATTTAAAGTCACTTACCTTCCATTTCAGGGAAAACACGTAGTTAACCTCTTAAAAACCAGTTAAAATTACGTATCGTGCCATACACTACCGTAGTTTGATGTCAACTAATCTTGAATCAAGTCTAAACCAGTAAAAAAGCATGTGTTTTTATATACATGGTTGATGGCACAATAGGCGTGCCATCAACTTCTATGGCGCTTGACACGCCGGTCGTGTAATAGAAAATTTGTTTAAATATTTTTATAAATTAACGAATCGGTTAAGTTATAATAATATTAAACATCTTGCCAACGATGCCACTATCCACAAAATGTTAGTTTCAAATGATGTACCTACTTATATGAATGAAAAATACCTGAATATTATGAATTAATGTAAGTATTGTCTGTTGTTTTATTTCAAAGCATTCATTCCTAGCATACGTACACCAACCTATAACATAAGGACATAATTACCTATGTAACAGGTGTAGAAATAGTACCTTAGAACTAGTTTTAACTTGCTTAAAAAACAGAATCGGTTCATCCCGAAGGATGCTCAATACTCTAAAGACTTTTGCATGAGTCCTGCTTCATAAACATTTTAAAGGCTTTTTTCCATAGCATCTTGTTACCGACACTAATACCATTATGGACAACGTGTTAATATGATGATAAAGACGGAACGAAATTTGTACTAGAAACATAGTTCCAAATATTTCATTCGCACAAGTCACGGAAAGCTTCTTGCCTAGCCAGGTGATGGAGCTCCAAATGTGCCTACCTTATACTTACTAGTTGCATAGAAATAAAGAATGAGGACGACCTCTGTGGCGCAGTGGGCGGGCGAAGGCCTATGTGCAATGATATTTAGAGGGCCGCAGCTAGATGTTTTATTTCTAGCCTTCTTAAGTACTTATATATTTAAAAGCTGTTTTAGGAGCAGTGTTGGCCTAGTGGGCGATACTCATAAAATGTATGTATAATAACACGTGTAGGGGCTCAGTAAGGGCTTACGCAGCAAAATTGCATTTGAGATTGCGTCATGCAGCGCTCGCCCCGACAGTCGCCAGTTAATCTAATCACGTCGGGGTCACCACTTTAGGGTTTATGGTGGTGGGTTGTAGCCTGTCCACCAAACCCTATTATGTAGATACTAATCACTGAAACAACACTGACTCCAATTTCAAGTAAGTATATTGTCCGATAACAATAAGTACTAAACACAAGTTAATTCGATCAGAAGCTAGAGGCGACTGTCGGGGCGAGCGCTGCATGACGCAATCTCAAATGCAATTTTGCTGCGTAAGCCCTTACTGAGCCCCTACAGTCATCCCTTCCTTCAAAAAAAAATTTTTTTACAGAGAAAAAAAAATTTTTACACAAAAGGTATAAGGAACCCTAAAAACTATGAGCTTACCTAAACATACAGTGTTCCCATTTGGTGAGGAGCGGAAATGCTTAGCAATGCATTCCGCTGGCCTTGTTATGACTTGGCTTACATTGTTCATACCTACTTATTTATTTAAAAAGTTATTACATTTATACTCGTAGAAATTTGCTATGAATTTACTTTTAAACACAATAAAAAAAATTTTTACACTTATACTGTTTTTTTATTTTACATTTATATATTTAAAACTTACTTTAATTAAATCAAACACAAAAAGGAATAAAATATTACCAATCACTATTTTTTAAACTGTCTGTTGCGCTTTCGCTTGTACGTTTTGAATCGTACATTCCATCTCCTTTCTCAACCATTTGCTTGCTTTGGTGTGACATTTCCCACAACACATGTACACAATTAATAAACTCACTATAATCACCATGATCACCATTCCAATTCCGTACAATTGCATGTGACTTTCTATAGCTGAGTAATCAGCATTATTTGCTCCATTTTGGGCAATGATTATTTCTTCTTCTTTACTATAGGATTTACCCATCTTATCGTTCGAATTACAAATTATAAAATCAACTAACATGTAATGAGTAGAGTAGGTAGGTATGTACCTTCTCTACCTAGTTACTAGAAAGAATGTAAAATTATTTTTAATCAAAAACATTTCTCCATAATGCTTAGCTAGACTTTCTTCCAAAACTCATTATTTCGCACCTATGCAACTAATAAGAAAAACAAAAGCTATATTTTAATACCTAACACAATTTTTGCTTAATCTATTTTTCACCTATACTTACTTACATTACATTATTTTTCAACTTAAACCTGTCTATCCACTAAAGCAAAACGATGCGATGCGATGCTACGCTTCGTTTGCAAAATGTTTGAAAAAGAAAAAAAACTAATTATCACGTAGGTCGTATCGCAACGCTTAGCTTACTGTGTGCGTAATACCTATAATCTAAATCTAACTGGTTGCTTCACCACGCGTCCCGAGCGTGTTTTTCGAACCGTTTGCTCTGGTATGAGTGCGGGTTCGATTCTCTCAACAATATCTGGTACTTTACAAGCCTCATTTTTCGATTCATTCTCATCTAATACATATGCTGGTTTCAATCTATCAATAGATACAAATGCTATTCTATTTGGATATTGTATTTCATAGACTTTATCTTTTTTACTTAACACACGATACGGACCATCATAAGTAGGATGAAGTGATTTCTTTGTCATATCATTTCTTACAAAAATATGCGAACAATCTTTCAAATCTTTGTGCACAAATATTTTTCTTTCACTGTTAACCGGTCGAGGTTGCGGTTTTAAGCTACTTAAAATGCTACGCAATTTATCGACATAGGTATATAAATCAGTAATTTTTGGACTTGCTTGATTATAAAAATCACCTGGAAGTCTCAAAGAATGTCCTAACGTTAACTCTGCTGCACTAATCCCACTATCACTTCTACCTGCCGCTCTAAGTCCTAATAAAACTGTTGGCAATTCATCTACCCATGATGTGTTTCCTTTTAATCGACACGTAATAGCTACCTTCATTGATCTATGCCATCTCTCAATCATACCATTGCTACTCGGATGATATGGACTTGACCTTAACTTATCAATTCCTAACATTTTCATTAGATTATTAAAAAGTTCACTTTCAAACTGTCTAACTTGGTCACTTGTGATTTTAATAGGACAACCGAATTTACAAATCCAATTTTCATAAAAAGCTTTTGCTACTGTCTCTGCGGTTATGTCTGCTACTGGAATAGCTTCTGGCCATCGTGTGACACGATCTATCATGGTAAGACAATATCGGTATCCTTGTTGTGATGTTGCTAAAGGACCTACTAAATCGATATGAATGTGCTCAAATCTATTGCATGATGGAAAACTTTGCAAATCGGAAACAGTGTTTCTATTAATTTTAACTTTCTGACATGGTATACATGTCTTGACCCAATTATTAACATCTTTATTCATGCCTGGCCAAAAAAATCTCTGCGCTAACATTTTTCTTGAAACTCGTTTACCTGGGTGGCTTATATTATGTATTGATTCAAAAATTGTCTTTCTAAATTTTTCTGGTAAATAAGGTCTTGCATTATTAGTTGAAGTTTCACATAGAATAAAACTTTTACTATTCGGTACTAACATTCTTTTAAACTGTAACCTATTATTGGAATTATTATCATTTTGCAACACAGTAACCTGAGTATCGGCTTCCTGTGCTAATGCTAATTCTTCGTAATCTATGCTCGCTGGACATTCTATGGAACAAACTCGCGATAGCGCGTCAGCAACTGGATTCGCATTACCTCCTACATGTTGTATATCGCTCGTGAATTCGCTAATGTACAACAACTGACGAGTTCTTCTGGGCGTTTCTTTATCGGAACCTATTTTTGTAAATGCGAAAGTTATTGGCTTATGATCTGTAAAAATAGTTAACTGTCGCCCTTCTATCATGTTACGAAAATGCACCAATGCCATATAAATAGCTAGTAATTCTCTATCATACGTACTATACTTTTTTTGTGTGTCTGACAATTTCTTTGAAAAGTAACCTAAAGGTTTCCATTGTCCGTCTATCTTTTGCTGTAATACCGCTCCTACGCATGTATTAGATGCGTCCGTCATAAGTGATAAAGGAACATTAGCTACTGGGTGTGACAAAGTAACTGCGCTTTTTAAGCTAAGTTTACATTGTTCAAATGCTAAATCCGCTTCCTTTGTCCAAATAATTTTCGTTTTGTCCCTTTTCTTTGAATTATGTAAAAACTTGTTTAATTCCCTTTGATGATACGCTGCATTTGCCACATGTGATCTATAAAAATTCGACATACCAAGAAATCGCCTTAGCTGTTCAACGGTTTCCGGCTTAGGGTACTCGCTGATTGCCTGCACCTTTTCATCCAACGGTCGTATTCCTTCCTGCGCCACGCTGAAACCGAGAAAATCAATTTCAGTTCTACCAAATACACATTTACTGAGGTTGATAGTAATACCTAATTCATCAAATCGCTCGAACAATTTTTCTATATGTTTTCTATTTATACTTTCTGAGTCGGCTGCTATTATGACATCATCTATGTAGCAAAACAGATACGATTCTTCTCCATTTTCTCTCATACATTCTATACCTTTTAATGCTGTGTTGTCCATGAACCTCTGGAAGGTTTGTGCGGCATTTCGGAGCCCAAAATTCATGGAAGGAAACTCATAGAGCCCGAAAGGACATATTATGGCAGTCTTCTCTATATCATCAGGATAAATTGGTATTAAATGATATGCTCTATTGATATCTATCCTACTAAAAAATTTTTTACCTGCCAATCCATATGTAAAGTCTTGCAAACGTGGTACTGGATACCTGTCCGGTTTCGTGATTGCATTCAGCTTCCTGTAGTCGCCGCAAGGTCGTATAGCTCCATCTTTTTTTGGTACGACGTGCAACGGACTAGCCCAAGGACTTTTCGATGGTCTGCAAATACCTAACTCCTGCATGAAATTAAATTCCTCTCTAACTTTCTTATACCTGTCAGGTGGCAAAGGACGAGCTTTAGCAAAAACTGGAGGACCTATGGTCTCTATGTGATGATACACAGAGTGTTTTGGCTTCTTTTTAAAACACATCGGTTTCGTAATACTGGAATACTTTTCTAACAAATCGCGATATGGATTATCCGTTTGAATACTTGTAATCGACGCTTCATTATACTTAATGACGGTTCCGTTCGTTTGCAATGCAGTAACTGTATCAACTAGTTTCTTATTATATAAATCTACCATTAACTTAAATGTCTTTAAAAAATCAGCTCCAATGATTGCCTGTTTCACATCACAAATTACGAATGTCCACTTAAATGCTCTACGTAGTCCTAAATTTAACTCTAACACTGCCGAACCGTACGTTTTAATTTCTGTATTATTTGCTGCGAAAAGTCTGTACTTGCACTCACGACGATTTTTTGGATTAGTTCTACTTACTGGTATGACCGATACGTTAGCACCTGTGTCTATTAAAAATGACATTCCACTTTTTTTATCTAATACACTAAGACGGTGATTTTCACTCGGTACGAAGTCTCCCGTCGCCGACGACTGTACCGCATCTAGTTTTCCGGCGTAGCAGATAGACTTCCCGATGTAGTATTTTTAGTTTTCCAAGCACACGGCTTCTCACACGACCATGCTCTATGCCTGAACCGAACATGGAATCGACAAAGCCAATTTGGATTCTCTGACGTCATCGCTGGTCGGCTCTGAGATCTAGGTCTCGACCCACTTCTAAATCCACGGCTGCTTCTTCCTCTGAACGCACTTCTTCGATGCTGCTGATCTTTCACATCTTCTCTTAATGCTGCTATCTCCACATTCATTTTGTGCATTTGACCTAATATTTCTTGTATTGGCCACGGGTTATTGGGGCTGGTCGCAGTGGTCACTTCCGCGATATCTCCTGTCTTGATATTCTCGTTAATTTTATCAGCGATTCTTGCTAGATTCTCCAGGTCCTGATCTTGGCTGACTGTAAGGACTGCTTTTATTGATGATGGTAATCTTGCCATCCACAGATTATGTATAGTTTTTTCTGATGTCTGTGCCTTCCTGCCTAGGTCTCTCATTCGCCGAAGAAGTTGTGACGGTTTCTGAGATCCTAGTTCCATTTCACTGACTAATTTTTGAAACTGTCTCTCGGCACTCTCTTCATACACTTGCAACAATCTATCTTTTAGAGTCTGGTATTTGTCACTTTCAGGTGGTGAAAAAACAATGTCACTAACCTGCTGCAAAGCGTCTTTTCCAAGTTTTGACACTACTAGGTTGAACTTGACGACGTCTCCCTGCTTTTGTGACGCGACGATACTCTCCATCTGAGCGAACCATAATCTGGGCATTTCGTTCCAGAAATCAGGAATTCTTGATGATACGGTGATGGCAGCCAGCTCCGTTGTGCTCGCTGTTGCCATGCTCGCAGACTTGTCCGGATCTTCACTGCATTTCCCTTCACTGTCACTTGCCGCCGTTAAATTTTTGTTCGTAAACATTGTTCACCTTGTATTTATCTAAGTCTATACCTTTCACGCGGTACTTGTAAAAGGGAGTCGCCCCGAGTTGCACTGTTCCTTAGTCCGAGGTCACTTTACTTTATATTTTTTATACTTTACTTTATCGTCGGGTTATCGGGGTCACCACTTTAGGGGTATATGGTGGTGGTTTGTAGCCTGTCCACCAAACCCTATTATGTAGATACTAATCACTGAATTTTTCAACTAAAAGGGTAAAGTGGTGACCCCGATAACCCGACGATAAAGTAAAGTATAAAAAATATAAAGTAAAGTGACCTCGGACTAAGGAACAGTGCAACTCGGGGCGACTCCCTTTTACAAGTACCGCGTGAAAGGTATAGACTTAGATAAATACAAGGTGAACAATGTTTACGAACAAAAATTTAACGGCGGCAAGTGACAGTGAAGGGAAATGCAGTGAAGATCCGGACAAGTCTGCGAGCATGGCAACAGCGAGCACAACGGAGCTGGCTGCCATCACCGTATCATCAAGAATTCCTGATTTCTGGAACGAAATGCCCAGATTATGGTTCGCTCAGATGGAGAGTATCGTCGCGTCACAAAAGCAGGGAGACGTCGTCAAGTTCAACCTAGTAGTGTCAAAACTTGGAAAAGACGCTTTGCAGCAGGTTAGTGACATTGTTTTTTCACCACCTGAAAGTGACAAATACCAGACTCTAAAAGATAGATTGTTGCAAGTGTATGAAGAGAGTGCCGAGAGACAGTTTCAAAAATTAGTCAGTGAAATGGAACTAGGATCTCAGAAACCGTCACAACTTCTTCGGCGAATGAGAGACCTAGGCAGGAAGGCACAGACATCAGAAAAAACTATACATAATCTGTGGATGGCAAGATTACCATCATCAATAAAAGCAGTCCTTACAGTCAGCCAAGATCAGGACCTGGAGAATCTAGCAAGAATCGCTGATAAAATTAACGAGAATATCAAGACAGGAGATATCGCGGAAGTGACCACTGCGACCAGCCCCAATAACCCGTGGCCAATACAAGAAATATTAGGTCAAATGCACAAAATGAATGTGGAGATAGCAGCATTAAGAGAAGATGTGAAAGATCAGCAGCATCGAAGAAGTGCGTTCAGAGGAAGAAGCAGCCGTGGATTTAGAAGTGGGTCGAGACCTAGATCTCAGAGCCGACCAGCGATGACGTCAGAGAATCCAAATTGGCTTTGTCGATTCCATGTTCGGTTCAGGCATAGAGCATGGTCGTGTGAGAAGCCGTGTGCTTGGAAAACTAAAAATACTACATCGGGAAGTCTATCTGCTACGCCGGAAAACTAGATGCGGTACAGTCGTCGGCGACGGGAGACTTCGTACCGAGTGAAAATCACCGTCTTAGTGTATTAGATAAAAAAAGTGGAATGTCATTTTTAATAGACACAGGTGCTAACGTATCGGTCATACCAGTAAGTAGAACTAATCCAAAAAATCGTCGTGAGTGCAAGTACAGACTTTTCGCAGCAAATAATACAGAAATTAAAACGTACGGTTCGGCAGTGTTAGAGTTAAATTTAGGACTACGTAGAGCATTTAAGTGGACATTCGTAATTTGTGATGTGAAACAGGCAATCATTGGAGCTGATTTTTTAAAGACATTTAAGTTAATGGTAGATTTATATAATAAGAAACTAGTTGATACAGTTACTGCATTGCAAACGAACGGAACCGTCATTAAGTATAATGAAGCGTCGATCACAAGTATTCAAACGGATAATCCATATCGCGATTTGTTAGAAAAGTATTCCAGTATTACGAAACCGATGTGTTTTAAAAAGAAGCCAAAACACTCTGTGTATCATCACATAGAGACCATAGGTCCTCCAGTTTTTGCTAAAGCTCGTCCTTTGCCACCTGACAGGTATAAGAAAGTTAGAGAGGAATTTAATTTCATGCAGGAGTTAGGTATTTGCAGACCATCGAAAAGTCCTTGGGCTAGTCCGTTGCACGTCGTACCAAAAAAAGATGGAGCTATACGACCTTGCGGCGACTACAGGAAGCTGAATGCAATCACGAAACCGGACAGGTATCCAGTACCACGTTTGCAAGACTTTACATATGGATTGGCAGGTAAAAATTTTTTTAGTAGGATAGATATCAATAGAGCATATCATTTAATACCAATTTATCCTGATGATATAGAGAAGACTGCCATAATATGTCCTTTCGGGCTCTATGAGTTTCCTTCCATGAATTTTGGGCTCCGAAATGCCGCACAAACCTTCCAGAGGTTCATGGACAACACAGCATTAAAAGGTATAGAATGTATGAGAGAAAATGGAGAAGAATCGTATCTGTTTTGCTACATAGATGATGTCATAATAGCAGCCGACTCAGAAAGTATAAATAGAAAACATATAGAAAAATTGTTCGAGCGATTTGATGAATTAGGTATTACTATCAACCTCAGTAAATGTGTATTTGGTAGAACTGAAATTGATTTTCTCGGTTTCAGCGTGGCGCAGGAAGGAATACGACCGTTGGATGAAAAGGTGCAGGCAATCAGCGAGTACCCTAAGCCGGAAACCGTTGAACAGCTAAGGCGATTTCTTGGTATGTCGAATTTTTATAGATCACATGTGGCAAATGCAGCGTATCATCAAAGGGAATTAAACAAGTTTTTACATAATTCAAAGAAAAGGGACAAAACGAAAATTATTTGGACAAAGGAAGCGGATTTAGCATTTGAACAATGTAAACTTAGCTTAAAAAGCGCAGTTACTTTGTCACACCCAGTAGCTAATGTTCCTTTATCACTTATGACGGACGCATCTAATACATGCGTAGGAGCGGTATTACAGCAAAAGATAGACGGACAATGGAAACCTTTAGGTTACTTTTCAAAGAAATTGTCAGACACACAAAAAAAGTATAGTACATATGATAGAGAATTACTAGCTATTTATATGGCATTGGTGCATTTTCGTAACATGATAGAAGGGCGACAGTTAACTATTTTTACAGATCATAAGCCAATAACTTTCGCATTTACAAAAATAGGTTCCGATAAAGAAACGCCCAGAAGAACTCGTCAGTTGTTGTACATTAGCGAATTCACGAGCGATATACAACATGTAGGAGGTAATGCGAATCCAGTTGCTGACGCGCTATCGCGAGTTTGTTCCATAGAATGTCCAGCGAGCATAGATTACGAAGAATTAGCATTAGCACAGGAAGCCGATACTCAGGTTACTGTGTTGCAAAATGATAATAATTCCAATAATAGGTTACAGTTTAAAAGAATGTTAGTACCGAATAGTAAAAGTTTTATTCTATGTGAAACTTCAACTAATAATGCAAGACCTTATTTACCAGAAAAATTTAGAAAGACAATTTTTGAATCAATACATAATATAAGCCACCCAGGTAAACGAGTTTCAAGAAAAATGTTAGCGCAGAGATTTTTTTGGCCAGGCATGAATAAAGATGTTAATAATTGGGTCAAGACATGTATACCATGTCAGAAAGTTAAAATTAATAGAAACACTGTTTCCGATTTGCAAAGTTTTCCATCATGCAATAGATTTGAGCACATTCATATCGATTTAGTAGGTCCTTTAGCAACATCACAACAAGGATACCGATATTGTCTTACCATGATAGATCGTGTCACACGATGGCCAGAAGCTATTCCAGTAGCAGACATAACCGCAGAGACAGTAGCAAAAGCTTTTTATGAAAATTGGATTTGTAAATTCGGTTGTCCTATTAAAATCACAAGTGACCAAGGTAGACAGTTTGAAAGTGAACTTTTTAATAATCTAATGAAAATGTTAGGAATTGATAAGTTAAGGTCAAGTCCATATCATCCGAGTAGCAATGGTATGATTGAGAGATGGCATAGATCAATGAAGGTAGCTATTACGTGTCGATTAAAAGGAAACACATCATGGGTAGATGAATTGCCAACAGTTTTATTAGGACTTAGAGCGGCAGGTAGAAGTGATAGTGGGATTAGTGCAGCAGAGTTAACGTTAGGACATTCTTTGAGACTTCCAGGTGATTTTTATAATCAAGCAAGTCCAAAAATTACTGATTTATATACCTATGTCGATAAATTGCGTAGCATTTTAAGTAGCTTAAAACCGCAACCTCGACCGGTTAACAGTGAAAGAAAAATATTTGTGCACAAAGATTTGAAAGATTGTTCGCATATTTTTGTAAGAAATGATATGACAAAGAAATCACTTCATCCTACTTATGATGGTCCGTATCGTGTGTTAAGTAAAAAAGATAAAGTCTATGAAATACAATATCCAAATAGAATAGCATTTGTATCTATTGATAGATTGAAACCAGCATATGTATTAGATGAGAATGAATCGAAAAATGAGGCTTGTAAAGTACCAGACATTGTTGAGAGAATCGAACCCGCACTCATACCAGAGCAAACGGTTCGAAAAACACGCTCGGGACGCGTGGTGAAGCAACCAGTTAGATTTAGATTATAGGTATTACGCACACAGTAAGCTAAGCGTTGCGATACGACCTACGTGATAATTAGTTTTTTTTCTTTTTCAAACATTTTGCAAACGAAGTGTAGCATCGCATCGCATCGTTTTGCTTTAGTGGATAGACAGGTTTAAGTTGAAAAATAATGTAATGTAAGTAAGTATAGGTGAAAAAAAGATTAAGCAAAAATTGTGTTAGGTATTAAAATATAGCTTTTGTTTTTCTTATTAGTTGCATAGGTGCGAAATAATGAATTTTGGAAGAAAGTCTAGCTAAGCATTATGGAGAAATGTTTTTGATTAAAAATAATTTTACATTCTTTCTAGTAACTAGGTAGAGAAGGTACATACCTACCTACTCTACTCATTACATGTTAGTTGATTTTATAATTTGTAATTCGAACGATAAGATGGGTAAATCCTATAGTAAAGAAGAAGAAATAATCATTGCCCAAAATGGAGCAAATAATGCTGATTACTCAGCTATAGAAAGTCACATGCAATTGTACGGAATTGGAATGGTGATCATGGTGATTATAGTGAGTTTATTAATTGTGTACATGTGTTGTGGGAAATGTCACACCAAAGCAAGCAAATGGTTGAGAAAGGAGATGGAATGTACGATTCAAAACGTACAAGCGAAAGCGCAACAGACAGTTTAAAAAATAGTGATTGGTAATATTTTATTCCTTTTTGTGTTTGATTTAATTAAAGTAAGTTTTAAATATATAAATGTAAAATAAAAAAACAGTATAAGTGTAAAATTTTTTTTTATTGTGTTTAAAAGTAAATTCATAGCAAATTTCTATGAGTATAAATGTAATAACTTTTTAAATAAATAAGTAGGTATGAACAATGTAAGCCAAGTCATAACAAGGCCAGCGGAATGCATTGCTAAGCATTTCCGCTCCTCACCAAATGGGAACACTGTATGTTTATGTAAGCTCATAGTTTTTAGGGTTCCTTATACCTTTTGTGTAAAATTTTTTTTTCTCTGTAAAAAAATTTTTTTTGAAGGAAGGGATGACTGTAGGGGCTCAGTAAGGGCTTACGCAGCAAAATTGCATTTGAGATTGCGTCATGCAGCGCTCGCCCCGACAGTCGCCTCTAGCTTCTGATCGAATTAACTTGTGTTTAGTACTTATTGTTATCGGACAATATACTTACTTGAAATTGGAGTCAGTTTTGTTTCAGTGATTAGTATCTACATAATAGGGTTTGGTGGACAGGCTACAACCCACCACCATAAACCCTAAACACGTGCTCAAAACGGTGAAGGAAACATCGTGAGGAAACCGGAACCGGAAACATGCACTAGAATAAAAAAATCGAAGGCATGTGTCAACAGTTAGTGTTCCAATAAGCGGCGACGGGCTTGCAACCTGTCACGTGGAATGCTAACTTGCAAGACGTCGGCATGTACCAAATATAATGTTTGGACGTGGCTCTGATTACCCCCTACTTGGTATTCTCAAAGATCTACTCACTGAGTATGTATCTGAGGATGTCCACCGTCTTGAGCGTGTTTATTTTATTTTATTTTAAAAAATATTGTATAAATTACGTAGCTACCGCCTTCCTCCTAAGATCCTTCATTGGAGGGACTGGGATGAAATATACTGATGAAATATTGTATTGTACCACTCTAAGTGTGATCACCACCTAAGAACTATTACAAAATGTCAGCTTCACTGCATATTGTAGCGCATCTCTTTCCAAATCTACTAACAGTAAGTGGGTACTAGGTAGGTTTCCGTTCTTGGTTCATGGTTGGTCTCAATAAAATAGTAAATGCTTTACGAAAAATCTACTTTTATTCAAGTATGCAATACTACAAAACGCTATATCTAGAATATATCGCTAACCTTTGGCGTACACATTTAACAATACACAATACGAGTTTCTTAAAAGATATTTCTTATATATACTTCTAGACTAGACGCACTTAGTAAAAACATGCTGCTATGACGACGTAGTTATGGCGAACCTAATAAAGGGCAACCTCGGTGGGGCACGCTGTGATGCAAGAGGTACGGAATCGATTCCCGCTGCGGGACAAATGTTTGCATGTTCTGCAAATGTTTGCTCCGGGTTTGGGTGTTGTTGTACCACGGCGGCACAGGCTATCTTAGTGTGGGGTCAGTATGACTGATGGGTATTTATATTTATGGATATTAATAAAATCTTAAAATTAAAAAATAAATTATATATGGATATAAAAATTCAAAAAATTCTACACACTTACACAAGCTATGGGCAATCATCTGATAAAAGCGTATAACCAAAATTAAAGCAAGTCCTAATAGCTTAGAACTAAAGTGCTTATTTTAGTTGTAAATGCTTAAGATGAATCGCTGCTCCCGGATGTGGATGACGAGTCGGAACTAGAACTAGACTCGCTCTCATGTTCTTCTTTGCGCTTAACCGAAGCCTCCTTGCTGCAGCCAGGGGTCGGTTCCCTGCAAAAAATGAAAAAGATTATTTGTTGTCTTTTTCATTTTTCATTAATTGTGTAAACAAAAATACTTTTAATATGTTGAGATGTGCTTGTGAGCGGCAGATTGACTTCAGATTGTAATGAATAAACACCCAAAATACCACATGCATAGTCTTGATCCCACACTATACTGTGATAATGCATTCCACTAATGACAAAAAAGATAATGAAAGCATAAAACAAAAAGGAATTCTTGGAAAAAAGGAAGTAGAACTTTTGTCGACACGCGCTCTTTAAATGCAGAAACATTTAATGTTTAGGTAAATTAGCAATTAATGGTTAGGTAATTATTTTATAAATTTTTGACAATAAGTTTTGGATTTCCCAGATTAAATCTAAAATATCTGATAATTATCTAAATTCTCGACGCTTCTGATTTTTCTACGTTTCTACTACTGAGAATTTAGAAAGTGCCAGATTTAATTAGGTTTTTACTGTCCACATAATGGTATCTAGACACGCGCAAAGATTCTGAGACAGATTCAGTGAAAACCTCTCAAAACATCAGTAGTCTTGGTTCCGTTTGGAGTTTCGTTCTGGGTTCAGGGTTTACCCTGTATTCCAGAACGACCCTGTATACCAATCTGCAAAATAAGCAAAAAAGCTTAGATGTTTAGGTATTACTGAAATATGTCTAAAAATATAATAAGTCACTTCAAATAATTTGCCCAAGCTTATTTAAATATATTGTCAACGGGCATGTATCGTTTTCACAGAGAAAAATAACCTCAAAAAGCGCAATCGCCAGTGGGTATTAATTACTGTTTTTTACAGTGGTACTATTAGAATGAACCACTGATGGTACTACGGTGTTTTTTTTATGCCGTCGCGAAAAAAAATAATATATTTTTTTATGCCGTGGCATAAAAGAGCCACGGCAAATATGTGTTGTATGTGGTACATTCAGGAAATGAAAATCAAATACATTCATAAACTAATTTACTAACTTCGTTGTGAACACAAAATAAAATTCACAAGGTGTAACTATTAAAGTTTTAAGCCCTATTCTCTGAATTAAATAATATATTTTATTTCGATGTTCTCTTAACTCGCAACTTTCCAATGCATGTCGAATTTTATTTTGCCACAGTACCATCAATGGTGCATTCTAATGGTAACGAGGTAAACAAACATTATTGACAGCACATGGGACTCACTTGGTATCGGACTTAGGCGATTTGGAGGCAGTGCGTTCGTTCGCAGAGTTGGTGGACGAGAGGGACACGCGAGCTGGTGACCTGCGGACAGAGCGAAAACGACTGAGTTCCATACGCGCCAGCCGGCTCTTTACTATTAACTAGTAGGGTACTGCTAACGTCCGACCACAGACATATCGACAGACAGAACCACACTAAAGCTGAATGAAAGATGAAGCTTTAGTGTGGCAATAAGGCCACCCATTGTTCCTAGTATTTTTATGAATTCCTGTGATTTTTTTGATATTACATTTATGAATTTTATATTTCTCTTTGGTGTGCAATAAAAAGTTGATGTATCTGTTTTCTATGGGTTTCATAGACATCAGCTTAGTTAAATACTACAAACTTCGACAATGTTTTACAAAGGGCGGTCTTATCACACTTTTTGTCTACATAATGACTGTCTCATAAACAAGATTTATCCTAGAACACATGCTCTAGGCCGGTGCACACAAGACACTCGTGACAGTTTAGCATTCTTACTAGAGAGCTCGCACACGTCAGATCGGTGGAAGACTTCTTGTCAGAGAGAATAGAACATTTGAATTCCACGTTAACCGACACTTCCGTATAAGTCATAAACTTTGTCATGTAATATTCAGCACTGCATTCAACTTAAATATACTCCCATCTTTCTAGCAATTCTATTAATTCCTTAATTCTATTTGCATTTCATAAGTACCTACGCAATGCAATGATAATAGGGAAATTTTATTTTGCCACAGTACCATCAATGGTGCATTCTAATGGTAACGAGGTAAACAAACATTATTGACAGCACATGGGACTCACTTGGTATCGGACTTAGGCGATTTGGAGGCAGTGCGTTTGTTCGCAGAGTTGGTGGACGAGCTGGACAGGCGAGCTGGTGACCTGCGAACAGAGCGCCAACGACTGAGTTCCATACGCGCCAGCCGGCTCTTTACTATTTACTAGTAGGGTACTGCTAACGTCCGACCACAGACATATTGACAGACAGAACCACACTAAAGCTGAATGAAGGATGAAGAGATCGCTAGCAATAAGGCCACCCATTGTTCCTAGTATTTTTATGAATTCCCGTGTTTTTATATTTCTCTTTGGTGTGCAATAAAGAGTTGATGTATCTGTTTTCTATGGGTTTCATAGACATCAGCTTAGTTAAGTACTACAAACTTCGACAATGTTTTACAAAGGGCGGTCTTATCACACTTTCTGTCTACATAATGACTGTCTCATAAACGAGATTTTTCCTAGAACACATGCTCTAGGCGTGTGCACACAAGACACTCGTGACAGTTTAGCATTCTTACTAGAGAGCTCGCACACGTCAGATCGGTGGCAGACTTTTTGTCAGAGAGAATTGAACATTTGAATTGCATGGTACCAAATGCACACGTTCTACAAAAAGTCGGTGGAGCGTATAGCTTTTAGCAAATAAATATAAGGGCAAAGACAGCCAGCCAAAAGTGTAATACGCTTGCGGGCGCCGGTTCAGGTGTAAAATCTAGAATAGCGATGACGGTCTAAAGACGTTGCACAGATAAAACCTAAGTAATATAGGCAGGTTTACTGACCTTGCAAAATCACGCAATCCTCCAGGGTCCATGGGCTGAAAAGTCACTGCACCAGATAAGTCTTGTATGAGAGAGAAACTGATAAAAATTGACCAAGACCAAAAATGGCGGTTTGGCCAGCGATGCGTGCGCGCGCGCGGCCGTCACAACTCCTTCGAACGGAGGGCCGGAGGAAACGTTATCCTGCTAATGTCACTAGCGGAGAACGATCGTTCGCGACGCGCAATAGAAGAGAACTTCTACTCCGTCTACTGTTAGAAGATACAGCAGCGTTAAAAAATGCGATGCGATCTGGGCGGATGTCCCAAACGTAATGTCATTGCACAGACTACACACACAATGCAATGCGCGCGAAAGTTCAAACTTCACTTAGCCCGACTTTCGGTTACGCGAAATTACAAAGGATAGTAAACCAACCCTTGGCTTACCAATAGATATTTAACTGTGCAACGTATATAAATAAATAATAAGAAAAAACACGCGAAAACCTGCTTTTGGCGTAACCATTTTCCCCGGCTTGAAAGATCCTACTTTCAACACACAAAAGAAGAGAAAAATTAAACAAATTGCATAACGTCACGAACTCTATTACTCTAAATCTTGAAAGAAACAAGATTATTATATAATATATGCAAACTAAACCTAACGTCTGAACTGCGATGAAAACTACACTTAATACTTAACCTAAAGAACATTTGAGCAAGTATTTACTGCGTCGGAAGAGGACACAACTTAACAGCAGGCCTCTGAAAGAACCCACTCTGGGTTTTAATGGATGCGATTCTACAAACCCCTTTATTGTCCGGAAAGATTTCAGTAATCAAACCTAACGGCCAATGCATGGGCATAACATTGTCTTGCATGGAGACTACAACCATACCAACACGCAATGGATTGGCTGGAGTGTTCCACTTTTGTCTAGACTGAAGGGTGTGCAAATATTCATTGCGCCACCGCTTCCAGAAAGATTGAACAAGCTGATCAGTTAATTCATGTCGCGAAATAAGATGTAAACGGGTTTCGGTTACTTCGCGAGCAGGAAAAAATGCGAGTGGTTTCGTATTAAGGAAATGAGCAGGCGTTAGTGCGGTAGGTTCTGACGGATCTGAGCTAAGCGCGTAGAGTGGGCGTGAGTTCAACAAAGCTTCAATCTGCGCTAATACAGTGTTTAGCTCATCAAAGGTGAGGATTTGCTGACCTATGACTTTAAGAAGATGCGTTTTGACGCTCTTAACTTCACTTTCCCAACATCCGCCGAAATGCGGAGCCCTACATGGGATCGTTTTTAGCATTATCTTATGATCCGCCAGTTCTGTTTCCCAATAAGGGCGGTATTCTTGAGACAAGAATTGGTAGAGTTCGCGGAAATACGATTTGGCACCAACAAAGTTAGTGGCGTTGTCTGTATAAAGACACTCAATTGGACCACGACGAGCTAGAAAACGTTTGAATGCCGACAAAAAGCTTGCCGTGCTAAGATCTGAGGCCACTTCCAGATGTATAGCACGCGTTGTCAGGCACGTAAACAAACATATATATGCCTTGCGACTCCTTTGACCTCTTCCGCGTAACGAGGTAATCAAAAGCGGCCCCGCATAATCACACCCAGTGTGTGAGAAAGCCTTAGGAGCGGTTTCGACGCGTGAATGCGGAAGATCAGCCATGATCGGGAAAACAGGTCGCGGTTTTGCTCGAAAGCAAACGTTACAACTGAACGTAATTGTACGAACAATACGTCGTGCGGACAATATCCAATATCGCTGCCTCAGAAGAGACAGGAGCAAGTTTGGACCTGCATGAAAATTAGTAACGTGGTAGTGGTAAACCAGAAGTTCCACTACGTGGTCCTGTCGAGGAAGTAAAATTTGGTGACGCGAGTCAAAATCTAACTCAGAGTTGGCTAAGCGTCCACCAACGCGAATAAGACCATTATGCAGAAACGGACTTAGTTTCTGTAATGGCTTGGAACATAGATTGTTGCGAGTCAATCGATCCAAATCTGCTTTGAAATGGGTTCGTTGAACAGATCGCCACACGACTGATTCAGCGAATTCCAAATCAGATGCGGTTATTGGGCCTTTAGGAAGCCTCTTTGTGAATTTGTAAACAAAGCAGATCGTTTTTAAATATTTTTTCCAGCAAGAAAACCTACTAGAGCAGTTATACAGAATGTCCTCTGCAGGAAAACTTACAGTCGAACTTTCTAGCGATATTGCAGGTAGAGCAACGGGCTTCAACTCTGGAAGCTCTTGCGAGTCACCTGATACGAATGGTTTCACTGGCCATTTGTGGCGGGGCATTTTTAGCCAGTGCGGTCCAACCAACCACAATGGATGTTGGACTAACTGGGCAGGCGTTAAGCCGCGAGAGAGACAGTCGCTAGGATTTTCTGATCCTTTGACATGAAAGAAGTGTTCAGCCGATAGATTCTCGTGAATCTTAGCGATGCGATTGGCCACATATGTGTGCCAGCGATGTGGCGATGAGTGAATCCAACTTAAAGTAACAGTTGAATCTGAAAAAGCGACAACAGCCTCAAGAGCATATCGGGAGGAGTACAGATCAAAAACTCGTTTTATCAGGGTGGATAAAAGGAGTGCGGCGCATAGCTCTAAGCGAGCTAGCGAAACCACTTTAAGCGGTGCGACTTTGGACTTTGCACATACTAGTGAGACGGCGATGTCACCATCTGGCTTGACTACGTGGGCGTAAACAGCACCCCCGTAGGCCTTCTCGCTAGCATCTGCAAAGCCAACAAGGGAAACTTTACAGTTTTCAATAACGCCAATGTGGCGTAAGAATTTAAGATGCGAGATTTGAGGCAGTTCAGCCTGAAATTGTTCCCAAAGACGAACAATGCGGTTAGGTGGGACATCATCCCATCCAATTTTTACAAGCCAAAGATCCTTGATCAATAGTTTGGCGTACAAGATCATGGGCGCGACTAAACCCAAAACATCAAAGAGGCGTGCGATCGACGATAGAATATTCCTCTTGGTGCAGGGGCGAACATCAGGGTTGACCTGAAATGCGAAATAATCATCATCGGGAAACCAGCGAAGCCCAAGAATCTTAAGGGTCGGATCCATATTTAGATCGACACTATGCGAGAGTCGCAATGACTCAGGAATAGCCCGAAGAACCTCGGCACTATTACTTGACCACTTGTTCAACTGAAAATCACCAAGTGAAAATATCTTAATCAATTGATGAGCGGCATCTATTGCTAGCGCAGTGCTAGGAATAGAACTTACTATATCGTCCATGTAGATATCTCGTCTGAGAATCTCACTGGCGAGAGGCAGCTGATGACCTTCATCTATGCACAATTGTTGAATTGTGCGGATTGCAATGAAAGGAGAGCACTTAAGACCAAACGGGAGAACGGAAAACTGTAGAACTTGCAATTCCTCGTCTTCGTTAAAGCGGTAAAGAATACGCTGAAGTGGACAATTTTCAGGACGTACAGCTATCCGAAGGTACATAGCTTTGACGTCAGCCGTTATGGCTATAGCGAAGAATCTCAAATTCAAAAGAATATTGAGAAGGTCAGATTGAAGAACTGGACCTGCGTAAAGGATGTCGTTTAGCGATGTTCCATTAGCTGTCCTCGCGCTGGCGTCAAGAACCACGCGTAACTTAGTGGTAGTCTTGTCGTCACGGATGACAGCATGGTGCGGTATATAATAAGAGATTTCTCCGGGAAGAACTCCTTTCACCAAAGAAATGTAATTATTTTTAAGATAATCCTTTATGACGTCATCATACAGTATCTTGACATTAGGATGCGATTTAAATTTACGTTCGAGGCTAAAAAACCTACGACGTGCGATTTCGAAAGAATTTCCTAACGCCGATGCATCTGTCTTCAGTGGTAAAGCAACGACATACTTTCCAGATTGGGTGCGTGTAGTAGTGGAACAATAAAACTGCTCGCAGTGTTTATCATCCACACTAGTGATAGAAGCAGCCTGGACTTCTTCTATCTCCCAGAATTTGCGCAAGTCGCAGCTTTCCAATGAGGACGTAGAACAAAACGAGAGTGTGGCTTTAGGAGGCTCTAAGACGGGCGCGTCACCCATAAATATGTAGCCAAGCACAGTCTCTAATGCGTCTGGACATCCAGCTGTAGAAG
Source organism: Perizoma affinitatum (assembly GCA_961405105.1). Classification (NCBI taxonomy): domain Eukaryota; kingdom Metazoa; phylum Arthropoda; class Insecta; order Lepidoptera; family Geometridae; genus Perizoma; species Perizoma affinitatum. The sequence continues at coordinate 3,563,408 of OY560185.1, read as the reverse complement.
TCACATGACCTGGTTGCAATAACTTAGCAAAAAGTTTTACTCCTAACAGCATGTCAATTTTCCCCGGCGTAGCCCAAGTATCGTCGGCAAGTAGCTTAGAATCGATGTGATTTAGATCAGCGATATCTATTGAGCATAACGGAAGCTGGCCAGTTATCTCATCTAGCACCAAAGCGTCGATGGTATACTTGGGCTGCGCTCGAAGGCGCGAACTAAACGTGAGGTCCACCGAACCTCGTACGGATTGAGAGGTATCACCAATACCCTTGACGGTGACGACAGGATCATCACGAATGGGTAATCCGAGCTTTCGGCAGCATCGAGTTGTAATGTAATTCTTCTGGGAACCGGGATCGAGTAGGCAACGAACCACAGCATCCCTTCCCTTTCTACCTACCACTAACACTTTCGCAGTAGCAAGCACTTCAGTAGTGCTAGTAGTGTTTTGGACCGAAGCCGAATGGGTGCACAAGGATACATGCTCTTGAGCGGCTGCAGGATCTACATTACTTGCCGCTGGTGCGGCGTGGACTATGGCAGCAGGTTTCTGTGGCGACGGCGGATGATCAAAATGTAGAAGGGTATGGTGTTTACTATTACACTTTTTACAAGTACTCGAAGACTGACATTTCGATACGGTATGCTGTCCACTGAGGCAGTTGCCGCACATATTGTTATCTTTTATAAATTTAAATCTGTCATTCGAATTCAGTTTTAGAAATGCACTACACCTGAATAAGTGTGTATGTGTCGATTGACAGAGCGAACATTTAGGTGATGTAGTTACATACACCTGTGATACCCTAGAGGGCGCGGAGAACGGCGCGCGCGCACTTGCGGCGCCACCACCAACGGTCGGCCGTTCAGGTCGATGCGGCGCGGTGCGGTACAGGATTTTTACCTGTTCGCGAACGAATTTCACGAAGTAATCATAATCGATGCCTTCAGGATTCCTTAAATTGCGAAGTGACATTTCATAATGTTTTGCGATGTCGGAGTCTAATAACTTAAGACCCGCGTATGTAAATATAAAATCATCCATGTTATCTATCTTTAATTGTTTGAGTCCGGCCACAATGGCGGTGAACTTGTCAAATACCTTTTCAACATTAGCGGGCGAAGAACCAGCTGATTTTAAAGAAAATAGCTGATTGAGATAATTAACGGCTAATGCACGAGTGTCCATATACTTTGCGATAAGCGCATCCCAGATTACACGATAGTTCTCGCCAGCGGGAACAATGCCGGCTGCGACGCTTTGAGCCTTGCCCTTGAGATGACTCAGTAGGTAATGAATGCGATCTGAATCCGATAAATCAGGATTGGTATGAATTACACGTTTGAACGTTTCATAGAAAAACGGAAAGCTCTGAATATCACCCTCAAAGGTAGGCAACTCGATTCTAGGTATTTTAATATGACAAGATCCTGACCCTAACTTTATATTACTACTCGTCGAACTACTCGACGTTGAATCTTTGCTTGGAGTCAATGAACCCAACTTAATTTTTATCTCGCAAGAAAGATCGTCAAAGGCGGACAATGTATTATAATTAACCTCGTGATCGGGATTAATTTTCATTGACAACATATTTATATTATCACTTGTAGTTACAATTTCATTGCGTAGTTGATCAATTGATTTGGCTTGCGCAATAAAGATATTTCTCGATTTCTCATCCTTAAGATTTGAAATGGAATCATAAATCCGTTGAATGCGAGCAAAATATGCAGCGCGCTTGCCTTCGTAAAGCTTGAGTTTATTATTTAAATCCTCCATTATAATCAGAAAATATAAACAAATACACTTCTAAGAAATTTAATAAGGTACGGAACCAATTTTCCGTCCACGCGGTACTCTAATACAAACAAAAGGATGAAAAACAACAAATTAAAATTGTAAGGTTGTATTTACGGAAATTCCCGTAATACCTATATCTATACAAATGGCCTAACGTTAACTGGTGCGATGCGATGCGAATGTCCGGATACGGTGTACGGAACTACTTTTCCGTATATCGTACGGATCCCTAACAAGTTAGGTGCGATGCGGAATGCGGATAAGAGAAACAAAAAAAAAAAACTTGTAAAATGTTTTTCTAGGTACGGAACTAATATCCGACCATGCGGAACCCTACCACAAGCGTAGTGCGATCAAATGAATTTTAACTTATATTCAATTTCACACTTAGTACAAACGAAAATAACTTATTAGATTGTACAAACCTAGCGTACGTGTAGGTGCGGTGTAAGTAGGTAGCAACCTTACCTACCTACCTAACAGTTCAAAAAGTTCTTCACTAAAAATCAAAGAAATTTCAATATTAATTAGAACCAAATGCGATGCGATTGATTTGACTAAATTGCAATAATATAATCAAATGCGATGTAAGTACATAAACAATTTTACCTACCTACCTAAGTCTTTAATAAAGAATACCTAAGTACCTATCAAAGACAACTCAACCATTCATTGAGTGCGATGCGATAATTCGACTAAATTACAATAATTTAACCAAATGCGGTGTGGACTGTATTGCGATGTATTTACTCGTTTCTAAATGAAATTATTATGACGAGGCGAAAGAAAATAACAAGACAAGAACTGAATCAGAAAACATACCTACAAAGGTGGTCAAATAAACAAGATGCTATTAAAAACAATCTCTTTGCCACCTACCTAAACATGTAGCTACGTAGATATTTTGTCACAAGTTGGTATGTTGGCTAAAACCAACCAAACATTTGACCAACAAGAATTGGTGTGAGAACCCCAAACCTTTTGTCTTCGTAGTAGTGTGTGTAACACACCGTTACGTACAAAGATTGCGATGTAACCATGCGACGATTCACGAACCCACCCGCAATATTTTATGGATGATGGAAAAACATACGAAAATTAAATAAATTATAAAACCAACTTATTTATACGACATGAACCCATTCAGTTGTAAACAATTTAAACAACTTCTGATATTCAATAGATTAAAGTGCGAATTTTACAATTTTTATAACGGGAATTCGTGTTGGTGATTCGCAGGCACAAAAAGACCTTACAGATAATGCAATAAGGACGAGATTCCTATGACGATATGCAATTACACGTAAATTAATTCTAGATTTAAAGTTTACGTCCGGCTCGTAGGACCAAACTGGAGCGTATAGCTTTTAGCAAATAAATATAAGGGCAAAGACAGCCAGCCAAAAGTGTAATACGCTTGCGGGCGCCGGTTCAGGTGTAAAATCTAGAATAGCGATGACGGTCTAAAGACGTTGCACAGATAAAACCTAAGTAATATAGGCAGGTTTACTGACCTTGCAAAATCACGCAATCCTCCAGGGTCCATGGGCTGAAAAGTCACTGCACCAGATAAGTCTTGTATGAGAGAGAAACTGATAAAAATTGACCAAGACCAAAAATGGCGGTTTGGCCAGCGATGCGTGCGCGCGCGCGGCCGTCACAACTCCTTCGAACGGAGGGCCGGAGGAAACGTTATCCTGCTAATGTCACTAGCGGAGAACGATCGTTCGCGACGCGCAATAGAAGAGAACTTCTACTCCGTCTACTGTTAGAAGATACAGCAGCGTTAAAAAATGCGATGCGATCTGGGCGGATGTCCCAAACGTAATGTCATTGCACAGACTACACACACAATGCAATGCGCGCGAAAGTTCAAACTTCACTTAGCCCGACTTTCGGTTACGCGAAATTACAAAGGATAGTAAACCAACCCTTGGCTTACCAATAGATATTTAACTGTGCAACGTATATAAATAAATAATAAGAAAAAACACGCGAAAACCTGCTTTTGGCGTAACCAGTCGGTACTAGAAAAGGGCAGTGAACGCTTGGTCGATCAGATTGTAAACCAAAATTTAAACGTTCGACGGGGCGTTGATGCAAATACTGACGTGTGTGAACACCCCTATGGGACAATATGTGGGAAAAATTTCTAATGTACCATTGATTGTACTACTGTGTTTTTTATGTCGTCGTACCATTACGTCGATAGAGCCACGGCAAATATGTGTTGTATGTGGAACATTCAGGAAATGAAAATCAAATACATTCATAAACTTATTTACTAACTTCGTTGTGAACACAAAATATAATTCACAAGGTGTAACTATTCAAGTTTTAAGCCCTATTCTCTAAATTTAATAATAAATTTTATTTCGATGTTCTCTTAACTCGCAACTTTCCAATGCATTTCGAACTACCAATCGCATCATTAATTTACTGCATCTGTCCATATCTTATAAATTCATCATTTAAAATATCCCCTTTCTTACGTTTAACTTCCTTGTTTTTAAATTGTGTTATAACATTGAATAGACGAAGTAATGTAAAATTGTTTTTTTTTTTAATTTCCTGTTTCAACTTTGCATGCCAAACTTCGACTGGGTTGTTAGTGCGGTGGCGTTCACCGAATACACTTATTTTATTGCAATATTTGTTAAGCGACACTTCTGTATAAGTCATAAACTTTGTCTTATAATATTCAGCACTGCATTCAACTTAAATATACTTCCATCTTTCTAGCAATTCTATTAATTCCTTAATTATATTTGCATTTCATAAGTACCTACGCAATGCAATGATAATAGGGAAATTTTATTTTGCCACAGTACCATCAATGGTGCATTCTAATGGTAACGAGGTAAACAAACATTATTGACAGCACATGGGACTCACTTGGTATCGGACTTAGGCGATTTGGAGGCAGTGCGTTCGTTCGCAGAGTTGGTGGACGAGAGGGACACGCGAGCTGGTGACCTGCGGACAGAGCGAAAACGACTGAGTTCCATACGCGCCAGCCGGCTCTTTACTATTAACTAGTAGGGTACTGCTAACGTCCGACCACAGACATATCGACAGACAGAACCACACTAAAGCTGAATGAAAGATGAAGAGATCGCTAGCAATAAGGCCACCCATTGTTCCTAGTATTTTTATGAATTCCTGTGATTTTTTTGATATTACATTTATGAATTTTATATTTCTCTTTGGTGTGCAATAAAAAGTTGATGTATCTGTTTTCTATGGGTTTCATAGACATCAGCTTAGTTAAGTACTATAAACTTCGACAATGTTTTACAAAGGGCGGTCTTATCACACTTTCTGTCTACATAATGACTGTCTCATAAACGAGATTTATCCTAGAACACATGCTCTAGGCCGGTGCACACTAGACACTCGTGACAGTTTAGCATTCTTACTAGAGAGCTCGCACACGTCAGATCGGTGGAAGACTTCTTGTCAGAGAGAATAGAACATTTGAATTCCACGTTAACCGACACTTCCGTATAAGTCATAAACTTTGTCATGTAATATTCAGCACTGCATTCAACTTAAATATACACCCATCTTTCTAGCAATTCTATTAATTCCTTTATTCTATTTGCATTTCATAAGTACCTACGCAATGCAATGATAATAGGGAAATTTTATTTTGCCACAGTACCATCAATGGTGCATTCTAATGGTAACGAGGTAAACAAACATTATTGACAGCACATGGGACTCACTTGGTATCGGACTTAGGCGATTTGGAGGCAGTGCGTTTGTTCGCAGAGTTGGTGGACGAGCGGGACAGGCGAGCTGGTGACCTGCGGACAGAGCGCCAACGACTGAGTTCCATACGCGCTAGCCGTATTTCGTCACTGTTATTAAGTGCGCCGGAATGACCCATTTTGCTAGCACTTATCGAGGAACAAAACGTAGTATTTCGAATAGATAGGATGAAAAATAACTTACTCAGAGCTGGAACGAGAATGCGACTTGGCAGCAGGCGACTTGCTCTTTGCAGAATTGGAGCGGGAATGACTGTCGAAGATATATTCCAGGTTAATTACGGGGAATAAATTGTAGAAGGGTATATGATATGAAGGGATATCATCAGCTGGCAAGTTATCATCAAGCTTTTCAGCCCCGAAAGATGGTAAAGATTAGTACTTACCTAACATCATAAACAAAAAGTTAGTCACCCACCTAAGAGGTCCGATTTCTCAGCCAAACTTTCACTAATATTATTCTTTTTTTTTTAAATATTGGTCATTTTCACACAGCATCATCTAGCCCCAAAGTAAGCAGAGCTTGTGTTATGGGAACGACATGATTACTAATTATATTTATTTATACAATTTTCAAGTTATTTTTCGTCCCGAAGCGAGAATCGCACTCGCAACCGTCTGCGTCTGAGGCGGGCCTTTGCGCACTGCGATAAAAATGTGGTCGTCAAAAATGTGCGAGTGCGTCTACATGTGCATTTTAAGCCGTCCCATGTACAAGCACCATTCATGTCTATAAATAGTATACTTACCAGCTATGTAGTAGGTAACTTTGGTGCGAGATGGAATGCTTTGTAGGAATGTCCGGCATTATTATTTATTTATTAGTTCCACATACCTAGAGCGGCTGCGGGTGGACGAGGACGAGGAGGACGAGGAGCGCATGCGTCGGTGTGATGAACTGACGTCCTCGATCACGCGAATGCAACGCCCGTTAAGCTCGTACCCATCCAACTTTTTAACGGCCTCGCGCACGGCCGAGTGATTCGCGAACTCAACCACGCTGGAATCCACGTATGAGTATTTTGTATGGTAATGGGTTTTGCGACAGTTGAGTATCGTTAACTAATGGATGACACTATCACCAGATAGTCATCCGTCAGTTATAAATAATTAATATATTATCTATACTTATAATAACGCTGAAGAGTTTGTTAGTATAGTTTGATCTCGCTTACCTCACTTAGCAAACTAATATCGACGGGCGCGTTCAAACAAAAAAACTCTTCAGCTTTATTGCAAACGTAATTCGACGAAAAACATTCTAGAGAATGCGTTTCTTACGAACGCTGCCTTAACGGTAAAAGCCATGGGCAGTAGTTAGTAAATAATAAATAAATAAAACACACAACACTCACATAACACAGTCCTGACCCCACACTAGGATTCCCTAGTGTGGGTCCTAATACCACAACACCCAGATCCATAGCAAATATCTGCAGAACATGAAAACATTCGTCCCGCAGCTGGAATTTTACCCACACCTAGTCGATGGCGTCGTAGCCATCTCGCCGTCGAGGTCGTAAAGTCAGTAATTTACCATTAAGCTTTCAGTCCCGAAGGTTGGTAAAGATCGGTTTGCAAGTATCATAATGTACATGAAGGCGTTATCAGTAGTCAGTCGTGAATACAAGGTCACAGTCTTCGAGTCTAATACCCATGATACAGGAGATCTCCTGTATCATATTGTAGGGACAGGGGTTGAAATGTATAATGTGACTAATGGCCGAAAAAAGTTCTAATCAAATATACTATCTCAACTTACCCTTCATTTTTATGCTGCCTGTGGGCATCAGCGTACATAACATGGCCAGCCCTTCGCATGAAATCTTTCAAATCCTGAAAAAACATTTTAGCATAATAATATAAAAATATTTCACTAGGTATCAACGCACAGAATATTACTAGTCAAAAAGTTTGAATCATCAAGGCACTCAGCCCCGAAAGATGGTACACGATATGATTATGTAAAATCTGATGTTTCCTATCAACGAGCTAAGGCATACTGTGCGTCGCGGCATCGTAACACAATATACAATTTTCCCATTACAAAAAAACAATGCGTTGCGGCACCGCAGTGCACCGTGTGGATTGGCTCTTAGTTGACTTTAGATTGATAAAACAAGTGAGACATGATAAATTTACACTACCTATAGCAGTTGTTTCGTAAGCGGTAACCCATCGGTTAACATTGTTTAGCAATGACGTAGTCTGCTGATGAAAGATGCTGGTTCAGTTCACAAAGATTCAGAATCGAAATCTTCTTTATATCATCCTCCAGTAACTATTAGGTTTGATATTTTCTTGGAGCTTTTGATCCGTCTTTTGGTTCACGGATAATTGAAGAGTCTTTCTGGCATGTATGTATTGTGTTGATGTTTTAACACAATTATATATATATATATTAATTATTAATAATAAATAATTGCGCGCGAACCACAGAGTTCAATTGCATTTTTTAAAGACATTGTTCACTGAGGCCAGGTTGCGTTCCAATCCACGGACCTGCTGGGTTGTCCCAGTGGGCGGAGAGGTGTACTCCGACGTGGCGCGTCCCCGGGTGGCGGATAGGGGCATGGCTCTCTTTTGGGAGTTACCGGTTTACCGGCGCGGACCAAACACTGGTGAGGGCTTGCGCGTCCCAATGATCTCCAAGGCTATGCCGGCAGGTATACCCATACCGGACAGGCTTGGAGAGAGGGATCAGCGCAAGTTGGAGGGGGCGCCCTTTTCAGGGCGCGTTTCCGTTTTCGGAATTGTAGGCGGACCCTAATCCTAAGTTTCGGTGCTCGGCGATAGGATGAATGGCTGCAGGGGTAATTGCAGTCCCTAGAGCACCATGGGAGGACTGTGACAGTTTTTTGCTGTTCTGGTGGGCTTGCGAGTCCCAATGAACTTCAAGGCTATACCGGCAGGGCTACCCATACCGGGCAGGCTTGGAGGGAGGGATCAGCGCAAGTGGGAGCTCGGCGGGGCCCTTTATGGGCCTGTCTGGCGGGCTGGGTGTGCCCCTTTTCAGGGCGCACTGTCAGGGGAGCTCACCCCTGAAAAAAGAGACGACGATGTGGAGCATCGGAGTGATTTTATAATGGATCTAAGTAGTTGCGAAAATGGTCCCCAGGTGGGTCCCCGAAAGGGGGAATCCCACCCCTCTGCTTCGGCGGAGGGCTGCCCCTCGTACTCTGGGGGGGGCAACAACTGCTTCGTAGGCCGGCGATCCGCCCGCCTTCGTAAACACGACCCTGGCTTTTCTGGTGATATGGACTCTGAGATTGCTTGCGATTTGGATTCTGTTGACATGGAGGTGGAAGCGTGCGCCCTGAAGGCGTGCGCAAACACCATTGACCCTTGCTTGCCCAAGGAATTGAGAGTGTTAGTGGAACGACTGTCGGATTCTGACACTGACAGGAGCCTCGAGACTGTAAAGTCCGGGAATGTGTCGGACAACGACCGCCGATTCTGGCGAAAGAGATCGGGGCCGCCAGGTGCTGGAGACTCTGAGTCGGAATCGGATGTTAATGTGATGGGAGGGATATCGTCGCCCAAAGTGACGAAGTCTGTGAAGGGCAGAGGCAGAGGACGCCCGCCCTCCACTGGAAAGTACGTCGGCCTGGCAAAGGCAAAGGAGGCGCTCAACGCTGTCAGGCGTGAAGAGTTTCTCCTCGACGCTGCTGAAGAGGTGACGGAAGCGATAGAGAAAACACGACGTGCGAGAGTGACACGCCCATCGTGTATGGCTGGACTGCTGGCGTGTGAGGTCGACGACCAACTGGCGTCGTCCCTCAGCAAGCAAGTGCTGGATTGCGTGAACATTATTAAAACGGTGTCCCGCAAGTCCAGCCACTTAAGTGGACCATTTCAGAGGTCTCTCAACGAGGCCACTGAGTATATCGTGGAGGCAGTAGAGGTGCTCCGTAAGCGCTCCATCTCGGAGGAGACGACTAAGCTGCAGGCAGACAACACACGCCTGCAAGCAGAGCTCGGCGCACTCCGCAAGGAGTTTGCAGAACTTAGAACGGAGATACGGCAGGCCCGACCTGCGACGGTGCCTCGAGATGGACAGCTGGACGTAGAAGGGCTGTCACGCGCCATCATGGTTCAGGTCGGGACCATGATGAACGCCAGACTAGAGGCCCTTGAGGGAAGGCTTCTCCCAGAGGCACGTCTACGGCCTCCTTTGGCTGCAGACAGCGCCCGCGAGCGTAGAGCTGAGCCTGTCCCTAAGCGCACAGTAGCGCTGACAGTAGCGCAAGAGTGTGTGTCTGATGCCCCTACATCGTCTCAGACCCCAGTTGGCCCTACCCCTAAAGCTCGTAAGGGGAAGAAAACAAAAAAGGGAAGCCTAGCGGCTGAGGAAGCAGCCTTGACGCCAGCGCCTTGTTCGCTCGCACCTACACGACCATCTCAGGGTGAAGCGTGGACAACGGTGGCCGGAAAAAGAGGAAAAAAGCAGGCGTTGAAACGGACGGATAATAGGGCGGCTGGATCCTCCGCGCCCGTGAACCCTGTGCCTAAGGTAACAGCACCACCACCAATAAAGGTAACGGCACCACGCATGGGTTCAAAGGCGAAACTCCGCACCCCTCGCTCGGCAGCGATCACCCTGACCCTGCAGCCCGGCGCCGAAGAGAAGGGAGTGACGTATGCGTCACTTCTCACAGAGGCAAAGGAGCGCATCGACCTCAAGGGTCTTGGTATTGACCACCTGCGCTTCAGGACGGCGGTGACAGGCGCCCGAATGCTGGAGGTCCCTGGGAACACGGGTGCCGAGAAAGCAGACTCTCTGGCGGAGAAACTCCGAGAAGTCCTGGGCACCGACGTAGTGCGTGTGCAACGGCCGATGAAGTGTGCCGATATACGCGTCACAGAACTTGATGATTCTGTGACTGCGGGAGAGGTGGCATTGGCCGTGGCCAATGAGGGCGGCTGCTCTGCCGAAGCCATCAAGGCTGGCGTGATATCCCCCCGCGGCGCGCTTTGGCTGAGCTGTCCCGTTGAGGCTGCCAAAAAGGTGACAGGTGTGGGCCGGCTTAAGGTGGGCTGGGTCTCGGCGCGGGTGACGCTTCTTGATCCCAAACCTCTGAGGTGCTATCGGTGCCTCGAAGCCGGCCACGTTGGAAACAATTGCACGGCTGAGGTGGACCGTGCAGGCCTCTGCTTCCGATGTGGAAAGCCCGATCATAGGGCGCGAGATTGTCACGCTGAAGCGCACTGCGCTGTATGCGCTGCAGCCGGCAAATCAGCGACACACCGAGTTGGTGGTAAGGGGTGCCCCGATTCAAAGGGGTCCAAAAAAGGCCGTAGAGGCCGTTCAACGAGGGGGAAGACCAGGGAAGGCCAGAAGGCCTCTCAGTCGTCCCAGCGTAAAGCTACACAGGAGGATCCCATGGACACTGCTATTTGATGGCGGTTCCATTTTTGCAGGCGAACATCAACCACTGTGCCAGGGCTCAGGACCTACTGGTCCAGAGCATGGCACAGTGGAAGATCCAAATAGCTGTGGTCGCTGAGCCGTACGTGGTCCCTGTCCGGGATGACTGGGCAGGTGACCAGGAAGACCTGGTGGCCATCATCGCCCCGGCCGCTGCTGGCGCTCCACCCTTTGACCGAGTAGCAAAGGGTCAGGGATACGTCATGGCCGTCATGGGTGGCATGGCAGTAATAGGGGTATACTTTTCGCCTAGTCGGAGCCTCGCAGACTTTGAGCAAATGCTTGTAGAAGTTGGGGCTCTGATTGTGCAAGTATCCCCCTACTCTGTGCTAGTTGCTGGAGATTTCAACGCCAAATCAACGGCGTGGGGATCTCCAGAAACTGATGTAAGAGGGGAGGCGCTAGAGGAATGGGCTGTGTCCATGGGACTGGCAGTCCTTAACAGGGGATCGGAGTACACGTGTGTGCGACGGCAGGGGGCGTCTATCGTGGACCTCACTCTTGCGTCCTCGCGCCTGATACACCGTGTCCAGGAATGGAAAGTGTTGGTGGATGTTGAGACTCTGTCGGATCACAGATACATCCGATATGATGTCTCCACGTTCCCCAACACTTCGGAGAGAGAAAACCGGTCACCAGTAGGGGGTGGCCCGCGCTGGGTGCTGGGCCGACTGGACAGGAATGCTGCCAGGGAGGCGGCCATAGTGGAGGCTTGGGCTGCTGGTTCCGATCCAGTCGGGGAGGTGGATGAGGAGACTGAGCGGCTTGGGATTGCCTTTACTCGCGTGTGCGATGCGGCAATGCCCAGAGCCAAACCTTTCCCACCTCGGCGTCAAGTGTATTGGTGGCGCACAGAGCTTCATGAGCTGCGAGAAGCTTGTGTGGTTGCGCGCCGCCGATACACGCGATACAGAAGGAGGAGGGTCCGGGATCAGAGCATGGAGGATGGCCTGTACGAGAATTACAGGTCCGCCTGCAAGACTCTGCAGGTAGCCATCGCAGAGGCCAAAGAGTCGGCGTGGGAGGAATGGTTGGGGACGCTCGACAGGGATCCTTGGGGAAGACCGTATCGCGTGGTGCGTCAGAAACTCCGACCCTGGGCTCCTCCGCTGACGAGCAGCCTTCAACCGCAGCTGCTGGACCAAGTGGTGAGCACTCTCTTCCCCCAACGGGATGAGTGGGTGCCACCACCGATGGTCAATACAAGACCGGAGCAGGATAACGAGGAGGATACGGTCCCTCCGGTGTCTGAAGTGGAATTCGGGGTGGCAGTTCTTAAACTTCGGTCTAAGAACACCGCCCCAGGACCGGATGGCGTGCCGGGGCGTGCCTTGGTTATCACCCTGAAGGAAATGGGGGACAGGGTGAAAGCCTTATTCACCGCATGCATGGAGAGAGGGCGGTTCCCGCAGGCATGGAAGACGGGAAAGCTCGTTCTCCTTCGTAAGGAGGGGCGCCCAGCTGAGTTGCCTTCTGCCTATCGCCCTATCGTGCTGCTCGATGAGGTGAGCAAGCTCTTTGAGCGTGTGCTCGCTGCTCGCCTGCACGAGAGCATGGAGCCAGGGTTGCACGATGCGCAGTTTGGCTTTCGCCGAGGCCGGTCCACATTGGGTGCGATTGCGAGGGTCAGGGACCTTGCTGAAGAGGCGGTCTCCCAGGGTGGAGTGCTGTGGGCTGTATCGTTGGACATTTCCAATGCGTTCAACACTCTTCCCTGGGAAACGGTGAAGGCAGCGCTGCAATACCACGGCGTGCCACGGTACCTGCAGACGGTCGTGGCCGACTACTTCACTGGTAGAGCGGTTGCTTTTCCGAGAAAGGAGGGCTGGGGGAGGCGAGCGATGTCGTGCGGTGTTCCACAGGGTTCGGTCCTCGGCCCGCTCCTGTGGAACATCGGCTACGACTGGGTGTTGCGTGGAGCCACTTTGCCGGGGGTTAGCGCAACATGTTACGCGGATGACACTCTTGTGTCGGCCTTCGGCAAGACCCATAGAGAAGCCGCCCGTCTCGCTACAGCGGGCGTTGCCCAAATGGTGCACAGGATTCGTGCTCTAGGGTTGGAAGTGGCCCTAAATAAATCTGAGGTCCTAGTTTTTCATGGGCCTCGGAATGCGCCGCCCCCTGGAGCATCGATCATGGTGGGTGGAACTTCCATCGCCGTTGGACAAACGATGAAGTATCTTGGAATCGTCCTCGACGGCAGATGGAAGTTCGACGAGCATTTCCGGCGCTTGGCCCCAAGATTGGTGGCCACAGCTAGAGGGCTTGGAAGAATCCTTCCGAATTTGGGAGGTCCGGGAGGAGCATGCCGACGCCTGTACGCTGGTGTGGTACGCTCAATGGCGCTTTATGGAGCGCCAATATGGGCAGATGCTTTGAGTGCCCGGAACGTGCCACTGCTGCGACGTCCGCAGCGAGCTATGGCACTCAGGGCAGCTCGAGCTTATCGCACAGTGTCGCACACAGGAGCGTGTCTTCTCGCTGGCAGCCCGCCGTGGGAATTGGAGGCAAAAGTCCTTGCGGCGGTGTACTGGCGAGTCGTGGAGGCGCGCGAGATGGGTGACCGTCTTCACCCGCGCGAGATCACGCAATGGAGGAAAGAGGCGCGCGACGATCTCTTCCAGAAATGGGCGTCGTGGTTGGAGGTTTCGGGGGCTAGCCAGGACCTAGTCACGGCAATACGGCCTGTTCTAAGACCGTGGGTCGAGCGCAAGCACGGTGCTCTAACCTTCCGCCTGGTACAGATGCTTACTGGCCATGGGTGCTTTGGCAAGTATCTGTGTCGGGTGGTGGGTCGAGAGCCAACAGTGGAGTGCCATCACTGCACGGGAGGAGTAGCGGATACGGCAAAACACACGCGAGAAGAGTGCCCAGCTTGGGCGGAGCCTCGCGCTGCTGTATCCGCAGTAATTGGGCGGGATCTGTCGTTGTCGGCTATGATCAACGCCATGGTCGACAGCGAAGAGGCCTGGAGTGCGGTCGCAACCTTCTGTGAAAACATCTTAATCCAGAAGGAAGCGGCCGAGCGGGAGCGGGAACAAGACCCGAATTCACTCCAGATGCGTCGCAGGAGGCATGGCCGGCGACGTTTGGCTTACATGGCCCGAATGCCGACCTAGCGGGGATCTGCGGGCGATGGATCGGGGGGTCTGTCGCCTGTGTTGTGAGATCCGATGAGTGAAGGTGCCCTAGTGTTCAGGGTGCCTTCATTCCTTAAAGAAGCGGAGTGGATGGGCTAACACGCCATCCCTCCCGAGTTGGGTCCGTAAGGACAAACGCTGACGGGGTCGCGGAAGTTTGCAATAGCGTTCCCGTGACCCCATCACAAGCGACGAGAAGGAACACCCCAGGGGTTTTAGTCGGTATCAGGAGTCCGACATAACCACTTGGCCCCCCCGGGCTGGGCGGTATCCATAAAGGATTTCCCCTGGGAAAAAAAAAAAAAAAAAAAAAAAGGTTGCGTTCCAATGTCGGCATAGATACTTTCAACATGAAATGAAACTATTTACACTGAAACGTCAGTTAATGCTTTAATTATGCCATAAAAGCTTAGGTCGAGAAACTGAGCACAACAACAACACTGATTCTAGTCAAGCTAGTTGTGTACAGAACTTAAGCAATGACATGGAAATTAAAATGAGAGTTTGCACGTAATGGCTGCCTTTGTGGCCTCCTGACTTTACCTTGGCCTGCCGACTTTACCCTGGCCTACCTTGTCCGAGGATTGAACGGGCACGATTCGAGTGAGCAGGGCGGGGTCTTGCCTGGGGGTCGTGGCTCGCCACGTCAGTACAGTTATTCTGTATAAGAATTTATGTTAACTTAACTTGCTGCGTTGTCCATCGCTAAATGCCTCGGAAATGGAGGGAAGTGAAGGTAGTATTCATCTCAAAACCAGGGAGGAGCGACTACACTGGCGAAATCCTTTCGATCAATAAGTCTCACATCGTTCATTCTCAAAACACTAGAAAGGCTGTGTGACCTGGAGTTAAGAGGGCACACTCTGCTACGCAACAACACGCCTACAGTCAGGACAAGTCAACTGAATAAGCACTCCACAGCGTGGTGAACTCATAAACGGAGCCTAGGAAACCTGAGACTCCTGAAGCTATTCAAAACTTAAATAAAACGAACTAACGAAATCAAGTATCTAGGGATCATTCTAGATAACAAACTGTTATGGAATAAACATCTTGACTCCAAAATACAGCGAGCCTGCACAACCTTCTTTCAATGTAGCAGAATGCTTGGGAAAACACTCTCCCCGAAAATAACCATATGGCTCTATACGGCAGTGATAAGACCAATACTCACTTACGGAGCAATCGTATGGTGGATCAGAACCGAACAAGTACCGTAATCGCCAAGCTCGCCTAACCTCGCTTGACCTCTATATACAGCAGGAGGATGTCCGCCTTGAGGCTCAAACGCCAGGGCCTGTGGGGTAACCCTAGGAGTCTGCATGCAGCCGTCCGGGATTGGGCGATGACACATGAGCCACTTCTAGCTGCCCGATGTGACAAGACCTTCAAACAACGGATATTCCAAAAACACTACCATATATAATTATACGAGGACCTAAGAGATCAATCAGGAACCAGGGAAGTCCGTGTCTACACCGATGGCTCAAAAACCAAACAAGGAACGGGCGCTGGAGTACACTAGATGGATCTCAACATCAACATTTCAATAACACTAGGCACACACAGCTCCATCTTTCAATGTGAATGTGTGGCCATTACCGAAGCCGCAACGGCGATCTACAGGAAAGAGATCGCCGTTGATGAATTGGCCAGAATAGGATCAGGAACACTTACAGAAGGTCCCGCCCCACTCCTCCCTCTGCCATTCTCCCAGCTGCATGCGTGGATGCGACACCGCACTATAAAACCAACACAATGGACGCTGGGGACAGGCCACGGACTACAGACAGTCAAGAGCAGC
Source organism: Perizoma affinitatum (assembly GCA_961405105.1). Classification (NCBI taxonomy): domain Eukaryota; kingdom Metazoa; phylum Arthropoda; class Insecta; order Lepidoptera; family Geometridae; genus Perizoma; species Perizoma affinitatum. Next base: position 3,547,462 of record OY560185.1, on the reverse strand, counting down.
CCTACCTGCCATCTCACCACGACTGACGCGTCGCCTGAAAAGTCTTAAAAGATCAGATCTCCGGATCATCGTGGGGACCCTAATCGGTCACTGTCCCCTGAACAAACACTTCTACAACATCGGAGACACAGACAGCCCACTCTGCTGAGGGTATGTAACCGAAGAGGAATCAGCTGCCCACGTAATCCTGGAATGCGTGGGCGTAGCAACTCACCACGCACAAATCCTTGGCAACCCAAGCTCACTCCGCGAAGCCTGCGAAAACCCCAGGAAACTTATGTGCTTCTGGGCGGAGTTGGGTTGGCTAACTCACTAGCCAAAACTCCCAACTCCCGTAAAACTACTTAATTATGTAACCTGGTAACTGCATCAGGTTACATAATTAAGTAGTTACTTATACAAAATAAAACTAACTATATCTACCTAAGCAATTGCCATGGTTATATTCAGGCAAAAGGAGCACACTCAGCAAATAGCTGGCAGACTAAGGCGCAGCGCTGATTTTCAGTGTGTAAATGTTTGTGGGTAGGGAAAATCCATGCATGTGTGTATGTGTTTTTGTATGTGTTTGAGTCGAGAGGTTTGTAAGTATTGATTGGATGTGTGATGTTTCTGTTTCTTTGTCATGTTAATGTAATGAGTTTAATTATTCCTATTCATATTTGTAGCGACATCTCCCACCACATGACTGAGCTACGTTACATCATATCGACGAAGAGCTGAAGAGCACTTCGTCGATATGATGTAACGCATCATATCGACTTGCATCGGAGTGTCTAGATCGCGCAAGCGAAGTTTTCACTCAACTTGAACATATATACCTCCGACAAACAACTGTCGATCCTAGAACCCCGGGCAAGTGGATCAGATGGATCAGCCCGGTGGAAGATCTTTCCCTTGCCAATGGAGGACACAATACCAACCGTTTTCTCCATATTGGTTTCTACGCAACTTTCTTCAGCAGCCATCATCATCATCAGCCTCAACATTCTTCCAGTACCAGCCTCCGCAGATCCATCGCAGCCGCTTCTGTCAGCTTGCTGGACCTGCAGGCCAGCGGCATCTCATCCGGGTCCTCTCGTCGCGCATATCCGACGCACCCTGGTCACCGCTACTTCAACCGCTATCGGGGATCCCAGCACCCGTCTCGACTCACCGCAGACACGCCAGATCCTCGAACAAGCACACCCTCACTTCGTCCCGACTCACCGCAGACTACGAAGAACATTTCTGGCACCTGCTACATTCGACCTACGGTCTGGAAAGAGGGTGATGTAGCGACATCTCTCACCACATGACTGAGCTACATTACAACGAAGAGCTGAAGAGCTGTATTGACACAGATGGCATTGCATCGGAGTCTCTAGATAGCGCAAGCGAAGTTTTCACTCAACTTGAACATATATAATACCTCCGACAAACAACTATCGGTCCTAGGACCCCGAGCAAGTGGATCAGATGGATCAGCCCGGTGGATAATCTTCCCCTTTGCAAATGGAGGGCACAATACCAACTGTGTTCTCCATATATTTAACAGACGGACTCAGAATTTTAATTCTTTTTAGTTTTAATAATTTTAAATGAACTTTCAAAGTTGTTTTGTTGCCTATGAAGCAACATAACTTAATATTTTACCTTAAATGTAGCGTTACTTATTTTCTTGTTAAGTGGCGGTGGTAAATTGTTCCATATTTTTGATGCACTATATTTGAAACATCCTCTGATTTGTGTTTTGAGAGTAAAAGCTTATTGAGCATTTTAGAGCGTGTGTTAGCAGCGTGTATGTTTTTAATCCAAGTTTATTAAATAAAGACTCTGGGTTTTTATTCCAGGCTATCTTTTGTGTTGTACAGGCTAGGTAGAGCTCTCTTCTAGACTTCATGTTAAGTATGCTATGCTCAACACCAAAACAAAATTATACTTTTTTTTTTAATTACAACAATACAAACTAAACAATGAAAACAAAAACACTACAACACTGTATCGCCAGGTACAACACTAGAACAACTGTCACTGCGTATCGCTTATTTATCATCTTCTTGAACTCAAATCTTGAACAGAACTATTGCTACTGGTCGCTTGCCGCGCTTATATATCCCGTCGTAAGCAAGACTTTTCTTCCAGAACTTTCTCATTGGAGGCGTCCCCGCACTATCGTCTTTAACTAGTACGGTTAGTGCCTCCAGACGATACTAAATGGCGGTAGAACAAGTAGTGCGTCCATTTGATAAGAGATGGCGCTAGCGTACCGTGATTAGCTCGCTGAGCACATCACATATTAAAATTTTCTGATTTATTTAGTTTTATTAGTAATCGAAAATGTGTGTAGATTCGATTTTAGCGTCCGCGGCGTGCCTTGTTAGATCATGCTGGGTGGTGGTCAATTTTCTTCTCAATGCATTCTCATTCCTCCAAATTGTGATTAATTCATTGCAATCTTTGCTTTGGATGTCCAGATCTTTTGATATTCTTAAAATTGCTACACGATATTTCTAAATGATCCTTGCGATTTATAGGAATGAAAACATATTGACATTTAACGTAACGCCAGTCCTCATATATATTGGTTCCCAGTGCTGTGTCTTGTCCGTAATTAGTGGAACGCCCAGGAACTTTTTCATAGCACGGTTTCATACAAAATACACTTGTGAGCTTTAAACTGGACTAGCTTCATAGCGGATTGATAAAGACTATTTTTTTTTGCAGTGAACTATGAATTGTGGATACACCTTAATTCATAGTTCATTTGAAAGGTAATTTTGTTAGCTTATTCAAGTGATATCGAAGATTTAAAATTTAATAAATTTCCTGCCAAAATTTAGGTAAGTATTGCAATAGGTCGAAGTTTTGGACGTCTAAATGAACAGGCAGTAATATGAAAAAATATTTTTTTATTTACAATGTTTATGTTAAACCCCCTCAATATTTTGTGCCACCCCCCCCCCCCCCTGGCCCTAATGACCGCTTGTAAACGGTTTTCGATTGACCTAATGAGTTTCCTGATGGAATCCTGTCAGGTCTTCTATCGACGCCGGAGCTGGATTTCTTCCTCGTACCCACCGTTTTAGCTCATCCCACATATGCTCGATTGGGTTCAAGTCAGGACTGAGGGCTGGCCAGTCTAGTGTAGAAATGCCTACATCTTCCAGGTACTGTCTAGTCACTGCAGCGTTGTGGCAGCGGGCATTATCGTGCATTAGCAGGAAATCTTCGCCAATAAACCTGGCGTCCCGGCGCACATGGCGAAGAAGAATGTCGTTGATGTTCTGCAGTTAGTCCGCCTAATCGACCGCCACGAAAATTAGCTCCGTTTTTGCTTCAATAGAAATCCCCGCCCACATCATACAAGACCCACCCCCGAATGCCACTGTTTCCGCAAAACAGCATTGTTCGAATCGCTCTCCCGGTCTCCTATAGACTACGTCAACGATCGCTACCATGGTAGCGACATTCTGGTTTCGTTTGAAAACAGGACTCGACTCCATTGCTCCATATCCCAATCTAAGTGATCGCGAGCAAACTGAAGCCGGGCTTGTCGGTGGGCTGGAGACAATTTGGGTCCCGTGGCTGGCCTTTTGGGGTCAAGTTTGCTTCTTTATGTCTTCGTCTTACTGTCCACTCGCTCACAGCCCTCCCTTGAAGTTCTCTGAGCTGCTGCTGGACGTCTACGCCGGTCAGGTGTCGATTTCGGTGGTGACAATAAATCAATCATCTCTTGACGTAGTGCTTCGACGTCGTCCAGATCCTGGACTCCGGACTAAGTTCCCAGTCTCCCTGAATCTCTTGTACACCTTGGAGACACAGGACTGGCTTAGGTGAAGCTGTCGAGCGATACTACGCTGAGACAAGCTGACGATTAGAGCGGCTACTGTGGCTGTGGTTTCCATACGCGTGTTGGTGAATTCGTATGGTTTGATATTCCTTCGGATTACGGGGTAAGTTATTTAATATCTCTTGATTTCGTTGAACCTCTAGGACTTTGGAATTATGATTATGATGTGATACGATTGTTCCTCCTAGTTGAGTTTTCCAGTTCAGTATAAGATACTTGAAGGATGAATAGAGTAAATCTTTTGCTTACCGTCTTAATTCAAAGGTCAAATGTCTGGGCAAGCAAACGCAGTTCCTGTATAGTAAATTTCTAAACTAGAAGGAAAGAGAAGCTATATTTTAGTAGTACCAATTCTACCTATGCTTATAATTGCTTAAATTAAATACGTATTCGTTCTGAAAGGTCTAATACCGGATGTGTTCTTCCATTCAATAAGAAGAATTTATAGCAAATGTTATTAGTTTTACGAAACACGATCTACATATACGAATATCAAGATTTGCAACAAATCTGTTCTTGAGAATCACACAGAGAATATCCAACTTTTGTTAGTTCTAGATATCGATCAGAACCTACTTAGGATGACGTTAGGTTATTTTAGAACTTAAATTTTAGGTTGGCTAGGTTACATCAATGATAGTATGATTATGGACCTTAGAGTGTAGGCGGTTCTCTTACCTGCCAACTAATACGGCTTGACAGATTTTTTACTATGATCCGGTATTTAGAGCGTGTAGGCGGCCCATATCTGAAATTGAAGAATTACTGTGAAAAGGGAGTAATATAATTACGTACGTATGTAAGAATGGTATTCTATTTTTTCGTTATCTTTTTTCATTGCAAAATTTGTCCGAGGTAGACGTATTCCTGAACAACCTTTCTACACGATTCACAATAAAAGCGCTAGGTACTGTATGTCTTTCGGCTGATAATGACGATGTACTGAACATAAGTAAATTTAGCATAAAAATATAGAGTATACATACGTATCACGGCGGTACGCTGGGCGACGGGATGATCCAGACCCGCTGATACGCCCGCCAAGGATAATATTGAATGAATGTTACCGTAGTGCAAACATGTGGACAGAAAACAAGATTATGCTGGTAATTTTGAAGAATAATTTGTTGTGATTCTGAATTTAAAGGATTTATCCCTTTAAATTCAGAATCACAGGTCTCCAATGATAATGAAGGTCTCATTTCAGTGAGATAAATATAAGCGAATGTTAAAGAGACATTCGATTTAAAGAACAGGAGACAGTGACAGGAGGTAGGTACTCACTCGTATTGCGACCGGCGCATCGAGTAGTGCATTCGTCGGGAGCGTTCGACGCTCCGGTCGAAGCCGCGCGCCAGCTCCACCACCACCCTGCGATACCGGCTTGATTAGCACTGACCGATTGTACCCAGAAAACTCGCCAGCTATTACCATTTAGGGGAAATAGACGACTTTAGATGAACATAGTAGCATGAGTAGTGAGCACCCAAGATAACGGTATTGTCTTCCGAAGAGAATACAAAAATATTTTAATATCTCTCTATTATTGACAAAAAAGAGAAACAGGCTTGATTGTATTTAGATAAGCATTAAAACTAGTGGTGCATTAGTTTTGAATATGTAACTCATTGACTACTTTTGTAACCTATTACCTACATAAATGTTATTTGTCTAAGTACCTAGTACCTCAATTTATTTGCACACTAAAGATATTCAGATTCTTTATTATTATTAAATTATAATAATTGGTTTGGATAAATAGAAAGGAGGAAAGGAAATACCTGGGGTTCTAACAGGTTCCTGGCGCGTAGATGTAGGGTGCACGATTGTAAGGTGTTCCTTCTCCGATTCCGTGCCGATGATATGCTAATTGTGGCGGAAGGCGCTGATGCATACGATGACGAACGATAGACGGGTTTACGCGGCGATTGGGGCAGATTTTCGTTATTCTACAAGGAGCAAATTCGGGATCGACTTGTGCGACCGGTAGCGAACGTCAAAGATACGGCTTTTTCTTCTACCCCCCAGGATTTTAGAGAAATGACAGGAAGAGAATAGGGGGTTTGGCGAAGTAATTGCCATCGCTTAAATAGATTTGGGTTGAGCTCGTCCAAATTATGTTCAGGTAAGGCTTGAAGAGCCTGGCCTATGATAAAATGATCGGGCGTCAAAATCGTTCTGATCGTTATTTAGGGGGCATAACGGTCGAGAATTAAGTGCCGCTTCTACTTTGGTGAAGATTGTGGCTAGTTCTTCGAACAACAGCGAACGATCGCCTACTACCCGCGTCAAGATGAGTTTTGCAGATTTTACAGCGCTTTCCCACAAACCACCCATATGTGGGTTTGAGACTGTTTAAATGCCATACCACTTGTCGATTTGTTAATTATTTTCGATTCGGGATAACCATCATTGATAAGCCGATAAACTTCCCTCAAAGATTTCGAGCACCAACAAAATTGGTTAAGCAGTCGCTAAAAACATCAGTTTAAATGTTTTACCAAAGATAGTGGCTCCTTGTCTAGCACACCCAATCAGGGCCGGCCCGTCCCTAGGGCGAACGGAGCGGTCGCTCTAGGCGAAGCTCCTGGGTGCCCGTGACGCCCTTAGCGCCAAAGGCGCCTCCGTTTCGGATGCACTTCTGAATATATGTTCGTCCATTCGATAGCTTATTTTAAGTCTCATCTTATTTTACCACTGAGGTACGGCGCCTCAATAATATAGAAAAATAACGGTAAAAACAAAATCGCTCTTGATTGTAATATCAAGCGCGAAAGCGATAATTCAACTAGAAAATGAGAAATCTAGGTGGTCTAATAATTATTGCAATCACCTACGTGCATAACGATTTTTTGACATAAGTGAATACTTTTTAACTTACAAGTTTATGAAGGACTTTAGTGGAAAAGGACTAACGGGCCTATTTTTAGATGAAATCGTAGAAAAATACATGAATGATTGTGGAGGTCAAGGTTACGACAGTGTCGCGAATATGATTAGACAAACAAAAGGAGTGCAGTCTTATAATTGAAAAAATATTATAGTTGCTATTATTACCTTGTCTCAATCTAGTTGTAGCTGATGCAGCCAAAACTTCAGTAAAATTAATTATATTATTTGGCATCCTCTAGCGCTTGTTTGTATTTTTTCAAACTCAACTAATAAAAAGGGAACTAATAGGTGGGAAGTTATTTCAAAACATATGGGTACACAATTTAACTTTAAAAAAGGTTTGTGAGACAAGATGGGAAAGTAGTGTCAATAGCTTGAAAGCGGTCCGATACCAGTATCTATTCTGATATAAAAAGTGCCTTGGAAGAAGAATATGAACAATCAAATGCCCCTTGACGAGTTCTAAAGCTAAAACACTTGCAGCCAATTTGAAGAAGTTTGATTTTTTGCTGTCGCTTATCATATGGTACGACGTTTTTTTTTTAAATAATCTGGTTCGCAAATCTATGCAATCTGAAAGCGTTGACCTGTCAGAAGCTCCAAATTTGATTCACAAATGTTTATTTTTTTACAAAATTCTAGAGACAGGATGCCACAGGCTCTTATTATAGCTAAAGAGATCGCTGAAGAAGCTGATATTAATCCGGCATTTGAAATCACCTGCACAAGGAAAAATAATGTTTTCTTTTGAAAGTGAAGATGACACGCCAATGAATCCAGAGATATTATTTAAAATCAATATATTTCTTCCAATGCTAGACACCGCCATAAACTTAATAAAAACACGGTTCCAGCAACTTTCATCAATTATGTCATTAATAAATAACTTGGGTTTTCCTTCATGATTTAAATAAAACCGAGGAAAATTTAAGGGAATTAAATATTCCTTTAAATCTTCCTCGATTAAAAACTGGCGCCTTAAACTGGAGAAAAAACTTGATTGAATTGTTTTATTTCAGTATTAGAGCAGTCACGGGAAATTATCTGTTTAAAACCTTTTTTAGATAGTAATAATGGTTTATTAAAATAGTCATAGTAAAAGGATTGATCTCCCTCAATAAGTAACTCTTGTGATCAATAAAAGTTCCTACTCAATTACCTCAATATATTTGAGTTGTTCAATTTTCTACCTGTAACTGTAGAAATTTAAACAAGTCAAACTCCTAGGTATACGTATACAGGGAGGAGTGCAGTACGTGTTTTTTTATAATAAGGTGACGGTGTAGGGGGCGCCAAATTTTGATCTCGCTCCAGCCTAAATCTAGCCTCGGGCCGGCACTGCACCCAATAAGCAATGCATTGTTTGCACAGGATTTAGACGAGTATTTTCATGAATAACACTATTAAAAATTGAGATAAAGTTTGGCCATTCAATATGTGAACCTGAAAATCGCGTTAAATGTATCTTTGGTAAATGAAACTCAACTTCGTTGGGTTTGGAGCCAGCGGACGATCTCTGGCACGACGACCTATGTATAATATGTATGTGTAAAAGATTATTAGTAGTATATCAGCAATGTAGTTCCCATAACACAAGCTCTGCTTACTTTGGGGCTAGATGATGCTGTGTGAAAAAAAAAGTGGTAGTTGATGGGGTTCGACCTCGAATATAATCCCTAAACCACCTGAATACTGTAGTATATGTCGCTAACAGTTTCGTAGGACATTTCCATTTCCTCACGCTTGTCATCTTTGAGTTGTTTACTGCTAAGAATAGACAAAAAACCTCTTTTAGTTGAGTTCTGTACTTCTCCAAGTCATTATATCTGACCATGAACCGTCGTTTCTCGGTGGAAGTTCCACCGAGAAACGACGATTTCCTTTTTTTGACTAAGTTCCTGTGCTAATTCATAGTAACATGCATGTGTTTAACATACATGTCATATTTGATAGTCAATATTTTGATATCCGACACTATGGCGGTTTACTCACTCACTTCTTGACTAAGGCTTTGCTTTTGTGATTGATTTATTTCAACCAAGCGAAGCACAGATAATGAAGGAACTAAATGAACGATGTCGTAGAGTTGCCAACTAAAATTGAATAGTGATTGGTAAATTCTACCGGAAGTGTACCAGTAAAAGTGTTAACACATTCAAAGACAAGGCTGAAATAGAACGTAAAAGATAGCAATATGGCGAATGAGAAATGGAACGTTAACAAAGCAAAAGAGGAAAATGATGATGAAGCGAAAAAATATTTGCTGAAAAGAATTTGATGATTATGAAAAAGGGTGATTTATTGGATTAGAGCTTCAAAGGACCATAAATGGTATGGAAAAAGAAAAGGAGGAAAGGAAATACCTGGGGTTTAACAGGTTCCTGGCGCGTAGATTAGGGTGCACGATTATAAGGCGTCCCTCCGATTCAGTGCCGATGATATTATGATCGTAGCGGAAAGCACTGATTCACACGATGACAAACTATAGACGGGTTTACGCGGCGAATGGGGCAGATTTTCGTTATTCTACAAGGAGCAAATTCGGGCTCGACTTGTGCGACCGGTAGCGAACGTCAAAGATACTGCTTTTTCTTCTACCCCCAGGAGAGAAATGACAGGAAGAGAATAGGGAATAAATTTAATATAGATAGGGAATAGACAAAGATTTGTTCCGAAACTGCTATCTTTACAAAACTTTATAATTAAATAATAATAAACCTAGAACTAGTTAAAATTACAAAATAAAACATTGCGGGGCAATGCCTAGCCAAACATTTCACCCTTAAGAACCAGTTCCACACATCTCTCAGAACTTTAACATTCATGTGATTTCTTCATACATTTCACCCACAATACTGTGGAGCAGCGGACAAAGAAATTCATTAAACCAATACATATTTAACTATTTTGTATCAATTATAAACCAATAGGGAAATATAAAAGGTCTTCTTCATATTGTCACAGGTTCTTTCTTGATCACTACAAGATCAGTGATTTGATCAGGTTGTGGTATGGTGGCCTTGAAAACGGCCTAGTTAGCGATGGTGAAAGAATTGGTGTGATGGAAGAATTATTGCATGTGTATAGGCTATTTTCATTAATTTTTCAAAGTTTATTCAAATAGTTCTACTACATCATTAAAGTGAGACATAATTAGATTTTTTTAAATGTAAATATTGTTCCAGTAAATTGAAAAATCATTCTAGGGATGCTAAGATAGAAATTTAAATTCTTACCTTTCTCCATGTATATCTTTTCCATTACAATCATGTACAGCATCTTTTGCTTTGTTATGTTCTGCGAATTCCTGTGGGTAAAATAGGTGCTTTCTACCAGACCTTATGCTATGTATGAGTTTCTGACTTCAGAAACTAATTTTACATGGCTCATCAATGTCCAACATGGCTAATACTTAAAAAAGTTTCCCCTGTTCAATCTAGTCTTTTAGAACATTGCTAAGCCTGTATGAAGTGTTTTCCCATTGCCATTTTAATAAAGTAATTAAGGGGCGGAACTAAGTATACCTATCCATGCCTAGTCAGTGCTGTGGCCAGGACAGGGCACAAAGACAAGAGTTAGTACAATTTTATCAAATCATGCAACAATTCAACTGCATCAACATAAAATCAATACTATTTACAACACTTACCACAAATCCATATCCATTCTTGATCTGAATATCATTAATTTTTCCGTAGCCTTTGAAGAATTTCTCCAAGTCTCTTTCTCTGGTGCCATAAGGCAGTCCGCCTACATAGACTCTTGACATGGTGTACCTACAAGTAAATAGGCACAAACAACAGCCTTAATACAGATTTTTTTATTTGATTGATGTTATTTGATGAATTTATGATTTTACCAGGTAATTTGTTTTATGGTAGAACAATAATTATCTAAAATAAATATGTTTTGATGATAATTTTGAATTAAACATAAAATTTTAATCAAGTTTAGCATCCATCAGCCCTCTAGGGTGAATAGAAAGTGCCCAAGGACTCAGCATCACTTGATACAAAGCCTAATTGGCCATCAGTTTTCAATAAATCAGACATTGTCCTACTTCTAATGGGACCAGGAGGTTGATAGTGGAACTCTTCAGTGGCTACAAGTAAGCCCCTTGATTAGGGGATCATATTATTCGTTTTGAGTACAATAGATTGGGCTTGGTAAAGATATTCACGATAAAACTAAATGAGACTCAAATAAGATTTTTGATTATGATTATGCACACTATAGAGGGTGGTCGGAAATGTAGTAGTTTTTCTGTAAACTTACTTAGCAAACGATGAAATTTAGAGCAAAAGAAACTACTATGAAGAAGGTATGTACTACGTACTTTCACACAGACTTATTATGGATGCTATTATCTACTACCGCCATAATTATTTGATTCTACGGCATATTATAAAGTACTTTTGAAATAAAATTATGCACCAATACAAAGTGTAATATCGCTTCTTGATTATGGCTTGGAAAAAACGTTGTGTTGTGGCACAGATTAATATTTTACGAAATATCTGTTATCTTTAAGGTCTCTTATTAAAATCTATGTTTTGCCCTTAGAACGTGTAGTGGCCGATGTCACCACAGACGCATAAACCGCAACGCTACTGCGGCACGGCGGCGGCGCACCGAAGGGTCTCCGAGACCACCGAGTCAGACGAGGGCTAAACCAAAGATTAACCTGTAATCCCTAGCTAGTCTGTGCTAGGTACTAGGGATGCTATGACATTTCCGAGTCCGACACTAAATAAGCATAAAGGGAATAAATAGGCTAGGGTGACTTAGTGGTTAATTATTTTAAGGGGTGGCGACGAACTTTCGACTTTATAATCTACGGCGATAATCTAATGTGTAGTAGTTTCCGGACCATGCCTTAACATAGGTAATTTAGAATTTACATATTTTACTATTTTGACATAGGCACATATATTTACAGGTACCTATATTTTACACAAAACAAAACGCAAAAGTTTGGAAATAGCGCCATCTATCACTACGTAGTACAAACTAAAAAATAATAATCGGGTACAACCTCAAAGTAGAACAAATGATTTCCGCCTGAAAAAGGGCGACAACATCGGATTTTGAGAAAATAAGACGTTGTGATTTATGAGCTCATTGTTTCGTTTTCTAATGTACCTTTAACACCATCTATTGAGATTTGTTTGATCTAATCTTTTTTCTTAGAGATGATGAGACTTCATGACACATCAAGTTAAACTACATAATTTAGGATCCTAGCCTAGCTAGCAGGTATGCACAACCGGTAAAATCTTTACTTGCGTTAATCCCTTTAATCCCTTTAATAGAGATGAGTGCATAGCAAAGAATAGATTTTTTGGTTTTTGATGTTCTAGGAACCCTGAAACATAAATAATAACTCGTAAAATAATGAAAATTGGTGATCTAGATCACATTGGTTTTGTTTTTTGTTTTTTCACACAAGCAAATGTCGAAAAGACTACAATTTAAATTCTAATATATTTTAGATAAGGCAGCAAACATTCTTAGAAGAACATAGCCAAATTGATTGAAATTATTTTAAATGTATTTAAAACCTTACATTTATTGATGAAAGCGGCCTAGGCTCAAAAATGTTTATCACTCGAGGAGGTCAATGATGTGATATGCTTATATTGAAAAAGAAGGTTTCAAAACGTATAATGAAAAATAAAAATATTTTCAGCTTACACCTGTGATATTAATAATAAATTAGAGTGCGCGCAAGGTAACTGCGCAAGACAGATGTTTTTTTTGTTTAACGACCTGGATTCTCGTTCTTTTGGCCAATCTTGTTTATTATTATTACACTGTCTGGCATTAGTCACAAAACAATTATATTTAGTGACTCACTTTGTTCATTACAATCACTAACAAGGTTTCCAAAAACTACCCTCTTATATCGGACTCTAGAGACAAACTTTAAAAGTGTAAAAACAGAGGCCTGGTAGTCCATTTTGCATGGATACCTAGCCATTGCGGTATTATAGATAGATAGAAAATTCTTTATTGCACATAAAAATATTAGTACATACGCGAACTAAATGCTAAAAAGCATTCTCTTCCAGATATCCTTTGTGTTTTGTGGAAAAAGATGTGTCGGTAGTGCGCAGAAAGGATTAAAACAAAAATATTAATATGTAGCAACTATGTAATGCAAATCTATAAATACAACTGGATTATTGATTTTAAATTACTTAAATACAGGATATAATATCATAAATAAAAGAAAATAATATATACATATATACACAAATAAATTGCTCAAATATTATAACTACAAAAGGCAAATTGCTCAATTTTTGCCTTCACCGAGGAAGTGATTGTAGACTCTAGCTCTAGCTGTAGCTTGTAGACTCTATTATAGGCAACATCCATGCTGACAAATTGGCCAACGAGGCTGTGGAATGTGGAGACATCTTTCCTTATAAAAATTATTCCCATGACATTTGCTCTTCCCAAGGTTTATCTCAAAAACTCTTGGGATAAAGCTTGGGACGACTCCGGTTGTTTTAAAGGCAAATATTACAAATACATACAAAAATCTATTCCAACAAAGCCTTGCATTTTTAAAATGGAACTTATTAAACGTGCGACTACAGTTTTAATAATGTTAACCTGTAATATTCATAAGCTCCGCTGATCCTTATCTTTATCCTTTTAATATCCGTATCGTGTAATTTTATAAATATTTTAAATGTTTCCCTAATTTTTATTAAAAAAAAAAAATATTTCGCTAATATAAAAAATACCTACTAAAATGGCAAATGCCGAAAGTGGCAACGCCAAAAAGAAGAGAAAAAAAAAAAACTATCAAAGGAAAATTATTCTGAATGTTATAGCTAAAAACTTGGTTATTCCGGCCTTCCCTTATGTGGTTGGTAAATTGGCAAAAGATTATAAATTAGCTGTGACTCATAAGATTTTTATCACCTATTTCAAAATCAATAGAAAGTTGTTTTCAGTCCACAATATTTGTTTTTTTGAGGTATGTTTTCTGGCTTAGGCTCTTCTGCTTGTTAACGGCGTATTTTTTTAACGAAGCTTCTGTAAGGTATCTTAATTTTCTGCAATGAAATCTATAAATTAGATTGATTAGTAACTGATGTTTTTACACATTATGTCAATGTTATGCAATAGCAGGTATAGAAAACGTGATGATTACTTACTCAGTGAAATATAAATACTTATGTACGTGCCCTTGAGCTGTGAATGCTTGCATCATCAGCTAAGTAAGGCATTAACATGTAGAAATTAATTTGACACATGTGGGTAGCACTATGAAAACTGCTAATAGTTTTCGGTTCCACTAAAAGCAATGATGTAAAATCTTTTAGCCAACAAAGTGATCATAGATAAGTAACAAACAAAAAAAAAACAATCTATCAATTGGGCCTGTTATCATTGCCTTTCTATCTGGAATATATTGATTACAAACTTCTGTCCACGGCTGTTCATATTACTTGGATTAAAGGTTGCTTTTATGTTATTTTAGATTGTGATCTAATTTATCCCAAATAACATCCAATTCAGTAATTACAAAGTTTAGTGTTAGTTACATCTTAGCATCCATACTTTTACAATTATTTCTTACTAGTGCCATAGCCACTCTCGGCTATCAACCAACCCACCATATCTCATCACTCACCCATACTATTACTTCTTTTGCAGGGTTGTAGTGTGATGATAAATAGCCTATAACTTTCGTCATGAAATCAAATGTAAAAATATTTTTTAATGTCTTACTGGTATTTCCAGAGATTAGCGGGTTCAAACAAAGACACCAAAATCAAAATGTCCAGCTTCATTATTAGAACCTTTAAACATAGTAATTTTAGCAGTTAATTAAAAATAGGTTTGTCTTATTAAAACCTGAACCTCATTGAACTTAATAAATGCAATATAATACCACATATATACTGACATTGACACATTTAACTGTTGTATAACATGTTGTACAATCAAAGAGCATATTTTATAACTGTGTTGATGATGTACAAAATGTAGATAAGTACAAATACTACTCTAACTAAGACTGCTGAAATTTAACCTAAAGAAGTATGTATAACTAATACTTTTGAAACCATTATCACTATAACAAAACTTTTACTCAAAACTGGATATTTACCATGATTGACATCATTTGAGGTATATGCAACTGTGCTGAAATATTAGGAACTCACAAGGTGAATATCCTATATTGAGTAAATATTATTAACATGTTTAATTCGTAATAGCTAACATAGCACAACTCTTACAGGGATTATGTCACACATTAATGACTTGATAAGTGTCCTGAGGGGTCTCCGTCTTGTCGTTGAGGCTGGGGTGAAGGTGCAACAAGAAGCTTCACAGGTCATTTGGCATAACTCCAGCTTAAAAAATGCACTGCAGTACATCCCAACTAACACACTCACACAAACCAAACCAAATTCAGAACTTGCAAAGGATATACTCGAGCGAGCCATGGTGGTCGCTCAGGGCTGCAGGCAATATGCTGTGATGAATATCCCTAATTTAAATACTGATTTAGAGAAGGTTGAAATGGACCCGCGAATGAAGGAAGAGATTGATGAGCTGAACCGAGAGTTCAATAAGACTTTTGAAAGCTTGAAGAAGTCTGAAACAGAGGGCTCGTCTGTAGAATTTTTGGCTCCATTAGAGGATATTCAACAATCTGGAGTTAAGAATGTTGAAATGGCGCCGCCTGTCGCAGATATATCTAGATCAGTGATGCCTCCAAGAGCAATTGAAATGAATGTTTCTGAACCAGCTGTTACTGCTAAGATACCCAATAAACCTGTTGCTAAGAAGAAAATTAAAGTTTCCGTAAGTATTACCCGTTCTTGTTCAATAGATCCATGTTGCTCACTCATTCATCCTATACTTAAAGTCTGTATCTACATGACTATAAAAATACTTCAATAATAATTTAGATTCATTTTATATATATAATAGTGTTGGCAATAATAAAACAATCTGCAATCTACTTATGATATAGAAGAAGAAAAGATATCCGTACATTGTTGTTTATGCCGTAAACAATTAATATTGTATATCATAAGCAATTAGTATTGTATAGTTTCCAGTTTATTGAACCAATTTCATTAAACTTTTCAGCTCAGCAAGAACTCAAAGGCACGTGTGGTACCCTCCTCCCGTATTGGTCGCATGATATCGTTCGGCTCGCTAGCCGCCGGCTTAGGGGTAGGCACGGTGGCGCAGTACGCGCGGAACACCATCCAATCGGTCACAGGAAGGGTGGACGAGTCTGCGAACGCGTTTATGTCACCAGCGAATGCTGAGCGGATTGTGGACACCCTGTGTAAAGTAAGAGGTGAGACAGAGAAAGAAGGATCATCAAAAAAACACCAAGCAGAGTTTGTTGATTCTTCTAGGCTTGGTCGCGCGCGAGGGATTGGCGTTAATTCACTTTAAAATTATGTAGTTTTTAAACTGAAGTTTCTATATGATCCTTGTGATTTCAATAAATAAAAACCTGTTAACTTTGACTCTAAGCAACAAAAGACAGAACCAAGAACGCACAAGAATCATGTATAATGTTTACCTATCTATTCTTGTATACTTTCTTCTATAGACATTCCAATAGCTTACGAAGCCGTCGGTCATGCAGACCTACCTAACCTCCTATTTACCACAATTTATGGCTTGTTTGTTACCTGGGTGCCTGTATGCCTATGTACCTACCTGTCATGTCCAATACCAATCAACGTGAAATTAAAATGAATATGTAGCAATAAACATTTTAAATAGAATAAGTACCTATCAACTCACTACTCATGTATTTTGTGATTGTGCGTTTATAATTTCATAACATACCTACTTTTAAAATATCGCCGTAGGGAATGGTTAGGTAAGATTGTTTAGTTGTACCAATAATCATTGTTGTTGCATTGTCATACCAATTACAGATTTAGTTAGTGGTAGCTGTGACGTCAGCAGCTACATCAGTAGGCGGGGCTGAAAAACAGCGTGTCTGAGTCCTCGCCCTTTTTTCTTACATACAGACACACCTTCTCACTATACCTACTATTTTTTTTGCCTTCTATATTATTATATTGCATTTAGACTAGGTATGTTTGTGTAAATGTAGATAAATGCTCTTTTATTTTATTTTTTTAACATCAGAAAATATCTCGAACCTTTATTACAACGAACGAAGACTCGCTCACATATACAGAGAACTCACCAAGAAGACAAAAAACCTACTCTGAAGTAACAAGCGTTCAAAAACTCGAGAGACACGAAGGTAATATAAGGCCACTGAACACAGAACCAATTAAAGCACACAATTACAACACAGGGATACCCTTATAACCACAAAGACAACAATCATCAAAAGAGGATCAACCTCTAGATAAAACATCTAGAAAAAATGGACATGCTCTTCAACCAAATGAGCATGCTGATAGGCCTTACTGTGACCCTCGACGAAAAGAGAAACGATGTCACAATAATCTGTCTAAATATTGCTGCATGGAACATCAACGGCTTGTCTCCACATATCAATGAAGCTGAATTGTTGCTAAATATGCACAAACTTGACATACTTCTAATAGCTGAATCACATTTTACAGACAAAAGCTTGGTCAACATCAAAAACTATAGAATCTATAGCACTCAACACCCTGATGGTACCGCACATGCAGGAACAGCAATAATTATCAGGTCCTCAATAAAACATCACGAGTTACCTCAGTATAAGACTGAACATATTCAGGCAACCACTATTGCAGTCAAAGGAAAATCCGGGAACTTCATCGTGTCTGCAATATATTGCTCACCGAAACACAAAATCCAAGAGGAACAATTCACACATTAATTGGCCTTACATTCATTGCTGGATGGGATTGGAATTCAAAACATCTCCACTGGGGTTCAAGGCTGATAACCATGAAAGGAAGACAACTAAAGCTATCAATCGAACACTAACCTTAGAACACTATCTAGTGTGAAACCAATGCACTGGCCTACTAATAAGAATATATTATCGGACGTTATTGACAAGGGAATGCAACAATATTCTGCCAAGGTTAACTCATGCCTAGAAGGCTCTTCTGCTCACACCCCTGTTTTACTGACGATTAATACAACGCTCACAGATTTCACAGATTGGGACTCATTCAGAAAAATAATTAAAAGGAAACTTGAGCTGAAGACATCCGAAGACATAGAAGAAGCTGCTACCCACTTTATGAATATCATTCAAGTTGCAGACACAACTGTGTACCTCTAGAAATCAGAGCGGAAATCCAAGAAAAATGAAGACTTCGTAGAGTTGGCACTGCAGCCGACATGATGAGGACAAAAAAATCTATAACAAAGCCATAGTCGAGCTCAAGGAACTCATAATTAATGCTAAAAATGCAACACTGGTGTGTGGACTCCCTTTTCCGCACTCAAACTCCAAATTGGTTCATTGTGCGTGATGCAACACTGGTCCTTGATTCACTAACAGCAACAAGGTCGACAAAGCTACTCGCTCTGGAAGGCTACGTCAAATCTGAACCAGCCTAAAAGAACTCGATCACCTCTGAGACTCACTGACACAAAATGGGCCAGGACAGCACAGGAAAGAGTAGACGCCTTAGTCAAAGTCAAATTCATTTATTCATTAAAATCATAAGGATCACTTTGAAACGTCGGTTTTATCTACTGCCTGTTCCTCCGCGACCAAGCCAGAAAAGAAAGGCAAAAAAACAAGGCTGGGTTTTCTTTTTAACGATCCTTTTACAAAACAACGAGTTGAAGCATATTCAATCCCAAGAGTTTTTATCATCTAAATAATCATATATTTTATAGTATGCCTTTTTATAAAGTTGTTTTTAAATCACCTTTTTTAAATTTGTTAATTGTCAATTTTTGTATATCTCTTGGGAGTTTGTTATAAAAGCGTACACCTTGCCCTTTAAACGATTTACTAAATTTATGGAGTCTACAAGTGGCAACAGCGAGTTTATCTTTATTTCTGGTATTAACATTGTGATTATCGCTTTTTTTCTTAAACAAATTAATATTTTTGTGAACATACATCAGAATTTCATAGATGTATTGACAAGGAAATGATATTATATTTATTTCTTTAAACTTCCATATTATATAGTAAGCAGTAAATTATTTAATTTGAAATGTCTTGCAATTGATTTAAAATTAGTTTTTCAAAATTGTTATTACTTGTACTGAGATAGGACTAAAATTACCAGGGTCAGAACAACTGCCCGATTTGAAAAGTGGAGTTATTTTACTGTGTTTCATTAAATCAGGGAACACACTACACTCAATACACTTGTTGAATATTAAAGCTAGTTCGGGCGCAATTATGCCAATCAATGTTTTCACAACGCTAACAGAGACGCGCCAGAGGTCTGTGGTTTTCTTAACATTTATGAGTTTGAAAGCTCATTATGTCATCACTACTTACATAATCAAATTTGAATTGAATTTTGCATTCCATTAAGTTTACTTTTAACAACACAGGGACTCAACTATATATAGATAAAATATTTTAATTTGGCTAAATAAATCATTATTATTATTATTATAACAATGACTCTGCTTCTATAGGAGAGGAGTTTAAGGATTTTGTGGTAGACTTGAATGTCGGTAAAAAAGTTTTCGAACGCATTAGCTACATCACCATCCTGAGTGCTAAACGATAATTTCACTCTCAACAAATATGATAGCCTATAGGCTGATTGCAGATGAAACAAGAGGAAAAAACAATCTAAAAAATATAAGTTGTCGTTTTAGAATGAGCCTTGTGATTTCACTTAGACCGGTAATTCCAGGTGCGGCTTTGAAGCTGGGCCAGTTGCTCAGCATACAAGACGAGGCGGTGATCTCTCCGGAACTCCAGCGTATATTTGAGCGCGTGAGGCAGTCGGCAGACTTCATGCCGACGTGGCAAGTCGAGAAGGTGATGACGGCGCAACTCGGGGATGCCTGGCGCAGCCGTGTCCAGAGCTTCGACGACAAACCGTTTGCAGCTGCTTCTATTGGTAACACCGGAACTACTATGATTTAAAAATACAGATGCGAAAGGTCCCGTTTTGATCCCTGTTGCGGGTCATAGTTGTACACATGAACTGCTTGAGTTCGTTTGAAAGCGGAAATCTCTGGAACTACCAGTCAGCTAGCTTTCATGAGCAAGGTTTAGGCTATTTAACATCACGCGACAACCCTTAGAAGCCGAGAAAAATAAATAAGAAATGCGGGCGGGCGATGCGACGCTGTGGGCTGGAGGCCGAGTGCCCCATCACAGCTAGTTTTTTGTCGCTTGATATAGACGCCTCCGGCTTGTATAGACACTTTCGACAAGTTTATGTTATAAAATGGTATGCCGATTCAATTGCAAATGTATTTCAATCGTGCCATTTATAGGTATGTTTTTAGTTTTTTTTTGGCATGTAAGCTCTCTGTCAATTTTGGAGATACAGTGTATTCCCAGCTCAAGTTTGCTAGGCAGAGGACTGTTTTCCGTGGGGAGGGTTGTGTCCTCTTCTTCCGGCTGATGTTGACGATACTTGGCTTTTCAGGTCAGGTGCATTTGGCGACGCTGCACAATGGAAGGGAGGTGGCTATGAAAGTGCAGTATCCCGGCGTAGCGAAGGGAATCAACAGTGATATCGACAATCTAGTCGGGGTCATGAAGGTATTGAATTTAAAAAATCGGGAATATCACACGGATATTTAATTATATCGAATAATAAGACCTGCATAAGACAAGTACCTATAGAGTTTTTAACAAGACAAGATGGATAACGTGTAACAAAATTAGTTACAATGAAATGCATTACACAGAGGCACACTTTTATTAAAGATACGTTTTTTTTTGTTAATTTAATATAAAAATACGTAGTTTGGTGATGGGTAGTTTTACACCCTGTATATTAGATAATGCGCCAGTGTCTCCCCATTCCTTGTCGAGTATTGCTGAGACAATGCTTATTTTTGTTAGTTCCTGAAGGTTGTTCAATCTCTGAGAAAGAGAGGATTTGCAGAGATCCTCTCGAAACATTCACGATCATTGTACTGATACTCTTTATTTTTAGAGATAACAGTATTTAAACTCTGTATATTTGTTAAAATAATCAATTTTTTTTTATAAAATCATCATACAATAGTTTAAGAAATAAAATAATATAACTTACTTTTAATATAAAATACTTATTATTAATATATATAATAATAAGTAATATATGTATTCCTCGAACTAATAATAGCTTCTATTAAAACAGTTCATTCTACTCTGCGATTAACATTTTTAATAATCTACCACTTGCTATAAAAAGTTTAAATGGTCCAATGTTTTGTAACTCTTTAAAAAAATATCAGATGTCAACAGTTTTCTATAACATAAATTAATATTTTGATGATGCTTTCTAATGCATATTATGTTTCCTGTTTGTTGTTATTATTGTTTCCCAGGAAGGGTAGGACTGTTGTTACTAAATGTTACCAATTTACCCCATCTTTGTATACACAGTAAGACAATAAATGATTATTCTATTCAATTCACCAAGATCACGACCGAGACGTCATTTCACATCGAGTTTTTCCGAATATTTCGATACGGAGATCATGCTTGTTTGTTTTTTTATTAAATTTTAATTTCAGGTGTGGAACGTCTTTCCTAAAGGCATGTTCATAGACAACATAGTGGAGGTGGCTAAGAAGGAGCTGGCTTGGGAGGTCGACTACACGCGCGAGGCTGCCTGCACCAGGAAGTTCAAACGCCTGCTCGCGCCCTATCCGGAATATTTTGTGCCTGACGTCATCGGTATGTGTACAGTCAGCGACTAAAGTATGTTCAATGTTTAAATACGGACTATTACAGCGACGAAAAGCAGTGGCATTTTGTGGTATTTTTATTTATGATGTCCAGCCAATATAGTTTAAATTCTGTAAAAGTGAGGTTTTAATGTAATTTTTATTTTTATTTTTTTTGGTTCGCAAATTTAGCTCAAGATTTAATTGAAATTATTTGTCAGTGGTCAATACTTACTTTAATGTGATAGTACGACTAATCGTTCATAAACTCTGTTGCTGTTCGTTCAAGAACTGAAAAACAACGGGGTTTTTTAACTTATGAAATTCCGGTTTGTTTATATATTTGCAGTCTATAGTAAATACACGTAGTCCATCTATCTATATCTATACTAAAAAGAAAGCTGAAGAGTTTGGATTTTTGTTTGAACGCGCTAATCTCTGAATCTACCAGTCGGATTCGATAACAACTTTGCATTTGATAGCCCAATTCTCGAGGACGCTTATAGGCTATTTAACATCACACTACGACCCTTAGGAGCCGAGCAAAAGAAGTACCCACCGCGTCACATCGCCCACCAGCATAGTGCTGGTGTTAGTTATCGAATCCTATTGAGAGCCGCGTTCGGCTGTGTCGCCGCTGCTAGTAGTAAATATTCTAACAGAGATGATTGTTTTACAGACGAGCTGTGCGCGCCTGAAGTGATAACCACGGAACTAATAGACGGTACACCGCTGGACAAGTTCTTCGACGCGCCGTACGAGATTCGAGTCGACATCGCGAGCAAAATCATGCGGCTGTGCCTTAGAGAGATGTTTGTCCTCAGGTGTATGCAGACAGACCCGAACTGGGCGAATTTCTTCTACAATACTAGTACAAAACAGGTACGAGATCTAAATACTCAATACTCAATACACCATTCTATTGTAAATTACTGTGGACTATTTTATAACATCTCACTGTTATCTCATTACCTGCGTTTCGCAATAAATCTGTCTATACCAATATTATGAAGAGGTAAAGTTTGGATGTAGGAGGTAATCTACGAAATTACTCGTCCGATATCAAATAATCTTTTAACAATATATAGAATGGACCTTTGGGGTGGAAATAGGCTGTATATTATACCGTTAAAATAAATGGGCTTATTGTGGAGACCAATTTTGCAATGTAAGTCGACGAACCTTTAAAAATAAAGTTGAGTCGGTAGACAAGGCTTCTAAATTGTGCAGTAAGTAATTATTGATAATGTATTTTAGATTGTTTGTTTTTGATATTACGTAAGTATTTTGCAACTACAGAATTGCAGTTCGAGTTTTCTACAAAACTAGCCCGTTTATGAAGCTCTTTATTCATCCATCTCATTTCGGTAGTCGGTTAAAAAGGCAACAGCCCCGTAGTACGGGATGAAACGCAATAAAGACCCGTGTAATTATGTGACATGATGTGGGCACCGTAATTTAAGGTTGATAATGCTATTATCTGATGATTTCAGGTGATTCTCCTCGACTTCGGTGCTACCCGCGAGTATTCCAAAGAGTTCATGGACCAATACATCGAGATTATAAAGGCGGCTTCGGAAGGCGACCGCGACACAATACTGAGGATGTCGAAACATATGAAATTCCTCACTGGATACGAGTCTAAAGCAAGTCAAACTACTCCTATCACTCCTTTCCAGAGCCGAGACAAATATTTGCATATACAAAAATTTATCCCGCGGTGGGAATCGAATCCGCAACCTTCTACGTCTCAGGCGGGCCCACTGATCCACAGAGGACGACCTTATGTAATTTCATGGTGGTACATAGAAAAAAAACAACGCACTCGTGTTTGTATCCTCCTATAAGGCTATCAAGTACGGGGTAGTTCCCGGCCAAACACTAATTTTGCCACATGGCCTTCCACGTGACAGGTCGAAAGCCCGTCGCCGCCCATTGGAACTCTAACACATGCCTTCGAATTTTTGGTTCTAGGGCATGCCGGTTTCCTCACGATGTTTTCCTTCGCCGTTTTGGCCAGGTGTCTTAATCATCGATCTAAATATTTAATTATATGACTGACTATTAACGATGAAAGATGGTTAACAAAACAGGTATAAAATGTGACCGTGATTGGGATAGTTTGTCGGGCAATTCCTCGGCGAACGTACTCTCACCAAAATAGAGTTGTTCTGTACAAAGGACAAGTCAAGAGTATCTTAAACCGACGAGCTTGTACAAACATGAGTTTTCACTTCGAAATATCAATGTTTATTCGGAAGAAAAAGCGCTGCTTGGCTGCTTTATTCGCGTGCGCGAATGGTTGGTTATTCGTTAACAGCAGTAGATCGACAAAAAAGTCAGTGATTTATCTAGCTTTCACATTTAAGCCAAAAAATGCGGGTTATCCACTAATTTATAATAGTTCATTCCATTAATTATACCATCGTGAATTAGATCGTTCGAATTGTAAAACTGGATTTTTCACGTGAAGGCCCCGACTAAGTTTCCACTTATCTGTGTCGGTGCACGACGCGACGCGGAGTGAGAGCGTCTCTATCACTCACCCTGATGAATACTCCGTCAGTTATAATTGCGGGGTTATTATTCAAAATATGTTTTAAAAGAGCATAATTAGCTTACGAGCAGTGGCTCAAACAATGTCATACGAGATGAGATTAGCATTAGTTTATAATAATGTTCTTACCAACAGATAATGGAGGAAACCCACGTGGACACAGTCATGATAATGGGTGAGGTGTTCACGCAGGACGGCGCATTCGATTTCGGCACTCAGAAAACCACACGTCGGATACAAGCTCTGGTCCCCACCATACTCACCCACCGACTTTGCCCGCCGCCAGAAGAAATCTACTCGCTACACAGAAAACTATCTGGAGTGTTCCTTCTCTGCTCGAAGATGAAGATCAAATTGAATTGTCGCGACATGTTCTATGAGATCTACGAAAAGTATAGTAAGGCGGATAGTTTCCCGCAAGTATTGTAGGAAGTTTTGGACGTTACGGCGATGTGATAAGGTTAGCTTTGGTATATTTATTTTTGATACTCGATCACACGTCGATATGGTCGCGTTTACCTAGTGACGAGCCAGGTGACAGCATGTATGAGCATTTTAAGAATCTACTCTAATGCCCGTCTTAAGCTTAAGACACTTGCGTTCTATATAAATCTATCACTGGTCTGCACTATATAAGTAGACTTGTCTTAGTGACAGTTTTCTATGGAAACTTTTCATTAGGCATCGATTAATTAGCTGTCAAAGTATAGTGCAAATGTGCCATTATGCTCTAAAATAACTTAACCAAGCCTCTTCAATATAAGAAAATCGTGTTATACCGTCGCGACGTCATAAAAAACTCTATCTTCAGGTAATTTTACAATCGTAAAAATAATATTAATATTTTAGAACACATTGTAACAGTCTCTATTAAAAAAACTACCTCTTAATGTCTTTACTAATTAGATATTAATAAATGAATTATATAGTTTATTTAATTAACTTTATATGATTTACAAATTAATTGTGAAAGTTTAACTAAATCAATGTTCAGTGCCTTGTGGTAAGTAAAATAGTATTTTGTTGAAATATGTTGTCATTTTACCGTCCACCTCAGTATTAAACGTCTGGTTAGGATAGGATCCTCTACACCTCACAAAACTATTAGGTATACAAAAGTTATGTGCACTGTAAAGATTAGATTGAGATGTCGATTAAAACACCTGGTTACTGGTTTCCAAATGTCATAATCAACAGACTTATGACTGTAAGAAAGCTCTTACTGAATGGATACAGACCATAAATTTCGTTGAGACAGAAGCATTCCTGCAGTTAATGGGACTGAATATATTGTGAGGTTTTATTAAACATAATAATACAATAAGGTTGCAAAATACTACACAACATTAAATTATACACACAAATAGTTACGAACTGTCAATATTACCTAAAACAAACATCACGTGTACTTGCGCGCACACACACACACACACACACACACACACACACACACACACACACACACACACACACACCTCCCACTACACACGTTAGTCACTGAGATATCCAGACTAAGACTGGCGGAACCTGCAAACAAACCCTTCTTACACGCGATCACTCACTTGTTAGTATTATTGATAGTATTTGTTTTTGGATCGTTGCATTGCACTTTTCTTTTTGCTCTGTAAGATGATTTAAACTACAAAATATTCACATTAAACCAATCATTTAGGTAGTTAATATTAAGTACCTACTTTATAGTCTGTAATGATACTTTATAGTCTATAGGATATGGAAGAGCGGGGCTTTCTAACACAAGTATTGTTTACTTAACAGAAAGTCCCAACCTTAAATATAATAGAACTGTAAAAAGTTACAGAAAATAAAAACATTTTGATTGTTTTTTTTTTATTTTTGAAATATTTAGCTCCGGAACTTTTATGAACTGTGTCTACTTTGCTCAGTGAACTAGGTAGTTTTATAAATTTAAAAAAGGCTCGAATAGAATTTGTTGTTTGAATGCGAGATTCTAAAATTCATCTTTATTCATCTCATTTCGGTAGTCGGTCAAAAAGGTACATCGCGAGATTTCAATTTGTGGCGAACTGCTAGTTTCTATCAAAATGATACACATAAATAATAATAAACAGACCTTTAATCCCCTGGTTCTTGTTGGTTTAACTACCGAGAGACATTTAATCTCTCTGGCTACAAAAATTCATATAACTTTTTAGGGCTACTGTGAAAGTGACACGGTGAAAGTGAACACGGTGAAAGCATAAAGTTTCACCGTAATAGAGCCTATGAGTCATTTTCTAACTAAAACGCATCGATAGCGCGTTCCAGAAACAAGTTAAATTTAGCAGCGCCATCTAGTCTAGTTTAAGGTAAACTTTCTAAGTGAGAACTCGCGAACGGTGGTATAAATAAATACGGTGCAAATCTTGGAGTTTTTATTCGACATTAAGTAGGTATGGGCCGTCGCTGTGTAATTTCGGACATATTCTTCGTTATGTTTTTGTTTCTACCTGGCCTAACTGCATATATTCGACAGATCTACATATTTCTAGGATAAACATTTATGGTAACGTTAAATTTCTTAGATTTAACACACGGTGTTTGCAGCTAGTTATTTTTTATGTTTGCTAGGATATGGACACATTTTGTGCTAATTTATTTTGACCATTGAATGAATTAATGAATATACCTTATTGTACAACTTATGATATAAATAAAATAAACAATAACACATTAAGTCAAAGGTACAATGGGCGGTCTTATCGCTTAAAAACGATCTCTTCCAGACAACCTTTGGATGGAGAGGATTATATGTGATTTTGAAGTGGCCGGGGGCGTCCTATTAATATTATTATTATAAATTAACAGGTCTTGCACAGCCACACTATTGACTTGATAATTTCCATTTGTGATGTTTAATGTTTTAATCAATATTGATTAAAAAAACGCGTCGCGCTCACGTGACAGTTCGAAAGCCCGTCGCCGCCCATTGGAACTCTAACACGTGCCTTCGAATTGTAGTTTTATTTCATTTACTTTATATAATTTACAAATTAATTGTTAAATTATTGCAAAGTTAGTCTGCACCAAACTGTATTAAACGTCTGGTTAGGAGAGGACGAACACTAGTTCATCTCTACACCTCATTGTAGATTGAGAAGGGCAAGGGTTTCGAATAAAACGCCATATTTTTTTTCGAGTTTATTGCAGTTTCAATTAAGCATTGGTGGAAACAAAGCAATTTTACGAGTACATTAAATATATGTTCATAGGTCTTGCACCTACAGGCTGATTCATGCAACATGGCTCAAATGACAGGTTAGTTATTAGTGTTATATAGTAAGAACAACCCATAGGATAGAATTATGAGAAATGACGTAGAATATATATATTTTTGGTGATTACTTAGGTAGGTTTCTGTTTGTTTGAGACCATGTTTCTTGAATTTGAATTTGAATTTGAAATCTGAGTGTCTAGGACAAATACCAATTTCTGTTGGCGTTAACGCCTGCGGAAAGATTGAATTGTATGGAAATGTCACGTGTCTGCTGCCAAGTTTTACTTTGATAAATTTGCGTGAGCGTGAAAAGAAAACTAAGCGTGAGGTATTTGTCTAGACCCCTAAATAGAGTATGTAAATACTGTCTATAAATTATATGTACCGTATGCAATGTTTTTCTCGACTCTTCACTTATAAAACAAATCTAGGGCAGAGTAGTAATTAACTTGAAAACTATCGAAATTTTATTTTGGCGGATTATAAATATGACCTGAATACCATAAAGATTTACTTGCGTCTTTTTTCTTGTTAGCGCTCTAGCAAGCAAAAAGAAGATCTCCGGGTTACTGGTTTCCAAATGTGAATGTATAATATTATCGACTTATAATTTAAAAAAATTTGGAATCATGATTGTATCTACCTCAAGACATTTGTTATTTCTGTGTTGTTTCGAAGAATTCTTACTAATATCCGGGTCACATTTATATATACATGCTGTTACTTCCTAAACCTATAAAAATAATCATTGGCGCAAAATCTCAGCTAAAAAATTCACCAAAAATCGATTTCCAGGTTCATCTAAAGAAAAAGCAACATTTATTATAGTTATATTAGAATTACTATAATTTATAATTAGTTATTATCTGTGCAGTTTGATACAGTGACTGACAATAGTTCTACAGAGTGCTACAATCGCCTCTAATACGAATATATCTGAAATGCAACGCCAGGGAAAACATTACCATTTCGAAAAACGCGAAGCTTCCTCTGTACTTCATTACTACATCATTTTGTGCAATAATAATGTTTTTATTAATTGAGATCACATTGAATAAAGTAAGTGAATTCACGCTGATCTCTCGCCACCAAGACTAACAAAGTGTCAAGAAGTTTCTCGCTCGAATCCGCCGTAACTCGTTTCCTAAAGCTTTAGTTGCAATCACTGAGTGAATGCAGTGCGTCGGAAACTTTCATGGAAGGAGTTTATCAAAGTTTCTATCATGTCTTGTGTCAAATCGACTTCGAAAGATAAAAGGGGATGTTTTTATCATGCATTTTAATGTTTTTAGACGTTTCAAGATATCTTTGGTAATGTTTTCACTGGTTTTCACTAAATCTATCTTCATCAAACATGTTATACTTGAACAGTTAAATTATCGTTATATTTTTAAATAAAATGATTAAACAACTAACGATCTATCATTGATAATATTTGAGTAATAACATTGCGAACTACATCGATAAAATTGATAAACTGTTCTAATTATTGCTATAAGAACATCTGTAATAATATTAACGATATTTTTTTAAACATTAATTCGTTGAAACAGTTTGAAACATTCAAATATAGTATAACTAATAGTAACGACTCTTTAGATGTTTGGGAAAAGCTTGTCCCGTGTACCGCTGGCGCCGTACGATCAAAACAACAGAACTACATGGAACTATTCACTAAATACATTATATCGTTAGCACAAACTACTTATAGTGAGAATTAATGTCAAGGACCAGAGTGTCGGAATCCGGAATGGATAAACAATCTTTCATGAAAGATGTAGATGTAGGTATAATGTTTTGCAGAGAAGCTATTAACACCCTGTATCTTTCTTATCCTAGTTTCCAACACTGAACTTTCTCACTGCTTTTAGCCCTGTGTAAGTACTAAATAAGAACGTCGGTACCTACCTACGTGTGCCTGCATGTGGTATGATTTAGTTACGGTGTAAAAATTCAATGTGAAAAATATTGTTACATCTTCATGCCTCACCGACAATTGGCTGATAAACTAGCTCGAAAATATTCATTATTGTCACAGTTTGTACCAACTTTCCGATGAATCTGACCGTGTTCGGTGAATTTGTACGAATATTCAAGTAACAATCTGTTTCATTCAGTTGAGTAACGGCACTCGAACTGAGTCGTTATCCAATCCAATCCAATTCCATCAACTTCCACGTTATCCGACCAAACTTGGTCCTGCGCCCGTAGGTATAGAATATTCGATGTTCTGCTTTGAAACAGCATAGGAATAATATATCCGGTTGTTATTTTTATAGCTATGTCAAGAAATCGGTAGTTTAAAATATTTCAGTTTTCTTAATCAGGCGATGCATTTGAAAGCATTGCTGTTTGTAAAAGTGCAAAGACAAACTAGTTTTTTTATTAAAAAAAGTTTAGAGTCTATCAGCCAATAATACTTATAGCACATCTCCAACAAATGCTCTTATTAATACCCGCAACACGACTGGTACTAGAAATTGCTTCAGTATTACTAGTATGAGTATAGCTATATACAATACTATCTACGTATTAAGAAGACCGTTTCTCTACACACATATCTAGTACATAGATACTAAGTATAACAGCATTTAATTCAAACATTACTACATCACATATATGAGGACAAACTAGACATTAGTCAAAGTAAAGAAACGTTAAGTATAAGTTTGAAAAATCAAAGGGGATCGAAACGGAAAGGAAAAGTGGAACGTTCGCGAAGTATACAGGATTACTTAACGGGAAACTTTGCTCAGTGGTGAAAAGTAATAGGTGTACAATAAATAAACTTAACGTTTAAGCCAGAGGGCTAATAAGCAAAGAGAAACGGTCGTGGATGATCGAAAGCGACCGTCCGAAGGCGTTGGGAAATAAATATACCTATATAAAGAGAATTAGGCATTCGACTCCTTGAGATCTGTGAGCCTGGCGAGCTGTGCCGGCTCGAGTTCGTCGGGGATGGACGCGCGTCCGGCGCGTGGAGCCCCGGGGGGGGACGCGCCCCTGTTTGCGGGGGGCGGGGACTGAGGAGCCGAAGGAGGGCCCGACTCGCCTTCGGAGGCCGTGGAGCTCGAGGCGAGCGGCGCCTCGGCGCGCACGCACACGGCTGTCTGCTCTGACAGCGACGAATCGTCCTCCTCGGCTTCATCCTTCCCTTCCTCGATCTCGGCCTCCGGTTCCGGCGGCGGGAACGGCTGTTCGGGCTCTTCGATCATAGGCGTGGCAGCTGTGATCACGATCTGGGCTACGCCGAGCCCAGACTCATCCTGCGGTTCAACTTTGGCCTTCTTGGGAGCAGCCTTGGGTACACTTGGTAGAGGCACCTCTTCTTCCTAAAAATGCATACAATTTAGCCTTACGATTTCTGTGGAAGCGGTAATTCGCTAGTGTAGTGCATAAAAGCCTATGAAAATCTGGAGTAGTGGGAACTAAGTAGGAACGATCGCCTTTACTAGTGTTTGGTGCCGTTGGTTAGCAATCTCACTAAAATATCTAGTATTTTGAAAGTGGCTATCTTATGGCGCTCGTAAATGGACTTGTTTTGTGGCAATTTCTTGCTGTTATTGTGTAACCGGCGTACAAAAAGATCAAAGTTATGCACTTATAGGTGCAATTGCAGCAAGAGCTGGCTTCAAAACCAGCCCGTTTACGATTGCGTTTAAAGACGCAACAAAATGTCATAGCTATTTTTTCGCCATTATTGGTGAAAGATGTGTTGAGTACAGTACTAAGCTAAGCTTTAGTGTGGTCTTAGGTTTTTATTTACTAGTAGAAGACCGAACTTTGCTCGGGAACTGGGACAGTTATGCCCATACATCTCGCGCTTGCAATGTGTGTTATCGCCAGCTAGCGACCTCATCCTGCTCGTCAAACATATGGTATTTAGTAGGTACCTACTGATACCGTTTCATTTCAACCTCGTGATGGGCTATTCCGGATGTAGTATTTTTCTCCAGCTAGTCAAATCATTTGGTTGTGTGATTCCCCAGCTAGTCAGTTTTTACCAAATGATTTTGATAAAAACTGGAGGATTTATCATAAACCATTCAGGGCGTTCAAGGATAAAAACTAGAGGATTTATCATAAAGGGCGTTCAAGATTTTTGTAAAGACAAACATACAAAATATACGTTGCTTGTTAGAATAGTTAAAGCTGTGCATAAAGGCCAGTGAACCGCAATTTCTCGTGAAAAAAAAAGTCTTGAACTCACGTAACGAAAACGCGAGTATACATCCAGATCGTGAGACCTCTGGAATTTAGTACAAATAAAAGAAAAATAATAATAATTTCATAATCTTATGCAGTACGCACCTACCTACAGGGTAGGTACAAGTTCAAGGGCCTCTAACATTTGCGTAACATAATGGTTCAGGAGCTAGGACAGGGATCTCGCAGGCGAATATTGTCTAAATCGACGAGTATATCGTATGGTTTTAAAAAACTGCCAAAGAAACATAATTATTTTAAAATATTTATTCAATGACCACAGTTAAGGGGACACTTTAATTCACTTCTCGTATATAGGTGGTAGGTAGGTACAATACACAGATTTTGTGACTTCAAATCGACGAAACTATCCTCCTAATATTATAGAAACGTCAAATGAAATTTGGAACAAGTATAGTTTGTGACCTAGACTAATACGGAAAGCCGTGGCTTCCCATGGCATCCAGCTCTTCAGGCTGAAGTGAATGAAGGTTCTTTATTTAAACAAAATAACAAAATCATAAAAGGTGGTAGGTAGAACGATAGCTTCTGATTATATTATTTGACTGTAACCTACTCGTATTTAGTAACTATATACATAATAACTATAAACATACAAATAAAGGCAATTAAAGCAGATCAAAAAGCAAAAACCATAAAAGGTGGTAGGTAGAACGATAGCTTCTGATTACATTATTTGACTGTAACCTACTCGTATTTAGTAACTATATACATTATAACTATAAATATACAAATAAAGGCAATTCAAGCAGAGCAAAAAGATAATGCGATCGAGAGAAAGTCCATTTATAAACTGGTACTAACTATACTTAGTTTGCATAGAAAGACAGATAGGGGCATTCCTTTTTTTCCTATTTAGTCTACATGTCATTTTTAGGCAACGCTAAATATTTTCAGTGACGGTGATTGTACAAACTTTTTAGTTTCATACAATTGTGCAGGAGAGTGACCTGTAGTAGTCTTTCTGCTTGAAAAGTCTATCCTACTTATATTAATAAAGACGAAAGTATGGATGTTTGTTGCTAAAATTAAAACATCTCCGTAATCGTTTGGAATTGGTTTGGATGAAATTTGGAACTGGTAAAGTTTGGGACCTCGATAAACACATTGACTACGTTTGTACCACGCGGGCGAAGCCACGAGCACAGGCTAGTATATTATATACTAAGCGGCAAGTAACAGCGTCATGATGCTGTAACTACCTAATAATACTAAAGTATTAGATGAAAGCAATAATATGACAACAATAAATATAACAAGATGAATAAAGACAATACTTAGCGAAGATTCATATTTTCCGCGACCGTCCAAAGGATATAAAGCACATAGTCGCACAATGCACACAGATAGCGGACAGGCACGGCACGGTTGCACAATTCTAAAAATATTATCTCAACAAACCTCGGGATCGCCGTGGTTGGTGTCGGAAATCACCTCATCGACTGCATGAAAATATAAAAGGAATACAAATAAGAACAGAATATTAATACAACTAAAAGCCCATTTTAACACCTTGGACAGTCTGACCTTTGGACTAATACCCCCCGTAGTCGACTAAAAGTCCTGTTTGTCCCGTTGCAGCATAATACAGATCGCATAGGTTCAAAACATAATTTCCTAAACAAGATTGATAAATTATCTATTTATTGTATGGGACACCTACAAAAACAAAAGATATACAACTAAGTACATAGCTAGGCATTTTATTTGTGAAAAAAAAAAAATCTTATATTTTTTTAATGGTTCCCCTCCGATGTTGGCAGTTTGGGATATAGCTATAGATAAAATTACTTACGAGAGCGATACGTTTTACTAAGCGGCAAAGGAACAGACATGACTTCAGCCAAAGGGGCAGTAGGATAATGACAGGCTTTGCGTTTCGCGTCTTTCACGATGGCAACCACGAAGACGCAGTTTCGGAAGGCCCCTCATTTCATGGGTGGATTACATCTTAAAGATTTCAGGAAGTCGATGGATGGAGGACGCACTGGACCGTCAGGGGAGGCCTATTCCCAGCAGTGCTTCTAGAGCCTGATAATGAATGGTCCAAGAACAGGATATTGCAGTCTGGAAATACCCCACTAACGTATAATACGTAATCTTAAAGAATGCAGCAGGCGTAGCATGGACACCAAGACAACAGTTTCGTCTACGGAAGATATATTAAATTACTTTTGTTTTATCTTTCGGTTTAGTTTTTTTTTTCTATCGTTGACAAAACAATTTATTTAACAGAAAACGTAAACTAATCTAAACCAAAGAGGAGGAGGAACTTACAGCTAAAAGTTAACTAAATAGTACATTTTTTCCATACGGCAAGGTGCCAAGAGCACTAGCGGAATTCCCTCGCTGAATAGCCAAAGAAATCCTTTGAGCGAGGAAGAGCCAGCCCTCTCATCACCGTTAGTGTCAACCAAAAAGGGGGTTTTTATTGAACATTTTTAGTTGTAACAAAAAGTTGTCTCTGGGTGTTCATGCTACTGGTAAAGGAAGTCGGTAGATGGACTGGACGGTGGTGGATCAATACCGTCATGGCATTCTTTGGGGGAGTCCAACTATGAGCACTCACCAATGATAGTCACGGCTGGGGCTCCCATAATCGGCGGGGTTGTGGTATGCGCGTACGCGAACTGGGTGTCGTACTGGTCGTGATGGTTCCGGCTTAACTCCATGTTGAAGCTATTATCGGAGTTACTGTCGAGGGACTCCTCGATGTCGGCCGGTGGCGGCGGCGGCGGAATCGACGGCGGCGCACCGCTCATGTTGTTGTTATCAGACTCACCTAGGACAATTACAACCAACGTCCAACACTAAGTCCCGCCACCAAAAACCTAGAGGTAGGTATAGTTACCGCCACATGTCGTGAACACGAAATGACAGTACGCAGAAGTAGATTATGTGTGTTTGGCGGTATGTGCGGGGTGAGGGGTTTGTCATCTCGACGCATGGTTAATACGTGACGGTCGAACTTCGTCGACGAATTTTAACGAGTCCAATTATTTTGTTTGTTAATAGACGTTACGGCATGCGCGAACGTTACGGCTGAACCGATTTAGATGAAATGGGGGAGGTTTATAGCATATACTATAGGCCTAGAATACGCATAGGCTATTTTTATCCGGGTAGGCATGTGAGCGAAGCCGTGGGCAGAGGCTAGTTTAATATATTTACGCGAATTTATAGCCGCCGCCGATACCCTTGAGAGCAGCCTATTTTCTACCATGATAAGCTTTATGGACCTAGCATTGACCATCAACCGTCTAGAAATGTAATCTGTCACAACTAATTAAATACCGTATTGGCGGCATTTTCGTATGAGCTCTAACGAGCGTCGGATAAATTTAAATGCTAGAATTTGTGACAGAATGTTGATTGATCTATAAGACTTCCGACGGACAGGTACGGCAAATATTCTTTAGGGTTCCCGAAGCAAAAACGGAACCCCTATGATTTCGCCACGTACGTCTTTCTGTCAGTGTGACCGCGTGTGGCACGACCCGATATCTTGCTTATTTTATTACTTGACTTTAATCTTACAGAAGACAGAAGCTAAATGATAGCCTAAACAATTTTATTTTTATAAGTGTCAAACAAGCATACGGATCAGATCTTGATAAGCGGTTACCGTAACCTATGGACGCTTGCAATTTGCCAAAGCGATTTGACACCAACATCAAAGGTTTTTGTTATAATTCAGTCCGCGATAAAAGTAACCTCACAAAACGTTATTCAAACAAAATTACCTATCACATATTCAAATAACATATTCTATCGCACGGTGCCTCGCCGAACGGGTGAGCTATATAATCATAATTTTCTAAATTACTATTCAATTCACTCAACTTGCATCACTAGACTGTTATTAGTGCTATTATGCAATAATAGTGCATAATGATTTCAATAGCCATATTCAAGAATGGGTAAAATCTAAAACCTTGGACGTTTTCCACACTAATAGCCTGCGAGGGTGGCAGTGTGGAGAAGGCCACATAACTAATTTAGATAATTACCGATCACTCCATCCAGTGGGGTGGTCTGAGTAGTGACTCAGTACCTACTTACGTAAATATTCCCAAAGGTAACAAACTGCGCCAGCGAGTACTTTATCATTATAACCAAGTGCTCATTCATAAATCGTGTCACCGATACCAGGCAAAACTTTATTGAAAATTACAGGGCCGTTCAGCTTGTACGATAAATTCATTAGTAAAAGGCTATATAAATGCATTTGATCTAGTTGCAGGTAATTTATCTTAATAGTGTGTATGTATAGTATATTAGTCTAGTTATCACAGATGGTATATACCACTGTGCCACAGCGGTGAATATAAGTGAAAACAAATAATTAAAATTCCGTTCATCCTAATATAATAAAAAACACACAATATAGATAATGTATGTGGCATGTTTCATTTATTCAACAGTTTCATCAACGCTCGTATCTTGGATAAAAGCGTAGCTAACACAAAACGTAAAGTCAAAGTCGATAAGTTTTTATCTTAAAGACTGAACAAAAAACATATTCTACAGGAGGCTGCAATGATAGTATTTACGTACTATTCTGTAAATAAAACAGAACAAAATCTCTGCAGTACCTATTATTCCTGTAAAAACTGTAAATTTGTAAACTAGGGCACTAGGTGGTGCCTCGCAATTCACGGTGAAAATGCAAGCAGTAATCATGAAGATTGGTCGCGCAATCACGGCCCGCTCACAATTACTACAGACGCTGTAAATTTAATTCCAATAGGAACAGTCTTACTCAGCAAAAGGTAGAATGATTTGAAATGGGGGAGATAATTCCTTGAGAATTTAATCCAAATAAAGGAATTAACGGTAACCAAATTGGCGTAACATAACTGATCTTCTGAAATTTTAATAGAAATAGTTTTATTTCCCAGAATGGGTACAATGTAGGACATTAAAAATAATGGTATGTCCTCCATAATTCTAGATACCGTCATAAATTATTTAAAATAAAAAATACCTACTGGAATTCAAATACACATTTTTTTTAAATTTTACCTTGCTCTTTCGAAACAAGGAAAATAAAAAACAAATGTTTTGTTAAATACTAAAAAATAATGTAAAATTATTAAACGTAATATCTTCGAATTCTGCTCTTACTAATATTATCAATGGGTAGTTAGTTTGGATGTTGGTTGCCCATAATCTCCGCAACGGGTGACCTAGAATAACATAAAGCCTACTTTTTATCAGGGTCAGGACACGCGAACGAAGCTAATCTTAGATATATTGAGACTACACAAGAATTTAATTACTTACTCAGTTGAGAAATTGAATTGAGAACATATGAATACGTACTCACTATTTTGCCGTCCGAAAAAAGAAACCGAGAAAAACATATTTTATGAAAATTAAAATATGTGTGAAGGCGCTCATTAGCCCATTAACTTTGTTCAGGCACGAGATAGGAAGAGATTTAATTAACGATAAGATACGCCCATTTTTACTGATAAAACTTATTTAAAATTGGCGACAACTTGCAAATTGTTGATCCGATCTTCAATTTAAATTTTATGGAGATACCTAATACTGAGGCTACACTTCATCCAAAGTAATTAATTAGAGCGTTAAAATTCTCCGGGCATTTGTTTAAAATCACTGAAATAAAAATGGCAATGTCGTCTATTTAATATTTTTCAAATCACTGAGCAAAACTAGTTAAAATAATGTGGTCCAAGTAACTCACCGTCCATGTCCTCAGCCTGCGCAGATGTGGCCTGCTCTTCCGACGCGGTGGCCGTGAACGATGGCGCAGGAGTGGCGTGAGGATCGACCTCCCACTCGATTACGATCTTAGCCGGCTCAAGGGGGTCGCCGTTCTAGAACAATATCAACCTTTCTGATTAAGAGGCTGAAGCCGAAAATATGCTTTACTAAGTTCCTACTTATGAAAAATAAACCTATTATAAATAATAATATTAAATAATAATCTCTATATTAAACTAACATTGAGATTAGTTATTAGATTAAACTGTGATTTTGCTGGTGACGCACAGAAATGGCTTTGTAAGCAATTTTACAATTTAAATCAAATAATTTAATACGAATAGTCCGATTCCATAGAGCTCTAGGCATTTTCTGAAAGTTAGAACAAACACCGTTGCCATGAAGTACCACTATCGATCGATTAATTGCACGATCAAACGATTAACTCATTATGTTTCAATCGTCTGTTAAATAATTTATAAGACATTCAATGTTAAAAAAAATCGTTTTAAAATAATAGGAAATGAATAAAAAGTCCAATATGAAATTTCATCACCCATTTTTTCACCCTTAGGAGTGAGATTATTTCATAAAATGGTCTCACTTGACCTGTTAATGTTTTTTTTTTTTTTTTTTTGATACCCATCAAGTGTATCAAAAAAAAACATTAAAATCGGTTCAAATTTGGCGATATCGCGTGACATAAACACAAAAACATACATACGAATTGAGAACATACTCCTTCTTTGAAGTCGGTTGATAATAATTAAATCGCGATATTAGCGATACGCTTGCAGTCACAGTTCACACGTCATGGTAAATATCCCGTTTCTAGAAAAAAAAACACGTTCGTAACCATGATAGTTTCAAAAGTTATATGGCACGTACCTCATCACACTCCTCGACGATCAGAGATGGGAAGTGGCCGATGATACCGTTCACTTCGCCTGTCCACCAGCCATCGTCACAGCCATGAGCCTCGCGCGATACTATGCGGATTATCTGCAGAGAAGACAATTTTTTTTCAAAATTTAAAACGTGTTTGTCATCATCATTGGTGACTAGTGGCAATAAAATCTATCTAAGAAACATTATATTTAGTTTGGGCCTAGATGATGCTGTGTGCATTATTTATTTATTTATCACAAGAGAGGACGGGAGAATATTCGTAGCACTGTAAATCTGCACAAACCCCAATCACCCAACACGCTACGTTTTTTAGTGCTACAAGTCCTACGGAAGTTACACAGCTGCTACGAAACCCTACACTGTTGTAGGAGCTGTAGCACATCATAAGAATGACAGTGCTACGAATGTATTATGAGAGCTAACTACGAGTGTTTTTTTTTTTTCGTTTCACAGTTCACTTCGCAGCTGCTACGAAGTCCTACAACTGTTGTAGGAGTCGTAGCACAACGTAGTAGTGACAGTGCTACGTATGTACTACGCGACCTGATCACGAGTGATATTATTTTTTTACTATTTTCATAATTTGGAACCAACAGTCACCTTTCTTTTCTACTAACAATTATATGCGCATTCCCAATCGTAAGGCGTAAGCTTTGTAATATGGTTCTATAGTTGTACCCTTTGGCAACGGATCGCTAATAAATAACTGTTATTATTATTACTCTTATCTCGAACTAAAGCCTATAGTTGGTTACCCTACCACCGGTAATGTACTGTTATTATCATTATCACTACATTTATA
Source organism: Perizoma affinitatum (assembly GCA_961405105.1). Taxonomy (NCBI): domain Eukaryota; kingdom Metazoa; phylum Arthropoda; class Insecta; order Lepidoptera; family Geometridae; genus Perizoma; species Perizoma affinitatum. The sequence goes on along the minus strand of OY560185.1, from coordinate 3,508,482 downwards.
ACTAAAATAAATTTGTTTTTTGTTTTTAGAAAATCATCTCAACTCAACATATTTGACCTTGACATTTGTAAAGTATTTCAATCGGATGAGCCGTTTCAGAGATAACTGTTTATGGACCTAAAGCAAAAACAGGTTTCTGACCTAACAAAAATAAATAGAAAAATACCTGTCCTTCTTCTAGGTTCAGCTCATCGGAAGCTGTAGCCTCGTACTCATACATGGCGAAGCACCAGCCGCAAGTAGCGCGCTGCACTTTCAGTTCCAACTTCTCTTTCTTCGGTTCCTCGCGCTTCGTCACGGGCGCAGAGATCACGGAGATCTGGTCAGGAGATTGCACCACTTCGGCGTCCTCGCCGTCCACAATATAATCCACGGAGGAGAATGAGATCTGGGAGACTAGGCCCGGAGCACCTGAGCCGGAAGCCTAGACAGAGATTGAATTTAGGGTCAGGGTACGTGCTCCACCTAAGTTTATCCACTTGAGTGAAGCATGGAATATTTTTAAGGTATGCAGCGACAGTGACAACGTCTACGATTGCAGTAGGTCGCTACCACCGCCTTCTGATCATACTTTAAAGACTTTAGTCCGTCACCTGCGACAAGCAGCAGTGACAGGTGACAACGACAAGCGACAGTACTGGTTCCTGTAGATATTCTACGAATTTGTAGGAAGACACTTGTCACTTGCTTGTCACCGGTTACGGACTCTTGAAAACACTTCGCCTGTTCTGTGTCTTCCTGTTCGTTACCATTGTGATGGCACCGGTTGGGCTGTTCCACATAGCCGCGTTACTTAATCACCTGTTCGCCCTCGCGGTCCACGTCGAGGTAGTTGTGTGGCACGTAGCCCTCCTCGCCACGGTAGTTGCGCGCGCGCAGCCAGCCGTCACCGTCTCCCTCGCCGACCACCTCAAGTTGCTCGCTCTCGATAATGGATAGCTCATCCGGGTTTTGGGCCTATGGAAACCATGTTTGTTGCAAATATTCTAGTATTCATCTAGGTATAAATATTTGCCAAGAGAAAAACTCAAATATATATCCCTCGACCGTTTATACAATTTACATGGGGTCGGCCTTCCTTGTTCTTTTTCTCTATTGTGTACGATTTTGTGCGGTGTCGGTATGTAATAAATTAATCACGTGTATGTATGTAGTCTAGTTTACGTCAAACGCAATGGTGTTCAAAATAGTTAGTCAATGTACATCAAATCTGACATTTGGCAAATAAGTATCCTGATGGCGTTACTTGGTAAGAGTAGAGCGCGGTGCACTTGTAGAGGATGGGCGGCGGTACATCGGCGCTCGCCCCTGACGGCTCGGCGCTGGCGGACGCAGGCTCGCCCCAGCTTGCCTGCGTCGGGTCGTCCCACCCGGCGGTCAGCAGCTCGATCCGTCGGCGTTCCTCCTCCAGGGATGCTAAGATCAATGTAGCGTCATGATAACGGTCGATTCGGACCAAGACAGCAGCGGCAGAGTACGACCAGGTTCAGTTACGAATTGGGCTCGAAAAAATTACACGTATTCGCTTGCGGCGCACGCGATTGCTCTAAGCTGTGGTTGGTTGCGCTGACCGCTGCCATCTTGGTGTGAATTTAACCTTATAAAGTAGCCCTAATTCTATTCGTGACATTTGCATATTTAGCAACCACAATCACGAGTGATTTCAGTGTCTCACTGAATTCCGATAGTTCCGATAGCGACGTGTCGAAATAACTACACGTCGCTAACTTCGAAAAAACATAGGCCGACAAGTCATTGTTTCGACTGAACATACTTCGACAACACACACCTTCGACCACTACTTCGACAGACACTACTGCGACATTCACGTGTTAAATAATTATTAATTATCGAACATTTATATTTCTTTTGATTACGCTATTGATTTCATATCATAATTTGCAATCACTTTATCAGCATCATTCTGTCCATTATCTTCCCATCATAATTGTTATTAATGTTAAAGTTACATTAACAGTTCTCTAATTTTTTAAGATAACTAAAGTAATAATTGGTAAAAAATACTGATAATATATTGTCACTTTTAAATTATTTTTGCTAAAATAACGAATAAATCGTAAACTCACGTCTATCGTGTTCGATTTTTCAAGTACAAATCAAGCTCTATTGATTGGATATTCTCTTTAAAGCGAAGCTAGTTTCTTGAAATGCGTTCTTACGCATGTACTACTTGACTAATTAACGTTATAGAGGATACCATAACGAATTAATACTGCTCTTCAAATCCCCCGACGCGTATTCTATCAGGTATGCAGCGCCCACTCAAAGTAATACAAAACGACTTGTGCCGAGAAAACCTTTCTAATAACCACCCATGTAGTTAAGCCGAGTAAAAACGAGTAAATGATAACAAGCAAGCACAACATAATCTTACCCCCACACGTATTTACAGACTCCTTATGTGTGTCGTGGGCAAATAATAAAAAGTTAAAATTTCAAAAATCTCGATAAATAATGATTTTTAAAAATAAAGGGTTTTTTTTATTCGACGCAACAGTAAAGATTTATACTTTGCAAAAAATAAAAGGAAAATTCAAATTTCAATTTAAGCAAAAATGGTTTGGTTAAAATCTCAATTAATTGAATGTTTTTTATTTCGATGTGACGATAACGACGCGTCGCGACGTAACAAAACAAAAAAAGAAAGCAACATAAAAAAAAAAAATTTGGTTTAAAAAATGTTCATAATTCCGTTTCAGGCGTAAGTGAGGTAATGTTTACCTTCGGATTTGTACCTATTCCAATACAAATTTAACAAACAAAACTCTCGAACTTTTAGTTAAAATCGAATTCTAAAGCAACTACGTTTAGAATAGCTAATAGTTTCTCCTTAAATGACTTAATTGCATACTATACAGTCAGTATTATATTAACTTATAGGAAGTTAATATAATACTGACTGTATAGTATAAGCGCCAGTAACGATAATCTTGCGTCACACATCCGATGGAGGCAGAAATTAGCTTAGTGGTTTACTCATGCTTTGGAGTTTGTCTCCCTTCTGTTCGTCATGGTTTAGCTTTCACCATTACCACAATGTATCTTGGGGGCATTAGACCGATTAAATCGATGACATTGCCATGGTATATAAGTGTTTTTTCATGAAATATCTATATATATATTTAAGTTGCGATCAGCGGATGGGAAAAACTCACAAAATTTACTTTTTCAAGAATAGCCACAAAAAATATTTTATGTTATGTAGGTAACTCAAATGAAAACTTTTGTTACAAGTCAAAATAACCGAGCCATTCCGTTGCCAAAACTCTGCTCGTTCCATTGTCCAAATCCCCTATGTACATACTAGGTACTTAATTAATATTTATATAAAGTTGTGTATCGTAACTTTTATGAACACATTTTATACCCATAGATTTTTGAGATAATTCAATCTCTTTAAAAAAAACATATAATATAAATAAAATTTTCATTCTGGTCATTTCTGTATGATGAAAGAAAAGCGCCGTTGGCTCTTGGACTTCGTGGCAGTGTTAAGTGCGACGAGCGTTGAATATTTAATATCATCATTTTAACTATAATTTACTTTCAATATCAAGGCATTGCATTTATTTAATATTTTTACTGACTACGATGGTCGTGTCGGTAGCGTCTACGAATACCAATTTTATTTGTTATAAATTACGTAAATAAAGTTATTGGATTTCGAGAGACCTATACAATAAATTAGTGACTCGATTGAACTTTTTAAATATAGTGAAAGCTTTGTAGAGACTGTTTTAACCTTGATTAGTATGTGTGCGTTTAACATTCAAAACGGTGTAGTGAAACATCGAGGGGAAACTCATTTGGAACCTCAGTTTCGAAGAAATGACATAGTCCGCTGTCGATGGATTCGCTTGGTGAATGCGGTGCGCGCACGTCATCAGCTAGGTCTGACAGTTTAAACATAATGGTATATCGTATGATGTATAGCTTCAAAGTCAAGTTACCTGAAATTGAAGGTGCGATAAAACTGAACAGACCAAATTTGTGATGTGTGTGTACAGTATAACAAAGAGATGTATTCACCGTCAACATCAACGTCATCGTCGTCATCTTCATCGTGCTGCGAGCCTGAAGTGGTACGTTGGTGGCCGGAAGTTGAGGCCATACCGGAAGTGGATGGACCAGCTTCCTCAGTGTTGTCGCTGTCGTAGAACGAATCGGAGCTCGGCTGATCCTGTTATGAAAGAAATCTCGACTCCTTAAACCTATAGTTGAGCAATACCTTTCAAGTTGTGAGAAAATGCTTAGATTTATTAACCTCTAACTTGTTACGTTACCCTTAAGTTTAAAAGCTTAGTAGTCAAAGTTATTTCAGAATCTACGTAACTACCTAACTGCCTACCTAATTGTTAAAAGTTTATGTAGCGTTAACTAGTTTATGTAGTTTATAAAAGTTAACATACTTTTTGTTTTGTTTCTTAAACGTTTATAGCGATAGGACCACCCTCAAACACACATGAATGAATTCATATAATATATATCCTATGTAGAGTATCTAATTTAAAATTTGTATTGAAAGGTGTATTTAAAAATAAACAAATTAATAAAATGTTAAAAATTTTAAGATTTTAAGAACATTTGGATTTGGCTGTTTTGAATATGTACTTGTGTTGTGAAAGATATTGCTTGTGATCGGCCTCTCAAAAAAAAAGCTTTGGTTTTTGTGTGGTTAGTCGTTATTTAATATTTGTAAAGAAAGTTGGTTGTAAATTATGGACCAAAAATTATCTATAAGGTTTTTACGCTATAATAGAAGCACAGTTTTGCAATTTTTTTTTGTCTCATAGTTTAGCTGAAAAAAAATGCTGTAAGTAGTGATGTTTAAACGGGCGAATAATTTATTTGTTTATGTGCCTTGTGCGCACTCTACTAAAAAATGTGCCAACACACGCTTAAGGACGCTAACATTATTAAATGAATACACACACGAGTTGGCATATTTCATGACAATCAACAATGTTTCATTCTTTTTAAGATTATATAATAAGATAGAATTTTGGTGTAACTGTAAGCTTACCATTTTCTAAATTAAATAATTGTGATTGTATTGTCTCGAATACATCATGAGTTCTCTGAAGCGATACATTTTTTCGGCTGAATTAGACCTTCAATACTCTTTTGTATCTTGCTGTCGATTTTGTAAAGCTACAGTGACGTACTTGAAGTCGAAAAGAACTTCAGCGGTATATTCCGTGATATGGTCAATTACATTAACTAAAATCAACATAAAGCCCATATCCATAATTATAAAAAAATGCTTTCATAAGAGAACTATATGAAATTCTGATCAAAAAAGCATATAACACAGCATTAAAACATTAACTATAATTTAAGTAAATTTAAGTTTTTTTTTAAATAATATAACTCAAAATTTGTTAGCCTAAGGGCAGGATTTAGTGTCACAAATAGTTTTTGATTTACCACCTAAATGTAACATTCACCTAAATTTGCAAACAATAAATGATTTGATTCCACTTGGTCATTGGCGTTTTCCTATCTCTGCTCTGAGCGGTAAAAAAATATATTTCCTATAAAATATAAAGATCGGTTCTTACGCTGGCGGCCGCGCCGGATGCGTCCGTTCTCACGCTAAGCAGGCTGCTACTGCGCTGTATCGGCTCCGTCACACCGAGCTGGTCCATATCTTTCAGCCACTCCTCCACCGGCGCCCCACTCAGCTTCAGTACATCGAGCCTCGCCTCATACTTCACTTTAGAAGTTTCAGCGCGACGGAGTGTAGCACGCAACTCGTCTATACGCGTCTCCAGGTCAGGCCCATTGGGATCGTTAGGGTCGACCTACCGTCAATCCAATTTTAGACACGGCACAGCGGATGATAAATTCACTCACTTCAAAAGCCCACAACATACATGCGGTATACAGAATGTGCAAACGGAGGAAATAAAACCAAGCTTAAAAGCGTTCCCTAGATCCTAATAAGTAATCCTCTTTACAAATTGGTTATCTGTTATATCAGAGTCAGAAATACACGTAGTTGAAACTTCATTTATGAATTAATCATTTTTGTTATTCCCATAAAATTTGGAATTGGGACAACGTTTTATCATTATGAAAATCAAAAATGTGTGGACTTAAATTTTCATTATTCAAAACATGTATTGTTTAAATTTCTGAATTAAGAAGTACCAAGTACAAGGTAGGTACATAAGTGATTTGGTTCCGTTTTTGTTAACATTATAGCATTCTTTAGTAAGAACAAATAACAAGATTCTTAGCGGCGACATGTAATTAAATATACATATATCCTCTCATAGATAAGTACTTACATTTTAGTTCCCCATAGTCTGTCTAATACACGTTGTGTGACAACTTTAAAGGCATGTAATGCTAACAAGCTTTCTAGTGCTTTACAGACAACTTTTTTTCTTTTAATTATAGGTTATTCAAATTTAAACACATGACGCAATCACAAGGTGCAAAGCTTATAACGGTACTAAATTAAATTGGTGCATTTCCCGTGAGCATAATTCCAGTTTGCATAAATGTTTTGCATTTATTGAGCTTATTTGTGGTAGATATACGCACGTTCGCTCGATGCAACTAAACATGGAATTCAATTGGATTATACCATTTAATTAGATTAGTTATGGTAATGAGGTTTCAATCAAATAAACATTTCACAATGAAAAGGCTATGAAAGCCTATGTTTGCTTTAAATGCAACTTAAGCCGCAACATCTTAAGTCCAGGTTAACAGAATATATAATTTGCATTTGTAACCTGAATTAATTAATTAATTTCCTGAATTAATTGTTTTATTTTTATACGGAGTTTTTTTAGTTATTCTCCGATGTGCAAATATGAAGAGCTGCTTGATTATTTGCAGCGTGTGTTATTGAGGTATCGTATAATCCATCGGAAAACCAGATTTCCTGAAACTGTGAAAACATGGCCATGATCATTCAAGAAGGCATCAGCTCATTATCTCAAGCAAGCTTTTGAATCTGAACTCAAAGCTAAGCTTGCATTTAAGAGCCGTTTGACAAAAACAATTATTCTTGTTTTATGCATAGTGCATTTCTTTAAATATTTCTACTACTTTAGAATAAAGTTTTGAGATATAGAGAATTTTCAAAGATTTTTGTCTTAAAGAACACATTTTGAATATTACAGTTTGTTTTTGAACTGTTTATTTTATAACTAATGGTCTGGGCCTTGAAATCACCCTTCTGAACGTTACTATTAAAAAACGGAGTCTTTTTTATTAGACTAACTCTAACTCTATATCCTATATAATTTTGTTACGACATCATGAATATAACTATTATATTAAACTGACAAAAAAAATTACAAACATTACTGAAAACTACAACGATAAAATCTGCAAAAACGTTTGTAATACGTAATCTTGTAAAACGGCTCTTAATAAATGTTGTGATATCTATAAATGATTGGAAAAAAATAGTAAGTGAATGACATAGTTCTGTTTCTACCTACGAATCCATCGGGCGCTCGAAACGGCTTCAAAATACCGTTTATCTATGCCCCGATTAAATCCCCCGACAAACGTCTGAAGGTTCCCAAAAACTTAATATGCATGGTGAATCATAATCAAACCATTCAAATCAATACCCTCTCAAATCTGACTGGCGTTTAAGTATTTTGCAATAAACAATCACAGCTGTTTTGTCATATAAAGACAGCTGGCAACAACATTTAACGTCGCTTCGATGAATTAAGTGAGAACACTAGTACCTTCCACCTATATCTGACCTTCTGCCCACTCTCTCGCATAGCTTGGTAGACGTAGATCTTGCGGGAGGCGTCGCGGGCGATAGCTGTCTCGCGGATGACGCGTGTGGCCCAGCGACGAGCTTCTTGCCCAAGCGTCTGCGCCACCGACTCGTGTTCGATCGTGACATGTTCTACGGGATCGTTGTCGCACGGCTCGAACTCGTACTAAAGATAAAACGTGGCTCAGAAGGCAAACAAGTATACGTCCAAACTGTTGGTAAGCGGTTACCATAACCTATGGGCGCTTGCGAGGCACAGATATTTTAATACTACAGTTGTAACACTCTCTGTTGTAGTTGAACCTGTTACATAACGGGTGAAAAGTCTCACCCATACGCTTTAAACCGGAACACAGCAATCATATACATATGTGAGGGTGGGTTTTTCTGGGGACTTCTTTGTATATAGGACTAACAGAAGTGAGACAAGTCTTGAATGATGATAAAAAACGTAAACTCATCAGCATTGACTAAACAACAAAAAATTTAATTTATCTGACCCGGTTCTTTGGTTTCCTGAACATGTAGTTCATAAATAAACTTCAAAACTGTTTATATTTACAATTGCGATTCCTATAACTGCTCGAGTATTGTGTTCCTTTGTAAGTGATATTACGTACAGTTTACACAGGTTGGTAGTTCAATAGAAAAATGCGGTGAACATTTTTCTATTGTTTGCAAGTTTCGACATGAAAGAAAACTTGAATAGGTATTTGCTTTGTAGTTATAATAAGTTAACCAATAACGTACTCGTACCGATCAATTCCTTTGATATAACTTAAGCATGGTAAGTTAAATTATATATTTGCGATTTTTTTTTAATAAGGTAGATAACTTATTTATGTAGTAGTTACATATATATCCAAAATTTGGATATTAAAGGTAGGAATTATGGTATGTGATCCTATTTGATCGTTGATTCCAAGCGAGTTTTATAAGGTAAGTGCATGTTTAAATACTGCTAATTTGTTTAGAATTGCGCCTTAAACGTTTTATTGTAATTAAACGCTGGAGTAGCTTTAGAATAGAACGGGAAATGCTGTTCATAGACTAGGTTCTGTCAACATTACACTGAAAATGTACATTTGAACAAAAAAATATGTAAAAATTGTGTTTTACATTAGATCTTACTTTTATCCTTTTTTACCTTTTACCTAGTTCTTACTTTTATCTTGGGTATTCACTAGATGTTTCTAGAGGAAAAGTACTAAGATAATTACTGCCCGAGTATATTACAGGTTTTCATCATCATTCAACGAGCTATCTTCAAGAATGAAATTCATTATTTTTTTCCATATGACGCCATGAAAATTATATTCTTCAATTTGATGACTGAAATTTGATGTTAAAAAAAAATCCTGTATGTAACGAAATGTCTAACCAGACATTGTTTATGATTTAGTTAGCGAATTACAATTTAGGACATATAATCGAGTATTCACGTTGCGTCTCTCAGTCTGTAACCTGTCGAATGTGTACCTGGATATGCTGTTTCAGTACAGGGTAGTACAAATAGAGGCACTGCAGGTTGTAATCACGCGTCAACTGTTGGGCCTGGTCACGGATCTTGCCAAAGGAATGCTGGGTTGCAGAGCAAGTCAGCAGCTCGGTGCGACCCATCATCGCCAGGAACTCCGCGACCTTCTCGTATACCGATGCCTCCATGTGAGCCATGCAGGTTTGCAGCTCGGCCAGGAAATATCGGTTCTGAGAGACGTTTTATGTCAGTTAGGATTTGAAGGCATGAGGTATTGGTGGTATGGTAGTATGAAGTTTTTCGTGATTTCACAACATGCAACTATAAACACGAAGAAGAGCGACACACTACTTGTACTATCAGTTAAGAGATCGACAGTTTAAACGAAGTTAAGTTTGGGTACTTGAGAATCGGCGCCATTGTATTCTTAAATCAAAGTCATGGTTTAGTTATGTATTTACGTGACATGTTAGCTGAATCTATCTTACTATACTTATAATTATCCAGAAAATAGGCAAGACGCTAAATTTGGTCACAGTTACTGATGTAAGTAAAACGCGATCCACAAAGTACCCAACCAAAGTACCTATTCAACTTACTTTTGACGCAACTTTCACTATAGTATCGTAGCAAAAGACTGCAAGTAAATAATATTAGGTTTAAAAGCACCCCTAGGAAAATGGAAAAGCTCTTAGCCTCCATAAAGTAGTAACTGACGGCGACTTTGAGGCAAGTTCAGCGCATCGCAAATGGTAATACAATCCGCTAACAACATGCTCACCTACTTACTTATGCCTTTGTAAAGAAGAAAACGACAGTGAAAATTGCTAAAGAAACTATCTTTCGATTTTTATGATGAACGTAAGAGACGAGATAAGGATAAAATCCAGGGTAAATAACGTTATTTAACGTAATATTTTAATTTAGCTTCTCAAATGTAACTAATCACTGTGAGTTACGTTTTAAATGAAAAACCATGACGATTCCAAAATAAAATTCTTAAAGTAGCTAGCTAAAGATGCCAGACTAGCCAGAGGCACGAAAATAAAGAAGGGTCAGACAAAACTATACACGAAATCGTTGAAAACTGGACAAAAACAATCGGGGATAATAGATGCGACTTTTATTAGATATTTCGAAAACTGTACTTGTTATAAAACGCTTACATGGTCCAATGTTTTATAACTCTCTAATGAAATGGCTGATTCCAAAAGTTGAAATTGAATATTTTAATGATGATATCTAATGTATGTATAATAATTTTGTCCTGTTGTAGATATATTTTTATTATTGTATGCTCAAGAAGGGCAACTGTTGTTACTAAATGTTACCAAATTATTCCATCTTTGTACAAACAGTAAGACAAATAACGATTATTCTATTCTATTCTATGTAACTGCAAACTCGTTTACGAGTGTCACCTAGCCCTAGAGAGAATTGCGGCGAAAACAAACAGCCAACAACAGCCCACTCTGCAGATAGGGTTTAACCGAATAGGAATCAGCTGCCCACGCTGCCCCAAGGTCACTTCGCGAAGCCTGCGAAGATCCCAGGAAACTTAAGCGGAGTTGGCCTGGCTAGACTCACTAGCCAAAAACTCCCACGCATAATGAACCAATCAAGAGTTTAATGCGGTAAAGGTAGTCCATACAGAAACATACATACATATGGTCCTGAATTGCTAGGAGTTATAAAGACATCGACCTCAAATAAACCCAAACAGATACCATCGTTTATTTCTTGCAAATTGATAGAAAACCAATCTTAGAGACTCTTATAAACAAGGTCTTATAATTAGGTACACACTTAAAAAATAATCACGCACCTGGTGAGCGTTGGCCGCAGCAATACTCAGGATGTAGTCATTCCTAGCGCCGGTAGATTTCTCCTCGAGCTGGTCGCGACGGGATGAAACCTTCGCGCTGTTCTTCTGCAGCGACGATATCGATTGGAAGAAGGAGCCCTTCTTCTTTTTGATCCTGTTTGTCAATTTTCAATAATTAAGTCCCTCCTAATTTTTGTTTTTGTATTTTTCTGGTATTTTTGGTGGTAAGTAAATATTTGCATTCACTAATTTGTGAAGTCATATAAAATGATTTCAAAAATCACATTTTAATCGGCTAAGCCTTTTCGAAGATTACATTAAATGGTAATGGACGAACATACAAAAAACCTCTTATAGCAAACGCAAACGGGCTCCTTGTGTCGCGACTAAAAAGTAATAAACGTAAAAAGCTTTTATTATTTTTGTTCACGTGGTAACCATCTACACGTGGATTTCGAAATAAAAAAAATATACTTATTATACCAACCTACAAGGGTTTTAACAAAATAAGTCACAAAAAATACAAAAGGTAAATTAGACAAATAAAATAACGCCTGCAATATAGGTCTTCAAACAAGTAATTTCTCAATGTCGACATATTTGTAGATCGTTAAATATCCAGTTACTGAGAACTCAAAGGAAAGAATACTTTATCAAAGAGCGTTATTTATGGGGTCATTCATTTAAAATGCTGTTTTTCCCATTTGGAAAATTATACTTTGTTTTGACAATCATTTCTATTCGAAAAGTACTCCTATTTAAATTTCTGTTTCCCGGAATTGTATGTTTTTTGTATTGAAAAAATTGGACACTATGCTGGTACAAGCGTTCTGCATTGTACTGGAATTAACAGAAGAAAATATTCATCATAATTCGTTTTACTAAATAATTATGTCTATTGATTATCAATGGAAGATATTGCTTTTGTCGATTATTTCGCTATTACCAAGTTATATATTAAAATGATTTTGTTTCTCAGTACATACAAGAGAGTTCGTATTATATTTAACTATCAAATAACTACGTGGGTAGTAGGTACCTATTCAAAATAAAACACCTATTCTTGGCCTAGAATCACAAACTCAAAGGCATGTGTTATCGGATAGTGTTCCAAGCGATAAGACCGCCCATTTTACCTGGAATTATATTATCATTTTGGAAAAGTCGCGATACAAAATGACCGCACTATCTCAAGCTCCTGGACAAAGAATGCTACTCGTAACTATCTCCGGTCAAGAGAGTATGGTTCAGAATGCCTTCCTGCAATAGCGGAACTGAGCCAGTTAAACTACTAACAACTTAGTTTGAAACAATTGAATGCAATAGAAAGCCTATATTAAAACTTTTATTGTACTTATGTAAAGTTACAGTCATATGCAAATGACGTAGGTAAATAACGAGATTCATTATTATATATGTTACTAAGTAAGTATATAGTAAGACGTTAATCAGAAGTTTAAAGTAATGTACCCTAAAATAAATCGAGTAATGTTTGTAGTTCTAAAGTTGCTACCTACACTGAGTTTCTCAAAACATTTGTAGTTAAATCGGCGTCAGGTGAATTGTATACCAATTACCAACACGTTAATTTTGTGTAATTTTTGCAATAGTGAACTTTAATATTGCCACGAAGACAAGACTTCAGAACAAAAATACTACAATAAACCGAATTTAGTCAATACCCATTAAAATGAAGGTATACTGCTACGCACCATACACGAAACATGGAAGCCTACTATTTTGAAGATATGAAGATTTACATAATGAAGACCTTCATTTATTTTTGAGAAGTGCTTCCCTGAACCGAGATTTCGGGAATCAGAACAAACCATTCTAAATGGTTATTTTAATTGTATTGTCAATCAAAACTATGAATTCTTCCTAAATATGTAGTATTTTAAATTAGAAATACCATGAAACTCTACAATCTGTGGCGTAACATGTTTCGTTTTATTCGTATTTATGTATATTAAAACTACCACTAATACGTTTATTTTTATAAACGTTCTCTAACACTCTATTATTCTCATAATTACGGGCCTATTCCAACAGATGTGACAAAAATAAGGCAATAATGAGTTAATTTATAATCAAACCCGGGAAATCATTAACTCCTAATCGGATACCAGTGAAGTTCTCCATCGTATCTTGTTTAATCTTTACAAAAATAATAATAATATATATACCTACACACGAACATACAAAATACACCGATGAAACATTGGATCCATCTAAAGACTACTGCAAACTCTCCCGAACTGATCCAAATTACTAACAAAATGCCGCCTGCATTGACCCGTATGAAATTAACACTTGATTATCTTTTGCCTCGAGACGAGAATACCAAAATTAATTTATTTAAGAAATTTTCTTTGTTAAGATTTTTTTATTTACCGACATAATAATACAACTACTTTATAAATAGTAAAAATAAATTGAACTACCTTCAAAATATTAAACTATAAAAGCAGTTTTCTACCAGACTAATTAAGAGACTAATTATAGAGGACTATAATTATTATTTAAGTAAATTATTTTCTGTTATTTTAACAAAATACCTTTAGGGTAGAAAGTATTAAGGTTTATTTTCCGTCGTTACTTATTTTCTCGGTCGTGAGCCCTAATTAATGGGCCCGAAACTGCCCGAAAGTTATTTGTGTTTTATGTTATGTTTCTTTTAACACAAAATGTAATTACTTATAATCACCCAGGTGACAGATGTAAGTAGAACAAATATCTACGATCATAATATTGCCAACTTTTGCGATAAAGCTTATTAATCATAAAAAACCGTCACATTAGCACTGAAAACACTCATAAGTCGATTTTGATATGCCCGAATCAATACTAATATAAGTACTCTAAAATTAAATCTGGTTCGACAAATCATATTTATGTTTTTTTTTCATGATTATAAGATCGCTAGATTCCTGCAACTGGTTTCGCTTGCGTAGTACCTGAATATTACTATTACCACGTGTTTTCTGAAAAAAAAACATCAGCTGAAAAACCTTACCGGATTGAGTTAAAAACATACATATGATCTACTTATCATTGTTGCAGAGCCATATTATAATGAATACTAATGTTAAAAAATATATATATCGCCTGTATATTCTATAGAAAAACGATTTCAAAAGTCAAAAGCTTTAATTAAAATTAACCAAGTTTTGAAATGTTCATTTAGCGCCCTCTCTTATGACACCCTACTTAATTTGACTTAGTTTTTTTCCCTTTTGTACCTAAAAAACTTCCGCACTTTTTTTAAATACCCTGGCAACAATCGAATTCTATTATGTTATCCCTGCACGTTGTATAAGTAAACATATTTCCAAGTGTCCTTTCATACTACACTTCATATATGTTTTCAGTAGTATAATTACATTTCTTGATATGTGGGAATAGGTTATAGACCACTTACGAAAATCATATATTATGTATCAAACAATGACAACATAATAACACTTTACCTTGAAATGAGTTTTACTAACAATTGTACAAATGTTTATTTTTGAAAAAATATTTTATTCTAAATAAGGTCTCCTTTTAAGTTTGAAAGGCCTTTATAAGGGAACCTCGTTCTTTGTTATCTAGTCCAAACAAAAGGAAATAAAATACTTAAATTTTTATATTTTGGATGAGATTGAATGTGTGTATGAGAGTGATTTACAAATTCCAAATGTATCTCATCTATATAAGTTGAATAATGAGTTCAGTGGCGCAGTGGGCGAAGGCTCGCCTGAGATGCAGAAGGTTGAGGGTTCGATAACCGCCGCCGGACAAATGTTTGTATATGCAAATTAAATATTTGCATAATATCTCGGGATCTGGGTGTTTTCTATCTATAATATGTATGTATTTACAAAAAATATATAAGTAGTATAACAGTCATGTAGTTCCCATAACACAAGCTCTGGGCCTAGATGATGCTGTTTGAATATGTCCAGCATTATTATTATTATTATTTAAATACTCACTTCTCTTCGATGTCCTTAGCCTTGTCGCGAACATCGTGGGCGGTATGTTCTTCGTCGAAGTAAAGCTTCTTGGTTTTGTCCACATCCATCACGGTCAGCTGCAGCTCCTTATGAGCAGCCGAAAGCAAGTCCGTCCACTGTCAAACAATTACCAACATTAGTTTCGAAACAAATCATCTAAGCTACTTACTGCGTCCATGCGGTTGTACCCACAACTGTAAGAGTTCACTACGTCCTCTTGAAGGCCGGTGCGGTATTTAAATACTTCAAAAACAGAAGTTGAAAACAGTTTGATTGTTTTTTACAATCATGCGACAAAGAACCGCGTCCCTGATGAGCCGCATGGGACACTAACAGCTTACTGACCGTTCTTGCAGAGGATATGTACTCCGGCTACATGAGACACTGGCTGGTAGTGCTCAAGCCGACCTCGCCTAGTGTCTCAGTAGGCTAATGTATAGGTGTTTTGTTACATTTTATTTGCTTGTGTTGACTAACATATTTGTATAAGTTGTTTTTGTATACTAACAAATTATGAATCATTGGTCTGAAATAAACATTATTATTATTAATGTAAATTTCAACTTTCTTGAGGTTGGTTTAGGTCCCTACTGAGCGTCTTATAGACCTTTACGAATGAGGAAGCCACGAATTAGAGCATTTATATAACTAGCTGTAGCCAGGGCTTTTGTAGCTGCCCATGCGTGGAGACGTGTTAAAAAAAAACTATACCTACACCCATACAAATTTAAAAACACGTCTTTATTTATTTATGATGAGTAGCTTCATTTCCAATTTTCAAGTTCCTATCTTTACCATTACAAACTTTCAATTTAAAGATAGAATCATCAGATAATTGTTAATTGCCCACCTTAAGGCCCGGTATCCTCCAAAAATGAGCGGAGATATGTGTGATACCAATCTATAAAACCGCACGTGCCATTTTACGCGATTCTATTGGTCGATTTTACGCCACATATTACGCCTGTGCGGTTCAATTCGGAGGTGCTCTATAAACTTCAGTTTAATATTTTAATTTTTGTGTATTTTGCTATGGATCGTATGTCTTTAATAAATAATAATTATAATTATGATTATTATTAAATCTACTTTGTTCATCCAGCTTCACCTAGGCGAACAAGTATGATATCAGCAGTCAGTGGATTGACGTGTGCAATGTGAATAGAGCATTGACGTGTGCATAGGGACTTTTGCAGCAGGTTCATCCGTCACCGGGAAATATCATGTTTCATGGAAATCTAGGTGAAGGCACACTACACTCTGCGTGACGTGGTCGAGCCATCGCCGTTTCATGAATGCCGCTCTACTGTCATGATAAATAATAAAATAGTTTAAACTCAACAGCAAGGCATAGGTGAATTGCATCAAACGACACGGAACGGTATATTCAGGATATCAACCAATCATACTGAATTTTAGACGCTGATAGTTATGCTTGTCGCACGCGAACGTAAAACTGACAACTTGTCAGACACGTTGCAGTAAATGCCAGTCAACCTTAATACATATCGGCGCCGCTCTGGTCGCACGGCGAGACCTACTAGTTGATGTCATGCTTTCCATAGCAATTTAGTTGCCCCTAGCTCAGACTAATATGATGCAAACGCATCATATTAACCCTAGTGACTTGTAGTCACTTTTGCATAAGTACAATGCGAATGAAAAATACCGCATTACTGCTTTGTCGTTTGAATCGGTTAAGCCGTTTCGACATACAAACAAATGCATATGTCAAATAATACCTACGCAAAATATATCTTATTGAATGATAAAATATTGAAAAATTTTAGCCGAGTTTACAGATCAATATATATTATAAAATAGGTGGGACAATAACGCAGAGCCTGAAGAGCTGGTCTTAGAAACTTAAAATGACTGACTTTCTTTTCATGCTTTTTTTCCACTTATTAGTGGTAACAACGACATAACTGAACAAAGGACGTTACTTGCTCTTCCTCTTGCCCGATGTTTTTAATAATCCTAGACGTTAAACGAAACATGAAACACGACATATCAGGGCGTGAATTTTTTTTAAAGTGTGCTATTTGCACAATATCTGCAAGTGTGTGCGGAGAAATCCGACTGCGCACCCCACGCGACCCCTTTTATGCCCGCGTCCACCCCGTTCATCTGTGACATTCCCAAGAATCGTTTCGTCTATCGGACCATAATAATAGCGTGCCGTACGGCGTGAAAATGCTGTTACGCAACATGGCTCGGGACCAGTGAAAATAGCAAATAGCAAATCCTGGACGATTCCGTGCAAATAAAAATGTATATTCTGTTCGATTTCAATTTGTGACCTAAGTCATCGAGCGAAGGCAAAACATTGGACAACGTATATTTGTGGGTCACATCACCCCACACGCTGGCTCCCCCTCGTGTAGTGCTATTTCGATTGGAAGAATCAAGGTCAGGATTATGCATAAATAAAGCGTTTCACACGTCTATTTTTGAAGCCGGAACAGTCATTTGTTTTTATCTGTTTGTGCACCTCGCTCTAACATGCATGAATATGCAGAGTGTCTAAATAAAGAGAGAGAGTGTAAACGATTCCCCGTCTAGTCTATAAAATTGCCTTAACGTATGCATTGTTAATACGTAGAAAGCTAGGAAAAATAAAGACGTATTGATAAACTTTGTTTAGTTGCCGAAGTGACCTCATGTGTCCTTAATGAATTGGAAAAGCCTTTAAAAGTTTATGTGCAGTTTTAACTGAAAGCTTCACGTTTAACTTTGTTTTAACTTGGCGTTCGCGCGAATAACGTTTAAAAGTTAGACACAAAGTTAGCTAGTTTAAAGCCTGAAAAGGAGGTTTATGATATGAATGACTCGATCATGTTTAGAAAATAGAAAAGAAAGAAAATATATTTATGTTTAAATTTTGTGTTCAATGGGACACTTGAAATTTAAACACAAAATACTTAATAAAAAACACACAAAACAGATACTTAACATAAAACAACGCGAAACGAGACGAACAGACAAACTAAGTACCTAACTTTATGTTGCATGGGGTCAAATAGGTCCCCGTCTCAGCATTACCCTGCACCAAAAACCTAATAGGTCAGGTGCAGCGCTGGTTTTCAGACGGGGATGTTGGTATTGTGCTTACCTTCTTGGCGACATTCAGTTTATGCTGGCGAAGGAACTTGGACTCGTCGGCGATCTGCTGCTGGAACACCTCGACGGCGGCCAGCCGCGCACGTGCCAGCTTCTCGTTCTCCTCCAGCACTGTGCGCCACACATTCCACATGTTCCTGTGTACACATATATGCACGCTATATATGCTTATTTTATTTAATGGTATGTATTTTGCAGCGATGCCTCGCAGATCTACGTACTGAGAATCATTCAAAGTTAAAGTCAAAATTCATTTATTCATTAAAATCACAAGGATTACTTTGAAATGTCGGTTTTATCTACTGCCTGACACTCCGCGACCAAGGCAGGAAAGAAAGGCAAGAAAACAATACGGATTATTATTTTCAATTATCCTTTTACAAAACAATAGGTACCTACATTTTTTATCGAGTTGGAGCATTTTTAATCCCAAGAGTTTTTATCATATAAATAATCCGATATTTTATAGTAAGACTTTTTATAAAGTTTAGTTTAATTACGTTTATAAATGTATTCATCGTCAATGTTTTGTATATCTCTTGGGAGTTTGTTATAAAATAGTACACCATCCCCTTTAAACGATTTACGCGAGTTTATCTTTATTTCTAGTATAGATCTGTGTATCACTATTTTTTTTAAACAAATCAATATTTTTGTGATCATACATCAGATTTTCTTAGATGTATTGACAAGGGAATGTCATCTGCAAACAATACAACCTCATGATCGTCCCTCATGAGATAGGGTAGATCATTAAAGTAACTCACTAAGTAAGATCACTAAGCACAAAAAAGTCCAAGAATTGATCCCTTCGGTACACCCATAATAACCAGAGGCCCCGGAGAAAGCTTTCCATTCACGTCAACTCTTTGTACTCTGTCACTTAAATCGGAAGTGAGAAAGTCTAGAGCAACGCCCCTAATACCATAATATTGTAGTTTCCTGGCTATTGTGTCATGTTTTACGCAATTAATGCCTTAAATTAATAGATTTAAGGATGCAATTAATGGACAAGTCACAAAAAAACGCCTCATCAAATATGTGCGATATTAACTCCATACAAGTATTAGTCGTAGAGCGACCCTTAGTAAATCCGAATTGTTTATTATGCAGTAAATATTTAATTTGAAATGTCTATGCAATTGATTTAGTGAGAATTCGTTTTTCAATAATTTTAGAAAATTTGGGAAGTACTGGTAGGTTTAAAATTACCAGGTTCAGACTAAGTACTTGATTTGAAAAATTGAGTTATGTTACTGTGTTTCATTAATTCAGGGAAATCACTAAAGCCATTACACTCGTTGAATATTGAAGCTAGTCACGAGCAATTATGCCTATCAATGTTTTCATAAAGAGTTTGAAAGCTTTTATGATGTCATTACTATTAACATAATCAAATTTGAATCGTGTTTTGCATTCCGTATTTTTTTTGAACAGTGATTCTGGTTCTTTGGTAGAGGAGTTTAAGGATTTTGGTAAAAAAATTTTAGACCGCATTAGCTACATCACTATCCAGATTGATCATGACATTACTAATTTTCAAATTAAACTTATTGATCTTAATTGTGACTCTTCCAGTCTCACTGTTGATTTTTTTTCAAGGTGGATTTTACTTTGTCGTGGCATTTTTTTATTTTTGAACTTAAATTACGCGCTTATGCTTCACGACAATCTTGAAATAATAGGTGATGTAATTTCATATTGGACTTTTTATTGATTTCCCGTTATTTTAAGTCGGTCTGAAAGTCTTATAAATTATGATTTGACACACTTTTACAAGAAATAACTTAATTGTAATGTACTTGAAACAAACGAAAGAAATAAACAAACATAACAGATAGTTAGTAGATTTTTCTTATGATTGGGCATTTTAAAATTGGATCGAAATAAGGTCTTATTACGTTCCAATTCCGGTTACACAGATTTTAATATTTTATGAGATAGAGGCGTAGGAAATTATTGAATAAGCTAACTGAGCTAATGTAACAGCAGAAATCAGCACAGATAATGATTATCATTATAATCACAAGTACTTACATATGCAAATATGCAAATGTTTATCTTCATGGTATTGTATTTCTAAATCCGATCAAATACTCTTCGATAAACTCACTTCACGGCTTCGAGCCAAAGATTTGGGAGATTCTAGCTTCGATAGAAACTTCCGCCTAGTGAGCGAAGTATCTACTTTTAGATAATTTATAAGACATTAAGTATCAAAAAACCGACTTCATATTACGGGGAACTGCTTATTGGACGGAAAAGTGCAATAAACAATTTCATCACCCATTTTTTCATACTTAGGAGTGGATTATTTTTCATAAAAAACCTATATAAAAAACTTACTAATAACCTTACTTAACTTACATTAAAGAAAGAATCATTAAATAGGTTCACAATTGGCGAAGATATCGTAACATACACACAAAAAAAACATACAGACGAATTGAGAAACTCCTTTTTTGAAGTAGGTTGATAGTAATTAAATCGCGATATTTGCGATACGTTTGCAGTCCTAAGTTTACGGTTTCTATATTGCAGGTACTCTATCATCAGATCATGACACACCTTATTTTGCTTACTCTTTCTAATAAAAAACAAGAGAAAATAATGTTACGGCTAGTCGTGATTCCATAAGCGGATGAAGTTTTATAAGTTTTATTAGGTAAAATAGCAATCCCTCAATAATTAAACCAGTTTTTGGACCATCTCGTGATCATTATCTATCAACAACAAAAGAATAGTCAAAATCGGTTAACAATTTGCGAAGATAATAAGGTAAAAAACACAAACGATAAAAAAGACATGCAGCTGAATTGAGAACCTTCTCCTTTTTTTGAAGTCGATTAAAATATGATAAAAACGAAATTCATTATGAACTTAGGTCTCACTTATATAAGCTGTTGGTTGGTTTGTGAAGCACGCATTCATAAATAATGTTTACAACGCAAGGCTACTTGATCCGCTGCGGTCCCTATTCGACCATTGTTTTTGATTAGAATTTGCGTTCACATGCTGCATTGCGTACTATGGATTGGGGTGTGTAAAAGAGACACTTTGGGCAGACATGTTTGATTTTTTACAATCGTTAACGCTATATATATCTATATAATCTAAACATGTGACGTCATCGAAATTTTTAACTAGTTTTCATTAATAACACCTATCAAAGAACCATCCTTGAAGACATGCAAATCGATTGCGAAAAACCGTTTCGGAAATAAATGGTAGCAGACAAACGAACGAACCCTTGTGGCAAATGCATAAACCAACTCCTAACATCGCGGGTAAAAACAAATTGGCTAAGTGCTAACTCGCACGTGGACGCGCGCACTGAGGATTCCGTACTATGGTTTTTTGTTGCTCACATTAGTAGGTACCGCGAAGGAGAAGAAGAAGAGAGAGTTATGTTGTATTATTGATCCTCTTCCATAAACCATTTAATTAAAATCTCTGAAAAGCGGACCAAAAAGTCATAAAAGGACCTTATATAATTTGTTCACCTGTAGTGTAAAACTAAACTACAGAACGGATTTTGATGAAACTTTGCAGCAATAACTTTATAGTATTACCGTTATTCTGATGTAGCTTATACATCAGAACAACATATAGGCTACTTTTTATCTGGGTACCACGCAGGCGAAGCCGTGTGCAGAATCTAGTAGGTACATATCGCTCACAAAACCACGTAATATTTTCATCCAATCGCAAACAAATCACACTCATGATATCACAAATACGCCTGCGGTAACATTGAATTGTATGGAAATGACATAAGCTATGGAAACGTCACGTAGTCTGTAAAGCGCAAATTAAACCCGCTAAGTGGGCTGCAGATAACGGAAGCTGCAATCTCCGTGAGTAAATGAGCGTTTCCACCCATCGTATCCCGTTCCACTCATTCTTGCAACGGATTGCCACTAAAGTGTAGTATTCCAAACGAAAAGTAAGCTTCTGCTGTGACAAACACATTAGCGATCGGTCAATACGCGTTGGATTGAACGTTCTAAAGTAATCTAATTAAACGAAATAACCTTATTAACTCAATTCCTCCCGTGATCATGGCACATGTTACTGTGAAGAAATATCAGGAAACATGGTAGATATTTTTAGTAAAACATTTGTTCATAACAAATATAATGTTTTAATTATATTTTCAAAAGTTAAACCTAATTAAAGAAAGTTACTGTTCGACACAGTAGAAGCAGAATAGAAGTTTGAACAAACCTTAGACGTCGGCCCAGACTGATTCTTTGAACCAGCATCCACGGTGGTAATTGTATGACACTGTTGAAATTTGACGTGACTACTGCCGAGTTTTACCTTGACAAATTTGCGTTTAGCGTGAGGTATTTGTCTAAACACCCTGGTTTGTCATCCAGGAGAGCGTTGAGCTTGAGCGATGATGACATGACATTTGTCATGTGATTTTTAGTATATACCCCTTTCTACGAAATGGTCACTGATTTATACCGAGAGAACCAAGTCCGTTACAAAAGGTAATCTGCCAGATGGCAATGAGCACCAGCGACGTCATAACTACTGCAAGCTGAGGTACCAGATCTGCCATCATAACGCGGAGAATTGCATAAAGGCGACGGCTTAGAAAATGTTCACTCTGCTCTGACGCACGGCGACAATGACGGCGAAGTGGAGACGTCAACTCAACAAGACCATCTTTAGGTATGAACGTTTCATTTTTCTTTTATATAAAAAGAATAACCGATTTTTTGTATTGTACTCGTGTTCTCAAATTTATACTCAGTTCGTAGATTATCATCTCCCGGAATAAGACTTATAAACGGACTTGGTAAAGTAGGGGGTAGTTAGAGGCAAGTCCGAATATTATATTTGGCATATGCCACGTTTTGCATAGTAGGTACATAGTATTCCACGTGGCAGGGCACCGGCCCATCGCTGCTTATTGGAACACTATTTAACTGATTTTACACCTACAGCGGCTTTCTCTATGTACGTTTCAAGTTTTAATGTGTTAAATTGGTACACGGTTTTAAGCACATGCTTACTATTGTGCATAAAACTAAGCTAAGCGTCTACGAGAAATATGACACTATTTCATGGAAAAACTACTTAGCCTACAGTTCACCAACAAAATATACGGACGGTCAAGTCTAACCATCGATTATGATGACAGATTCCAATGAAATAATGTATTAAAAAATTTTGATTAAGATCTAACCATCCGTTACTGTGTTGGTGTACTCGGTCCTGACTCTTCTACTGTGGGTATGAGTAGGTAATTTTAATGTAGATGCAGCAAGTTTCAGCATACCAGGGCAATTATATATATATTGCTTTTTAATTTTACTAGGAAAGCAAATTAAGATTGAACGGTCGGACCTGGCCACCATACCATCAGTCTACACGAAACACATGATACAATACAGGGACTTAAGTTTACCCGAGCAAAGCCATAGCATAGCTAGTTTATAATTTAAGCAGGATAACGAAAATGTTTACTAACCAATCGCACATCTCACATAATTTGCTACGATCGGCACAGCAGCAATATTTATCTAAAATGGATTCTATAATATTTCGTTTTAATTTTTTATTTATTATAAAGGAATATGTATGTAATTTTACATATTATTTATATTAATATATGCCCATATAACTAATATTTATAAAGGAGTATATAAACCCGACTTTGGGTTAGTATACTTAAAACAGGAAATTTATATAAAATGACATTCCCCATTTTTTCACCCTTAGGGGAGGGATTTTTTCATAAAATTTATATGAGGCCACCCTTGAGAAAAATAGAAAATCGGTTCACAACCCCATATTCATTTGAATCGGTTTTGAAGCCGGTTGAAAAGATCCTAGTTTCTTGGCATGTACAAAGAGTAAGAAAATGATCGAAACTTTGTTACAATTCGCATGATGTAGTTAGTGCAATTAAAGTCACAAACTGAAAGAACTCGTGCAATAATCCGAAATATAGCCTTAGAAATGTTGATGAATTCGCCAAATAATGAGCTTCAGTGCTAGTGCAATTTGCTCATTCAGTCCTAACTGTATAAACTGTCAGTTAAATACAGCAAACAATTCAAAGGAATGTTAAATTGTTGAATCAGAGAGTAGTTAGATAAAGGGATGCCAGATTGGTCCAAAACGAATTGGTGATTTAGTTATCCTACGGTCAGCTTTCTGGTTTGATTTTGGTATAATTTTAGTTTCAAGAAACGTTATTGATTCTTTACCATCATACGATATCCCCATCGTCGCAATTTGTTTTTGATCGACTGATTGAAGCATCTTAAGATCCGTAAAATAATCATTATTTACGTTTACAAGTTGGACAAATCGGCATGTTTGTATGTATATGTGATCGACGATAACCGTCAAATGTAACCATTTGAAGGTTATCGTCGAATCTAATCTTCATGAAATTTTAATTGTGTTTAGTCAATACAAACATAATTCGATCGGCGAGTCGTTTTCAAAATAAGCGGGAGGGGTAATATATGTGGATGATTTTTGAAATTACACAGTTTGAATAAAGATCATGAAGCTTTACTATTCAACCATCGCAAGAACTCTAGTTCGAGATAAACTTCTCGTTTAATTACGCCATTTTCTGTTTGTCTGAAAGTATCAGAAAAAGTTAATTGAAAGAATCCATAAAACTGGCATACTACCTCAACAATAAAACTGTTAAATACCTAAAACACGTTTTATTAATGTTTCATTATAAAGACAAAATTACTTGTTTTATTCTTGTTTATGGGTTTTAAATCTAAATATTGATGTCTATTCGGTAGTAAATGTCACTTTAGTTTGCACTGTAAGTCTTTGCATTTAATTGCAGTACCTACTTAAGGTACTTTAAAATACCAGACAGTTTCTTATTTAAAACGACTTTTGCGTTCACGGCGCTTCGATATTTTAATATTTTCCGCGGATGGGGAAGCTTATGTCGGGTATTAAACGGCGTCGTGCAGCGAAAGATGATTTTTCAGTCCATCTACTCGAATTTCGAGTGACTGCATCACTCGAAATAGAATGAAATGGGTTTTTCAAATTGCGTTTTATTCACTTATGTGCTTTCTATTTACTTAAATGCTCCTATGTAAGTATATAGAAAGCTATAAAGCTTCTACAAGTTTCTTTTTTTTACATTAATTTACACGAAGCGTTCTCAAAAGTTATTTCAAACTCGTGAAGACCTTCAGGTCGGGCTTAAAAATGTTAATTCGTTTGCAATTAATAACATATTAATAATTACAATGTAGTAATCCTGGAAAGTTTACATAACAAGATGCTTGTTTATGTGTCAGTTTAAAATAATATTTATGTAATTTTTCATTTATAGGTAAGTACCTAGGTATCTTATTTTTATACATAGTGTAATTCTTTATATCCAAATCATGTCGCAAAACTCAAATATTTTACGATTTCTAGTATTTCTTGCAGTTAGTATTCTAATAACGATCTGTGGAAAAGTAGTTTCCTATTGGTGATTTATTAAATAGTATACCAACAACAAGGAACAAATGAACGAAATCACCAGACTGACCATAAAAATCGAAGTTTATTAGAAACTACATAAATAGCCTAGTTAGACATAGTACTATTGGAACGCAAATCAAATTTACAGTTGGGGAAGAAATACAAATTAAACTGCGACCCTATCTCCAAGGGATAGAGTTTGAAAGGGTAGGCTTTATAGTAGGCTTAAAAAGGTCGGTGGAACATATGATGCGACGATGTCACAAGTCATTGACATTGGTAATTGAATAATCGGTGGGTTGAGCACTGCTACATCGGTCATTGTCAGAGTTATGCACCGTTATATCTTTTCTAAATATATACTCGATACAATCAAACGGATATAACCAAATGAGGATGCAAATATAATCTGTTTGTTAAAACAACAAACAGATTTTATTTAACCCGTTGTGACGATATTTTTGAACGAATTAAACGTAACTTTTTCTTCTTCAACTTTTTTACAGGCTTCTTACGTTTATTCGTTGTTCGTGACCTAGAATAACAAACCATATTAAGAATTCTGTGGACATATTAATGGTAACTATGTGCAAGTGAAAACCATTCAACTTGTCAAACGTTCGTCACTGAGTGACTTTCAGATGCAGAAAAGGTTGGCTGGTTTACCTTATGAAAAGGCGAGATTGAGGCTGTGAGTGTTTTTAGACTTTTCATGCTCTAAAAGTGTGTCATTTAAGCTTAGCGTAGGTAGACTGTTATTAAAATATATGAGTCACATATCATCACACAGTGTATCTTTTACCTTTTAGGTAACTGAAAGGAATGAACGAATGAAGTAATTCTTATTTTAAATTTTAGTTGTTTCTGTCAACTGACTACATTTTTTTATGTTTTTTTTAAATGGAATTGAATGCGACCTATACTGCTGCACACCAATAAACAATGCGTCAATGCGTTTATCATTTTTTTTTTAAAGTTGATGTTGCCGCATAATCTTTAATTTAGAACTGTTATTGTAGTAGGTAAATAGTTAATTTTGATTTCTCGCAATCAAAGTGAAAAGTAGAGTATTTAACTCGGGACTAAAAACACTTAAGCCGGGATAATATGTGCGCTTTGAGGCACCAGTCTCTGTCGTAACTTTGAAATGGTTAATGCTATTTCTATGAAATATAATATTTCGTGTAGAGATTTGTAACAGAAATAGAATGTGATAGTCACCGGAGGGTAAAGAGGTAAGCTCTTATGAGGGAGTTTATTTACATATTTGGCTAAAACCCACTCATAAAGTAAAGCTAGGATTGAAAGTTACTCCTTATATACCTTTTATTTTCTCAAATCATCCTTTGTTCCTCTTATTTATCTATATTTACGGAACACTTGGTAGCTATAAATATAACAGCCTCCATTAGTCCACAGAATGGACTAGGCTTTTGGCTATCGTTCAAAGTAAGATGATTAATATATTAATTGGACAGATATTTTAATATCACCGATAGCTATTTTCCATGTTTATAAAACACGTTCATAAAATGAGTTTATTATGTTTTCTGAAGTAGAGACACATATAAAATTGGAAGGCACATCATTGTATGACGTGCCTGGGACACGCTGTATGCTGTATGATAAGCATACATCGTGCCCCAATATGAATACAATCCCGAAAGGAGGTCATTGAACAATGTATGTTACTATTCGATTATTCAAAGAAAATTCAATTTGGACGTGACATGACCATCATCAAGGTTTCCTGCAAACGTGCTCTTGGCACATCCCTAAAATCTGCTGCTTTGATAGGGTTAATAACCTATAAGACGACTTTGAGATTCAAGTTTGTTTGGGTTTGTTGAAGTAAAGTTTGTTTGGGTTTGTTGAAAGGACCTAGTGCGCATTTAGGAGGAAACATCTTAAATGTTTGCTGCTAAGTTTGCAAAATTCCCCTAATAAATATCCTTGTTTTAGTTTTAATCTACATAATAGACGATAAACGTGAAAAGTACCTATTGCTGATAGGTATAGGCATTGCAATAGTTTTATTTCCGTTTTTGTACCAAATTACTAAGAAATTATATGTGATTTTTTTATTAAATTTGACTAACTTCCGCTGCTCAGTTTTTTTTCATCCGGTACAATAAAATGATCATTACAAGGTACTGCCATAAAAAAACGTTTTTTTTTTTCAATTTGATTAATTTTAAGGCGTTAATCACGCTTGACCAAAATTTTTTGGATGCCAAATTGTTTTTCTCTAAAAGGAGCTGATTTTTCAAAAGAAACTGCATCTGTATCTCCTCTAGTTGTGGGGGCTCTCCGGGGTGCCCCCGTACTGTCCCAGTTAAAAAAACACTCTGTATAGGCTATAGAAGAATTACAAGTAATATCAGAAGAGTAGACTGAAGAGAAGTATTCAGCAAACAAGATGGCTATATCAGAGTTGTGAGTGTATGATTGAAGGAATAGCTACTACGTTTACTCTTAATAAATGACCATAACAATTTAAGACGGTTAGCATTTTCTTCAGCTTTAGATAAATATTCTTTATAAAATTTGTCAAGATAGGTGTCACACCGATGTCTTAGGATTTCAAATTCAATATACATATATATATATATATATATAAGCCCACGGTTTATATATTTTTTAAAGAACAGCTGTAAAACTGGTTTTTGAATTTGTAGGAATGTAAAACTTTTAGGGGTGAGTAGTTCCCGAACCCCTTTTATGAAACTCTCATATTTTTTTGTGTACAAGCAGAATAAAGATATATTACTCTAAATGTTTGGTTTTTTAAGTACATTTTTTCATTTATAAGCAATATGTCGAAAAATAAAATTAATATTCTAATATGTTTTAGTCATGGCAGCAAAAATTCTGTAAAAAAAATAGCCGGAATTTATGGATTTTTTAAAAATGAAACCTTTCCTTTATGTTATAAGCCGAGCAGGTGCTTAAAAATCTTTCTCACTTGAGGAGGTCAAAGATGTGCTTTGGTTAAAACCGTATACAGAAAAAAACGTTTCATCTAACCTGATCGATAAAGGTTCAGCATTCTCATTTTACGTAGTGGTTATCAATACCTAACTAGTCTGTTGTGGTTATTTCTTCTATGGTTCTACGGTTCCAATATACAAAAATATAGCCATTTAACGAAATCTTTAGAGTAATATATCTTTATTCTGCCTGTCCACAAAACATATAATTGTATCAAAATAGACGAAGGGGTTCGGGAACAACTAAATCTTAAGCTCTTCTTTATACAATGCGCTTGTAAGGAATATGCTTGAGTGGACACTGCTCTCAAGCATATTCCTTACAAGCGCATGGAATCCAATTTACAGTGTTCATTCTCAAAGAATTGAAAGCACTCAAAGATCTTTCAATCAACATTTTGCATTTACTGCATCCGGTATATCATTTATAAGTCCTTGACCGCTTATACTCAAATTGTTCCAAATGGACTGACGTATCGCTGACGTAAAGGACAAGAATCATCTCCACAAAGTAATAAACGGTCAACTAGATTGCAAAAACATCCTCAAATGTATCAGTTTAATGTCCCTAAGGAATCCGAGGCATTCTATAACCAACATTTTTAACATACCCTTTGTCTTTTTAAACTTTATTTCGTCCTACCGCTGTAAAGTAGGTTACGGTAACCGATGGGCCGTATCAAGCATACGGACACTAAAGTTTTATAAAAAATAAACTACATTGTACTTCAGCGTCTGAGGCAGATGCCGTTCGCTTTATTGTCATATATTTTTTTTGCTTTATTTTCAATGTCATCGCGCGTTCAAGGTGCAAATCAAACAACTCAGGAAGCAGAAAATTGACAATTTGCCTACCATTTGGTCGTGCCAGATCTTGTCTCACTTATTTTTTTTCCGCTTTCTTTAAATAAATCCGTAAAATATTATTTCCATGGAATTAGAAAATAGAAGTCATGGTTTTTGTAAACAGCAAACGTGTTCTTTATTTCTAAAATTTTATTTTTATAGCTTTTATATCTTCTTCAAGTCATATAGCTTTTAGTTTTCGCGGAAAATTGACACTTTACTTCTAGTACTCTCGTTTTTCCTCTTTGTTTTATAAACACAATCGGGACTGGCTCCTAAGTATTGCGAGTTTTATGTTAAATCATACAGACCGCAGCGGGCAATTTAATAGTATTTCGCACGCCTTGCTGAAGCAGAATGTAAATGGACCCTTTTTATATTATTATATTAAAAAAAGAACTTTTGATACATACCTACATTCTTGCGAATAGATGACGATGATTAGAGAAGTAATCGAAGAGAAGATTTCGTCTCTCTCAATGGTCTTTGGGATGGAAATTGAAATACAAAACCATGATGTGATTTGTAGCTCAAATCATTACGAGAATATTGATTACACTGATCAGTAAACCAATCTACACGGATATGGAAACGGACACACTTACCTGTATCACTGATATTATAATACTATGATATATCCACATTATCCCAGAATATAAAACCGATACGGACACGGACGGAAACTAGGTCAAAGCAACTCTGTCCTGAACTTGACCATGCTACGTGATTATATGCAGCCTAAAAATAGGATATTTTTTATTCTTTATTGTACAAACAAATAAACACTCACAGAAGACAGAATTAAATGACATTTACAAAAGCGAGCTTAACCCTAAAAAGAGTTTCTTCCAGCAAACCTTGAGCTAGAGTGAGGCAATTGTAGAGGTAGGATCGAGTACAGAAAAAAATAACTAAACCATACTAAAATATGAAGATACTATATCTATATATCTTCATTCTATACATAATTTCATATTCTATACATAATTTAGAGAGACAGATAGTGATCTATAACTTTTCTTCTGAAGACATCGATTTAAGGACTATTACATATAATATGGGGTAGGGCATTCAAACGCTTAACCGCATAGACAATAATTGATCCGCTGTAGTGCGAGGGAGTGAGAGGGAGTTCTAAGTAGAAGGGACTTAGAGGTCCGATACGGCATACCGCGAGGGACCAGAAACTTAAAACTCTCACGGAGATAAGGGGGAGATAGAGGGCTGTAAAGAACCTTATAGAGAAGTGTCCGAACATGAATTTCACGACGACGACTAAAAGGGAGCCATTTGAATTGGGATCTAAACTCGGATACGTGTTCAAACTTGCGCAATCCGAATATAAAACGGATGCATAGGTTTTTTATACGCTCCAGTTTGTTTATAAGTTCTTCCGTGGCATCAAGAATAAAGACATCAACATAATCAAGAAGGGGTAATATCAAAGTTTGGGCAAGTGTGATTATTGTTTCAAAAGGAAGAAACTTCTGGAGGCGCTTGAGCGACTGAAACGCAAAATGAACCCTTTTACTGACATCATTAATATGACCTAGCTAAGAAAGCTGACTTTCAGACACACCAATGTTTTTAGCTTTACTTGAATAAGGAATAATCACGTTGTCATAACAGTGTCATGTGTCTGTCATGTGTCGATTGAGCGATGATATTGAGGCTGCCCAAAATCAAGACTTGAGACTTAGAGGGATTATACAAGAGACCAAACGATTTTGCCCATGTTTTAATTATATCGAGGTCAGCGTTTATTTAATATAAACATAGATAGAAAACTAATAGAAAATTACTTATAGTAATTTGAGTATAGAAATCGCTTAATCGAATATAGTTATAGTGGTAAATAGTACGTAGACAAGGTACTGCTGCGGTTATTACCAGGTGAGCATTGGTAATTTTTTTAATAAGTGCTACCTACAGATACTCAATACTCAATATATTTATTGCTTTCACCTGGTAGATATTATATAGATGGTGTTTTTATGTAGGTATATCACATGAACCCTGCCTAAGGGTATATTAACAGATAGGTAGGCAGGCCGAGGTTTTGTGTAAACAAAACTAGTAGGTACGATAAAGTTAAGTAGGTCGGCAAGGTTGGAATAAAATAATTAAGTAGGTTAAGTAATTTTTCTTTTATTATATCATTAGCCAAGATAGGCACTTTGATCACTTTTACTTTTATTTATTTTTAAGAAAGTTCGTTAGCTTCTTAGTCTAAACCATTGCTAATGTCATCTGTAGTTATCTTACTTTTCCTAGTG
Organism: Perizoma affinitatum; assembly: GCA_961405105.1. Lineage (NCBI taxonomy): Eukaryota > Metazoa > Arthropoda > Insecta > Lepidoptera > Geometridae > Perizoma > Perizoma affinitatum. Next base: position 3,476,691 of record OY560185.1, on the reverse strand, counting down.
TTAAGAATCGCGTGTTTATATTGTGTAAATGTGTTGTTATTTTTCGTTAGGTACATTGCTCATTACTAATTTTTATAAATGATAATATTAAGATAAATTTACATGTTTTTAATTATTAGTTGATATAAAATCTCTGATAAATAACTTAATAATAACTTAATATATATATTATATATATATATATATATATATATATATATATATATATATATATATATATATCTGTAAGAACACAGACAATTAAATGTTTGTAATTGTGCATAAAATGTAAATGTAAATCCTCAATAAAATATTTTATTATGATTATATAATGCATGACCTAGAATAACACATAGGCCTCTTTTTGCACGCGGGTAAATCCGTGGGCAGAGGCTAGTAAAGAAGAAGAAAACTAAACGCTTTTGTTTATTTGTCAATGTTGTAGCTAGTACCTATCTATTTATCAGGTACTAGGGTAGATTTTGGCATTTTAAATAGATTTCGCGCATTCATTCTTTCATGCACCAAAGACTTACCATTTGTCTTCGGAGCCGTCGACCTTGATGTCCGGGATGTTGGGTATCTTCTTGTTGAGATACGCGGACGAGACTTTCAGCAATGCCTATGAACAAAAAATATTTATTTAAATCCCGGATTTGTGTATGGAAGCTGGTACGAGATGACGTCTCGTAGAGGTTTAAATTGCGTAGTATTTGAAATGCTCACAAAACAAATTTTATGTGTGAACATGCGATTCCGTTTTTCCAATTTTAATGGAACACAAACAGATTTTTTTTGTAATAATTAAATGCATATACTTTATACTATATATCATAGTATAAAGATAATACAATAATGAATGACCAAGCACATTGTGATACAAAAGTTTCAACAATCAATTCAAATTATCCTGTTGGGATTTCCGGAATAATGTTTCCAGCAATCCCCACTGCTAAGACGTAGCACACTTGTTTGGTATTAATCCATGTTTTACAAAGTTTATATTATCTAGTAGTATTTTATTTAGAGCAATAATTAACCGCATAAGCGGAGAGGTTTAATGTCCAGGAATCGTCTACCTTCTCAGTAGAGCCCTAAAGATCACCAAAGTATTTGATCTTGTACAAGCTATGACCACACTACGCAATCTGCGCATCGATCCAATTATCGAAGAAGTTACAATAAAATACTAAAGTCTACAAGGCAAGTTCAGGAATGCTAGTAATTACATCTCAACTAAGAATCGAAGTAATTTAGAGCAAAAATGCTTTATCGTATTCTGCTCAATAGGGATATGTGAACAATAAAATGCAATCTATGGAACTGCAAATACCAGACGAACAAGAACAAGGGGAAATATATAATGAAATACTTCTATCGAGGGCAAATACTGTCCATGATAATAAATATAAAACTTCACTTTATTGTACTTTACGCTAACCAACAAAAACTATGGAACACTAGATTAGTGCAGAAGACAAGGTTTAGTGATCCGGATAGAGGTCTACTCACAGCAACATTTGATTTCGGCTCAACATTACACCTTCTGAATACATTAGCACACAGTTCGATGGTCGCACCATTACGCAGTTCGGTATCAGATTAGCCGGAACTTAAAACTAAATTTTCATATAGAATTACCTAAAAATAAAAAGTCTATGCCTACTTGTAACTACAAATTCTAAGTGAATTAGTTTTAGTGGCAAGGTAGCATTAGTTGCATGGCTTTAGGTTTTCGTTAAAATTCACATCTTGTTTCAGGATTTTTTTTTTACTTTATACATAATACATATATAGCTCCTACCTTTGAGAGTCATAATCTAGCCACACGCCTATTGTGTTTTACATAAACGGGCTTCTACACTAAATTATTGTTCTACACTGTAACTGATTTTGGAAAGTTAGAAAGTGCTTTAAAAGTCCAACAACGAATATATACACCAAATGACTACAAGCAACTTTTGAACGCACGTCTTGGAATGAAAATGAAAGATCTCTGTCATCGTCGCAACTGGAAATATAACAAATCAAAAAAAAAATTTGATGTAGACAAAGTGAACGAGAAATTTTTATCATTTTTATGACGTCAAACAAACACTATAAAGAGGTTTCAAAGAATGCTCGTAGCAATGCAAGGATCAGGCAAAGAATGACAACAAAAGATTGATGGAACCGCATCGGCCAAAAAGTAAACCGGTTCCTGAGCTTAAGTTAAAGTAGCCGAAGAGCCTTTTACATGTCATTCCTAAAGATGCACATGGCTTTTACGTAAAGATTGTGGGAAAAGAATATATCCTGTATATGTTCGATCTAAAAGTTTTTCAGATCAAACTAATTTCTAAGTAGAAGATACCTAGTAGCATATAAGAACGCCTAAAGGTGAGTCCAGTGAGAACAAAAATATTTATTGTTATGTGAACAGTGTTTCTGGCTTACTTAGGTATGTATTATGGAATAGTTAATGATAGTATGTAGGTAGGTATTATACTGTGTAGTAAGTAAGTAATTATGTAGGTCAAATAATAATGTAGTGTTTTCATAGTATGTGGTACACCACTTACAAACCCCTTGTAATCTTTCGTATAGTACGTTCCATCCAAAGGTTGTCTGGTTGAGATCGCTAATTAGCGATAAGACAGCCCATTGTACAACAATATAAAAGTTGGTACTATTTATTTAAGCTGATGAAATATTTAATGTGCAATATAGTATTTCCTATCTATCTAGTATCTTTTTATATGTTATGAACCAGTTTTAAACAAAGCGGACGTGTTATATAACCAAAGTTTTATAACATGTTTCTTAATCTGAACTCACCTTCATATACCTACTTACCTATATATGTAGGTAATAAGATCAATAACGTTTTTAATAAAAAACTGTATTTTTTATTTTCACCAATATAACTTGTACAAGTATATATTTTAATCAAAGATCCAGTTGATATTTGAAGTATTTTACAACAAATATCTTGGTAGTTTTTTTAATGAAAAAAGTGGTAAATACCCGATAAAATTTATACATGAAACGCAATATGCCCCACAATATTGCAAACTTACTTTCTTAGAAACACGAAGTTTAAGTTCTTGTAGTTTTCAAGCCGACATTTCTATGTAATCCTTGGATTTCAATTAATTACATTCTTAATACTTGGTTTTACAGAACGAACAACTTTATCTAAAGAATTTTCAATTGAATTTGTACAAAATTTTCCTTGTTACTTCTTAAATCCTTAGTCAAGACACTACTTGTATTTATACTAACTACTTACTTAAGTATGTATTATAAAATAGTTAATGTATGTAGTTTTGTAGTAAGTTATTATGTAGGTAAAATAATAGTGCCATAGTATATGGTACACCACTTAAACCCTTGTATCTTTCGTACAGTCCGTTCCCTACAAAGGTTGTCTGGTAGAGATCGCTAATTAGCGATAATACCGCCCATTGTACAGCATTGTCACGGTTTGTACTATTTATTTAAGCTGCAATAATTGGTGTGCAATAAAGTAATTTCTATCTATCTATCTACCTATCTGACTTCAAATACTACTTACGGCAACGTCTCCAATTACAAGAGTCTAATTACAAGATAATGTTAAGAAACGAGAGTAAGATTAGATACATTTTTAAAAACAAAATAAAAAAAAAAACAAATACGCTCACCACTGTTTTCCCCATGGTGGACATCCACAGTTACATACTCAGTGAGTAGATTTTTAAAGATACCTAGTAGGGGGTAGAGCACGTCCAAACATTACATTTGGTACATGCCCGTGTTTTGCAAGTTAGCATTCCACGTGACAGGTTTCAAGCCCAACGCCGCTTATTGGAACGCTAACTGTTGGCACATGCCTTGGTTCTAAGGCATACCGGTTTCCTCACTATGTTTTCCTTCATCGTTTTGAGCACGTGTTAATAATGCTCACATCATTTTTTCGAGTGGAAAAATCCATTAGTGAACGACCAGGTTTGAACCCACCACCTCCGGATCAGAAGTCGGGGTAGCGCCCACTAGGCCAACACGGCTTTTACAAAATAAATTACGACAAAAAAAGAAACATAACAGTTATTGAGCATTGAGGGTCTTCACAATCAAATGTTTAAAAGTGCACTCAGGGCAAATCGAGATATCGATGTCAATGAATAGTTCGATATACGTTTGCATCATTTGTTGTATAGGAGCACGTTCTGGGTACCAAATAACATAACTTATTGCTAATGTCGATACAATCAAACTTGTTGTGGCAGATTCCGTGTCTTCTAAGTAAGTTCTCCTATGTTCGACTTCGAGTTACGAAGTTGTACCTTACAAGTAGGTCAATATAAGGTAGGTCGCGGCGAGAGCATCTATAATTAACTCTGCGAAGGATTATATTCTGTACCCTTTACAATAAATCTACATATTTGTTATAAAATGGATTCCAGATACATGACGCATATTCTAGTTGGGGATGAATTGAACCTGTATATAGTTGAAGATACGTTTTAGTGCATTTGAAATCAATTGATGATCTGAGGACAAAACCATATATTTGAAATGCTTTGCTTATAATTTTATCAATGTTTTGGTCTAAGTAAAGTTCAGAGTCCAGTAAAACGCCAAGATCTCTCAATTGGGTCACTTTACCCAGTAGATTGAAAATGCTCCAACTCGTTGTTTTGTAAAAGGATCATTAAAAAGAAAAACTAGCCTTGTTATCTTGCCTTTCTTTCCTGGCTTGGTCGCGGAAGAACAGGCAGTAGATAAAACCGATGTTACAAAGTGATCCTTGTGATTTTAATAAATTTTGTCTTTAACTTTGACTTTGAGTAAAATATAATGAGTAGGGTGGTTTAATTTTATTAGGGTTAAAGTGAAAGGATTACATTTAGGGAGGCTGAGGTATAACTTGTTATTGTGACAATATTCAGTTGAACGGTTGAGATCATCGGAGTCAATCATAAACGTGGTTTATGGTTCTAAAAAAATTTAGGTCGTCTGCATATAAGATATATTTTGAGTTAAGAAAACAATCGCCGATGTCATGTATGAATAATACGAACAGGGGAGGCCCCAATATGGAACCTTGCGGGAATGGTATATGAATGAAAAGCCGTTACTTACAACTTTTTGGGTTCTATTCATAAAGTAAGGTGCAAACCAGCGCAAAAGGTAACCTCTAATGCCGTGAAAAGCGATCTTGCTAAATAATAATTGGTGGTCCACTATGTTTTTAACAAAGCCTTTTGAAAATACAACATAAACTTGTCTAGGTCCATACTTACAAAAGTTGGCCTACAAATAGCATAAGATTAGTAGCAGTTGATCGAAGTTTGACAAAGCCGTGTTGTTCTTTCAGAATATATAATGTTTACTAAAAAACGGGATATTTACCATGATTTGTGAGTTTTATGTTCAATAGAGTGGATGGTTTTAAATTATCTGGAGTCTGGAATCCTGTGGTGAGATTGTGCATAAATCGAAAAAACATGGTACCAGCTGTGCGACAGTATACTTCTAGTGTTGTGTGTAGGAGCCGAGATGTACTCGAATGTGAGAGTGGAACCGGTGGTAGTGGTATTTTTTGCAATAAAAGAGCGAGGAACGAAAGGAGGTAGAACGATTTATCTGCCACTAACATTCAAAACCCGCAAAGACTTCAGTTCCTCGCGTGATCATGGTACATGCAACTGTGCCGAAATATCGGAAACATTCAAACTCAGAAATCATGGTAAATATCGCGTTTTTTAGTAAACATTTTGTTCATAACCATGATAGTTTCAAAAGTTAATTTCCACCGCGGGACAAATGTTTGTATCTGCGAATATTTGTCACGGATCTGGGTGTTTTCTATGTATAATATGTATGTATTTTAAAAGTAAAAAAGTATAGAATTAGTATATTCAGTACAGTCATCCAGTTCCCATAACACAAGCTCTGCTTACTTTGGGGCTAGATGATGCTGTGTGAAAAATGTCTAGCATTATTATTATTAATTAACGATGTCATGTCTAGAGCCTCCTTTATGTACGGGGGGTTATATAAGCGTGTTTCCAGATATCAGGAAATATTCCCTCAGATAAACATTTGTTAAATAATATTGAAACTGGTATACAGATAGTCCCGTGTATGTTTACAGAAAATGGGTGGTGATCCATCCAGTCTATGTCCCTTAGAAGCATCAAGGGCTTTAAGAGCTCCAAGAACATCGGTTTGGCTAAGTTTTATGTCATTAATGAAAACGTCTGAAAATTGGTCTGGGGGTTTCCAATCATTTAAGATTAGCGTAGAGGTCACGTATACTAAGTGAAACAAAATCGCTGTTGCGTCAGTAGAGGGTTGGTTATAATAACGCATGTCCGAAGGAACGCCCGATCTACCCTTCTAATTTGTTGCAAAGGTCCAAAAGTGTTTAATGTGGTTATCGGAGATGCTTGTTTCGGTTAAATCAATATATTTGGAGTAACATTTATCGTATTCTAATTCGCTCAAGTGAAAATGATTCACAGTGAATACCGCCGATTTCACAAAAACATTTTGGAAATTAAGTATTTAGTGTTGGCTCAAGGTGTGTGTTTGAAGATGATGCTATTATTAATGTCATAGAACATATTTAGCGAATCTGTGGCATAAATGTTCTAAAATATATCTCTCCAGTCCATTTGTTATTAATAAGTTCATAGTTAGCTTTGTTAAAATTGGGTTTACATATTTTATTACGGATCAGAGAGGGAGATTAGTAATGTTAGGACAGCTATGAATGGTGGATATTGTTTGTTAGCATTTAGGAGTAAGTTGCTGGGACAATGGCCGTTGCAAATACTGTTCCCTCGATGCCCGGATTATGTGGTAGTTGTTAGGCTACGCTACAATAAGACGGGTGTAATTCCTTTACAACAGCCACAATTACTCCTCTACCGTCCTGTTTATTATCCTCTACCGTCCTGTTTATTAGTTTCTATGCAGTCTCTATTACATCTAAATACGCTTTACCGGGCTCACAGCTGACCGAGCTCACAGTCTAGATTGTTTAAGCTCCGCCAGGTTTCTGTAAGGACTATAACATCATAACAGTTGCTCAAACGTTCATAAAGTAGTAAGTTTGTAACGAGTCCCTTTGCAATTTTGGTTGTAGATTGAGACCTTACGAACCACTGTGAATAGTATATAAACGAATGAATGTAGGTATATGGGGAAGTGAGTTCGATCGATAACAATTAACAAAATCCGAAATTGGATGCAAGGGTAATAGTAAAAAATATTTTTGACAGGAGATTGACGCATGAAGTGCAGTGGACAAGTAAGCATGACACGAAGCGTTATTATGCACACTTTAGGGGCAGGAAAGCCAGAGTAAGACTATATCGACAGTGCGGCGAATTTAAAGGAATCTCCAGACGACGCTCAAGTAAAGCGAAACGTAAAGCTTATACTAAAAAAGTGCAGAGTAGTGCAGTTTGTAGGTTTAAAGCTACTCTTGATCCTTAGGATGTCTTTGGCAGAGCGTATTGAAATCGCTCCAAATGAATCTATAGTTATGGTTTTTCGCGGCTTCCCGTGATTCATGAAATATTAGCTTATTTTTAGAGTTAGATGTTCATTTAGGTAGAGTTTGGTTGTTGATGATCCCGAGAGCACAAGCTGGTCTGATGTTAAGCCTTTTTTCACTCGGTAGGGTCTAAGCACATTGTCACGCAGCATGCGGGATGTGAATTTGACTATTATATTTTTAGGACGGTAATTCTTGGCATATGCATGGGGCACACGATGCACTGACATAATATCCTTGTGCGATATTGATTTATATGTTTAACCATATCAAATAACAGCATTATAGTACTAAGAGTCTCCGAGCTAGGCCGCCAACAGACAGACGGACAGGACATGGCGAAACTATAAGAGTTCCTTTTCGGTTAAAATACATTTATTCTCAAAAAGACAAAAAAGTCACTTACATGAGAACTATGCTATCTTCAGATCTTTTTAACTACGGAACCCTAAAAACCTACTACGTATGCATTGCGTTAACGTTATACGTTTTTTTCGTTTATACGTTTGCGTTTTTTTTTAGATTTTGTATGTACTAATGAGATGAAAAAACGCAAAAACGCCTATGAAGCCTTATATACTCACAAGAGTTGAATTTGATATTTAATCAAAAAGTACATCTGTAATCATTATAAAATTCTTCACAAACTGAATAGAAGGTATTTTTAGACAGATAAATTGCTCAGTTTATTTAAAATACCTACCGACAGTCGTATTTTAAAAAATCAGCCAGACTGATATCAAAGCACAGAATACTCTAAGCTAATTAAAACTCGTTGGCATTTTTGTATAAACGGATCTGCTCGTACCTTTATCTATCTATACCAATAATAAATATGAAGAGATTATTTGTTTGGAGGCACTATGTCTGGAACTACCAATCGGATTTGATAAATATTTTGGCTTTATTTTCCAAACTAGTATTATTCAATCATGGCTTATTAAGCATCATTGGTAGCGCCACATAATTTAATTTTGCTTTCATGGCTAACCTCAAATAACACATTACTACCTACTCTTCAGTGGGTTTGGTTAAAAGTTGTGTCACGCAGTTTAGATTTCAGGACTACGCGTCAGTTCTACCATGCCTTACCTATCTTTATATATAAAAATGAAATGCTGTTCGTTGGTGAGCAACCGTAATTGACTATTTTTTGTTTTAAAAATGTTCGTAATTGACCGAGCTAGCTTTTTTATGAAAATATTATTTTCTTTCTTCCATTCAAACTGATCTTGGTTGTCGAACGTAGTAGTTTCTTAGGTATCTGTTACATTCTAGGTAAACGTCTTTTTCTGTCGCGGTCTGTAGAGTCAACTAATTAAAATAATAAAATCTGGAATAAGCTTCTTATTTACGTGAACAGGGGCCTAACCATCAAGCTTTATTGCGAATCAAATCAGGCAAAAATGACAAATCAAGCTTTGAATGACAAACCTTTTTTTTTTATATTAATGGCAACTGATTCCTCTGAGTTGTGAGGAATATTACTGCCAACTTCTTACAACGCCAAAGAGTCCTCAATCGCAGAGCGGGTGACATTTTAGCCGAAACTGAATCGATATAAGACTTCATGGTTAGGTGCGGTGAAATGGTGATTTGATGATAATTATAACTTTGCCGTATGACGTTTTCGGGAAGAGTTCAGTCAGGGCTACAGTGTCTTACTGAAATATGATGGCACAAGTGTACCTGAAGTGATTGCATTACTGAAAGCTAAGCTTACTTGCACTTAGCTAATTTAATTTTATAAATTCTATACTAATACTATAAAGAGGTAAAGTTTGTAAGTATCTACGTAGGGGTAATTAATCTCCGAAACGACTTTTCCAATTTCGAGAATTATTTCACCAATATTTAGAATGGACTTTTGGGGATGGACATAGGCTATATCATACTATCCCGTAAATGTAAAAGGGTTTTTGTAGAGGCCAATTTTGCAACTAAAGTCTATGGACAAACTGTCGAGCGTTTCTTACAAACGCTACTTTTTATTCGGGTTCAGCGTGGGCCAAATCGTCGTGAGCTGGTCTGTATTCAGCTGTTTCTGAATTCATGATTCCAGCTCACGACGATTTGGCAAATTACAGATTGTGTGGAAATACACAGCTGGCAATGCTAAAAAACGTGAAATACGGAAATTGTAAATTGAATATCAATAATGTATTAAATATCTCACTTATTGAGGTCAATAAATATAGGTAATATTTAATTGAACTTAATAGGTAAGCCTCACGTTTATAGTTTTCTATTAGAACTTGACTTCTTTCTTGAAGGCGCAGTGTGCGCTTCACAGATAAGATTCGTGGAGTTTAAGCACGTTTCAGTACAACATAAATATTGATATCTTCTACAATAATTAATTATATCACATAAGATATTGAAAGCTATTTTTTTTAATTTCAAAATCAGTTGTTTCAATCAGTTATTTTTAAATAAAGATATATTATCTGACTAAAATAAAAAATATGTTTTCGTTCACCAAACTGATTATACCGAGTTCATTTAAGATCCCGTTCTTGCCGCATTGGTGACATTTGCCGGTCGACATTACAATGGTTCAATGAAGCCAGCGCAAATTGGAGCTGGAATTGCTAGATTTACTTTTGGGAGGGTTATTTGTCTTAGAGTTGGATTGCCACTTGTTATTTGTAATTAAATTACAGCATTTCTCGTTTGCGTATTATTAAAATCGGTCAATATATAGGTAGGTATTGTATAAAATACATAAAAAATACAGCTTATTGATAATCTCCCATTCTTTTGATTATCATTCACCTCAACTCGGAGTTTTTCGCCATCGAGAGAGATTTCTCGATGGCACTATGCTTGTAGACGTATAAAATAGTAACTCACCTCGGAGTAAAATATCTCGATGGCGCTTGGGTAAGAGACAATTTATCTCACGGAACATGCACTCGTAGCCATGTTGAGTAGAGAAGCGAAAATTAGAGATGGGGTAAGGAGGCACCTTTGCCTATAGAGACGTGACTTACTTGACATCGATCTAAACTAAAAGATCGATGTCGCGCTGAGAAAATGACGTATAAAATAGTACCTCACCTCGGAGTAAAATATCTCGATGGCGCTATGCTTGTAGACGTATAAAATAGTACCTCACCTCGGAGTAAAATATCTCGATGGCGCTTCGGTTGATGACGTAATAAAAAAGTACCTCAACTCGAAGTAATATTATTCTATAGGACTTCGCTTGATGGCTGTAAGGGCTCTGAGGTTTGTTGCTTTCTTCAAAAACAACGACAAAATGACTTTATTCATGTTCATTTTCAATTCTTCAAAGGTAGGACAATTTATAAGAGACAATTTATTTCACGGAACATGCACTCGTGGCCATGTTGAGTTGAGAAGCGAAAATTAGAGATGGGGTAAGGAGGCAACTTTGTCTATAGAGACGTGACTTAAACTAAAAGATCGATGTCGCGCTGCGACAGTGACATATAAAAATAGTAGTACTCACCTCGGAGTAAGATTTCTCGATAGCGCTTCGTTTGATGACGTAGGTGCGAAGGTCCTCGAGCAGGTCACACTCATGCTGGTTCTTTGCATTGAGCTTGGCGATCTGCTCGCTGTGAAGATTCTTTAGGAACTTGGTGTAGTTACTCTGTAACAAAACATGTGTTTCAGTGTTGTTCAGCCAACAGCTGGATTTTGTGATAGGAGTTTTGCTATAAGGTAAACTATGTATTTTTATGTTTTACTAAAACGTCCAATATTGAAGACTTAACTTAAAATATGGTGTTGGCGCCACCATATAGCCGAAATAAACTGATTTATTTTTATACTTTGGATTGTCTGCTGATGATGATAAATGCAGATTTAATTTCCGCAGCGGAAAAAATATTAGGTACACAAGAAATATTTTTTAAATCTTAATACTATTAACTTCCCGGGTTGTGGATGGTTTAGACTGGCACAGGCCGTGGTGGATGCCATAAACTGAGGCAGTTGGTGAAACTATTAACAGTTTTATGCAATTATATAGAATATGCAAATTAGTGGAACGAATCGCGCGCTCGTCTGCGTTGAGTTTATTTTCATACAAACTTCATTTGCCCGCGGCACACTCCAAAGCGGAATTTTAAAATAAATTAGTACACCCCTAGTAAGAACATACCTTCCAAATTTCAGACTTACGGTCTGAACTGTAAGTTGATTGTAAGTCAGGTCAGTCAGTCAGTCAGTGTCTCACGCAATTATTTTATAAATTACTAGCAACTGCCCACGGCTTCGCCCGCGTGGTACCCGGATAATAAGTAGCCTGTGTTATTCTGATATATAAGCTACATTACTGTAAAGTTACATAAAAATCCGTTCAGTAGTTTTTACGTGAAAGAGTAACAAACATCCTCACAAACTTTCGCGTTTATAATAGTAATAAGATTTATATTTTTTTAAACACTTAATGAATTCTATTTATCCTACGACTGTGTAAATAATGTCCCATATATTATAAGTTTCTTTGATTGGACACTGCAAGCTCTTAATACAGTCCACTACTTCAGTTATGCAATAAGATTGCCTCCCTTCTCCTCCCTCTCACTGCTATAAAAATACTCAATTCTAACCCACTGTATGTAAGTAAGTACCTATTTAATTCTGTGGCGTATTGCAATATATATTACATACGTCAATATCTACACACAATAATATAAACGTGAATATACATATAAATAAAGTTGTATGGTGCATTTCGTTTAAATTATAGTCCTCCAAAATTTTTATAATCTCTTGTAGCACATCGTTCGTAGACTTCGTAGATAAGTGCGAATTGGCAAACAACTTTGTATGCCTTGTGCGAACCTTGGGCGTACGAAATCGCAAAACTCTACCAGTAAGTTCAGAACAGAATGCACGCGTCCATGAGTTACCTCGACACCTGGCTGAGACTGAGTATAACGCTTTCTCATAATCCAGAAACTCTAGACACAGCAGTTGATAATACTCTCCGGTCTTTTATATAACATGTCAAAGTGTGTGAGTGTGGTGTACGGCATTAAAGCTATTAATGCCGCCAATTATATCTAATTATTATGCTAAATATATCGGCATGAGAACCCTGTTTATTCTTGTGGCTGGAACTTGTCTAGTCTACGAGCGGAACAATAAGTGACAAGATAAACAGATTAATAAACGTTAATATGCTCACGCTAATAATAGCGTGGGCATATTACTAAATACATATAATAAATAAAATAATAATTAATATTCTGTTGTATTCCGCAAGACTCCACTCTAGTGATTTTGCGAATATCTATTAACTCACTACCTAAAATAATTAATATTCTATTGTACATATGGCGCACTATATGTTTCCGTAACAGGCCACTTACATAAACTATATTTAAAAGTAGTTACAAATGAATTGAAACCCCAAGTTCAATAAACTGTTAATCCTTATCGCCTAATTCGTATAAAGAATTCACATTTAAAATTTCAAGTTTTAAAATATCGATGGAGATTCTTGCTTTAAACTGTTTGACGCAAACTGTTTAAAGCAACTCTAGACTAGCATTGCTTTAACGGACAAATTTGACACAGTTCCAGGCACGACGACGAAACGCTTGCTATGGATGCCTCAGTATAGACCGCATTATTATTCCTCTGGCCTGAGTCGGGGATAGACATGTATAACTCAGGAGTGATCGGTTAAAAGGATGTACATCCGTCAAAAAGATTTATTAAATCAGTAAATCATACGTCTTCTAAATACATCTTTAAATCATTGGCGCTACGGTGCTTGTCATGAAATTGTTGACGTATTTTTTTTTTAAGTGTTTGGGACTTGGACAGTCTCGCCGTCAACAGCCGCTACACATATCTCAACGCAATTGCTCCTCTGCACTCACACTAGTTTTATTTACCTAAGCACTTCTATTTTTTTGCTTGTTGTAAGACTAGGTTGACAGTCCTAAGCCTGTTAAGTACAACGGAAAAATCAGGATTTAATCTTGCACTACTGTACTAACTCACTAAGATTTTTTTTTTTTTAAGTAAAAACATTTATTCATACAACTATGTACACGTAGGTATATACAAAAAATACAGATGAAACAGCTAGCTATCTAAAGACCGTTGCAAACGATCTATAGATAGCTCAACTAATCCAGATCACTACCAGGCGGAAGCGTTCCCAAAATACTGGCCGCATTGCCACGCGTTGACCCAGATAAGAGCCAGCTCTCTTGTCACGCGTCGCTTCGACCAGTCGCCCTGAAAGAATTTTGAAAACGCGAAGGGCCCCGGTTCCTCACGGACCCAGAGTCTCAACCCCAAAAGGCTCAAATAAGTAAGCTCTGTCGAGACTTCTATATTTGCGCCTCTTGAGATCCTCGACCGAATCAGCCGCTGCACCGGCTCTAACTGACGTCCCCGACAGATGAGATGGTGCTAGGGTATCTACGCATACTAAGAAAATAAGATTCACTAGCCTAATCATTCTCTTTCAAAGACACCATGTAAGTACCTACCTAATAATACCCTAGTATATTTTTTATATTTTGCATCTTATGTTCAAATAAAACCCACATATAGTTGATTTAGTAGAGCATTATTGATTGATGATACATTGAAGAAATAATGATGTAGAAATGTTGTCTTTTGGACTATTGAGTTATTTGGGATTTAATTATTCTATACGAAAATATGTATAAATCTCCGTTCCTTCAAAATATTTACTTTGCGCATCCTTAGTCGTATAATATCCCTAGTTATTTAGTTTCGGATCGGTGATCATGCTACCAGTAGTTTCTGATGCCCACAGTTCATGTGGAGTCAGGGCTTAGTAATTATATATCGGTTGTATTTATTTATTTTTATATACTTTAGCTCTGTATAAATCACGCTCTGTTCATGACGGAAATCTCTTATTTAATTGACAACATTACTCACGACTGTAACTTTTCCCACAAAAAACTTTGAAACATTTTTTTTATGATTTCTCAAGTTTCAGATCAAAATAACACTATTCTATTCTACAAACATTAATGGATAACTCAGAAAGAGTTATAGAACAAGTTATGGTGTACAAAATATACAGACTTTTGTTAGGTTTATTTACGGAACCACAATGTAGTTTAACCAATTTAGAACTTTTCTTAACGCTTTTGCATTGAAATTATCGTGATTTAGTATCATTTTAGTAATTATTACGACAATATTAAAGCACGTTGTTTAGCCGTAATAATAACCAAAAAAGTATTGCTGTGTTTTTACATTAGCTTCAGTCGGTATGAGTCTAACCATCTTCGTGTATTTTATTATTGGAGTTTTGGGAAAACAGCTTTACTGCAGGGAATTAATAAAATACTTGCAGCTATATATAGGTACCACGAGTATATTGAAGCCAATTACAAGCAGTATCAATAGACGAACAAAAATTATAGACATAATAAATTGAACATTTCTTAAACAAATCAACATCGATGTTTGCTTTAGCCAAGGAGTTGAACGAGCCGCTTGCTGATCATAAATGCGTTTTATCAATAATTTGTCATACCAGAACAAATATAACGTTTAGTCTCAATGTTGTCGCTTTTGTACGCAACCCTAATGTTCGAGAAGCTCCGGGCAATCGACGTTCCCGTTAAAATTGTTAGAAGCTACGCCAAATTGGCTATTTTCAGAGAGTGGAAGGAGATGAAATGACCATCTTGTGATATAATCTGCTAAACAGATATCAAAGCTTGATACTGTAGATATCGTAAAAATCTTCTTTTCATGGATTTAAGACATGAGAAATGAAACGTCATTATATATGGGCGATATATGCCTACCTGGGAGATGTAGAGATCATTCGCGGTAGGAGTTTGAATTTGGTATGATTAATGAATTATGAACAGTTTTAATTTGGTACTGCTGCAAATTTCATTTTAGTTTTTTTGGACCACACAATCTTTCATATCTAATGTAGTTTAAGTTGAGTTCTACTGGTGAATCAGGTAACTTTGATTTTATAACATCTGCTGATTCGTATTGGCTATTTCTGAATGCTCTATCTAGGTATATTCATTATCATTGAAATTATTTGTTTTGATGATAGTAGGTAGGAAGATCTATTTTTAGGATCCACTTGGCTTTTGCTATTGTACCTTTGTATCATCAGTTCATTTGAGTAGGTATAGGTAGGTATAATTAATTATCATGTGCAAAAGCCCACTCGTATTATTCATATTGGTCTTTGAAAATCTTTATTCATACACCTATGTTTAAGTAGGTATATACAAAAAATACAGATGAAACAGCTAGCTATCTAAAGACCGTTACAAACGATCTATAGATAGCTCAACTGATCCAGATCTATATTTAAATTGATTACTATGAATAAATTCCCCTTCCTCCCGGACCTCGATACAGAGTAGACGTGTGCAAAGTTATTATCAGTTTTATTTAAATCCTAAATTGAAATTTGTGCAAATTAAATCAAGAACAAAAAATAGGAGAGCAGAAACACTGAAGATATACGCAAGGAGCTCTGCGTGACATACCTACAACGTACAACAATAGGTGAACTCACACACAGCCATTACCTCTACTCGATATCGCTACGCACACCGAAACACGCCGGCCGACAAGCACCTGATGCACTCAAACGCAAGTAAACCGCACATTCTTACATTTATTGCGTATCCATACATGCGCACTACGCTACGTGCTTACCCCGCGCCCCGCACTCACACTTCTGACTTGCTTCGAACGAGACCGCATTACAGCCGCTTGCTGCACTCATCGCATGACGTGACGACCATTCATTCCGGTTATATTGTCAACTCCGTGTGCTTGCTGACCACCTAGTACCCTGTCCGAGCGTTGCCACTGAGACGCACTTTAAACGGGCCGGACGCCTGTTATTTGCCGAGTACCGTATGCAAGCTGTAGTATTGCATCGTGCGGTGTTGTGTGTCCGCGCCTAATATAATTGCGTATTGCGCTTGCCAATTTGCTAATTTGAAATTTGCGCTTTTGCTAAGAGATTTTAAAAAGTAAAATAAAACCATAAGCTGTAATGCAGAATTCACCATCTAATATAGACTCGCCGACCACTTTTGCAACGCCTTTACATCACTATGCTTCGGACTCCAACATAGCTGGATCACCAATACCACTGCAAGAAGCTTTTTCTTTCTCCAACATTGCGGCGCGTAAAAATAAGCGTAAAAATGACGATATTAGTAGATCGGAAATTTTGGATCTGTTTGCTTCGCTGAAAGAGGATCAGGAGTCGAAGTTCTCAGCTATTCTTAGCTCTATCAATGATGTGAAAGTATCGATGGACTACATGTCTCACAAGTATGACGAAGTTCTACAAAGACTTGATGTCTTAGAAGAAGAGAGAAAAACCTATGACTCAAAAATCCAGACCCTTGAAAATAAAATCGAGTTCCTGGAACGCAACAGTAGAGGGACTAGTATTGAGATAAGGAACGTTCCACAAGCAATAAAGGAATCAAAGGAGAGCCTAAAAAGCTTTGTCTGTAAAACAGCTCAGGCAATAAGTGTTTCTCTTGATACTACCTCTGATATCAAGGACATCTATCGCACCAACTCTAAATCACAGCTTAAACCAATCATTGTTGATTTAACTACTGTTTTTGCTAGAGACAATTTCTTGACTTCCTTCAAGAAGTATAATAAAGTGCACCAATCAGAAAGGTTGAATACTTCAAGCCTAAGTATAGGTGGGCCGAGCAAGCCTATCTACGTTTCTGAAAACCTAACGCAACGGGACAGGAAGCTATATTTTCTGGCCCGTGATTTTGCAAAAAGCAGTGGATATTCCTTCTGTTGGACGGCGTTTGGGCGGATCTACCTTCGAGAAGCTGAGGGATCACCGCTGATTCGCATCAATACGGAAAGGGATCTAGAAAATCTGAAACGATAGTTAACTTACTTCTGTGATTCTACCAATTCTGTAATCGTAACCGGAATAGGTAAATTCTATTGTTTGTAACTCTTTCTTTTAATTTTTGCATGTTAAAATAAAAATAATAAGAATACGTAAATATAAGTTATAAATAAGTAGCTTGCGTAGTATACCAATGCCTCACATTTCATACGCTACATTTTAATAGAAATTACCGACTGAACATAGTGTACCATTAAATTACTCCGTATTTATCTTCTAAATTTTCTAAAACTAAAACTAACGTTCCTAAGTACATTCCTATAAACTTTTTTACCCTAAACCTTTTAACTATTATTTTCTCACTTTGTGGATCCCCACAGACAATATTTTAAAGTCCTTTTAAAGCAACGCAAAGTAAACCTATGACTATATAAAGTAACTGCTTCTATAAACAATGAACGATCTTGAAGCTATTACCACTGAAGTCGATCACGTCATAAATGCTGGTGAATCTTATCTAATTGAGGATCCAAGTGACTTATATGATCTTCATCATAAAACTAAAAGCTCCCTTAAGATTATTTCCCAAAATATTCGAAGTGTAAATAAAAATCTGGATGATTTTGGAGTTTTTCTCACAAGAAGTAAAGTAGACTTTGATCTAATTATCTTAACAGAATGTTGGTTGCAAGGTCAAAATTCTATACCAGCAATAAATCAATTTAATGGTTTTAATACTTGCAGGCACATTAATCAGAACAGCGGGGTTATAGCCTATATCAGAAATAATATAACCGAAGTATCTGTATACGAACCTAGTCTAGTTGAAGCTGACTGCCTAGTCGTGAAAATTGGAAAAAACCGTGCATTCATCTGTATCTATAGATCACCTTCATTCAGTTCTGTCACAAACTTTTTAAACTCTCTAGATGTTCTTTTGACTAATCTAAAAAATGTACCTAATATTTACTTACTTGGTGATCTGAATATCGATATAAGTGAAAATACAAATGACAATAGGTCTGATGAGTATATGGACCTGCTTGCATCACATGGTTTACTACCTAGTCATTTACTTCCTACTCGCCTGGAAAAGTGTTATGATCACTGCATTGTAAAATCTAACACGAAAGTTATTACAGCCGTTTGTGACTCATCTGTTACTGACCATAGATGTATCTACCTTGATATATCCCTAGCACAACAACTAAATAAAGAGCCAAAAATACGTCGAAAGATTAACTATGATAAAGCATTTGAGTTACTTCTAGAGGTAAATTGGAACAATTTTCTGGTAGAAACGGACCCGAATAAAGTAACTGAACTCTTTACTAGTACTGTGACAGATGTTATCAGAAAATGTACTCAAACGTCTTTTATACCGAATAGAAAACTAACCCTTCAGCCCTGGATCACCCCTGGTCTATTAAGGTGCATGAGGTTTAGAGATATACTTCATCGACGTCATAATAACTCACCAAATGATAAGGTCTTGGAAATAACTTACAAGCGATATAGAAATTATTGTAACAATATTCTTCATAACCTTAAAAATAAGTATGACCAATCAGATCTAGAAAATGCCAAAAATGACACTAAAAAAACATGGAATGTTATTAAACGTGTATGTAGCCTCAACAATTCCAGCAAATCGGATAAATCAAATGAGCTTCTTAAGCTTAAATCATCACCCGAAGACTCAATTAACTACATAAATGATTTTTTCGTAAATGTTGGTCCAAGTCTTGCAGCAGCTATCCTACATAAAAAGAACTTAACTGAAGAAAACTTGGCCAAGGGATATAAGCCTCATAATATCCAGTTAAATTCATTTGTACTCTTAGAAACCGATCAAATTGAGGTAAATAAAATAGTAGCATTATTGAAAAACACATCCTCAGCCGGTTGGGACGGAATTTCATCTATATTCCTGAAAAAATGCATAAATGTTCTAGTCACACCAATTACTCATCTTTGTAACCTCTGTCTAAGGTCTGGGGTTTTTCCGAAATTACTCAAGAAATCCATTGTGGTCCCTGTTTTTAAGTCAGGAGAGAGTGATAGTATCACGAATTACCGTCCAATATCTCTTTTGCCCTCTTTAGCTAAGGTTCTAGAGAAACTCATTAATGTTCGGTTGATGTGTTTTTTAGAAAGAAATAACATTCTTTCGAAAAACCAATATGGGTTTAGGGCAAAAATTTCTGCTGTGGACGCTATAGAAAGACTTGTATCACAAGTGGTAAATAATCTTGATGATAAAAAGAAATGTATTGGAGTGTTTTTGGATCTAGCCAAGGCTTTCGATACCGTCTCCATTCCGTTATTACTTAGAAAACTAGAGTCAATCGGAATTCGGGGGGTCCCTCTGGAGCTTTTTAGGGATTATCTGCGAGACCGAACCCAGACTGTGAAGGTAGGAGACGCGTATAGCTCCAAAAAATCTACTAATTTTGGTGTTCCACAAGGATCCGTCCTCGGTCCGACGTTCTTTTTGATTTACATCAATAATCTTTGTGACATTGAATTACTTAACTCGAAAATTATAACTTTCGCGGATGATACCGTCTTTATATTTAGAGGAGTAACTTGGGAGCAGGCACGCATAGCAGCTGAGAATGGGATGCGTACAACAATGGAATGGCTTAACAATAATCTCTTGACACTCAATTTGAGCAAGACCAAATATATGACTTTCTCAATCTACAATAACCATCAGCCAAACTCAGACTTCACTTTGAGAGCTCATTCCTGTGCTAAAGATTCCATTACCTGTGATTGTTACACTCTCACAGCTACAGATAATATTAAATATCTTGGCATAACAGTCGATAAAAATTTAAATTGGAAGCATCATATTGATAACTTAAAGTCAAGAATCCGGAAACTTATTCATATATTTAAAAAAATAAGACACTTGAGAGACCCCAAGACTAATAAAACCGTTTACTTAACGCTTTGCCAATCTATAATTTCCTATGGTATTTCAGCATGGGGAGGAGCGGCTAAGACGTCTCTAATTAAATTAGAAAGAACTCAGCGCTCTATTCTTAAAGTCCTACATTTTAAAACTTTTAGATACTCTACAGTAAACCTTTACAAAGAATCTTTAGTTCTCACCGTACGACAGCTTTTTATTAAAACTATTGTCATCAGACAACATGCTATGAATGGCCGTACTGACAACTTAAACAATAGAAGACAACATGAGGTTTACAAAGTTCCTGCATGCAAGACGACGTTTGCGCAGGGTTTTGCATACTTTTTGGGACCATTTCTTTATAACCGTATCAGCAAAGTTATAGTGCTCAAAGATAAAACTAGATATGTATGTGGTAGGAACCTAGAAGAGTTTTTACGCCAATTGGATTATAACTCTACAGAAAACTTATTAGTTATTGTAAAATAGTTAACGCTAAAGATTTAATATTCTTTTGTTCAAATATTTATGTTTCATCTGTTCATCAAGTTATATCTTTCGATAATGCATGTTAGATTTAGTAATTTTAGCTTAGTTTAAAAATTATGTTAGTCCGTAAATATATCTTTTTTTTACCTGCTTACTAATTTACACGTACGATACTCGCAATTTACCTGCACGGTTCTACTGGGATGTGAAGTGCTACCTCGCCGTAACACAGTGTTTAACTAGCACGGGAGGTAAGTTACCTTGCAATGCCATAAGCGCCTGCACAATATTTTAATTTGCTAAGTACGATAGCCTTATATAGAATCATCTACATAAATATAAGCACGCTAAAAATGATTGTAAATTAGACCCTAGGTTTTTTTTTTTGTTGTGTAAGTGAAAATAAAATTATCTTATCTTATCTTATCTAAATTACAGTTTTAAAGATTATTATCGGTACCTAGGCATTTCTTTTCTATGAAAAACAATATCGTGAATTTCTCTGCTAGCTGCTTAGAACTAGTGTTTAGTTCATAATTGCTTTACGTTTTTGGGCTGAATACAAGAATCTCGTGGAATAACATATTTTTAGGATTTGATATTTTGTTTTTTAGTATTTGTCTTGCTGGTAGATTTTTTATATTTACAGCATTTAAAAACGCACTGCAGCTATATCCTTGTCATTAAATTTAGGCTGCTCACTGTATTCTTTCGGCGGCGACCTACAACCATATTATTGTGCTTGTGAACGTTCGATACTTATCCAGCAACAAACAAATAAAGTAATTTACAAAGTAGAGAGATCCGGCGGGCACTCAGTAAGTAAGTGATAAAGACACAATGGCCGAGGCCACTGCACTGACATCAGGGGTCACGGGAGTTTTCGACTACTGGCGATTATTTACGACTAGCCTCTGACCACGGCCTCACTCGCGTGCAACCCGGGTAAAAAGTAGGCGATGTGTCTTAAAGATATATATTTTACATATTTGATCCGATAGTCAAGAAATTTAAATATCAAAGTTGAAATTCCTTTCAAAGTACGATTCAAAGTGATCCTTGTGATTTTAATGAATAAAATCACAAGGATCACTTTGAATCGTCGATTTTATCCAAGAATGGCAAGTTTGGTTATTCTTTTTAATGATCCTTTTACAAAACAATACATGGATACCTATTTTTTTATAGAGTTGGAGTAACATCAATCCCAAGAGTTTTTATCATCTTAATAATAAAATATTTTAAAGTATGACTTTTTAAATAGTGTTTGTTTGATTCCGTTTTAAAAATTATTAATACATGAGCTTTTTATATCTCTTGGGAGTTTGTTTTAAAAGCGTACACCTTGCCCTTTAAACGATTCACTAACCTTATGGAGACTACAAGTGGCAACAGCAAGTTCTTTATTTATAGTATTAAAAGGGTGATTATCGCTATTTTTCTTTAAAAAAAATAATATGTTTGTGAACATAGATCAAATTTTCATAGTTCTTTACAGATACCACAAATATAATTTCATTTTTATATATGGGGAGCAAAAAAGGAGCATATATATTTAATATATATATATAATAACAAAATCACAGGCTTTTGTTATTAAATATATATGACAAGTACACATTTATACATGTATACATTTGGATCATTTCAGACGTACAATTACGTACCTACTAACACGTATAGGCAATACCTAGAGTTTTCCAAGTTGATCATCAATCAATGGCAATGGCTAGGTAAGGTACGTATTTATTTGACTGTAGATTCCTAGGTACGTAGTCGCTCAAATTACAAATAAAAAAAATCTAAGCAACTGAAATTATAAAATTGGACTCAATCGTATTTACGAGAAATCGATTACGAGTATCTAAGAGGATCCGTGTCTGCATATATATATATATATATATATATATATGCTCCTTTTTTGGATCCGTGTCCGCATATGCATAAATATGCGGACACGGATCCTCTTAGATACTCGTTTAATTAATAATTTCACTTACTATTTTGCAAACGTTTTCCATTTCAGAACTTCCTAAAGTTTAAAGTTGTTATTGTAAGGGGCAAAAAAAATAATAATTACGTACTGAGTTTTACAAAGAATACCCATATATTATAATTTGTATGCGAAGATTTTAACCTGTTTCAGAGAAGAAAATCAAATCTGCTTCGTTAGGCAGGCGTGCTACGCCGCCGCTACGTAAACCGATTATCTCGTAGCTCTATATATATTCACACAAACCTACACAATGACCATTTGTCCGCCAGAGGCTTAACTATCATTCGAAACATTTTCATTAGGTAAAAATATTTTCGCCAGTACTTTTTATACATAAAAATCACTCTATCATTATCATTATTTCATCATTTTAGTTGTTCAGTGTACCCTATTGATTTAACTTCTAAAACCATAGATTTGTTATTTGGGAAAGTATCGTTCTCATTAAGGTGCCTTAAAACGGGCGCTACGCTTTCGGACGCGGATCGTGGTTTGTTATTTAATTACCTAAAATACTATGTGATTTTGGTACACTTATTCATCCTTCTTTCTCGGTAAATAGCTGCTTTAATTCGTGGTTTGGCTTGTTGACATTGGTGACGGCACGTGTGGTGCATCACATAAGAATAGTGAAATATAATATAAATGTGAATAGGGCCGTGGTTGGTACACTCACCTTTCTCGGCGGGGGTTGCATGGTTCGCTGCCGATACCCGCGACGCGGTCGCCTCACTAGTTTAGAACCCGTGAGCGTAGTACGTAGCGACTCGAATCGATGAAGTCGCTAGCACGAGTGTCCGCCCTATGCTGCCGTCAGGCCGCGCCGTGCTTTCATCCGCCCAAGTACTTTCTTGCTGATCAGTGATCGCGCATGCGTTATTACGCGGCTTGCCACGCTAACCATAGACACACATACGTTCAGATAATGTTGCTAAGTAAAATAAATAAATACATTTATTGTCATTAAAACTGAGAATACAAAAATCTCAAAAAAAAAATGTTTTATTTTTAACTTTGTTTTTTTTTTATATTCGGACGTTGAAAGCCAAAGAAATTATAATTCGGCAGTTTACTCGTAGAATTTGAAGATCTACCCGAGCGAGGGGTACGCGCCGTCACACTACCCCAATTTGGCGATTTATGCCTACGTACTTAGAATAAAACAACAGTCCTGCAGGGAGTCGCAACCACAAAAATACAGCCTGTTTGCACTAGATGCCTATAAATATATAACTAGTTAAGTAAGTTCATTAATGTAAGTAGGTACTGTACAATACATACCCATTGGTATGTCTGTTATACCAATAAAGTTCAATAGCAAATAAAAATAAAGTACTTTATTGTAACAACCCACGCAGAATGCGCGTTTTGTACAGCGAAATTCAATTTATCTGAAAAGCGTTGAAAATGCACAGCGAAATCCAATTTAGGTAACTATATTAATCGCACCCTCGCTCGTATGATTACGAGTTAACACCCCCTCTTGCACTCGCTATTCATCCTAGGAAGTATGTAACCGATACTAAAAGTAATTACGCTTGCCTCCCGGCACAGGCTAAGTAAAGAAACACATCAAAGTGAAATAGAATTCCCTTAAACACATTATGGCAAACGCATATGGGCACCTTGCGTCGCGTGTAAAAACATTGTTGTTTTTAGTGAAAAGGTACCTAAGCTCTTGGTACATAAGTACATACAACAAACAAATAATCTCGTTCTTGATTAACAATCTCAGAATTGGGTGCCTACCTCTAATGGCTGGCTGACTACAACTTACAGCCTCTCAGTACTACGTGCAATACAAAAAGTATTTTCAAAAAGGCTTTTATAAAACTTTAAAAGATGCAACTGTAGAAGA
This sequence comes from Perizoma affinitatum, assembly GCA_961405105.1. Taxonomy (NCBI): domain Eukaryota; kingdom Metazoa; phylum Arthropoda; class Insecta; order Lepidoptera; family Geometridae; genus Perizoma; species Perizoma affinitatum. The sequence goes on along the minus strand of OY560185.1, from coordinate 3,452,059 downwards.
CCCGGCCTAATGTGTCTAGTGTAACCACATTTCTAAAGACGGCATCATATTCATATTAGTACCTACACCTATTAGAAACAGTCAGTCCTTATTAAATCCATTAGCTACCGACTTAGCGCCAGTCACTTTTAATCTTATTCACGAGAACCTGAATGCATCCCGGATAACATCTGCAAATTGAACAGTTGAATCGTCCCAAACAATTGATCTTACAAACGAATGAACGGTTTAATTGTCTACAAAGGAATGGATTGAACGCAAGGTATACGGGGATACTGATAATAGCTTTGCTTTCTGCGTCTGCCTATACCTACGTTTTCCTGGTTATGTTCAATTACTGGGGCTAGGGATGTAGGTGTTTAATAGAGTTATCGAAATATCCGATTTGGACGGCATATCAGATGAATCGCAGCGGTGCGCAGTTAATTCTTAACATTAATTGCAAGTGCCAACTGTTCATTTTATAGGTATTCCATTCGCATTTTTGTATAATAAGTATCGGGGTCAGTCTTGACCCCAATACTCTACCCTAAGTTTTCATGGGATCTTTACTTCTCCTTTAAAGTATTTTGGCAAGTGGCGGGACTGTGGTTCCCACTAGCAACATAATGAACCCATTATTTGGTACGGAACACTGAAAACACAACATAATTTCACATAGTAATAAATATATATATATATATAATATAATATTATGCGAATAATGTTTCGTTTCACTATCAGGGTGTTTAGACAAATACCTCGCGCTTCGTTTTCCTTTCACGCTAACGCAATTTTCAAGGAAAAACTTTCATGTAACGTCTCAAAGGCCATTGTCTATACAAATACCATCTACTGTTGGCGTTAACGCCTGCGGAAAGATTGAATAGTACGGAAAAAGACATTAGCTTGGGAAATGTCACGTGACTGTTGCCAAGTTTTACTTTGACAAATTTGCGTTAGCGTGAAAGGAAAACTAAGCGTGAGGTATCTGTTTAGACACCCTGCTTATTTAATAATTGCCGCAGTAGCAACCCTACGAGAAGAACGCGGCGAGCGCTCGCTCTCATTTCGTAACGTTGCATCCTCCATCCGCGCACACACCGGCGTATTATCCCATTAGAGGTTTCAATTGAACTATGTTTCCAGCCACTCATTGAATTTGCGACATAGAATCATCAATATATTATTTTATATATTTTATTTTATATATATAATTTTACCACAATGCATGGAACTTGTAATATTATGCTTTGAAAAAGCTATTATCTCAATTATGGTATTTTATTTTAGCAATAACATTATTTAGATGTCTGAAATGTTCGAAAGGAAGTTGTGATGTATGAAATCAATAATAATTATTTATTTATTTTATATTTCCGCACAAAACAATGTAGCATACTCTACATGTGATCTTTCCTGGATAAGTAGGTACCATTATTATGCAATAAGATAGTGTGGGGTGACACCTCTACCAAATGATCATGAGTTTTCCTCTGGCTTTACAGTCCGCTGAGTTTTACAGTAAGTAACAGTAGTTTAACAATTTATTATTACTAGTATATATTGAGCAGTGTTGGCCTAGTGGACGGTACCCCGACTTCTGATCCGGAGGTCGTGGGTTGAAAACCCCGGTCATGCACCAATGGATTTTTCCACTCGAATATATTCAAGGACTCAAAATGGTGAAGGAAAATAAAAAGGATCGTGAAGAAACTGGCATGCCCTAGAACCACAAATTCGAAGGCATGTCCCAACAGTTAGTGTTCTTATAAGCGGCGATGGGCTTGCAACCTGTCACATGGAATGCTTACATATAAAACGCGGGCATGTACCAAATGTAATGTTTGTACGAACCTCTGACTACCCCCTACTAGGTATCCTTAAAGATCTACTCGCTGAGTATGTATCTCAGGATATCCAGTAGTGACCGTGTTTGTTTTTTTATTTTACTTTTATATATGATTTGGTGTTTTTCTTCAATAAATTTGTTTGTTACTCCTACATACAGTTTACTATTAAATAAAACTTCAGAAGCTGACATCTGTTAGAGATCTTATAAGAGTTCAATATAAATTTAGCTGTAAATATGACGTGTGAACAACAAAGGTTCCAAGGGGGGGGTCAAAACCGGTTAGCCCTTTTCATCCGTTCTGTCACAGTAGGTACAGACAGCGTCGTATCGGTTTAACAATAATAAACCAAGAAGCGTGGAATCATATGCAGATTTCTTTGTTTTTGTAAAATACTTTCTTTAAAGAAGTATTATTTGTGAAAATGTTAAATACTTTCTTTTAAGAAGTATTACACATGTAGACACAGGCTACACCTGAGTCTACATGTGCGTGTGCCACAGAAATTTAGAGAAATTTAGACTTTAGTTTTAGATTTTACAAAACAATGGTCATATCAATGGTATATCTTTTCACGTGTCAGTAGTTATTGTTACAAAGGGTGGACCAAACAATGAACAAAAAAATGTTTATTGTCTAGAGGTTCAAGAAGCCAAAAAAAAAGCAAAATTATCTAGTGCTCTCACCCGGTTTTTCCTGTAGATGGTGACTTCATATGTTCCCTGGACCGTTAGGGGAAAAATCAATGTCAAATAAAAATAAAAAAAAAATTTTAATCATGATTTTATGTATCGTTCGATAATTATATGAATCTTATGAAAAAACTTATACCAGAAACTGAACACTCATTATTTTTCCTTACAAACTAAGGTAATATAATTAATGATCAAAATTTACAATAATTGTGCTGTTTTTATCATTATTTTTTATTAATTTTTATTTTGGTACGTCATTTTTGCAGGCGTTGTTACAGTAAGGCTTGAAAGCAACTCGGCACACTTCACAGCGAGTTTTACTAAGAACATTTTAAATTTTCGTGCTGCAGTCGATCTCGGGCATAAGCTATTCTGCCTTTTTACTGGTTTAAGTCCAATAGCTGTCTCGACATCTAAATTACATCATTACATCATTATTTATGTGATAGTATCTCATTTAAGTTACACATATTTCACATATTTCAATAAGTAACAGCCCTTATTTTTCAGATAGTACTTTTGTCGGTAATAATAAATAAATAAATAATGCTGGACATTTTCACACAGCACCACCTAGCCCCAAACTAAGCAGAGCTTGTATTATGGGAACTACATGACTGATATACTACTTATATACTTTTTTTTTAAATACATTCATATTATACATAGAAAACACTCAGACCCGAGAGAAACAATGACTAATCGTACAAACATTTGTCCCGCAGCGGGAATCAAACCCGCAACCTTCTGCGTCTCAGGCGGGCCTTCGCCCACTGCACCACAGAGGTCGTCAGATAAGATGTTTGACAAGTTATATGCTATAATAATTGAGTAATACCACATACATTTTATTTCGAATTTATATGAATTAAATTATACGATTAGCGCGATAATGTTGAATTTTATACTTTAAATTAAAAATTTAATTATAGTCCACGGTTTCTGGTTGAGAAACTATGGCAGAACTCTAAGCCACAGATATTATACATACTTATCATTGCCCTTTATACATCTATTACAAATGATTTCGGTGGCGTCAGTCAGGTTAAACTACAACTAGAAAGATTTTACCATTTTCGTTCGTGACTAATGAAACCTATATGAAAGTAGCAGCCGCGGCTACATTTTCGTAAATTAAACCTCGGGGATGTTACTTGGTTTGCGGCGCGTTGGTGACGTGTTACCCGCTTATCTGCTAGATAGTGGAGCCAGTCGTTATTAAAAGTTGTCATGTCGCGTTTTACGCTATCTTTTAAACGCAACATCGGCCGGCCGACAGGTCTTTTGGCGTCGGCTATTTCTGCTAAGAGGATTTGTCTTGGCAAACGAGAAGAGTCTTTACGATAGACATGCCCCAGCCAACGAAAGCGTCTTTGCTTTAGCATGGCCAACTACTATAATATCTGTACCTAAGTGTTCATACTGTAACACTGACAAAGTGCAACTTAATAGGCTATTTATTTTCTGAAATCGGCTTAAAACAGTAGGTACTTACTGAGGTGAAAATTCCTGAAGTTTGTATGTAGGTAATTGTTGTACAACTTCATACCGAAATGTGTGCGACATTAACATTTAACTTTAATCTTTCCCATGTATATATAAAACTCACCAGTTAGAAGGAGATTCCGCCGTAGTGGCTAATCATCAGCAAATTGAAAGCGAATAATGTTTTCGCTGTTGATGTTCACGCCATGTCCGTATCGATGCAAAAGCTTAAAGACATCCTACGCAAGTACCTAGGTGCTTACTTTAACATCAAGCACTACCTGTAGATGGATGCTAGCCATAGCAAGCGACAGTCTATGCTGCAGTGGCATGAGCCAAAAAAGCCCTATCACAGCTTATTGCTACTCCGCACAAGGCGTATCAGATTTTCAAATAGAACCTACGAAGGTGACTTCACGATCCCAGTTACAACATCCACCCAGTCTGTATTTTTTTATGTTATATTACCTACCTATTTGCCTATTACCTAGTATTTTCGTATTTTTTTAGTACCTACAATTGAGTCTTTTGTTTGGTTAAGGGCAGATTATGTTTAGGACAGATTCTGAAAATGGCAGATTAGGTTAAAGACCGAAATAATATTTTTTATTTCGGTCTTTAACAAAAAAAACAACCTTACCTAGGGTACCTAGGATACCTCCTAGGTACCCTAGGTAGGGTTGTTTTCTAGTGAAAGATAAAGTATGTAGGTTTAGTTATTTTTTCATGAGATTGACAGAGTACAGGCGATTTAAACACTCTAATAGAAAAATATCATTGCACAAGGCAAGCAATGATTATTTTATGTTTTTTCAATAGCTTGGCATTTCGACGTTTCCCTGGACAAAAAAAACATATTTTTCTTTATTTGTCTGCCTTGATATCTAGTTTGCTTATTCAGGGATTATTTTTTTTGGTTTTAAAGGAATATGGTTTTAGTCGCTTATGCCATCCCCTTAATAATGTTAATCCTAATTTGTGCCCTACGTTTATTCCACAAGTGACACTCAATGGCATGCCACTTCCACAAGTGCATCAATTCAAGTATCTAGCGCACTTGGTCACCGAGGACCTAAAGGATAATACTAATGTGCAGAGGTAACGCAGAGCATTGTTAGTCCAGGCTATATACCTACTAGCCTGCAAATTCGCGCGGTATACAGACACAGTCGAAGTGACCTTGTTCAAATCGTAAGTAGGGTCATTACGCCAGTTAGCGACCGATTAGCGGGGTGACCAACTTTACGTCATCTGATTTGTATGAAATATTTACTTGACATTTATAGAAAGGGTTTGTCATGGTACACATGATCAAGTTATATTTAAAACTTTGAAAATGCGATATAATATTAAACCTTAATTTTTATTAAAATAATATTGAAAAACTAGGTAATGTGCTAGTTTGCGGCCACTTTTTTTGTATACGACCAACCCCTATCTAGTTTACGACCACAAAGGCAGCAATTGGCAATTACTCTTATTTTATATAAATAAATTGCATAGTGATATTATTAATATTATGAACTTAAACTTTAATACTACGGCTTAACAACTTTATCTTTGTATGATCACTCATCTTTGGCTAGTAGTCATATTATCAACTTCAAAAATATAGGATTGAGAAAAGTATTTAAGTGACATAAGTAACTAAATTTCAATAAAAAAAACTCAATAAACAATCATCTTATTTAACTTTAACACAACATTATCATTATTAAAATTCTTAAAATAACAACTTTTACTTTGTATGGAATCAATATAGTGATTAGGAAAATATGGTCTTAACTCATGAATAACTCATGAGTTAAGACATTTCTAATTGGAACTCATGCCTGACCAAAAAAGCACATCACATATTTTAAGTAGTAAGCAATACTTATTAACATGGTATCTCAATTTAATATTGTACGCCTTCATTATCAAATAATTGCATCTGAACGTTTTATCTTTGATCGTGTCATAAGTTAGTCCTAAAAAAACAGTAGCTTCAATTGAATCCATTTGGCACATACTTAGGTCACAGACTACTCTTGATTAGCTTGATCTTCTCCTTCGTAGGGTTTTCGCTATGCCAAGGTATGATATTGCAGCAGGAACTCGAAGCTTGGACAACACTATTAGATTTCTCCATTGGTAAAAATAAATGTTTATATAAGGCAATAAGAGACATGCTTTTTCAGAAGGTTTTGCTGCTATAGTAACCTTGATTCAAGATGCCTTCTTGCGATATCGAAAATTGCAAGGTCATTATTAAGGTATTGCGTATAGTATATAGGGGTGTTCGAATTTGATTCAGTAGTGTCAAGAGGTTTAGTTCTCGTTTCATACTTCCAATGGCAATTTTTCCAAGTAGACTCGGAAATATCGTTAACTTCCCTCCCTCTATCAATAAATACTTACTAACATCAAGTGGTCGTAGAAATAAAACATCAAATTACAACATTTAATAAGCGACCGTTAAATTCAAATACATTTTGAGACGGCCGCAAGCTGAAGTTGGAGTATGATATGCGCCCAAATTACATCTTTGTACAGGATTTTGGCGGTCGCAAACTAACAGAAACATAGCAGCTACTAAGCAAATGTAAAAAAAATAACAAAACCTAACCTTTATCATTAAAGTAGGAAAAAAGAAAATTTGCAATTTAGCAGTCAGTTTGCGACCACATGGCCGTTAAATCAAATAATTTAATTATTTATATTTTAGTATGTGTTTCAACAAGACCTTGATACAAAGGGTCAATTAAGGCAGAAGGCCTAATCGTCGAGAGAAGAGTATAAAACGTTATTGTGTGTACACGATAGAATTCCGACAATTCAGACAGTGCAAGAACAATAGGGTCCACTACTAACCTTGCAAGATGGGTTCTGGAGTCCTCATGCAGCATGTCCTCATACGCGACAGTTATTAACACAGTGATAATAGGATGATGTTACGATTTTGTAGGGGTTTAACGAATATCTTTTGGGGCGCGCGATGTTTACCATTCGATTGTCTTCATCAAAACTAGTTCGCCGGTAGAAATCGGGTTCTTCGCATCGTTTTAGTGACGCGGTGTTGAGGGTAGGCTTCTGAACGGTGCCGATCTATTTCTCGGATCGCTACTACCGCCATCTAGCGAAAGCTTACGCAGACCTTGCAGTCTTTTGCGAACGGCAAGCCACCAAATATTCGATCGAGTACACACAACTTCAAAGGTTTTACACGAAAACGAAACATATCGGCCACCAAAATACGATAGTATTTTACACTTTAAGTAGGTACCTAATGATTTGAAATGGGAATGCATATATATATAAATATAGAATACAATATGCAACGGATAACGAGAATAGTTACGGTTGCTCGATGGGCAAAGGACAGACTTTGACCAAAGGGCGCTTCAAAATCTGATTATTGGCCAACCTCACAGAAGCTAAGCGAGTCACCCCATCAGGGCCAGTATGAAGATTCGTCACACGGGCTAGGGACCATTGTAGTGGAACGCGGTTATCGTCTTTTACCTTGAAAGTGGACCAATGAGTCCACTTTCAAGGGTTGACTATCTTTCGTCCATTTTGCGCGTTGAGTCAATGAATTTAAAAAAGAGTTTTTCTACCGCAGCCAAATGTGCTGGTGAAATGCCTGTAAATGTTGCCAACGATTTAGTCTACGCGGATTAACTTCTGTTAAGTTTTCCTCTGGCACAGCAGTTAGCGGGTCTAATGATAAAAGTGTCCTGGCGTTAAAACATTTAGGTCATTGGGATCTGAACTAATCGGGCACAACGGTCTCGAATTAAGGATGGCTTCGATTTGAGTGAACAAAGTAGTTAGTTCCTCGAATGTGAGAAACTGTTCCCCAACGACACGATACAAATGTGTTTTCGCGGCCTTGATTTGTATCTCCCACACTCCACTGAAATGAGGACTGGAGGGAGGATTGAACCTGAAGCTTATGCGTTCGCTTTACGCCCCTTCGCTCATTGCCTTAAAAAGCATGTTATTCGCACCTACAAAATTCGTCCCACAGTCAGCATGGATTACGTTACATCTGCCGCGTCGAGAAATGAAACGCCTCAAAGCCGCAATGAAAGCGTCAGATGACAAACAAGATACTACTTCCAGGTGAACAGCTTGAATTGCTGACTAATTCAAATGGAGATTGACCTCTGGGGCAAATGTCTGCAGGGTTATCGGCCGTTGGGACATGACGCCAAACATCTATTGGCACGGTCTCGTGGATGTGGCTTACGCGATTAGCCACGAAAGTCACCCATCTTGATGAGTGCGACCGAAGTCAAGACAGAACTCCGGTTGAATTTGACCATAAATATGTTGCGTTCACGGGAAGGCGCAGGGCATCATTTACGGTGGCTGTAAGGTCTGCTAGCAAGACCGCGGCGCAAAGCTCTAATCGAAGCAGTGATATTTTTTTATGGGGGCTACGCGGGCCTTCGCACAGTGGAAGAATGTTTGAACTGAATCAGATTTATCTGTGACACGTATGTAGATAACCGCTCCATAAGCGATTTCGGAAGTATCGCAAAATCCGTGAAGTTTATATGAAATGGGTTCATCGGTGGCTATTAACCGAGGAATTTGTAGAGTTTTAAGAGCTGGCAATTGCCGAGTATATTGGTTCCAAGTGTTAACGATTTCAACTGGAGGTTTTTCGTCCCACATGACACCGATCACCCAGAGTTTTTGAATTATGCATATTGCTTAGATTGTTAGTGGGGAAAGGAAACCGAGAGGGTCAAAAATTCTGGCGAGTTCACTTAATATCGTCCTTTTGGTGCATGGCTGTTTTAGAGATTTTACGTTAAAAACGAACGCGTCGCAGGATGGGTCCCAACGAAGCCCGAGGACCTTCAGTGTGGTGTTCTCTGGGTCATTAAAACTCACACTTTCCAATAGCCGATGCTCGTTGGGTATATCGGCCAATAATTCGGCTACGTTACTGGCCCACTTACGGAGCTCAAAATGACCACGTTTGAAAAGCTCAATTATTTGAGATTTGGCCTCTTGGGCGCTTTCTAGCGAGTTGCAACCGCTGACTTCGTCATCGACGTAGTCGTCAGAGAGTAGAATTTGTTTGGCTAAAGGATAGGCAACGCCTTCATCGTGGGCAAGTTGATGTAAAGTACGACACGCTAAGAAGCTGGCGGCCGAAGTTCCGTATGTTATCGTGTTTAAGGCGTATTCTTGAAGCGGAGCATCTGAACGGGGTCGCCATAGGATACGCTGGTAATGGCGGTGCTCAGCGGATACTAGTATTTGGCGGTACATTTAGCGCACATCAGCCATAAAAACCACTCTGTGTTCTCGAAAATGCAACAAGATGGTAATTATGTCGTTTTGTAATCTTGGACCGATTAGTAGGCAATCGTTAAGGCTTTTTGAGTGAACGTCCTTTGCCGAGGCGTCAAACACGATTCGAAGCTTCGTGGTGGTACTCTCTGGGCGTAAAACACAATGATGATTTATAAAGTATTTTCCCAACTCTAACTCCAGCTAATAATCAGCCATGAATTCAACGTACCTATTGGGACCTTAAGTCGTAGTGCGATGTCCCGCGAGCCTTCGAAGATTGGTTCGTAGTCGGCATTGAACGGAAGACGTACCTACACCGTATCGCACGGATTCGTCACGATAGTGTTCGCTAAGAAACTTTTCTTCGCACATCTGTTCATTAGGAGTAAGCTTCGAAGCTTGGGGTATATTATCGATTTCCCAAAATTTTTGAACAAGAGTTGTTAAGGGGTCCATTTCATAAGGGCTGCACGCACCAATCAGTGACGTATTTATGATCACGGACGTTTTACCAAGTAATAACCAACCGAACACTGAATTAAGTGTGGGTGGCTGTGAACCATTACCCTTCAATCAACCATGTAAAAGCGATTCAGCGAATACGTCAGCACCTAACAAAATATCTATTGGCGCTGGGATGTCAAAGCACGGATCCGCAAGAGGTAACGTCTTGATGTGAGCCCAACCGTTGGTGTCTAGTTTCGCGATAGGCTACAAATATTTGGAATAACGAACATGTTAAGGTTGAACAACGTGGAGACGTGCTTTCCTACATCACAGCGTACAACTCCTGCTAATGAGGTTTCAGATCCACCTAAACCGTTCACAAGTAGTGAACGGTTAAGGTGGGACTGAGAAGTAGGTGTAACCGCTCGACGGCTTGCTGGGTTCTGAGGTTGTTCTGACTTCCTGTGTCAACGATCGCTCGAAAGGATTGCGAGTAACCGGAAGCATCCTTTACGTGTACAATAGCTGTTGCTAGAAGTACGGTAGGTCTAGCTTGCTCATGGGGGTGACGCGTTAATGTGCAATAACGTGTGGTGTCTATGCTTGCACTTAACACAGCTGAAAATTGATTTACCATCCTAGATATGATGCGAAGATTTTAAGCAGTTAAAGCACCACCTTTTGTCACTAGCTACGGACATGCGCTCAGCAACCTCAATTTTTAAATATAGTTCACACGCCGAGATTGGATAATCACCGGAACAATAGGTGCATTTTGAGAACGGTTTGCTGCCACTCGATATGACTTTACCCAACGCGGAGCCATGATCTTGCGCAGCGACGAGCGTATTGGTGACCTTAGCTTTATACGAGCCAAAATTATTTTGCGTTGATTTAACTGACTGGTCCTTATATGGAGTGCTAGGTTGTGCGGGATCGGTAAAATGAGTGTCACGAATGAATGCATCGCATTTAGAGTGCAAGAATGACCTTAAGTCGTGATAGCAAGGTAATTCGATTTCCATATGCTTTTCCTCGAAGTCACGCCGAAGTTTTGAAAGAATGTGATATGAGAGCACGAAATATCACTGATCGATAGGCAACTTTAGACGCTTCAGGATTGTTAAGTTTTCATCGAATGCATCTAGCGAGCGACGAAGATTTGGTTCAAAATGTCTCGCCAACACGTAAATGCAAAATCTCTTTTGTTCTCATATCACGCGAGTAATGCTTGATAAGCATCGTTGTAATGTTCGGTGGTAGTAGGGAACGTGCTTATTAAGGCAAGTGCGTCACTCTTTAAAACCGATATTAAATATTGAAACCGTCCAGCATCGCTGAAGCGAGTATTGTGAATTCGGGCATTATATGAGTATTATATATATTCGGGGATTCGGCAGATTGATAATTAGATTTGTACGTCCAGTGTACCTACAGCTGTATGTCTACGATAACGGCAAAATGAACGAAAAATATTCACACAAAGAGAAAGGTTCTGTGCAAACTACGATGCAGAAGTTTCTGTGCAAACCGAAATAACTACTGAACATAAATTAAATACATTGGAATTAGTGATGTTTATATGATATGATGAGTAGTTAAATGAGAATTTCCCTGGTTTCGGCACCAAATATTGTATCAATAAGACGTTGATACAAAGGGTCAATTAAGGCAGAAGGCCTAATCGTCGAGAGAAGAGTATAAAACGTTATTGTGTGTACACGATAGAATTCCGGCGGGAACCGAACAGCGCAAGAACAATAGGGTCCACTACTAACCTTGCAACATGGGTTCTGGAGTCCTCGCGACAGTTATTAACACAGTGATAATAGGATGATGTTACGATTTTGTAGGGGTTTAATGAATATCTTTTGGGGCGCGCGATGTTTACCATTCGATTGTCTTCATCAAAACTAGTTCGCCGGTAGAAATCGGGTTCTTCGCATCGTTTTAGTGACGCGGTGTCGAGGGTAGGCTTCTGAACGGTGCCGATGTATTTAGCGAAAGCTTACGCAGACCTTGCAGTCTTTTGCGAACGGCAAGCCACCAAATATTCGATCGAGTTCACACAACTTCAAAGGTTTTACACGAAAACGAAACAGTAATAGTTACTAGCAGAGGCGCGCACTTGCAAAATACAGGAATGTGACCACTCAATATTTCACATGTTTTTTTTATATTTTCTTTATAAAAGTTGTGCAATTGCGTTAATTAACTACATTTCTAGCAAAAGAGACCCTAACAATTAGTTACAAATAAATGATTAAAAATATATTCACTCCGAAGGCAGAATATGCTCACTATTGTTTTTGTAATTTTGCGAATGTTTCCTCTTGACCAGCGCGGGATCCGGAATAAGCAAGGATTTGATCAAAATTCAGGTTATACTATGCTGCCAATTTTGGTAGGTTAGAACTATAGATCTATCTTATTATGTATAGAGCCGAATAATGTTTAAAAAATGAGATGGAATTCTTATTTTCTAAATATTTCTGCAGCAGGTACCTGAAATGGTCGCGACCAATGGTGGTCCCGCTACTAGCGAAATGACCCTACCTACTGTTACATCTCTGTTCTCTACGAGTGTGTGGTTCAGCTATACCCAAAAGTCTTACAATGCTTTGTGGGTCTAACAATACATTTAGGTTTCAGATGCGTCCTCCGCGATTTTGCAGTGCGTCCGACATGTTCGCCGAGGCATAGATTAGATAATAGTTACTAGCAGAGGCGCGCACTTGCAAAATACAGGAATGTGCCAAAAATAACGTTTGTAGGTGCCTCTGACTAACCCCTGTGACGTGAATGCTAACTTCTAACTTACCGGTGCTAGGTTACCTTAGACGCCATTTTGTGCAAAAAAATAAGCTCACTGCTAATTATACTCCGGGGGAGAATCCTAATGCGATTACAGAACAATTTGGTTGACCTCTCCTATGGAAACTCATTCAGAGGACCAAATCGCTATTAGTTATTAAGTTTTTACTAACTTACTTGTTAAGTTTCTACCAACCAAATAGAATCATTTGTCTGAATACAGTCATTTGTTTTTGTATATATTTTTTTTATTATCATTAACGTATACCTATAAAAACCGAAATTTTATGAGCAAGCTGATTTGAATCTTATGAAACAGTCAGCGTCCAAAAATGCACTTCAAATCTAAGTTAGATCCACCCTATCTAAACGGAAGTAAACGCCCGAAAGCGCCCTCATTTCCAAGTAGCAGAATAACGAACTACCACGAGGCTTTCTCTCCCGTATCTGTTCCTAAAGAAATTCATAGGGGTCATAGAGGGTAGAATGTAGTAGGTACATACGTTCTTCAGCTAGAGGGCGCTATTTTTAACTGTAAAATAATATAAATTATTTCGGTCTCATTACGAAACGTGGTCTTCTTCGTGGGTAAACACGAGTTGAACTCTAGTTCTGTCAGCGCCACTATACCAAGATTTAAATATACCTTATCAAAAAAAAGAATTATTGCAAAGTTACTTAGGTCTAAAATTTAAATATAAAATAAAATCGCGGATTTTCATTTCACAACCAAATTAAAAAAGAAACACTTGGTATTGATTGGCTGCCAAAAGAAAGTAGGTTCTCAAAAAGAGGTTAAGTAACTAGGTTAACTAGGTGACCGCTCGTAAACCAATCTGTTTATATTTTAGCAGTTATTTGCGGTCAAACTTCTTTTTGAAATGTAAATAGACTGTCGGCTATTATATTATAGCATTTAATTTTAAAACTTGTTTTCTCTGCACCACAATTTGTCTTGAAAATCAGAATTCAAGTGTAAATGATTAACCGCTGATATAAACCACCTTTCGTAATGTAGAGCACAACAAAACGAGTCATGTTTTTTTTAAATCAGCCTTCTTATTTAGAATGCATTAAATTAGAAGATCCTATTAAAATCAAACCATAATTTATTTCCTTCTCTTTATTGAATGTTTACAATTACAGATTGGATCAAAACAACAAATTTTTAGTATTCTATAGCAACAGATATCGGATTATAAGAACAGAACCTATAATACAAGAACATGTCAACGAGAAACAATTCGATACTAAAACTGTTCAACGGACAACATTTAAGATTTCTGATAAATTGTGAGAGACATCGATAACGAAGACACGTATTAATCTGAACACTATAATGTGTCTACGTACGTTAACAATAGGTAGACATTTAAATACTCAACGCTACGCGCCAACTTGCTGTAAGGAACATAAAAAACAAAGAGAAACTGTAATTGATCTAAAAAATTTATTAATGAACGAGGCGACTATGTGCACATTTAAAACGCTTGTTATTTTACAAGAGCACTTGTACATTATTTACAGACCCACGTACGCCATTAATACCCTCTCGCTTCCTTGTCACCTGTCTCAACTGATCAACTTACGTGTAAATACTGTACATAATTAGTTTGTACAAATTATTCTTATACATTAGTATGTAGGTAATCTAAAAATCTAGTTTAAAACAATGGAAATATTGTTGATCATACTTACTTATACGGATAATGGTATAAGAAGTAAATCTCTTAACGCTAATACTTAAATGATTATATCGGATACATCATAAATAATATAATTATTATGTATAATGATTAAACTTATTTCTAATGACTGGTACGAGACGGTCAGCCATGACTTTAAAATCTAACATCGATAGATCCGCGTGTACCTACGTTTACTCCATTCCTAATAGGTACATAATGTACTCTAATCAATTCAATATAACATGGAGTGAACACTCAGTGGGAGCTATCGAGGCGATATCAAAGCTTGCTACTGTAACACTTCTAGACAATCACATGGCAGAGGCCGCACCGCCTGTCATCCTGTACCCACACAATACATTTCATACATCCTTACTAATGTCACTAAATAACTAACTATACAATTCCATACAACTCGTATAGGATTCAGCACTAAGTAAATATCAATACTCAGTTTAGTCATGCGCTTATAGCACGAAAATATTACTAACCAGCATCAAATTAAAGAATTCATAATGTCAAAATTACACATACATAGCAACAAAATTATAAATAATAAACAAATAAGTATGTATACCATTTCGATCATTTTTATTTCCTGCAATCGGAATCTCGAATAATAAATTATTATTCAAATATTTCTTGTAAATCGTTATTTTTAGTATATACCTATAAACAAATCACAGTAACAAGGTAATGCTCGATTAAATAATTTGTTGTTTGTGATGTTAATGTCCACTTTAGGTATTGATTGTGCGTTTAGATAAATATCGGCCAAGTACGAGTTGGACTCATCCACTAAAATTTACGTACCTACCATCGGAAAAGCGTACTAGCGACCTCCAGCATTAAAATTGGTACTAAGTTATGATTGCGGCAGAAACTCCGTAAAAATTACATAACTCCGAAATGGGCATTTTCTGGTTTTTATTTTCATTTGTGCTGAATTACTTCGTGATTTTTAATTTTTTAAAGATAATAAAAAACGAGAAGTATTCAAATATTTTGACGGAGCAACTTAATTTGATTCTATTGTATTGAGCTGACAGAAGCTCGTTTTTTACAGGGATTCAGACCTTAACAGTTTATCAAATTGTAATGTGATGTTTATGAAATCCAGCCACAATTTTTTAATAACCAAACTAAAAACAGTCTTTTGTGCATTTTATACCTTTAGCCGTAATTCCTGAGAAAAAAGGCTTGTTTGACATACACACGTACGGACCACAAGCGATCCCCAAATGGTTCTATTGATACCTTTTGAGATACGGAACTCAATAAACAACATTAAATATTATTTTAAAAAGATAGAAGCTGCTTGCCCGTCCGTTTTCTTTACATCGATAACTTTAATACAACTTTATTAACCGAAAATTTATCCAACTATCAACTCAATTAGCGCAAGCTCGTCTAGGACGTAGACAGAACATACAATTTAATTCAACTTCCTACATTACACGTATAAACATCAACTAAAGTAGGCCAAATGTTTATGAAATTTCTAAAATCTAAAAGTATATAAGTATTACACAATTCAATTTGACGGATATATTTACAAATTAAAGAATTTATCCTTCAATAAGCAGACACCGAGTTATTTTTTTATTTTGATGGAGATGTAAATGAGTAATGTAGGTATGTTAATCTGAATTAATAATTTAGAGTCGACCAACTTACAAGTAGGTAGGTATATTAAGAAAATGATTCCTACAGGGCCCGTGATGAAAATATGATAATATCTTAAAATTAATCTTAAAGATAAGAGGGTACATTCATCTAATAAAAGATTCAAAATGTTAATTATATAACGATAAGCTCATTAGAGGGTAAGTGATTTAACCATCGACACTGATTCGTAATTAATTTTAATATCTATGAAACAATCTAAGATGAAAGAGTGTTGTATTGTTAAAATATTAAACCCAGTCTGCTTATATTAAGATCGGTTCAAGACTACTGCGTGTGTATTAATGTTAATTCCGTTACATTCTACCTGGTTCCAGTGAATTAGGTCGATACTAGAGAGGAACACTGGACAAACATGTAACTACAATACTCAGCAGAATTTATTGTATATAGTGCACAGATAAACACACTATTTTTATTTAAAATTTAAACCTTTATATATCGGTTCAAACAGTCTGGTCAACAAATATTATATTTTTTCAACTGCGTTGCACTAACATGCAAGACTTAAACCTCGATTACGTTTTAGATAGTTAATAAGCAGGGTTATTAATTTAAGTCTACTTTTAAAACTGTGATAATTTAACGTGTTATAAATACCTGACGGAATGAATCAACATTTTTATTCATGAAAAACATTGAGACTAGTCGTATGAATCAGAGTGTTCGTTTTTTATCTTCTTAATAATTTAATATTTTAGAAATAATTAATCTTCAGCTTTAAAACTATTTACATCCTAATTATTTACAGAAGGTTTACTTTACTTATTTCATTTTAAAATTATTATAAATATTATTTTATATAATTTTCAATTACATGGTAACATTTTACTTCGATATACACTCAGTGACATAGTAGCATTATATTATTATTCGTTACTGCTATGTAATACAGGAATAACTGTTGGTCATTCAGTTGCATAATAAATTAAATATGATCAGCAAAAGTTCACAAATGTATGAAATAAAGATGACAAAATGTAACTAAATAATAAATGCTTATCAATGAAAGATAAATTCGTAGAGTTTAACACTAACACGATTCCCTAAAATAATCATGCTCTTTAAATTAATGATTTTAATTTGCTTTGTTTTATTTACAATATAATTAAACCGGTTTATTACTGATTCAGGTTCAATAAATTTATAACATACATACATAGAGACCGAGGATTTGCACTTGCTACAATCCTGGCATACTTCTTTCGCTTCGTTCATCCTCATCAAATTCTTCATGTATTAATTATCAGATCAAATGGCAATAAAAATATAACCATCATTATAATACCTATGATTCTTAATTACTGATAAATCGATTAAATTAAATTGAACGGTGTCGATTTTGTGCACCATTCTCTAGCTAAAATAAATTAAACAGAACTTAAATTATCGCGGTCCTTTTTATTTCAGTCTATTAGGAAAAAATCGCCACATTTGTGCAGATTCCAATGCATTTCTACTTGAATTCTACTAGATTTGATGTAGATTTACTGAATCGTCAAAAATATGTCAATTAGACAAAAATATGCCCAGAACTTAGATGTAGTCTTAATTATTTTTACTAAAAGCCTAAAAACATAAAACACATGTGAAAGAAGTAGAGTGAAAATTATAGTTTATGGTAAACAAATGCCCGCGCAAATTGGCGCAGTAACGGTGAGGACTTTGGAAACTTTTTCATAGTAACGATGTGGTGATCCTGCGTGGCTATCGTGATGTGAACACTGTTAACGTCTTTAATTTAACCCTACATACTTGGTGTGGCACAAACCATAATCAAGAAGTTACTCGGTGTGGACTCCAATTGGAAGAATTTTAAAGTTGATGTCACATTACTCTTTTAAGAAGATAATCGCTTAAAGTCGACGACAGTTATCACAATAGTGACGAAAAGTATCGGGAAATACCATCATTATATTAAAAATGTAAAGTCCAGACTATGTAACATAACATGTTATAAAACTAAGTTATTTAGGATATTATACTAGTGTTGACGATATGTGTTAATAAAACAAGTTATATTACATGTAATATGTGTTTACAATATTTTATAACTTTTGTTATCTTTTTATGTGTTACAATGTGTTAAACAAAGTGCACGTGTTATATATGTAACCAAAGTTTTATAATAAGTTACATAGTCTGTTCTCTTAAAGTTGTATGTTTCCTATTAATATTACACATGTCAAAGATAGGGTGTTTTTTGCTAATAATCTCAGTTGTTAAACGAAAGATTTCGTTGAAAATTGGAACAGGTATAGTTTGTCACCTAGAATGGACCTATAGGTTACTTTTTACGAGGTAATACGCGGACGAATCCGTGGGCAGAGGCTAGTAAGTAAATTTATTTGAAATTATTTGTGAATAATTTGTGATGGTTATTGTTTTACACAAGCTTTTATTAATTCCCTTGTATGTTTGAAAGATGGCATGGCGTGGATGATGGAAACTCAGTCGTAAGCAAACTTATATTGATTGAGTTAATTTTGATCAGCTCAAGGTACTAATTTATAAACGTTCGTTTTGGAAAATACATATTTTAACAGGAGTATTACGTACCTATTCTTTATATTTTTTGTTTCAGATAGGAATGAAGAGTGAATACCTATTCATTTTATATTGCGCCAAGTTGAGCGGGCGAACCCGTGCAGTAACCTTCTTTCTAAGTAACTCATCCACTTTTCAGACCCCTTATAACTTTATTTAAGATTTTAACAAGTGCAAAATTATGTCAGATTTCATAATGCCCATAAGAAATACTAATAATGGTTTAATAAATCAAGATTATTAGATAAGGAAGATTCTTTAAGAATTACAGAATTGACTACATGAGATCTTAGAACTTTTTTGTGCGCTAAACTTGGTATCACTTTTACAATGCTTCAATGCTTCTTTTTATTGTATTCCACCCGAACCATGGTTATGTCAGACTTGGATAAAACTTAACTATTCTTGTCAATACTTAACTCGAAAATTTTGAAAAATAAAAGCATACTCAGTATTTTGCAATCCGGTTTACGTCACATACAAGCTCTACGTAATAGGTCTCTTATATAAAGCTCACAAACTACTATGGCGCTGTGAATTGTCTCGTTGAATGACCAAAATGTGGCTAAAAACTAGTAAAGCCACTTGAACGGACCGTTCTCAAAAACAGAGTGTATTGGATTTCATGACGAAATCCAATAAATTTCAGGTTCGAGTTATAAGAATCTACGAGTTGCCAGTTTCTATTTTATTATCTTTTTACACATGATTTTAACCAAACTCTATTGACGGAGAAATCAGGACATTGTTTGTTATTGATTATTGACTTTATGTTACTGACTGATCATGGTCACTGAAGGTGCTAGTGCGTCCTTTTCCATTCCATACAAATGTGAGAGAGCGCCTTATATTTTACATTATGCTGGCTCAGCACCGAGTCGATATCAGTGTCCTGCGGGGCGATCACACTAACTTCCTTGGCTATCGAGATGGAGGCATGACATTAGCCATGGCTGGTACCATCGGATGGCATGAATCGTATCACGCTGATTTGTAGGCTGGATGTGCCATAGATGGACATTGCGAATGAACGAAATTTGTTCCCCATTGTACGTTCCGTTTTTTACATAACTTATTATCAGATAATTTGTGGATTGATTGCCATCTCGATAGCCATGGGTTAGTGTAAGCCCTGCTGGTCCTTAACCATACATACCGCTTTTTTGTGACTTTTTAGATAGAATATAAATTCTGTCAGCATAGTAGACAACATGCCTAGGCTAATGGTAATTATTTACAGAGAAGTAATGTTATCGTTTTACAAACACGCACTTAAAGCTATATTCTCCGCCCACGGTCATACGAAACTGACTATCCCATGAGTATTTGCCGAATAATGCACAAACCATTATCTAACACGTCTTCAAAAACAAACGTTCAATTAATATCGCTGAACATTATTTCAGACACGATTTAGGGAGACAAAAGATTCTAACGCTCACAAATGTAGGCCATGTACAAGTACAAGCATAAGTGGTATTAATTGCAAGTAGCCATTACAGATTTAATTAAGCCTTTATATTATATTCTTTGCGAACACTATTTATTTCTAACAATAATTATTTAACAATACAGTCATTCAGACACAATACAGCCACGAGAAACATTTATGGGTTAAACATTACACTATGTATTTATAATTACATTGTTTTTTTTCTCATTTTGTAAATTATTTAACTTTTATCTTTATTGTAACTATACCATTCTCTAGCTAAAACTGTAGACGTTTGACCTTTTGACCTCTCGGCTTGCCTCAAAACCGTGCTTCCCGTACCGATATCTACGGGTTTGACTGATTCAACTTTCTTGACAAATGTACATTCAAATTGTATGCGTCGCAGACACTAGTTTACTGTGTGGCTTGGCGGGCAAATGGTTAACGTGAAGATAAACATGTTTACAAGGTAAATAACAATTTTTATAATATCCACCAAATAGTTAAATAAAATTGCGTACAATACAGGTTATCGATTTACCATAGTATGTAACATGTAACATAAAAAATATTATTCCAAAAATTTGACATTCAGCTTAGAATAATGCCCATGATTAAGTAACTTCATATGATTTTTTTCTTTGGTCAAATAAAATAATTTTATAAAAAATTGCAAAGTATCTGATTTATCAATTTAAAAGAAATAGGTAGGTGTTAAACGATTTGATTGCTGTATTAAATACGTCACTAACACAACTTTGTTAGATAGCCAACCTAACATAGATTACCGTCGGGCAAAGCCGGCTAGTTCGCGGTACATTTTTAGAAATAACATACTGGTGTAAAGCTATATTTACAAAATTAATTATTTCAAAAGAAGCTTTGCTTCATGAATGAAACCATTATAAAACAAAATCTTAACTGTCTTCACAAAATACAAGAACGAGTATGAAACGGCAGTACATTCAGTTTTTTTTAAACTATGTCAATAACAAGAACAGTCATAATTTGCTACAAAATTAAATTCACAATATTAAAATTTGTAGGTAATATTACTTTCAAGTAAAATGTCCACTGCGGCTAGTAAATCATGTTCTTCCATCTTGGTTTGATTCTAAATTATATCATAGTATTCATCGGACTGTACAAAGTTAATAATTGTACAAACTACATACATTAGAATATACAGTCCAATAAGAACTATATGGATTAAATCATTTTTCATTTCGAAAACATTTTAGATAACTACAAAAAATTTTTAATAAAAATGACATAATAATGTGAATGTGGGGCCAGCCTAAGGTTGCGATAACCAGCTTTTACTCCAGAAACATACCTACTATATGAAAAAATAATGAGATTCATAATTAATGATGCACAAAGTAAAACAGTAACATTAACAAACACATAATCCTATGATATAATAAAGTTTACTTGTGCATTTCATAATGCACAAATTTACACATCTTAGAAAAACTTTAAGTTAATCATTGAGCTTTCAATCTATACAAATAAATAATTATTTTACATTTATTGTAATATTACTTACATCGAAAATGTACAATCATTTATTTGCTAATTCAGTTCACTATATTATAAGGAGATTAAGCGATCACGGCACATCACATTCAATGACTATCTGTTCCTCACTTTCCAGAGCGCGTTTTGCGATTGTATCATCTGACGTCAGAGTGTTTATCGGGCGCGGAGTGCGCGACGGGCGAGAGGGCCGGGGGGACTGGGGCAGCGGCCCCACCCTGCTCGCCCGTCATCACGTAGCTGGTGCCCTGCGTGCTGCGCGCCAATTTTAACCGGATCGGAGTTACCTTGGCGGTGCGCACGTTGCGCATCGCGGACGTCACCTCGGCGTAGGAGGGCCCGTCAAAGGCGAGCGGGTCGATCATGGAGGGGTCGTAGTGGTCAATAGGGTCGACAGCGGGCTCGGGCGCTGCCGCTGCAGCCGCTGCTGCCGGGCCCTCCTCCTCTCCGGGGGCGATGGGAAGCTTTTTTATCTTAATCACCAATTTGGTGCCACTTTCGGCGTCACTATTCACAATTTTCATTTTGTCCGCTTTCTTGTCTTTCTTGCGTTTACGTTTCTCGCTCTTGGTGAGTTTGTGCTTGTGAGTACTTGTTTTCTCGTCGTCTGCAAAGTCCTGCATCACCATCTTGCGGTACTTCATGCTCTCGCGGCGCAGGTCCTCTAGAGTCGGCTTGGCCGCGGCGCTGGCACGCTTCTTTGCCGTTACCTGCTGTACCGTACTCGAGTTGGAGCCCAGCTTTATCTTGAGCTTGGGCGCGAGCGGCGGGCTGTCACTCGCCTTGCTCGGCTTGGCAGATATGCGAGCGCGCTTCTTGGCGAGCGGCAGGCTGGCGCTGGCAGCAAACGTGGACAGCTTCACATCATCCGACGGATCCAGATCGTCGTTCATGGTCACCTTTAGGTATCTCAGTTCGCGCGACAGGCCGCTCGTAACTTTGCGCTTCTGTTTCTTTGGCGTCTCGACGGGTGTGTCCGCCATCTTGTAATCTTCCCTGGTGGGTATGCTGGTCATGGAGGCGACCGCCTTCGGTATGGTAATGACAGCGCGCGCGAGCGGCGAGGGTTGCGCAGGCGGCGGTACCGCACCCATCATGGACGCGCCCGTGGGGTCATCCATGTTCATGTCCTGCGTCCAGTACTGCCGCAGCAGCTCCTTCTTGCGCATGCGTCGCAGGTTCGTGGACCCCGCCACCGGGGCGGAGGCGTTCAGCACGACGGCGCTGGCAGGCGGCTCGAGTGCGAGTGCGAGTGCGAGTGCGGGCGCGGGTGGTGGGGCCACTGCGACCGGCGCCAGCGTCGAACTCGAGTAGTTCGCGTCCAGAAAGGGGCCCTTTATCTTAACTTTGAGTTGATTGCGCGAATCGGAGAGCGACACCTTAGGCAGTTGCGGCGTGTACAGGTATGCGGGCGGCGCTACGGCGGGCGGCGCCGCGCTTAGCAGCAGCTCCTCGGGCGGCGCGTATGCGAACGGCGGCGGCGGCGGGGGGGCGGGTGCGGATGCAATCGGCACCAGGGGCGGCGGCGCCTCCAGCGGCTGGTACGTGCGCATGTCCACGGGGCCGGGCAGCACAGGCGTTACGTGTGAGAAGCCCGCACCCGAGCCGGAGTCGCGCTCCAGCGATTCAAGGTTCATGGACTCGGTCATAGCCGCGCGCTCGCGCATCTCCATCATCTGAAGCCGCTTGTTCAAGTGCTGCGGGCTCTGCACTTGCGGCGATTGAGGCATCTCCTTGAACGAGTGCTCGGACCTCCTGTCGTCTCTGACGTCTATCGACTTAGTCCGATCTCGGAGCGCCTTCAGGTCGACGCTATCGTTGGTGATTTCCTCTTCGAAGTCGTAAACGGTCCCGACGAGCTTGCTCTGTATAGAGTTGCCCATATAGTCGACGGAGTAGGAGTGAGAGTGCGCACTCGAGCTGCGGCTCTTCGATCGACCGCGGCCGCGCGCGCTGCGGCTGCTTTTGGTGGGCTGGCGCTTGGCACGGACGGACGTGTCTCCCTGTCGCGGCGAGATGCCGGGTGACTTGCCGGAGAACTTGAGCAGGCCCCTGGGAGCCGGCGGACTGCTTTTCGGCGGAGACTTTACAGAAGATTCATTCGATTCTGACTGGAGGGCTATGTTGGTGTCCGAGTTATCGTCGGGCACCTTTGCGGTTCTGCTGTTCTCGTACGTGTCGGCGACGCTTACGCTCGGGCTGGAAGGATGCACGCTGATATCATCTGTGACGTCGATGTCGTTAGAGGAGTCTAGCGGCTTGGGTGTGGCCGGCGCTATCATTGCTGTGGTCAAAGCAATGTTCTGCGAGGAGGAGGTGAAGGCGGCAGCGCACAGCTGGCGCGGTAGCAGAGGCGCCGACGCGTACGGCAGGGCGGGCGTAAAGAGTGGCCCTGGCGAGGGCATGGGTAGTTGGGAGGCGAGGCCGGCGCCCGGGCCGAAAAGTGAGCCCATGCGGCTGAGGAAGGGCGACGCATTAGGCTGGTAGGTGGCGTACTGGTTGAGCGGCATGGACGGCTCGACAGCACACGAGTACGCAGGCACGGGCGGGTACGAGTCGATCTCGGGCAGCATAGAGGGCGCGGGCAGCATGGAGGGCGCGCCCGTCTGCATCATCGCGTCGCGCAGCTCCATGTGCGCGGCCAGAACGCTGCGCTCGCGCTCTTGCGCCGCCACCAGTTCATCCGAGCTCGAGCTGGAGCCAGAGGAGCGACGCGTTGCTATCTTACTCTCCCTCCACTTCTCCTGGCTGATATACGGCAAGTCGATCGCGTGCATCACAGAGTTGTTGTTGTCGCATGTCTGCGAGTCCGTCATTGCCTCCACGTCAATCGTGGTAGTCGTCGAAGTGTCCACGACCACGATCGACAGCTGCGACGAGTCATCGCTCTGTTTCGACAGCGACATCGTGTCTGCAGACTGCTGGTCGGACTGGACGGTGGCAGGTTCTTTGATTTCGTCGCTATAATGCTCGTTTTGATCGTAGTTTCTTTGTTGTTCTGCGTCCATGTAGGGATCATTATGAGCTAAGGGCATCGGGTCCCATTCGTTGTTGCTGGTCATGGGCTCGGGATGTCGGTATTCGTTAAGTTGCACGAGGGGAGTAGGTCGGCTCATGTCCAGGGGCGGCGCCAGGTGGAGCGCGTCGAGGGTCGCGGGCTCGACTCGCCGGCTTACTTCGCTCTGGTGCGCTTCTCGTATTCCTTCATCCTTTCTCTGAACGATGTGATTGCTTGTAGGCACCGCTTGCTCCTTGGACGAGTTCGCACTCGGAAGCTTATTACTTAGCTGTATTCTGAGTCTGTCGACTAAATTCAATGTTTCTTGCGCGCCTTGCCCCTTGGAATCCTCTTTGAAGTAGAACTCGGGGTAAGAAGAGAATGGTTTCATCAGGTCATCGTCATGATTGAACCCGTCGTCGACAGCCATCATATCGAACGCGAACAGTTCGTTATCCTTTTGTTGAGGAGAAAACATGGATCGATTCGGATAAGGGTTAGCAGTGGATGGTATTTTGGCGCTCTTTGAGATTTCCACACCTTGAATTTGGCTGGCGTCTTGAGCGTTGTCTATTGCGGAGCGTTTCTTTATGTTATTTACAGTCGGATTATCTGTGTCTATCGAGTCCACAGTCACGCTTTTCGCATCCGTAGGCGTCCTGGGTGATTTGATCATGGCATTTTCATTAAGATTGGCTTGTATCTTAGCGATCATTTTGACGCTTGATTTCTCAGTACATTCCGTTTCGAATGATTTATCGACTGTCTCGTATTTGTCATTTCCACCGGGCATCTCTATCTGCGGCTGGACAACAGACGGGCTCGGTGCCTTAGATAGCCAGTGTTTATTAGTATCGTTATAATCTTCACTAAGAAGGTTGCAAGTATTTTTGTCTTCGGGCTCAGGTGCAGGCGAAGAGGCAGGCGCAGGGGTAAGAGGAGGCGGTGGGTCCAATGGCAGGGGCGGAGGGAGAGGAGGTCTTGTGGCGGGAGACGCGCCAGCGCGTGAAGGGATGGAGTTCTGAGACTCATATCGACTCTGGCGACTCTCATTGATCAGTTCTCGAGGGTCCTCGGTAGGAAGCGGCGGCTCAGGCTTTATCGCTTCCTTTGTCGCCGACTCCTCTACACTCATACGCCTGTTTAATGTGACATTTTGTTCAGGCTCTAGGATCCTCTTGGGGCTTTCCAGTTCCGTTTTGACGCTTTGATGTTGATCTGGTTTGATCTCGAGGGGGTGGTTGCTGGGCGGCAAGGGTATTTGCTCGTGGTCGTGGCCCTCCATGGTGCATGTATTGGTGATCTCCTTCACAGCTTCCTTGTGCGCCTGCCGCTCCGCAGGCTGAAGTTGACCGGGCTCGCAACCCTCGGTGGCAGCTTCATCAGCGGCGCCGTCTGCAGGTATTTCTCGAGATCCGGCATCAAGGTTATCAGGCATATTTCCGCTTGCAGTAACGCTTCGGGCCCGAGAACGCGCGGCAGCACACGCATCGGCTCGAGCTGGTTCCTCTCCTTGAGCAGTCGGCGATGGAACCCCGCACTCGGACTCCCGTTCGGAAGTTTTAAGCTTCTTGTCAGGGGCCTTGCGAGGGGACACATCGTTGGAGGTGCTCTTGCCCTTGCGGCGTCGGCGAGGCCGCCTGGGCGTGGGGCTGCTGGAGCCGTTGGAGCGGTCGGAGTGCGAGCTCTCTGTATCACTCGAGGCGCTAGTAGACGAGAGCGGTCTTGACACCTTGTCGAGAAAGGGCAAGTCCAGGTTGGGTCTAGAGCCAGGAGGCGAGAACACGAGGGGCTTGATCTCACGCGCCTTATAGGACGGCATGGGGCCGGGTGCGGACGCAGGTGCTTCGTCCGATGACGATCCGGAGGAGGAGCTGCTGCTGCTGCAAGACGAGGACGAGGAGCTATATTTCGACAGCGACTTTTTAAAGAGTGCTTCAGCTGGCTTCGTATCATTCTTGTCGTCTCTCTTCTTGGTAGCGTTGTCCGCGCTCTCTGGTGCTGGCACTTTGCTGCCGATACTTTTGATGTGAGCCGCAGCCTTTTTCGCGGCTTGCCGCTGCGGAACGTATGCGAGAGTATCCTTATCTTCTTTAGATGTCTTGCTGGCAATTTTGGCGGGTGGGCTCTTCATCTCTTTCCCCTTACCTTTGCCTTTCCCTTTTCCTTTGGGGTCTTCGGGGGATCGTTCCGAAACAGCGGACTCTTCCTTCTTGCCAGAAGTGGTGGAACGCATGTTTTCAGATGCTTTCTTAGCGGCTTGCCTTTGAGGCACGATTCCTGGATGGTCAGTTTGTTTCGAGTGGTTGCTGTCATTGCCCCATGCCTCGTCCTCAGAAGCGTGCGTTTTGATTGCAACATGGGGCTTCTTGTCTTTGTTGGATGGTTTTCGTCCTCTTTTCTTTGGAGCGGGCTTTTCTTGTTGTCGTTGTTCTTTCTTTTCGGCATGAACGAACTCTTTCATGGCAGCTTTTGTTCTAAATGATTGTTGGGAGTCATTGCCACTCGGAGAGTTTATCGATTTCAGTTTTTCACCTTTTTCGGTTTTGATTTTATTTTTGGATTTGATTTCTTTTTCGCAGGAGGAATCATCGCTGCTAGTGGAATAGATATCAACCGGAAATTTGACGCTTCGTGTGGATCTCATCGGTACCAGATCCAGATCGTCACTGTCGCTGCCGTAAATACCGAGTCTGCCCGCTGCCATCTCTTTCTCCATTTGTCGAAGAGTTTTGCTGACAGAAAGATCTTTCTTTGAGGTTCCGGAAGTGCTGGGAATCGGGTCTTTCTCCCTCTTTGTGATTCCTGAAGTACTTAGCACTCGGTCTCTTTTGGAGGTACTACAAGTAATGGGTATTGGATCTTTCTTAGTGTTACCAGAAGTACTAGGAATTGGTTCTTGCTCTTTTTTCAATATTCCAGGAATGGGTTCTTTCTCTTTTTTCAATATTCCAGAAGCACTGAGTAATCTGTCTCTCTTCGACGTTCCAGAAGTACTGGGTATAGGGTCCTTTTCTTTTTTTAAGATTCCTGATGTGCTGGGAACTTGCTCTTTCTTGGACGTTGACGGAGTGCCCGTAGATTTATCTCTCTTGGAGCTTCGCGGAGTGTTGGCCGATTTGTCTCTTTTGGAGCTGCGAGTCGGTGCATCGTCTTCAGTGCTGCTTTCTACTAGCACCTTCGATTGTGGCACCTTTTTCTTTTTCCTTTCGTTCTTTTTAGGAGACTTTAGTATCTTGGCTTTTGTTTTTGGAGATACCTTTTTCTTTGGAGATGTGGGGTTCTTTTTCTTATGATCCCCGTCATTGTCCGTGCTGGAGCCGATAGCTCGCGATCGATGTTTGCCTGTGCGAGCTGTTTCAGGTTCGCTCTCCTCGCTCGATATGCCACTGATCCCACTTCCGCTGCGGCGGGTGCCATTCACGTAATGCTTCTTGTAGGGGTTCACTTTGGTACATCGTGCTAGGCCATTGCGGTCTTTCTTTCTTTCGTCACCGGAGGTGGCACGATGGGGTGCGATCTTTGAGAGTAGAGCCTCGAAGTTGCTCTTGTGATCGGCAGCGTCAGCATGCGAGTACAGCCTGTCGTATATCGAAGGTCCATGGTTAGCTTCGATGATGGCATCCAGCTCCTCGCTGGGGATATTGAGCCCCGATGACAGCACCGCCACCTGCTTGTGAAACGTCTGCTCCCTCTGTCGGAAAAACGAGCGCGAGAGCTTTTCTCTTCGGCTGACCATGTAGCACAGATTCCTGACCCTCTCGAGGTCCTGCCTCAGTTGTACAAACATCTTCATCTTGTCGAGGTCAGCTTGCTCCTGGCGGTGCGACATAAGATCACTGTCGTCGGACTTAGGCGGTAACAGCGGTCGGTTGTGGCTCGATCGCCGCTTTAGTTTCCAATAGTGGTAGATGTAGTTGATTGCGTCTTGGTCGATGTCGAGCAGGTGCGAGCTTATGTCCTTGACGCTCACGTGCTTGTCGAACTCCTTTTCGATCTCGTGCAAACGGGCGGCGCGCGCTTGCGTCTTTTCCTCAGACGTCATGTCCTTTCGTCGCTTCTTCTTCACTTCCTCCTCTTCGGAACCGGAACCTTTTTCCTTCTTCGAATTAACGCTGTGTTTCTGACAATATGATCGCAGTTTTACACCGTCATCTGCGTGTTCGTCCTCGATAATTGCTCGCATTTCAAGTCCATGTTTAAACGCGCAAGTTACGTGGTAAGCAGTTTTACAACTTTTCACCGAGCACTGAATGCACGCCCCCTTGCGTTCGCGACAGAGCACACATACGAGGGACCAGCGTGAGGCAGGGATAGACGATATTTTAGTAATTGGTTCCATTTTTTCGGCACAGCCAATAGATACCTCGGGGATCCATAGTACGCAGCTCACGTGGGCCCACTTGTGCCCCGAGGGCGTACACTTCATAGCACCCCCAACATTAGGACAGAGAACACACGTCGGTTTCGCGCTGTCGCCACAGGGTCTGCACAGCCACTGCCCTGTAAC
The DNA here is from genome assembly GCA_961405105.1 of Perizoma affinitatum. Classification (NCBI taxonomy): domain Eukaryota; kingdom Metazoa; phylum Arthropoda; class Insecta; order Lepidoptera; family Geometridae; genus Perizoma; species Perizoma affinitatum. Next base: position 3,423,088 of record OY560185.1, on the reverse strand, counting down.
ACAAATGCAAACAAATCAGCAACTGTGTTAATAGGGTTTGGTTGCATCACGAGCTTAAGATGAGAACACGCCACAATCACCATACGTACCATCTGGAATGACAGTTATGCCGTAACACGCTTGGTGCACACAGATATTACAGGAGTCACAGAACACCATCTCGTTGCCATCCTCGGAGTCGGGAGATCGACATACGTCGCATATTACGTTCTCGTCGTACTCGATACCGAGGCCCTCCTCGGATTTCATAATAGCCTGTATTTTGTCCCATGTACGAACCTGAAAATTTGCGATTACATCAACATGCATCATTTCAATAGGCCTCATTGGTGATTTGTTAAAACACGACACACAAGTGTATTTTGTAATTTAACATTTTCCAATATCATTTAGTTATAGTAGATAAAGTTCTCGAGCTATGCCATCCAAGGCTCACTGAACCGTACATCAGAACGAGCAATGTATCCGAATCGCAAATCGGCAAAGTTGATGACACGGAATGGGACTCGACGTCTAATATCACATCTTGAATAGAAAGTGTATGCGCGAAGCAAAAGTTGTTTTCAGAATCAGTATTCTCAAGGTAGGAATTTGCATTTCGGAAGTGTTAAATGTAATTTAACACTTCCGAAAGGTGTAAGTTCACCAAGTAGAAAGAGAAAAACAATATCATTTTATGTTTGACTAGTTAGCTAGGGCTTCACCCTCGTGGTACCCGGATAAAAGGCAGCCTATGTGTTATTCTAGGTTATTCTGTTCCAAATATCATCCAAATCAGTACAGCCAAAAAACATTCAAACATCTAAACTAACTTTACACACTTTGACATTTATAATATTAGTAGTATATACAACTAAGTATATACATCTAGAAATCGATTCATCTATAGAACACTACGAGACAGAATTCGAACTAAAATGCATTGCCACGCTTAATGGCATTTCTAATGCATCGACCCACATAAAAGCCAACTCTCTTAAAATAATTTTGAACGCGCCAAGGGCCCCGGTTCCCATGGACCCAATCTGAAATAAGTTAACTATGATGAGACATAGATGCGCCTCTTTACAAACGAGTTGTTTGAGAGCAATGAACAAAATATTATTTACAATTACTTATGGATGCTCGCTGTATTATTCAATTCTCACAGCAATTTCCCCTAATGATCATTAATATGATTGCTGTAATCCGGAGCAAAGTACCGACGAAGACGCAATAAAGCACGGATCAATTTGCACAATATGAAAATTGCTACCCACTTGGCATTCAGCTTATTGATAAATTGGTTGCATTGAGAATCGCCACTGTCTGATGATCTCCATACCACTAACACGATGAGGTTTTTAATTCGTCTGTTTTATGTGTATGTTACGCAATATCTTACCAATAGTGAACCGATGTTAATGATACTTATATAATATAATATAAGATAATATTTCAAGATATTTTAAATAAAATTCATATGGAACCACCCATATAAATTTGATTATCGTGTACCAAGGCCGCCAGTAGGATCTCACGCCGATATAGACTTAATGATATCATATGCCGGGCTTCTACCAGCGTCAACGTTCCAACTGTTCTCGAACCAAATGGTCTGCTACATGACGATGGTAAGCGGCCTGACGGCATGACCCTTGTCCTTTGGGAGAAGGGAAGGCACACATGCGTAGATACCCTAGCGCCATCACATCTGACGGGGTCATCAGTCAGAGCCGTTGAAAAGGCTGAACGTGCATATCAAGAGGCGCAAATGTGGAAGTCTAGACAGAGCTTACTTATTTGAGCCTTTAGGGGTGGAGACTCTGGGTCCTTGGGGAAACGAGCCCTTCGCGTATTCATAAATCATTCAGATTCAATCTTTTCAGCCACCCCACCTAAATATAACTATGACAAGCTTATTTATTTAAAAGCTCGCCGTATCAGCTTTCCAAGAGCACCGAAATCAATATGATAAAGATCAAATAATGGTTATAAACAACCATTATTTGAGATGGAAAATACATAGTAGTAATGCTTAGTTCAGTCATTTTTATTTAACACCAGTATTTTTGCGGAAATCAAACTTACTATGTTTCGCATCCGTTCATAATTCCTTGCAGCAACCGCAACATGATCATACAACTAAAGTGACTTCTAATAAAAACGTACCTCGACGCGCCGTAGGCAATGCCCGCTAACATAGTAGCGTTTAGGTTCATGTAAATCAATCTCAGCAGATGTATATTGAGATTGTTAAAAAATAACCACAAGGAAAAGAATATCTACAAAGATCTCAGAATTAAAACGGATTTATGGATAGACTACCCTCGACTAGTGAGTAGGACTAACCTCGAGTTCTTCGATAACTTTCTCAAGTATCTCCTCTGTGATGGGTGCTGAACCCGCTCGGGCGCGCTCGGCGTTCAGGAGTTTCAGCCAAGATGTGTCGGTCGCATCCAAGTCGTAGCTGCAGGCTGCCTCAGCGCAGGCCGGGGTCGAGCTCAGCTGGTGTTTGTCCGATTGGTAGTTAGAGTCGCGAGTCAGGTGTATGTACTTGTCTTTAGGCCTAGAAATGTACAGTTACACTTTAATCATAACAATTTAATCAGCACTAATTTTGTGATAATAACTATACCCGTCTTGACTAACTTATCATTATTATTTTACAAAATCATGTCTGCTAACATTCATGCAGGCTATCATTAGTATTCTATAAAAACAGTTTGCATAAAACAATGTTATGAGTAGGATAGGTGATGGTATTTATCGTGAAAGCTTTCTATTCTACCCAATGAGGTTTTTTGTATGTCATATCTGAGTCTGAGAGATTGGAGTGCCATCTTGTGTTGTGTTAATAAGCCTTAAGATAGATGCACGATAACGTGATGTAAGAATTCTGTATTGTAGGGGTTGCGCCCGTATGTAGTACTGATATTTTAAGAAACAATTAATATTTAAATTTACGCCACTCTCAATACAACGAATGTAAAGGGGACAGTCGAACATTTTAACTTAGCCACGTTGAACTTAGCCGTGGGTAATCAATCAATTGGCTAACCTAACCTAAGACTGATTGATTAAAACGACTGAACTTTTCCTTAATTGGCTCTAAGCTCATTAGATGATACCTACTTATACCAGATAACACAATTATTATAGAATTTATTTTCTTATTCTATTTAATCGTTTCAAAATTATGTAGCACATGAGATGCAAGTTCGATACCGGATTCAAGCCCATGACCTTTCTTAAGGTGGTTCAAAAAATTCCACGCCTGATCTCAGGATTGTTTTTTGTATATACACTATAATTATGTTATAACTTAAATTAACCACGCATGACCCGAGCGAAGTGTGCCGCGGCATCGGTCAGCGATTGCTTGAATCGAATTGAACCTTTTTTAGTATTAACAGGCAACCATTTAATCACAATCTCACCTAAGTTTCGATGTGGTCAAGGATGTAGCACGCTTGTCTAGAAGGTACCTAGTTAACTTCGACACCAAGATTATATTTATCGGGAAAGACTGCCACCGACAATGAGATCCATTAGTGTATTGATGAAAGTCCCGCGTGAACCGCTTTGTGTGGAAAGGTGGAGTAAGCGCACAAAAAGTCACCACTTTTAATTTTAAACAGAAAGTGACAAAAATGATTTACTCTTTAAACTTGAATTATTAAGGGAAAACACCCTCACGACTGTCTTCCCCATGGTGGACATCCTCAGATACATACTCAGTGATCATGTATCTGAGGGTACATGCCCGCGTTTTGCAAGTTAGCATTCCACGTGGCAGGTTACAAGCCCATCGCCGTAACGTGTATCTGTATTTTTGTTTCCGGGTGGTTAGGTCTGAATTTCAAAATGTACTGATCTACATAACGTACATACTTCAAAAATAACTTTTCCCGAAATGACTGATTTTCTATAGGTCTTCATTATTAAATGTCGGAAATCCGTAAAGCCTGAAGTACGTACGTTATGTAGATCAGTACATTTTGACATTCAGACCTAACCACCCGGAAACATATTTTTTACAAGCTTTTATTTAACTTGCAATAATAATAATAATAATAATGCTGGACATTTTTCACACAGCATCATCTAGCCCCAAACTAAGCAGAGCTTGTATCATGGGAACTACATGACTGATATTTTTTAAATACATACATATTATACATATAACACACCCAGACCCAATGGTCGTATGTTAGTTTGTTTGTTTAGGTCAAATCTTGCAAGCTGAATTAGAACCAATCCTCATATCCTACGGAGTTGATTTTTTTTAATGTTGGTTCAGTTCCGATCCATTTTGCATTTTTATATCAAGCATGACCTGAATCGACATCCAGGATTATCTTCAAATAAAGGAACTCTTCAATGGTCATAGACACAGACACGAAATTCTGTGTTAGCATTGTATTATATTGTTTTTGAAAATGTTTTTTTGCTATTAATTTATTTACATATTATGATAGAAAAAACCGGACAAGTGCGAGCCAGATCGCAAAATGAGGGTTCCGTACAAATTTGTAGGTACATATTATAAATAGTTCAGGAATCGAGTCTTGCAGTTTTTTTCAAGCTTTTCCCGAAAATCAGTTTCCAAAACCTATAATAAAAATTTTATTATTGTGTATTTATACGAGAAATTGTGGTTATACTTAAATTAGTTAGGTAACCTAATCAAAGTTGTTTTTTACTTAAATATCAAATTTAATCCGGATTTGTAAGTGGCGAATGCAAAAAGAATGAATAGTATCGCTTTGTACATCAAAGTTGGAAAAAACATTGTCACACTAGTACATTATGCGTATCTGTGCATCGGCTGAAGAACATAAGACAACAGACGATATTGCGCATGCCCCTCAACCTCTCGAGGAAACAGAACAGAATACTACTTTATGTTACACTCGCCCCATTAACGCAATTACGACTGTCTTACCCAACAATACCTACTGCGATAACTCGAGCTGCGTTGTGTTCATCGCTGTATTGATTATTTAATCATTTTCGACCCGTGCCAGCATTGAAAATAGCGAAACTCACTACAAATAATTCCGCGTAGCGATTGATTTAATCAATAAAGAGCGCGCGACCACCGTTCGGTGGATAGCAGCTTCAAAACTTGGGTACTATTGGGAAATACTTGAAATCAATGAAAAACACTGAACCTCAACCTCAAACATCTTCCTTTTCAACTATTTGAATTTATTAGTTTATATTATTGTACATTTTAATAATAATAAAGAATCTGTTAATTTTTAATACTCTCTTGCAATAAAACAGTGATTGTAATAATATGCCATTTTATTGTCACCTACAAAGAAATGTTTAGCTACTTCTAGCAACTTTTCGCAAGATACCTATGTACTGGCTAAAGACAGCAGTTAGCAACACTGATCGTACCATAATGAAAATAAGTTACGTAATATAATGAAAAATTTTACTGGAATACCAGAAATCCTTGCCGACTGCAGCGCACCGCACCCCACCCCACCCCATCGCCAGGGTGGCAAGCAGCTCGGACACTGCGACCTTGACCTACCCCATATTTTCTACCCATCCTGTTATCGTATCAATAATTAAAATAGGCCAATGGATACTTACAATTTGAAGACGGTGTAGTCGGGTGGTTTTTTATTTTCAATAGTCTTGACTATGGGCGCAGGTAAAGACTCAGGTTTCACTGGCACCTGTACCCCTCGCTCCCAGTCTTGCTTCCACGGGTCTGTGATTACCCAGTACTCGCTGGGCGTCAGTGGCTCGTTATCAGGCAATTTCATTGCACTGATAAGATCTTTTCTGTAATATGACAAAGATCACATTGATTGACGTACTCTAATAATATTCCTCAATGTTGAGGTTCTAGTAGTAGTTTGTGAAGATCTTGGCTTCTTGCTTTGATGGAGCTTTTAATTAGTTCACTGTATAAATTCGTTAGGAACCGACAAACGTCTGAAAATTTTATAACGGCTCCATAGAATACCTTTACAGTAGATATACTAATTAGAACGAAGATATGAGATGAATAAAGGAGGTCGCGTCAAATAACAAAGCAACTGAGTTGCAGACTTTTTTTCATGTAATAATAATTTCTTAAAACAAAATAATTAAACAAAAAACAAAGAGATATGATTTCAAGATTTATCTCACGAAAGAAGTTTATTCATTACTGCCCGCCCGTGCTATTTCTTCTTTTGCTCGGCTCCTAAGGGTCGTAACATGATATTCATATTATTCATATTCATTTTTATTCATACTTTGGGATCACAAAGAACACTTAGTCACGTCAATTCAAAAGAGTATAAACAATATAAAATTACAGAGTTACAAGGGTATTTCGAAAGTTGCAGCTGTATAGGGGCTTTGTCAAATCAAGGTCAGTCTAGATAATAAAATAAAATTCAAGTAAAGCCTTGTCAAGAAATAAATAACATTACTGTAAGTAGGTACTATACAAATAATAGTAAGCAGCTGTACAGGGGCTTCGTCAAAACTACCTTCCTTCCTTTACTTCCTCTTCATTCCACGCTACTGTGTCAGTTAAATAGTCATTTACGGTATAATAAGCATTTTTCATAAGATTATCTTTTATAAATTTCTTAAATGTCTTTTCTTCCTGTCTCGGAAGTTTATTGTAAAATCTAACAGAATTGCCTACAAAGCTTTTATTAGATTTTTGTAGCCTATATGTATTATTCATTAATTTATCTTTATTCCGTGTGTTAACATTATGGAAATCAAACCGTTTTTTAAAATTACCTATATTTTTGCGAATGTACATGATGTTCTCATAAATATATAAGGAAGGTAGTGTAAGAATATAAATACTTCTCTTAGAGAGTCACTCCATTTTAGGTTATAAATTGCCCGAATAGCCCGCTTTTGTAGAGTAAAAATTACACTAATATCAGCTCCAGCACCCCACAACAAAATACCGTAGCTCATAAGACTATGAAAATAGGCAAAATATACGAGTCTAGCAGTGGCTACGTCTGTGAGCTTCCTCACCTCTCTGACTGCATAGACTGCTGAACTCAACCTACTCCCAAGACTATGAATATGGGGACCCCACCGTAGTTGGCTATCTAATATTATTCCTAAAAATTTCGTAGAATCTACTTTTTCTATTTCACTGCACATTGTTACATTTGTCTGTGCTGAAGTAACATTTGGAAGGGAAAACTTTACACACTTTGTTTTTGAAGGATTCAACACTAGGTTATTTGCAGCAAACCATTTTGATATGATGTTCAATGCAGTATTAACTTTGCTAAGGTCAGAATCTCCTCTTTTTATTTTAAAAAATATAGATGTATCATCGGTAAAAAAAACAACATCATTTTTGGTTTGCCTTTGAATTACATAGGGTAAATCATTGATATATACGAGAAACAAAAAAGGACCCAATATTGATCCCTGAGGTACCCCTAGCTTTATGAGAGAACCTGAAGATTTAACATCGGATATCGAAACTCGTTGTTCTCTCTCAGCAAGATATGACGCGATCAGGCTTAGTGCTTGTGCTGTTACACCGTAGTGTCTAAGCTTCATTATAAGCGTCTCATGATGAACGCAGTCAAATGCCTTCTAAAGATCGCAGAATATTCCTAAAACGTCGTGATGTTAAATTAGCCTATAATTTTACTCCAAAATTGGGCTATCAAATACAAAAATACTTGTTGCGCTACAACCTATATAAGAACTATCCTTGGAAACATACAAGTCGATTGCAACCTTTAAATATTTTTTCAAACGTACTAAGATCAACAGTCTTGGTCAAACTGGATGTCGGGAAAATAATAGCAAAGTATTTTTCTAAATTACTCGATTTATCTAAAGCTGAGTCAGAGCTATTCATTGTATGAAAGCTAGTCTCATACAATGAATAGCTCTGACTTCGCGCTTTGGGGTGTTTTGTGCATTATGGGTCATACAGTATAATCCATTTTTTTAATCTGATATTTAGGATAATTATGGGAAAGAACTACGAAAAAAACTGTATCCTCTCGAGTGTATGAACCTTATAAGATTTCGGACGTAGTCTACACCCTATATCAGATAAACCGCGAGAATTATCTTCAGATAAATTATTCTTGAAGTATCTATCCAAAATGTCTGCAAACTATCGGACGAATTGGAGCTCATGTTGCATTAGTTTCCATTGAGTGTTAGCCTCTTCGCATAATACCCTTACATCACACTGAATCTTTCACTCGGAACACTATTTACGTAAATATATCTTGCACGTGGCCAATTTATCATTCTGTACATATAAAATTGCCCTGTCGGCAATCGCAGTACCGATATTGTTATTAGGTAGTTGTACTAGAGGTCTGTGTCCACATAGGAAACCCTAGAATTACACCTTATTTAAATTATATAAAAAATCACTAAAAAAAGTAAAATGAGTTTTAGAATTTTTGAGTAAACTCGTCAACAGCAATTTAAAATATACATATTTTAAATAGGAGGTAAAAAGTGAAAAATGCTTGGTATAATCGTATGCGGGTGATCAGAACGAGAATAAAAATCAGAACCTTCTTACAGGCTTAACCCCTTAAACCCCCTCTAACGTTTCTTAGAATCCTGCAATCATTACTTGCTTGGATCATAAAATCAAATCCTTGACCTGACAATTTTCCAATGGATTATTTCAATGGCACATATCAATAAAACTGCACGGCACTCGTCAATAAAACTGTGCGATTATTTTGGCCTATTAACCTTAAAGACGTCGCGTGGTGTCAAATTGACCGCATTTTTTACATGTTTGTTTATAAAATCGTATTATCACAAGTATTTGCCATCTCTAGTAGTCTGTCATAAGTTCACTACGAGCAGAAACAACTAAATTCCCCCCAACCCCGCGCATCTCGTGTTGTACAAATAGCTTTTGTTTCAATCGCGGCGTAGGCGTCGAAAATACTACGCCTGTCGTCGAAAAGTTCGTATTTGTTTTTATTTTTATAAAAATTGCTCGTAATGCTATTAGCTATTTTGAAATAGTTGCGCAAATTCAAGATGAAAACATTAACAGCAAACATCTAAAAATTTTGTTGCCAAATTGTAACAAAGAAGTTTAGTTTTTTAAATTTATTTTGTTTTTTTATTTTTATAGTTTAGTTTCCTAACTGAATACAAATATTATGTAAAATTATAAAAAATAATTTATTATTCTTATAATGTAGTGTTTTAAATTTTATAAATTTAAAATAGATATTTAGAGTTACGCGCGACCGCTGCCGTTTTATAATGACCGCGCGCCCGCTTGAAGGTTAAGTGCCACTGTTTTTGTATTATTATGAAAGCTTAGGGTCACGTAAAAAGTATATAAAATCACCCAGGAACTATGGAATTCATAATGACCAAATTTAAAAAAAAACTAGCAAAAATACTAGCCGAAAAATATCAAAGAAACAAGAAAACTACAAAAATTAAGAAACTTACGAGTACAGGGAGTATTTTCAGATACCGATCTTACACACCGGTAAGTGTGAGGAATTAAAATTGTTTTACTGAATGTCACTGTTTGGACCTCCCTTTATACTTTTATAAAGGCAAATAGCAACTCGTCACGATATCTCAAGGACTACAAGGCTTACAAACTTTAATTTTCACGCAATAGAAAAGGATTTTTCGAAAAGCAACCCTTAATTTAAGGGATAAAAAGAGGAAAAATTTTATGAAAAATTTACTTCCAAGTAAGATTCACTATAAACTTGGAAATATTGTATTAGATTACTAAAGCAAATAAATATTTTATTAAAATTGTTGATCGAGTGAGCGAACGAAGATCTCCCGAGTCCACTTGGGCATTTATATGTATTTCTTTGTTTGATCCGACGACAACCGACGAACCGTATATTTAATCTTGACGAAACTTGGTAGTTAGGTTAGGCAGGTTATATAAATACAAAACAGGTTACCCTCAAATAAGGAATCTTGCTGTTACATTTTTGAAAAAAAATATATATATTGAGAGTGAAAATGCCAATCTTTTGATTTCGTCCGCAACGATGATGTTATACTAGAAAGTTATTTTACCCAGCTCCATCTCTGCTCCGAGATTGGGTGTTGTAGTACTCATAGCGCCTGATACCCGCGATAAAGGAAATACTAATGACGTATTAAAAAAATATTCGATGAATTTCCAATGATAGGTCCCTTCGGGACCCTAACATAGCGTATCTCGACACGCCATAGGCAAGATTATTTAATTGACGTATAATTTTCCATACAAATAACAACGTCACATTGGTGATAAACAGTCGGTAGTTGAAAGAATATTGCAAATAACAGTAAAATGATGATTGTGAAGTCTATTATACGCAATTGACGATCTTTCAGAATTACTTTTTGTCCTTGTCAATTACAGAATATGCGCATGCACAACGTGGCATTAAGGCTCCAAGAATAATAATCCCTAATCAGCATTAGGGCTACGTCGAGATCTAACCAAACATTATACGTAATACGTACGTACGTAAGGACGTAGGTAAGGTACTTGTACGAATGCTAACATTCATATTTTTTCTTGTTTTCAACAGGTTTTTTTTCTTTATTACAATTTAGGACGCAAGGTAAAATAAAAAGTCGTGCACAACTTAATCAACACACATAAATTTGTTGCAATAAAAAATATGGTTTATAAATGTTATAAACTTTCATGGAATGCAATTTTTTTTTTAATCCTATTTTTTTAATATCCTACCTTCTTGATAAACAAATGAATAAGTACTTGTCTCAATAAATTATGTTTTATAACAATAAAAACATTATTTTATTTATTTATAGTAACCAAAGTTATCACGAGTAATATGTCGCAAAAAATCCGCTCCATTATTTTACTGTTAATAATGGAGCGTCTTCATCCTACCATGGACGAGATTCAAAGACCGTGTAGACCGATACATCTAGCATGTAGACGTGAATTAAAGCTTGCTCCTCAAGAGATCGCATTAAGTTTGCCGATGGTCCTCCTGTTTTTTCCCCAAACTGTGCAAAACAGACTGCATATGGTCTATGCGCACGTCGTCCAAACAGTAGCCTACAGATCCGTCACGGGAATCGAGCTCGTCGTGCCCAATGGTGAGAGTGATGGTGTATCGTCACTCTAAACGTCTTATATGTGTCCAAGAAGTCTATCCCTACAGCGGCTCTACAGTTATGGTTTGGGCTGGGATAGATAAACCAATTTCGGTTTTTATAAATCGTGAAAATTACGTGCAACATGTGCTGAATGTATGTGCTTTCATTTTCACAAACAATTGGACCTGTGTTCACATTGATGCACGACAATGCCTATCCGCATACAGCGAGGCGAACTCGGAAATGGATACAGAGGGAAAATACAGTCGCCCCAAAGATGATTCTCGAAAGATCTCGATAGGGTATCAACAGAACAACAGTTGAACGACCTGCTCAAATTCCACTGGGATCGAATGACTTTGGAGGGTTCAATAAAATTATTGATTCCATGCAGAATCAATGCAGAAGAGCCGGTTGAATAACTTGATGAAAACTTTGAAGCAGTAGCAACGAGCAAGCTTCTTGTTTCCACATGCAATGCTGACAGTATGGATCAACGAGAAAAACATCGAAGCGAGGAGAGCACCATGTCTCATCGAGACTCGGAATAATACATCGGCGCCTACCTTTATTTCGCGTGCGTTTCGCGCGCGCCCGGGATACGTTAATGGTGTAAGTACATACTGTGTATCACGGAATACAAAAAACAAGTAGAGTTGAATCTTGAAATCGTTAAACTCTCTTCCACTTGTTATGTGTATAGTGATAGAGTAATTTCCCTCGGCCCGATGAGACACAGGCACGTTGATACGGCTATCATATTCAACAGCTATCACATCTGTAGTAATCGGAAATGGCAGTATCTTACACAACTCATTGCACTTGCTACGCGAAACTATGGAAGTGTTCAACTTGCTGCGTATTTATTGTCAAGAACAAGATAATGGCGGCTAATAGCATTCATAAATCTTTTTGACTTTCGAAGAAATCACCAACCATCGGCCTTGTTTGGTTCTTGATCATGGTAGATAATCAAGAACACAAGTGACACAAGTTTAACATATGAATGCCATAGCAAACTTCGCACAGCGGTTAAGTTCAGACAAACTAGCGCGAGACGTCTGCATAATGATTGGTTGAATTCGCGCGTAAATTCCGCACATATTTCTTTCCAGTATCGACAGGCTAGCTTAAAATTAGATTTTAACCGAGAATTAAAGTGTTCGACTACAGGGTTATTTTTAATTCACGAAAAAGCTCTATGATCATAATTTCTACCATGAAATATAACCAATTTTGTTCTACAACTTTTGGAACTTTTACTTATTTCTTTAAAAAGTTATATTCTGCGAGCTCATGACATTTTAGCCTAAAATCAACTTAGATCACGTTTAAGATGACGTATATATCTGACGTCCCAATAGGACACGTCGAAATAGGACGTTTTATTTCAAGAAACAGCTTCATAAAGAGTTTTTTTGCTATGCATTTTTTTTGTGGTTTTGGTATCACTGCGGCCGTCATAGGCCTATTGTGCTCGAAATTATTCGCTATTATGCTATACATATTTAATCTAATACAATTTTCACAAAGTTGACAAATTGGATTTAAAATCCTACCATAAAAAATCGGCTCTGGTGATAGTAATTATGTTTCGAGAGCATTTGCGTGAATTAAAAGTAACCCTGTATTGTTTTGAATGGAAAGCATAATAATTTCAAAAACTTCTCATTCGTGTTCTTATTAGAACCGAGTAATAAATAGCAGAAATATCTAAAAATGCATTATAACTGGGTGTTTAAAAAAACGAACTTTTACTGCCGATTTCCAACAACAATAGCAGCAACAAGTTGGCACAACCGCAGATGGATACATTTTAAAGATAATATTTGATAAGATTTTGCGTAAAAGGCCACATAGCGGATACACAAAGCAGAAAATTAAAAAGAAATGATCAGCTCGGCGAATGGCGTAACCGGAGACATCTTACAGCTTTCGTTCCCCTTCTCCCAAAAAGGAAATGAAACACACATTATTTATTGCAGAGCTTCGCCTACGCAGTCGGTCAAGAATACATTAGCAAATGCATTTTAAATCAAAAATCTCAACAATATATTAGTGAAATAACCCTTTTTTTTAAGTTTCCACAAAATTATTAAGTGTGGTAATATAATTTTTGCATAAAATAAGTAAGAGAGCTTCCTTTTACTTTCATAAAGGATAATTTGATAGATCGAATCGACTATCCTCCGGCGACACACAATCAGAAAAGTTTAATTTAAAAACGTGTAGTTTAGAACTTTCTTATTGTTGAGATTTTTCATGCAATAATCTGCGCAGATTTAGCTTGGCAATCTTAGCACTTATAATAGGTTAGGTACTAACTATTTTAAATACTTTTATCTCGACGGCAGCAAAGTTAGACGAAGTGGTCATTGGACCGACATGAATAGGCATTTGGCGAAAAGAGGTGCACGGATTGAATACAGAAAGAAGCGAATAATGTTATACTTATTTTTTGGTAGGATTTAGAAAGCCGTCGCACGAATTTCGATAAAACAAGTACAGGTGGTGGAAGAGGTGGACTCCCCGTTTCAACATACCACTCTCAAAGTAAGAAATGGAAGAGTTTCCAAGAAATTTAAATTTAAACATTTTAAGGTTTAAAAATAACTGGAGTTGGAGGCTTCTTTTGTAACATACATGCTTAGAAATTATAAAAATATGGTTATTAATAAAGCGCGGGAATACTGTGTGTTTTGAAACAATTTATTATTAACTTTGTGAATTTGTCCCCTGGATTTTGGTATTCTATACATAATTGCAATGGACCAACCTTCGAGTAGACTGAAATGGATCCTATTCAAATCTTAAATTGAGTCCTTCGCTGTTCAGTCCACTAGGGAACATAAAAACACATCATAGCCAATCGCAGCGTATTGATGCACTTGTTGGTGAGTCACAGAACCTAATTTAACGCTATTTCTTCTTTTTTGTGAATATTAGGGGTATATGCCTTATTTAAAGTTTGTTCGTATTTGAGTTTACCTTTTGCTTAACCTACAAAATTTAAAATGTTATTTCTTTGAAACTATTAAATTCCTAACTTTGAGAGTGGTGCTGTTAGAATAGGGGAATCCACCCCTTCCACCCCCTATCCTTGTTTTATCTAAATCCGAACCAGCATTTTCCAGCTGTGGACTTCTCAGGCTGTTGATGATGAAAACAACTCTGATGAGAATTCATGTTAGTCGTAGTTACTTTTTGCTACCGTCGAAACTTACATAATAGCTCTTCCTACAAATATTATAGAAGTTTATTGCATAGCATTTATGATTTTAATATTTAATCAATAAACATTTTTTACCTATTTCTCTATGATTATGAGATGATCTGAAAATGTATTCTAAGATATGTAACCTCGGTAATAGTGAATAAGTATTATTAAGATCTTTTAAGAGTAACAAATAGCTGTTGACAATATGATGTTGCTTAAAACCGCATGTAAGTAAATAACACAGAACTCTTCGCATTGACATATTATGCAATGCCTACCTTTGCAAGACCTACAACAGTATGTTTTTTATTTCAATGAGTATTTTAGAGAACCTACAGTGAAGCCAGCACATGTTTCACTTACTTTTGCAAAGAGAGCAAATGCAGTAAGCTAGCATCTTTTATTAGGCCAGTGCCAAAGCCAGGCTTGTTGATTTCGCTGCAAATGCAGCAAGGCCAGCTATAGTACTATTTAGCTATGAATTATTTCCTAGAATTGAAATAGTATTTATTATCTTAAATTAACAGTTACATCTAAGCTATAATATATATATATAGCTATAAGAATTGAATAATTATTATTTTTTGTTAATACACAGGCAGCTTAATTGTATATGTATATCTTGTTCTTTGTCAGTGCACTTTCTATGTATGTCCGGTCTCTTTTTAAAAAGAGTTCTGACGGAGCACTTATCATTGTCTTTGTTAGTTCCAATATGGATAACATGGTTTGACATGGTGACTTTGACTTTAGCGAGTTTTCTCTGTTTTTTGTTATTGTTCATATTCATATGCTTGATAGTTCCAGTACACTAAAGTGATTCTAAAATAATTTATACAAATATTTTTTTTATTTTTTTAAATTTACTTGAAAATTAATGTAAGGAAATTTATATGAACAAAAAAAATTTATGTATATCATACATGGAGCAAAAAGTGGCTAGTGGCCAGAACAGGAGTTAAGATTTCAGAATGTAATGTATGGAAAAACTGTATTATAGAAGTATATTGAATGAATGTGTCAACAATTTACTAGATATCTTTATGAATCTAAATATCTTGTAAATTTTCCACTATTCATTTGTAACTAACTATTGTTGCTTAGTAATGATTCTAATTGCAATAAAGGTTATATCTATGACATCGGTATTTTTTCTTTACAGTAACTAATGATCCTTGATTGATGAGACTCAAGAGTATCCAGAGATGACACCCTCAAAAAGATTTTTTTAGAAGAAACTGCCTATTTGGTCTGTCTTGATTACACTCACTTACTTATATTGTAGTTTGTAGATATAAAGGCCCTTTTTATCATGACTCTTCCAACTATTTGTTTATGTGCAGACATTCGAGATTTTAAAATAAAAGCAGTTTCTAAAAAACTTGCAAACATAAACTATGATCTACAAAGTTGAAAATGTCATATTGATTGTAAGCCACCTATGTGTTTGAATTCTAATTAATAAGATAGAACTGTGTAGTCTCTGTTATGAATATTTTGTTAACTAGTGTTAGATATATGTTTCTAGGGAACTAAGCTTGTATTCCAGGAAAACATAATGAATCTAGACTCAAGCATAGATTTTTGTTTTAATTCTCATTTCTATTGAAAACTATAAAAGTTGCCCAAGATTCAATTACAGATGGATTACAGGCATAATAGTAAGTACTTAAATGTAGTAGTAAAACCTGCTTCACAATTGTTTTATCAACTAGAATACCTCTAAATCTCTATTATACAAATACTGCCTATTATACAAAAAGCTGATCTAAAATTGTGTACACAAACCTGAATAGTTCTGCTGGTGCTTCAGTTACACTTCTGTTATATATTGATGACATCTTGAGGGCATTGGCCTGGCGGAGGTGCCAGTGGGCATCCTCTGGCTCGGTTTTGCGCCGTTTCGAGGAGCTGGGAGCACTGGACGGGCCCGTGGACAAGCCAGATGGGCCCGGCTGCTCCTCAAGCCGCCCGCCGGAAGCCCTCTTTGTCCCCCTCATCGACATCTTGATTAGTGTTTGTTCACAAGCTACATGTTCACCATCCCACTATGCCTTTGCACTTGGAACGAGGCAGCAACATCGTATAAGTCACATCGTTCACTATAAGGTTCCACTTTATACTTTTAGAATACCTGAAATAGAAAAGAAACATTATCTTAAGACTGTTCTCTGAGATAGATGTGCCGAGCACCAGTGAATAAAGGGAGCAAGACATCCGCTGCCAAGGCAGGGAAGCAACCAATTAAATAATAAATACAAGTATAACTTGAAGTGCATGTTACTGCTGACAGCACTTATTTCTTCTCTTTGCCATCAACTAAGAAACAGGTAGCTGGACTGACTACTGGACAGATACCAACAAAACAACTTATTATGATGTGTTAAATCACACAAAGTTTCACTGAGCACTGGGACACAATGAATTACAAAAAATAGAGCACTTTGGACATCAACAGGTATAATGATTAAAACCATAAGTTTGGATCATCCTCACCCTGGGCATAATCACTTCCGGGTTCTTTACCGGTTCTTTTACAGATGTTTTCACATGCTAAAGGAAAAATTAATAACACTAACTCTTTTGACGTTTTACTAATGCACGAAATGTATGGCGGGCCAGTGCACGGCCCTATATAGTTAACTACGCGGAACTGCTAACAGCGGCTTTGATTTACCTGCCAGTAAATAGCAATCACAAGTGGTACTATAAAAGCACTCGGTAAATAGCACAACGGATTCCAAAGTGCATTATAATCCATAAAATTCCGTAAATATTTATCTCAAAGTCTCCATTGTAAGCAAAGTTGACAACATAGATAGCAGCACTGTTTTGTTGCCAGATTGACATGAGTCGTCGCATCTTCTCTGAACAGCTTATTGCTACCTACTCGAATGTTTCTTTAGGTTGGTTCTGATGATAAAGTTTTATGGATAACTACGAAAGGATGGTGAAATACACCTAACGTTACGTACATTTTCTAGGAAAGACATTTGGCGCCATTGATCTTTTTCTCAGGGTGGTCACGTGACTACGTACGAATCACCAACGCAAGCCAAGTAAAATGGCCAAAACGCACATCGAGTTCTTTTAATGTCATTGGTTTTGAAGGGAACTTCCCATTTGTATGATACATCGAGGCGTGATTTTCAACGCTTTATTGTCGACATTAATTTGATCACAAACACATAAATATAACATAAATAACTACAAGTAGCACAATTCAGCAAAATTTTATCCGACATCAGCCCGAGATATCAAGAGGAAGTTTTGCGAAATATTCACCCGATGGCGCTGCCGTCGAGAAATATAAAATATTGCCAACAAAAAAAAAGCAGAAAAATCAATAGTAATATCAAAACAAGTTTTTACAGATATAAAATAAAGATACATCGTTATTTTAGTGTCGTTATTTTACATAGGTTGTATGTTGGTCCCACCAACATGAGGACAATTTGTTTTCCCCGTTGTTCTCCGATGGAGATAATGTGTCTCGAATTATAAAGATGAAGAATTTCTCGTTGGCACTTTTTGTTTGCCTTAAGAATATGACAAAAAGAACAAGACTATTATTGCTATTTCCGCAGTTGCTAACTATGTTGTATTTATTTACGGTTTCTTATGGTGTATAATAAAGTATTGTCATTCATTCATTCACTAGAACCTCAAACCTTATTATTAACATTTCATCGTACTTGAGATAGGGAACAATATTTATTAATATTTTATGGAAACGTATCATTGAGATTTCTTCAGAAACGTCTTAATAATAATCAATGTGCTCACCATGCATGTGCCCAAATACTAGGTCTGTCTCATTTCTGTAAACGTAAAATCTTTTATTAGAAAGATGACTATGTGGGAAGGAGAATACAGATAATTATAATTTATTTTAAGATTCTTTATTTTTACTATTGCGAAATACTTGCGTGGCAGTAGGTAACGTACGTACTATGTTTTTATTCTACTTGTCTATAACACCGAAGAATCATTATTATATTATAATCTGTGAACTTACGCTGTACGGTACCTACCAGCATAGTTCAAGATCTTTGGTACATCTAGTAAATACGCTCATTACCAACCTTTTTCTTGCCAGTTTAGCATCATCTATTTATACAGAAGACCTTAAATTTATCTTAAGATTTCACAGGATCCCTATCCTATCCTCTTACTAAGGCCGTCCGCACGTTAAGCCTTTGTTTTTGTAAAAATCAAGAGCACCTAAATATTATTTACTTAATATTATTAACAGTGCTATGAACCTCTATTTTTTTCCAGTTTTAGTGAAGTATTGTAATTTTGTAACTGACTTGTAACGTAAAATGTAATAAAGATAAGTTCTAATTGAAATTGAAATATTTTGCATAAGCAAAAAAAATATTTTCAACCTTATTTTCCAGACTCATAATTCGTTCCACAAATGGCCACGGGGCTTCTTTCGTGAAACAGGCCCTATTCTGTATCTGAAAGTCACTTGGTGATGAACGTTTGACAAATGATTTTCATTTACACATCTAAGGACACATAATACGAGGATTACATGTCAAGATTTTAAAATATTATTTAGAATTCCAAGGGTTTTTTTGAAAGTGTCGGGATTTTTGATGAATTAATAAAATACCTACTTAATAATTTAGTTATTGTTTTATTTGTAAGAACGACAAAATTAAAAGATTAACGTGAAAATAGTTGTAAATTCTAAAAATCTTCTTAAATTGCGCTGTGCAAGTGAACATATTAGATTATTACATCCAAAGACTATAGTAACAGACCATAAAGGATTACATCGCGCGCGCTCGCGGTAATAATGTCAGGACATTTTTATAGAAATTATGCTTCTGTCAGGATTCTCCAGTGAGAGATCTGGTAACTCTATCACCGAGTGACATTCAGATTCAAAATAGGGGGAGTAGACTTTAATTGCGGGGCGCTACGTGAGAACTATTGGAAAGCGAGGACCTCACGCGTTGCAGGCTCTACTTAACGCAGCGGATGCACTTATCCAAATGGCGAAAACAGAACCTATTATATTTTAACTATTCATAACATTATATAAAGTACGGGTGGTATGAATAAAACAACATTTATTTTGCTGATAGTACATTTATTATTCTAATAACATGTTTTGGTAGTATACATATTAACTAATAACTGAAAATAAACAATCAAGTAGGCACTTATAAAAAATATAAAAATTAGGTAGGTATGTGAAAAAAAAACTAATTTATAAAATATAAAATCTCGCAAAACAATTTGAAGTTTAAATAAGCATTGGGTACCAGTCTTGCATTGCACGATAGGTTCGAACCGTCTTTTAGCTAATCTGCCTTTAAAGCACATTCTGCTCATTGCAATAAATTATACATGTTTTAAACATACCTCCTAAAACTAAGTAAAGTTCGTTGCATAGTAGTAAAAGAAACGCACATTATAATGGAATGCTTAATATACAATAGGTGGAAAATGCAAAAATAAGGTTTAATGTGACATCCTACTTAGTTTATTTTTTCAATCATCCAGGTAGCTGATACTGATACTGCAAAACTTGTAGTCGGGTTTTTTATTTTATTATTTCCATATTGTTTACTTTACTTACATTATTGAAATTACCAAACCGTTTAATAGACAAATAATCAATTTTACATCAATAAGAAAGTATCCAAATATTTATAAAACCTGTTAGGAAAGTACATGCTTAGTAAAGCTTTATTGATGGTTGTATACTTTTACGATGGAATACAATCTAATAGGTAATTACAAGCAACTAGTTGGACTAATCGCTTTTGTAATGTCGAAAATCATACTTATAAAGGAAATAATATCTGTTAGGTATGTTGGTGCCGTTTGAGCAAGAATAATCCTTAGTGTGAGTTAATCGCGGAAGTACAAAGTCGAAGGAAGGGAAAGGGAACTCCAGAGTCACTGCAATATAATCCCGCTAAAACGGGCAATAAAGGAAGGGGAAAGAAGTCGCACGCCAACGTTCTTCCCACACTGACTGGATAATAAATACAAAAACGTGACCACAATACCTAACAAAAATATTTCAGACAAAATATAAAAAACAGATCTATAGAAATAAATATAACTAGTTACCTGTATTGTATTTTACACAGGTTGATAAACCGAATCCAATTTTAAATTTTGTATTATTGACTATAGCTTTGGTACCTACCTCCTTTGTTCTATGGCTTTATTTTTTTAAAGGGTATGTGACAATGAATGGCACCGTTTTGTACAATCATTCCTATAAGATGCTGCGCTAAAAAGCTCATACATTAACCAAGATTTATATATTTAAATAAAGTTAATTTAATTATACATAATCCAATAATATAATAAACAATTAACTTATAAATTCGCTTGAGTGCGAAAAACACACTAAAATAGATATAATAGGAATGAAATTAAATGAGTTCCACTGTTTAATAATGTTAAGTCCAGATTTTATAGCCATTTACATGGGGCGGCTCGATGTGCATGGTTTCTCTCAAAAGATGAAATTACAAAACAGTGGACTTTACATAAATTCGGTATAGGGTATGAAATAAATGAAGGAAAAATTATCACGTGAAGTACATAAACTTAGTGCTAAATTTACTTACTAAGTCCATTAATAGTTAGCTACGTTAAACATAAACATCCACTACTTTGTTATATTTGGTATTATAATATGTTTACAGTAGAACTCTGATTATTATGGATGGATGGAGGTGAACCGCTACAAATACGCTACAATTAGCAGAGAACTGAGTTACATCGCGACTTTAAGGCCGTTTTTATTGGCTGACGCGTATTAATCGCTCTCTTGACTTTGGCACTCATAGTAGCATTTTTGTAGCTCTGGTGTAAAGAGGCTAAAGGAGCAATTCTGACCAAGGGCAAAGCGGCAGCAATTGACAACGACTTTATGCGGTCGATGTCGGTCGCTGGCTTCGGCGTCGGAATATTACCTTAAGCGTTCACCTTGTTGCGACAGTTGGTATGTCGTATGTGCTTGTAGTTTTGGCCGGCAACACTACCTTACAACCTGAACAGAAAGACTGTTAGGTGAAAAAAAAAGGTAATGCGGTGGTACTTCCCCGGTCGAGCTTTGCACAACAAGCTCTCCCACCTGCATCCCACGAATTACTGGTAGACTGACGCTGCTTTTGCTTTTTCATGATATCCCAGTTCTACTATAAACATCAATGAATTAATAAGATAATTACAACTACAAACAACTATTTTAGGCCCCAATGAGGGCACGCAAATAACAGAAGTTGAAATATATTAGCCATAGTAATACAGTATGCCAGAAATCACACTTCGCTTTATGTGAATTTTCATTCATAATTTACTTTCTTTTGTATGTATGTACCTACACTTCTACACGACCGCACCTTGGCCTGTGGTGAACTACAGTTTTCTTGTTTGTCTGTTTCATACTCGACCTTACGATAAGACATCGTCATTAGATGTGAGCTATAAAATTGTATTTTTGAGTGTTTAGTCAAATTGTTTTTTTTTTATTTGTAGGAAGCAGTCGAGTTATTTTTTGACACTAAAGTTTTCTTATTTTTAAATTATGTAAGTTTTCGCCCAATACCTACCAATACTTGTTAGAAAAATATTTGCGTTACATCCGATATTATTAATTACAAAGCATTTTAAAAAAATGGTTAGAATATTACAGATAATGCAGTTGACGCTCATTTCTCCAATACAGCAAATTCTACAATGACATTTTGGATAAACTTTAGGAGTAATAGTTGACACAAATTTATACTCTCTAGCTGGTATGGTTTTGGAGGCTCTAAGACGTAATGCAAACGGACAGACACGGGAGGAAAACCGTGTTCCATTTCATTTCCAAAATTGACGCGGAACACTAATAAAATACAGTAATCCGATGCGATGTAAACTTTATCATCCCATCACTATATTATTCCTATCAGTCCTTCATATCGTCTCCATCTACCTTCTACCACTTACCACTTGAAATTGGCAATAAAATAAAAATCTATATGCGTTTCGAACGCGTGCGTTTACTGCTGAACAGATACGGAAATATAGAACATTTTAAAACAAAAAAATAATAATTAATTTGTACAATTTTGATTGCACCAACCTTTGTGCGAATTATGCAAGGTACATACTCAATACTTTACAAATACCCTCCGTAAGGTGTTACACATCTCTCAATATTTCCTTTGGCTATACAACTGATCAATATTATCAACAATCATTCTGTTCGTTACGTAAGTAAGGTAACGTTTGAAGTCTCTACACATAACATTTACGAAGATAGAAATACCATTTATCATAGATACCATTAAATTTTACATAAGCTAAGACTTGTGATAGACGTCTGTAGCTGGGATAAACACTTTATTAATTTAAACTCGTCTAAATGTGAACATCAACTTTTTATCGTTTTGTCTTTTTATATTTTGCATTGTAATTTTTGATTTTATATTTTATTGTTTTTACGGTGTTTTTGTTTTTCTTGTAATTATTTGCACTTCTCTGTGCTGTATGTGTTGAATAGAAATGTTATCTGTTCTTATCAGTAAGGTGAAATACAACTTCAAACTGTAAAACTAGTGAATTTATTTTATATTTTATTGTAATTTACGGTGTTTTTGTTTTTCTTGTAATTATTTGCACTTCTCTGTGCTGTATGTGTTGAATAGAAATGTTATCTGTTTTTATCAGTAAGGTGAAATATAACTTCAAACTGTAAAACTAGTGAATATAAGCTAAACATCCAATACATTCATAAAACTATTTCTAATCTTAAACCTAAATGTACCATTATCTATTCTGACTCTGATTCTCACCCACGGTTAGATGGAAGTATACAAATTATAAGAATACATATTCAAGACACGGGTTGCACGTGTCAACAAGTATGACACTGTGACACTGTGGACAGGCTTTTGGATGGAATTTGAATTTTTTTGATGATCACATGGAACCAACAACGAGCGGTTCTCTGTTTGATCTTTGGTAATACAGTTCTAAATCCAAAATCATTTGTATGAGTGGCCATAGATCTAGCACTACACAGGGTGTGACAAGATAATGGGATCCGGTAATGAGTCCCGTTATTTTGCTACAACCAGTGCATTATATTACGGGTATACACTTCGCTGGCAGCTTCATACAAATGGCTTGGGATGATCAGCCCGCGCTGCCCGAAATCAAAAGAAAACCCCGCATTGTCTAAAGTTATTTAAAAACATTTTTTTTTGGTTAGTTTCTTTGAAGGATTCTAGAGGTAAAAATTATGAAAGTACAGTATTTAATAAACAATTATAAAATATGTAAAAGTAAAGGGGGATATAAAAATAGAGATTCATGTCGGTCCTTCATTTTACATTCCAATCAAAAACATATGATTAGTACTTCCGTAAGACAGAAGATAATTTGGCATTCCTTAGGTACAACTTTACAGCGCACCAGAGCTTACGCCAGATTTGCAAGATCTTGTACGTACACGAGAACTTCTGCCACAAGTAATTATGTACACCAGTATAACTGCCGATGTATAGCCATTCTAGTATATTGTTAATCTGGTATTATGCTCTGGATAGCTTTATACTTTATAATTGATTCCTAAAATAAGTGATTACACACAGATACATCTATAAAAAACTTGAAACAGTGAAAAGCCAATATAGTGGCTGTGAAATACATTCCCAAAGGGTACAGAGCAATTGGCTCTCCATATTACTGGCCAGTTGACCTATTTCTACTAATTAAATTGATAAACATTGAGATAAATATTGGAATAAACATTGAGAAAAGAGTCTAAGACTCAAAAACATTCCTCTAGAGAGGAACCGCATTTCCGCAGGATTTCAGCACACATGAAATGTCCAGCTTACAGAATAGTGCAACACTTCTCGTGGCCATGCACTCTCTGCGGAAAGCTCCGCTCGGGGGCCTCATCTCATATGATGAAAATGGACTCCTGGTTCTCAATGAGGAACTCAGTGAAGTTGTTGATGGGCGCGATCGCCTGGAGCGACATGACGCCGTTGGGCGGCCAGGCCAGGTTCGGCCCGAACACGACCGCCAGGTTGTTGCTCGTCATCTTGTTCAAGCAGCTGCGGTCTTGCACCTGTATTCGGAAAATCAAGGTCAACATTAGAGGTATCACGCGCGCGTCGTTATGACCCTGAGGCATAAAGGGTGAAAGGTCTAATTTGCCTGTAAATTCACCGACCCTCACCTTCAAACACCTTAGATAGGATTAAATTTACGATCAGATGCACCTTTTCTCTGATCATCGTGGTATAACTCAATTACGTCAAAAATGCTAAAAGCGCCGAATAGGTCAGTACAACTAAGACCCTTCATTCCCTGGCCTGTGAGTTCTGCTCTTACATCGGTACATACCTTCCAGAGGAACTGCATCACATACTTCAGCAGATTGTAGTTCGCCAGCGGGAGGCTCTCGAGAATCATGATCTTCACCTGACGCGGTTTCTCGCGATTTGTGTAAGCTGAAACGCAGTTACAAGCAATCAAAATTAAGTAGATAATTTAAAACAGCATATCCACCATGGCGAAGTTAATTTCCATGATAGTTTTGCTAGCCTAGGGTTAAAAAATGTACGAAAATTGACACTCTACGATCGTTATCTCAAGGCAGAGAGTGTCGTGACCTCGTTGCAATTATATTTTCTCGACACGAATCACATCTGTAGATAGTGCAGTGCATATATAATATCTGTAACTTAATTATTTTTTTAGTTTTTTTTAAATTTTTTGTAAGTACATTTAATTTTCCTGCGTGGCACTCACTTGGGAACTTCAGTATGTCATTGTAGAGTTCGTAGGTCAGCAGAGGCTCCTCCAGGTCACGAAGGAAGGTCTTCAGCAGCACAGCCGCACAGTGCGGATCGTTGTGGAAGTCAATAGGCTCCCCGCGGTTTATGGAGCGCTGGACCTCCCTGATGTTGGCCATGTTCGCAGAGCGGCGGAAAATACCCTCCGTCTCCAAGGCTGCGGGAAAAAAATGGCATTACGAAAAATTGTTTTCGTAGTCATTTCGGAGTCAAATGTCCCGTCGTCCGACCACCACAACTAAAAAGAAAGCATGGTGAGGGGGACGCTGTTAACGGGCAGCTACGAAAGTCACTACACACGGCGTGGCCTATACGATTTCGTGCTTGTAACCATCGATGTCGTCATGACGGTTACAAATGTTTTAAAAACCATGTGTGTGGTTCGTTACCTTTATGATGGAATTTGCATATAAATTATATGGCTTGCTTTATGAAGGAAGAAAAAACACCAGTAGATTTCACAGCCAGAGTCAGGTCCCGGGACGAAATAACAGTTCTTGGGGTTTCACTGTCACTTTTATTGTGAAATGAGGTATTATATAAGAGTTTTTCGTATTTTTATTATTTTTTGTTGTAAGTTTGCGTGTACTTTTCAAGATGGAAGACAATGGCCATAGACGCGCTCGGATGACGGCGGCGTCCGGAACTTCTCACGACCATAGCGTTAAGTCGAGAAGCAGGAGACTCGTATGGCGGGAAATGAGTCGTTTTCAAAATCAAGCTTTACTTAAACCCAACACCATGGCCGACTTTATATTTCGATTAATCTGCATAAAATCTGAACGGAGGGTATAAATCCGAATGCTACATATAATTAGTTCTAAGACTAAGGTCTTAAAACCAAAGTACTAGAAAGGTACCCAAGTACTTACGTACTCTGACCAAATTGTAGACGTTCTGGAGAAAGGTCAGGTCAAGAGTACCCTGAACAGGCGAGCATGCATGAAGAATGTGATGAGAGTGTAACAAAAGAGATATGTCTGGATCGTAGCAAGTGGAAATCCGAGGTCTCTGCATACCTTCCGGGAAACAGGTGTTATTGTATGTATGTATGTGAGTACTGGATAGCGTGATCGGAAGCTTACCGTCAGGCTGCGATAGGAACTCGACGCACGCTCTTGCGATTGGCGGAATATCGTCAATCATGTTGATGTTATTCTCCTTGATGAATGCCAGGGAGACTCCGAACTGCTGGGTGGGTAGTGGGTTCAACTCCCTTGGTATACCCCGGCCGACGGGACGTGCACCCATTTGATTCCCCACGTTGGCTACTTCGGCTGCGCGAGTGTTCTTGGAAAGGAGCAGCTTGTCGTGCCTGGACAATGCGTTGTAAAATATATGAGTTCTACTGTTATAACTATAAATGCTGTCCTGAAATTTGCTGTTTAATGTAGGATTCGATAAAATCCTGAACCTGTTGCAACAACAAATGACTTACAAGACCATCAAATAAGAGTATTAGTGCCTGAACTAAACTTAGGCAAGTACTGCGTACCTTATTGACATTCATAGAAAACTGTTGGTAAGACATACCTAAGCTAAAACGGGCGGCGATGACATGACATGATTGAAAGAAGACAACTGCTTAAATACACCGAACTACGTTTATTCAGCATACAATGTTTTTTTTTTTTAATTCAATAAATTGACTGATGTCTTCGCAGATAAATAATGGTAATGGCACATAAATGTTTAATGACTGTGATATGAAGTGAAAACGGCAATAAATTTAAGATTTTAAGAATTTTTTTGATCAGTATTTTTTTTGAAAAGGCCCGTTTTACTTAGTAAATTGTTAGTTGACCTATTGTTTTATTAGGATGTTAAAAAATACAGTTTAAATATAGTTTTAACACTTTTGGAGGAATTAATATAGGCATTATACGTATACGCAGAATTAATTGCAACTTACTGTGCTATGCAAAGTTACTTTAAAAACAAACATGCAAGGCAAACTTAAACGTGCTGCGAAATGTTGAAATCTACGCTTACAACATAAACAAGATCCACTAACTAAAGTAATAACTATCAAACTAAAATAATAATGGCGCTGCAAGAAACTATAATAATAACTCTCTAACGGAGCTACAAAATAAAATCAAACTTGTTTACGAAATTGTTTGTGTGCGATTCAAAAGGTGTACCTACCTTCTACATAATGAGGTCAAGCTAGTTTTCGAAAAAGTCTGTTTGCTATTTTAAAACCTCAAGGCACATCTTTACTCACTACAGAATGGTACTGATTTTTTAAAGGCTAAAATATTAAAGCCCAAGTTATTCTGTTTTAATTCCCGTCCAAGTTTATTGGAAAACATTGCGAGTTAGCGTCACGCTAATTACATCCTACAAACATAATCGACGTGACCGCAATTAGTAAAAAAAAAAAAAACCATTACTCACTCAAGCACCGTGTCGGGTATGCAAAGCTTATCCAAATTCAAATACTGCTGCAGTTCATGCAAATAGTTCACATACATCATCTTCCTGCCGAACTTCACGCTTATAGCAGGTCTCAGCATCTGCCATACTATACGAATGAAGTTAGTCGGGTGGACCAAATACAGGGCTTTCAGGTTCTTCTTGTACTTCCTGTCGAAGGCTTTGTAAGCCTTCCACAGCCATGAAAGAGGCGGTTTATTCTTGCTAGTAAGCCCGTGGTGGAAATATACCACGCTGTAATCCTGCTCGACGTATTTGTCCAATGTGAATATTAAATATCTGAAAGAGTATTTTTCGGGGTGAGCAAGTCTTTGATGTCACAAAGCATTTCACGTCCAAATATAGCTGCATCGTTACGGCGGCATCTACAGAACCCTCGATTTCATCCTAGGGTCATCGATGTCCAGTAATGTATTCAACGCTCAGAGTGCCTATGCACGCTAATTTATTCCTTTCTAACATACATTGACATGTTAGAAAGGAGTAAACTCATTGTTTTCAGCATTGAACTCCATTCTGTAGTGTTGTATGGATGAATCCGTGGCGCGCCAAACTTACACGTTACCTATTGCACCGTCGATTGTGAAGATATCATCAGATATCATTAAAATCTTTCGAAACCTACAATAACACAAAGGCTTCGTTGTACCCGCATACCAGGCGAGCGAAGCCGTGGGAAAAAAGTTATTTGAGACATTAGTTGTGTCGCCTTATGAAAAACCTAAAGTGCAATACTGAAATGAAACAGTAAAAACCATATCGTAGACATCAAAAGCGAATGCATTGTGAAACACAGACAAAAAAAACGCAAATATCAATGTAAGCAGATAAGAACATCAAGTAAATACAACGTAGGAAAAGCATCAAACACAATTTGCAACCATTTCTGTATAAAAACTACACAATTGATTCTGCTACGAGCAGAATATTAAAGTTCACCACACGTCTCGCTGGCGTGCTTTCATGACATACAAACTATTTATTTTATTGTGACAACGTAATCCAACCATTATTCTATATCAGACTATGGAACCTATTTGTATGTTGCTAAAAGATCAACCCATGTCTAGCTAATTCTACAACATACTACTATAATTTCGTTGAAAAGCATCTAATCAAAACACTGTTGGGTGTTTTAGAGAGCCTCAGATAGCTATTTAGAATTAAGGGGCAACGACAAATTGCACGTAAATAACCGCTTCTGGATTTTCCCCGGAACTAAATATAATTTAAAGAAGTTGATTAAAGGATCCCTGAGCGTAAACAGTTTACCACGAAGCAATTTAAATCAAGGAAATTATGAAGTGTCTGCTTTTACAGACTGCATTTTAAAATCAAGGACTCACGTAGCTGTTCGATTTTCCACAAGATACGCTTACTCGAAGGGTATAATTATACTTACAAATGTAGGAGCTAAGGCCCTGAAACTCGATTACGTAACGATAACAAAATTATAGAAGTTTAACAGGTATTTTATAACTAAAAACTGATTTTAAACTTTCCACTCTTTTGTTCAAAAATCAAACGCGTTGAAAAAGAAATGAACGAAGAACAATAAAATTGTTCGAGATTTGAATGAAATTTTTGTATGAAAATTAATGGAGCACTTGGACATAAAATTATCTCTTTTCATTACAGTGCGAATGTACACTCAGCGGCACAATTAACCGCCCACCTTGATTTTTTACGATTTTGGTTAAAAAAAGAAATTGTGACAATACTTTTAAATGTTATTTTATAACGTAGGTATTTTGAAGTAAAATGAAAGATAATATTGTTTTTAATTATTACGTTTATTTATAAAAAAGTCTGAAAAACACTTTGACCGTAAATTAATAAATGTGATGAAATGGCTTAAAAATAAAAAATCTGCTGAATAAATGAATTCTAATAGTGCGTATTTCCACCTCTAGCCCTCATGACTTCCATCAAACGGTTTGGCATGCTGTCGATGACATCTTTGATCTGTTGTTGTGGAATGTTCTGCAACTCCTCAATCACGGATTGTTTTAATTCATCTATGGTGGTTGGAGCTGGTATGCGGCTTCGAACACGTCTTTTTAAATTATCCCATATGGGTTCAATAGGATTTAAATCTGGACTCCGGGATGGCCATGGTAATTTTCGAATGCCGACGGTATCCAGGTACGCGGTAACAACTCTAGCAAAGTGGGGGCGAGCGTTGTCTTGCATTCATAAAAAATCTTCGCCAATAAATGGAGCAAATGGCATTACATGAGGTTCCAAAACTTCTGTTACATACCTCTGAGCATTTATTCCACCTCTTTAGAAGATAAACAAGTCGGTGCGTGCTTCGTAAGTAATGCCGCCCCATATCATGATAGAGCCACCTTGGTAACCTAATGTTTCCACAACAGTACATGGTGCAAACCTTTCATTCTTGCGTCTGTATACACGCTGGCGACCATCAGGACCGTGCAAGCATATTCTTGTCTCGTCAGTAAACATAACATTCTTCCATTGTTCCATATTCCATTCGGCGTGCTCTCGGGAAAAACGAAGTCTTTCTCTCCGGTGGCCTACGAGTAATTGTGGCACTCGAGATGGTCGAAAAGCTCCAAGGGCATTCTCTCCTAGTCTTCTTCTCACTGTTATTTCACTCACTTGAACATTGCGAACCTCACGAAGTTGGTTTCGTGCCTCAACAGCTGTAGTGAACCGATTTCTTAGAACATTGGTCACAAGAAATCGGTCGTCACGAGCGGAGGTGCATCTTTTTCGGCCCTGTCCTGGTCTTCGCTCATAAGAGCCAGTTTCCCGAAACCGTTTCACTGAATCCCTTAGGGTGGTACGTGCGACACCAAGCTTCCGCGCCACGTAACGCTGATTAAACCCTTCGTCGATAAGAGCGACGGCTCTCGCCACTGAATTAGCATCAAATGGCATGTTTGTGATGTCCAAACAACAGCTTTAAGTTACGAAACCAAAACAAACTCAAATTGTTTACTTTTAATGTCACTGAAGCAATGTAAGCAGTATAGCAACGATAACGATAATGAGACGAAGTTCGATATTTATCCTATTCACAACTTATGCGTATAAAAAACAAGTGTTGAATTAAACACTGCGTGTTGCAGCGTATGTTTGATTCTTTGCAGGTAGGTACTGTAGGTAACTAATCATTTTTAGTTCAGATTCAACTTATTCGATTCTCAACTTGGCTATAGGTAGGTACCTACCGTCACCAGTATCGTTAAAGTCTATGGACAGGTAGCAGGACAATTTATTAAAAAAAATACTTGAGTTTGGGGTATGTAGTCTTTGTGTCGGTAAAGTAAATTATCATTATTTAAATGTTGTATGTAAATGTGTTGTTATTACAAATGTTCGTTTGTTTATATCTTAAGATGTACCTAACCTTTTGGTAATACGCTATGATAAAATCATTTGAATTAAAATAAACGTTTTAATTTTCAACACATTATAACATTACGATTAGTCGATTAGGCAACAATGCTTGTGCTTGTGCTCACAATCACATGTTTCCTTCACTATCCTGACGCTGATTTTAGTTGATTTCTTGATTGTTATTTGTCTGGTTGTGTGACTTGTTACAATTTACGAATGCCAGTGCTTGTGTCATAAACTTTTCGAAAGACGTGCAAGTTTTCACACATACATGCATGCAGTGCACAAAGACTGCTAGGTCACATAGTCTGCCTGCACGCGCACGAATCACTAACAAATTAATACAGTATGTCCCAGAAAACATATACTAAGCCCGAACGGGGGTTTCAATCAAACCATGAAAATTAGAATTTGTGTAGTTCTTAGGAGTTTTTATTTTTAGATTTTCAAACATAAACTTTTGTGAAAAACAACCCTATATTTTTTTAACATTGTCCTACCAACATTGTAAGGTAGCTCCTACGTACTCAAGTACGTGACGCACTGAAGGTGCCTGCCTCGTGGACTGATGTTAAGCACGACCGAAAAAAACAGAACTTCAAGTTTTTTTTTTTTTCAAATGGAAATTTACCATTTCACAGCCGTTTGAAGAATGCTGCTTGCCTTCGTACCGTTGCTGGAAGAGCGCCCGTGCCGCCATCAGCTCATTGTTTGGAGCTTCACCACGCAATCATATTGTTATAATCCCCATTGTACGTGTAATATGTCAAACATTTAAATCGGTTTTTGAAATAATGATCAAAGAACAGTCTCTGACTATAATCAAAAATCATAATGTTGTCCTACCATCTCATAGAAACGCAAGCTGAACGAACAACTGCAGGAACGATTTGCACGAATTGAAGACTAGCTTGATTTCAATAAGAACGATACTGGACCCAAGATTAAAAAAGTACGGCATTCTTGCAGACCAGCTAGCTATGCAAAGGCAAAGGACTTATTATATGACGTGACAACTCGGGTTGTGCTGGCATCGCAGAGTGAATCCGTATCCAATGACGCACAAGAGGATTTCTGAATTTTATTAGATAAATTAATGATTCTTGTACTACCTAATTAAAAAAAAATACTACTTTTGTAGTAACAAACAAAATAGATTGGGTACCACCATACTAGATTCATTGATTTAAGCCATGTTCGTCCCTAGAAAGTTCGGCCCGCTTTGTACAGAAACTATCATGATCACCCTAATTATATGTGTTTCGGATTCATTTAGGTAAGTAGGTAGTAATCGGCAATAATTCTGCAAGTAAGCAAGCAAACAGAGCACTGTGATTGACTGAGTCTTATTGATTAGAAGGTAAAAAATAGTAAGTAATCTGCAAGCCACAGTCAACTAGGAATGTTGCAAATGGACAAGACAGCCTACCTATCCAAATATCTAAATTTAACGATTCAACTAATTCATGTTAAAGTAGGTAGGAGGTAGGTAGGTATCTATCAATCAGATGGATTTCTAAAAATTTTGGTAACCAAAGGCTGAACTGTTTTGGAACAGTAAGTATGTACAAAGGTAAGCATAATAACTCTATGTCAGTACTAATTGTTAGATCAAGATACCTCACCTAGTACCTAGTTATTGTTTTCTCTAACATAAAAATTTTAATAGGTACCTAATTTGAATAATTCTACCAAAACACACACTGCAAATACATGCAAACATAGATAGCGTGGCATCGAACAGAACGTAACGTGCCGGTCGTTGTCAGCCTTACAACCCAACAACACCCGATCGATACGATAGTCTATTTCCATACACCAATCAAATCCATCACTCGAGAGAGCGATATAAATTCATCACACTACTCGCTCGCACACAACGCAGTGCTTATAGTGCTTATAGTGCTAGCTATATCTCGCGAGCCGAACGGCACCTCACCTCCCTCCTCACTTTCGCACGCATGCACAGCGACGAGCCTGACTAATAAATGATTTGATTT
This sequence comes from Perizoma affinitatum, assembly GCA_961405105.1. Lineage (NCBI taxonomy): Eukaryota > Metazoa > Arthropoda > Insecta > Lepidoptera > Geometridae > Perizoma > Perizoma affinitatum. The sequence goes on along the minus strand of OY560185.1, from coordinate 3,390,146 downwards.
AATAATGATTTGGTATTTCAGAGTGGACATCGGATGTTTATTATCCCGTTAAAATAAAGGGAATTTCATGGATACTAATTTTGCAACGAAAAAACAGTAAGAGCTACTTTTAATCCAGGTACCACGCGGGCGAAGCCATGGGCAGTAGCTACTGCTACTTCTACACAAAATAATTAATCACAGTTTAGAGAAGAGTTACTTTGCAACCTAAATGAACGAACTGAAAGTTGCAGCGCCCTAACGGGATTCATGTACATACCTACATGAACCTCGACCGATGTATATAACTATGATGTGAAGGGGTGCACATGTAACTTCGCCTAACCTCCCTTGCAGCGTAACCTTCTTCATACCTACTTATATCATATATAAATTTAAAATTCAAGAACGTTTGTTTGCTTCTGGTCACCATGGTAGTCATGGCTTTAGGCGGAAAGGGGGATGTGTCCTCCCAATGGCGCATCAGCAAGACATGTTGAATGTTTGTCCTTTTCTACAATGCATTAGACTCGATTCAACCTCGCTATTTTCGGAATATAACTTAATATTTCAAGTTAAATTTCTTGCCGTGTTTCGTGTTTCATGGTGGAAGGTATAACTTTGCAGTCTGAATTTACTAACTAAATCTTCATGACAGGGTTCCAACGCCAATTTGTAGATTTCAATTTCACTCAAATTATATTTCCAACAAAATAATTGAAACTCAACTCAACAAGGGGTCACGGGCGCCTTTCAGCAATGCCAGCAGTCCATACTAGTGTGAAGCGGTTTCGTGTTCATACGACATCGCAGGGTGCATTTCAATTTAGTTTGGTACTCACAAACAATGGCGGGGATGCTATTCAATTAAAACTACGAGCTCATATTTTAGATGATACTTAACTGAATATAAGATTCTGAATTTCACTCGGTTATTTAATTATGTAAAGATATGTTTTTCAGTAAAACATACGTATTAACGTTTCCGAGTAAAAGAACCAGTGTGGTACAAGGATATAGTGCGCCCAGGAGAGGCTTTAGCTATAAATAGGCAATAGGCAACCCACTCCATGACGTTGGAAAGTATTAAAATTTTATATAATCTTTTTGTTTTTCATGGAAAACGCTTGGAAGAAAAAAGGGCTATTAGTGAGACCAAATTGTGAAAATACATAAATCCTGAAACCCATCGTTATTGATTTATGATGTGTACTCGAAGCTACGACCTCAAAAAAAACCGATACTTTCATACAAAATTTCATCCACCAATTCCTTCCCTTAAAATGACAAACTCCAAAAACTCTGAAACACGTCATTATTTATTTATGCTCAGTAAGTGTAATTAAAATCGTCATGTTTCTAGAACAAAGATCACACCCATTTCTCCCCATTAAAATAAAAAATCCCAAAAATCCTTTCTTAGCACATACTTACGTTATAAAATAAACCTATGTTCAGAATTTCAGCTTTCTAGTACGTATTTTTGGCTGTGCGTTGATAGATCATTCACTCAGTCAGGACAATCAATTTTATAAGTATAGATTCCCCTAAATATTGGATAGCTTGTATAGCTCTGGGAGGTGACAGACACCGGAGTGAGACTGGTGGCCAAGAGTGTTAACACTAGAGATTTTTATCCAACATTTATTCTACAAAAAAACAAATATATCTTCATCATTACAATATTTTAAATTATTCATCCAACGCAAAGGTACGAAGACGAAAGCTATTAAAATAAACCGAGCACTGAATACTTGAGATAAAACTTCATAAAATGCATTCAAATATTCTTTCAATATCGTTTTGAGATTCAGTCGAAAGGTTTGCATAGAGCAGGGAATATTTCATTGTTTGATATCATTGGATTCTTTCATATTTTTTAATATATCTTTACTTTAGCTTTCTGGGATTTCCATTTCCCTGTATAATAACGATAACTGTCAGCTTGAAATATTAAAATTAATAAGCTAGAGTACGAGGGAAGGTGAATATGTCCTTGACATTTTACAGAAAAATACATATTTTTTATAGAAATTCTGCTTCATTTTTCCACATAATCTCCCTCGAGTGCTATGCATTTTGCCCAACGTTTCTCTAGTTTTTTAATCCCTTCCAAAAGATAAGATTTTTCAAGGTCCTTAAAAAAAGCATTTCTTTATGTTTTGGAAACAGGAAACAGGAAATGGTCGCTGGGAGAGCAAGCGCGGCACCCATTTCGCGGATAGCTTTGTCATATGTTCCTTTAAAATCGATACTACCAAGCCATGAGATATGCCTAAGGTCTCTACAATCTCGCGCACTTTCAACCTCTGGTAGACCAACACCAAATCGTGTTTTTTTTTTCGGGTGTAGAGACCTCAACTGTGCGACTAGGACGTTCGGCATCAATTGTGCTTGTGCGACCACACCAAAATACAGTGAACCACTATGAAAATAATTCTTATTTTGACAGTCATCCGTTCAAGGATGGTTGTTAACCATCGAGTATTATTTTTTTTTTAGAAAGAGGCGGAAAATCTTAAAATCACGGACTTATTGACCCACACTCTTATGAAGGAAAAACGACACTCGATAACCAGATCAACTACCATTTAGGCACTTCATTGATTTGGAGTAGGCAGCAATTGAGGTATTTATCTTGTGATAAGTGGAAGTTATGTGTTATGTCAGGCGGCCGGTTGAAGGCCTAGTAAAAGTTGGGGGGCGCTGAGAAGTGCTAGAGGAGCATTAAACGATAAAAAAATAAATTATTATGTTTCCTTATAATCCTTAGGTTTTTAATTTTAGTTTGAAATCTAAAATTAAAAACCGGTTTCTTAGTATATCATTATTTTTTTTTTTTTTGTTTTATTTATCACGGATTTACAGTCATGGTCAACTAATCCCTAATTAGTTGACCATGACTGTAAATAAATCTCTTAAGAGGCCCACGTCGGATAAATTGCCCATACAAACGTAATACCAAAATCATTTGTAATTAAAGCTTATTTCCACCATATTATGCTATTATTTGTATTTGAATAGTATTTATCTAGGTACCTTGATAAATATTTTTTCAAAATACTTACCTAAAATGAAATGTAAACGAATCGCATTTTGGATATTTTTACGTCATAAATGATATGTTTTCATCTTATTTGTTTCGTATTAAAAACAACAATGTCTTTCGTATCGTTATATTAGGTACATAGATTATATTGTCTAGTTACAGAATAACAACACGATGTGAAAAATACAACAAGTTTTCAGTCATCATTTTTGGTATTACGGAACACCACCAAATTTATGACAAATTCCAAACGGCTAATATTGCTATCACGCTTTTTGATGCGCACCTGCATCAGACAAAAAGAGATAGCTATATTCGGCCGACGCGCCGAAAGCGCCGCATCCTTAACTAGATTTCTTAAACCAAATTGTGAATTTAACTTTTCTTAACCAACGAATCTAAAAAGAATTCTCATAAATGTATTATATTAGGTTGGGGAAAAAGTCTTTTCGCATTATTGTATGTATGAACTTGTAATAAAATATCTTTGGCTATACTATTTGTATCTGGCTGGTTTTGGTATCATTAAAAGTTTAAATTTTAAAGAAGATAATTCCAAATTCAAATTAGGAAAATGTGTGATTTTTATTTGTTTTTCGTACTGTTAAGATGAGTGAATCTAATGAAGAAATTCGATACATTTTAAAATTTTACTATAAAAAAGGTAAAAATGCAACGCAAGCCGCGAAAAAAATTTGCGATGTTTATGGACCTAGTGCAGTGTCTGTGAGAGTAGCACAAATTTGGTTTAAGCGTTTTCAATCCGGAAATTTTGATGTCAAAGATGCACGTCGCTCTGGTCGCCCTATTACGGATAAAATGGATGCCATTTTTGAAAAAGTGGAGCAAGATCGGCATATCAGTAGTTACGACGTAGCTGAAGAACTGGGAATTGACCACAAAACAGTTTTGGCGCATTTGAAAAAAACTGGGTACACAAAAAAGCTCGATATTTGGGTACCTCACGAGCTCACTGAAAGAAACCTAATGAACCGTGTTCTCATTTGTGATTCTTTATTACGACGTAATGAAACCGAACCATTTTTGAAGAAGCTGAACTGGTGATGAAAAGTGGATCTTTAGCCACTCAGCAAAAATTAAGAGAGTTTGGCTGGGATGTGTTAATGCATCCGCCGTATAGTCCTGACCTTGCACCTTCAGATTTCCACCTGTTTCGGTCTCTTCAGAATTCTTTAGGCAGTGTCAGGTTAACATCACGAGAGGACTGCCAAAACCACTTGTCGCGGTATTTTGAACAGAAGCCCCAAAGTTTTTATAGCAATGGGATCATGTCCCTGCCTACAAAATGGCAAAAAGTTATCGAACAAAATGGTACCTACATACTTTAGTTAAATGTAAATAAACTATATTAAAAAATGTTTTGAATTTTCTTAAAAAATGCGAAGAAACTTTTTCCCCAACCTATTATTAAATGTTAATATAATACATTTATGAGTTCAATTATAAAAACAATAACAAACCCCTTGAACACTAAACCTCTTTACAGTATCTTGAGATTCATAATAACGAAAAATTATTATGGAGTTTCTCGAGCGTGGGTAGTCATCCTACGCGAACCAAGTGGGCGGTGATAGCAGATTATTTTAAATTTCCAAAAACTATTTCAAGCATAATATAATAACACAATTTTAAATGTACCTAGAAAAAAATATCGAGAAAAACAACTCCCCAAGGAGATAGAATGATTGGTTATCATTAGATAAGAAAGAACTGTTTTAAGGCTTTGTTTTAATTAAACACGAAGTGTTTGGGGCAGACGTAAAAGACGGTGTATCAGCGAGAATCGTTCGACGACGTCTGGCAGAAGCGTTGTACGGAAGAGTGACTCGCAAAGTACAATAGAAGTTGAAGTTGAAGAACATAGAAATGCACGTTTGGCGTTTGCGTGGTATGGAATGGCAACATGTATTATTCTCTGACGAGACCGGTAATTTGATTTCTTCAGATGGAAGGCAATACGTACTGCGTCCTTCAAAAGCGGAAATGAATCCAAGATTTACAAAAAACCAAGTGAAACGTGGCGGTGGAAACATTAAAATTTGGGGTACATTTTCTGGACGTGGAGTAGAACCTGTGAGGAAAGTTCAAGGTAATTTAGACCAAGACGATATTAGAGAAAACTATGCTTCCCTATGCTAAGTAACATCTCCCTATTATATGGACATTTCAGCATGATAACGACCCGAAACATACCGCCCGTTCAGTCAAGTCGTTTCTCATCAGTCAGTCGGTATCAGTGCTAGATTGGCCAGCAAATAGCCCGGAACTTTATCCAATCGAGCACGAAATCAAGATAAAAGTTGCCACTTACTTTGTGGCTAACTTGGTGTAACAATATTTAAAACGTTTGAGTTTAAAAACGCAATTAATTCAATCCTGCATGAATTAATAGAATTCGCGGCTCGCTCCGCTCGCCAGTTACCTATACCGATGTTATCTGTGTAGGCTAATAAGATCAGCAATTTTAGATGATGAAATTTTATCGGCTCGCTCTGCTTTCTTGCAAACTTTTGTAGTTGTAACGCTTGTAAATAGTATTAAACCTTGTTACAGCTCCGCTCCCCGGTTACTTCTTATGATGTGCATATTAACTGTTTTTCACCTAAAACACATATTGTCGCTCGCTGACTTAGTAAATAATCGTTACTGAAAACTAATAATTTAATGGTCTCGCTTCACTTTCCTGTTACGTTTGTCGGCTGTTTATCGCTCTTCGGTCCTCACAAAACTTTCGTGGCTCGCTACTGTAGCCGAATACTTGTACTTAGTACCGGTTGCCTGGTTTCCTCTCCTAAAACCCCTAAATTTTCGCACCTCGCTATGCTCACCGGTAGCTTTTATAAGCTGTTTGTGCCTTTTCTAAAGAAAAGTTTAAAACTTCGAGGGAAAAAAACCCCCGAAGTTTTTCTTATTTTTAGTTTATGATAAAAATGTATGATTTTTAAAGTGGGCGGTCGGCAAAATAAGTTTCAGAACCTGTGATTTATATCAAGCTTCTTAATGTTAAAAAGCTTCAAGTTCAGCTTAAAGTTCTGTTGGTAGGGTAATTTCTTCAATAGCGTATTGTACTAGTAGCTTATGGGTTTTATTTCATATGAACCATTAACTAATATCTTGCAGCTATTTGAAAGTCTTCATACTTGGCTTATGATAAATTTTATGCAGTTATATTACGACAAATATGAGTAAATTTCAGAGTAACATAACAACTTAAATGCCACAAGATCATACAAACGAACGATGTAAGTATCATTTATGATTTAATTGAATATAATTAATACTAATTAATGATCGGCATCATCATCTCGGCTTCACGGTTCGCTTTTTGATTGATCGGAACATTTACGTAATTCATGCACTTCTATCACCTATCACGGCGATACCCCGACTTCGGATCCGGAGGTCGTGATTGGTCGGATTGGTCGTGCACCAATGGATTTTTCCACACGAAAAAATCCAAAAATTCCAAGGCATGTGCCAACAGTTAGTGTTCCAATAAGCGGCGATGGGCTTGCAACCTATCACGTGGAATGCTTACTTGCAAAACGCGGGCATGTACCTAATGTAATTTGTGGACGTGCCTCTGACTACCCCCTAATTGGTATCCTCAAAGATCAACTCACTGAGTATGTTTCTGAGGATGTCCACCATGGGGAAGAAAGCCCTGTTTGTTTAAGAAGCTATTCCGGGAAGCAATTTTCTTTTAAGTTTATTCTTTACACAAAACATAAGATATAAACTGTACATGTTTCCTTTGAAAAATATTTCCGACAAATTATTTTCAGCATGGTATTAACAAAACATTACAGCATTGATTTTATTAATATCGTTTAATTGGTACTTCTCAAAGCCCACTTCTTATTTCGATACATTTTATTTCTTTGTTTGAAATTTTGTGACCTGTAATTTGATGGAAATGAATTTTATACACCAGTCAAGTCTGACACTGCAATATTAAAGTGACACCGAGCTAATTGATACACAAGCCATAATCAAGAAGTCAAGTGAGGTTCAAAGCAAAGAGACCAATTTCAATACTTCAAAATTGCCAATCGAACATGTGCTCTATTGCAATACATGTACAATACTTTAGAGATTTTCTCCAAACATATTGACCCACAAGACGAGATTGCAATTGTTTTTGACTCAAGTTAAAGTTGTCCAATTTAGTTTGAACATGTCATGGATGTAATTTTCTGGCAAACTTGTAAACGGCACCCATTTTTTTTTACTCATAAAAATTATTATTATTAGGTCGATGAATACCTTACGTTATTATGCTTTTAAGTTATAATGCTGCATGGTTTTAGTTAATAGAGAAGTAAACTACCAAGAAAATCATAATCACCATAAGTAAGTTGTTACAATTACACAAATAATGCTTTTCTAAGATATACTCCCATTATATTCAGTCTTGTGTGCTTCGAGACCTGGTATTCGTAGAAAGTCTCTAATATTTATAAGAGAGCGAATCGCGTAAATTAATCGTATTCCAAGCATCTAAATATGCATAAAATCGTTGATTGACACACTAACAGACTGTCATAATGATGATGAAGTTTCTATGGTAAAAAATCAACGCGGACAAAGTCGCAGGGCGATCCACCATTATAAAGGAAATACGCGACAACTGCTCAGTAAACATTGCCACGCCGCTACGTCAAACCATTGCTAAAAATTCAGCAACTTTCAGCCAGCACAAGTCAAGGTCACAAACTGAGTGATCAATCGAAAATTGCAGAGAAGACGAGAAAAAATCAATAGCAGTTGTAATCTCTGAAAGAAAATTTAAAAGAAGAACTTACCTCAGAAGTTTGTCAGGATGCAAGTCCTTGCCATGTGGTAGGCGGCAAGCGGAGACAACGATGATTCGCCGACCGACTTCGTCGTCGCCGATTACTTCAACCAGGCCCGTTCCAGACAGTTCCAGGAAGCTTTCGTTGTCCAGCGAACAGGCAGCGATCTGCACAAAGAAACACTCCTTCAAACAAAGATTTCTAGCACCAACCCGACCCAAAGCCTGACTTCAAAGCTCAAAATATTTTTTTTTTAGGTAATGCATAAGCACCTGTATGCAGTTACCGGCGAACTCAACGCCCGACGACTAACTAAGCTCAATCAACTGCCGAGCAGAGGGTGGCCGTGGGTGGCTGTATTGATTTTATCACTGCGTACGCATCTCCTGAAATTGCACCTGCATGTCATCTCTCTCCGTTTATTTATAACACTATCTAGAACATTCATCGCCTAAATTTTATGTTTTACATAACATTTTCGATGTTATTTCTAGATACAACTTAACTGCTTATTAGTGGTAAAGCCAAAGGCAAAGCTGGGTTAAGATTTAGACATCTTGGCTGATTTTTTTTTGTCTTTCATTTTGCTGAAAAATTGAAGACATCGCATGTTCACGTATCACAAAGCTTTATACACTCGTACAGGCATCGCACGGGGACCCAGACTGATTTTAATAGGGTATAACGATAATCATCTATGTATAGATAACAAAAATATTATTTGACAGTCGCAGGGTTTTTAAATAAGTGGAATGGGTGTGGTTCGTGAGATTTATTGGGAGGCAAAGGGGTAAAAAATATATCCGGTCACAATTTAGAGAGAATTTTCAAAGGTTATTATTTGGTTTTTGAAGAGTTTACTTAACGGAATCACAGAAGATTTTATAATAAGCTAAATTCGACTACGGCGAGATGCGAACCCACGACCTTTTGCTGGCCACTAAGGAGGTCGTACCGTACATTTTGGTTTTTAATCTAACAAAAATGTACGGTTAGAGTAGAATACATAGAACATTCATATCGAAAAAAAAATGGCTTGGTATATCCTCAGAAAAGGATTGAGAAGTACTTCTTTCAAAATTATGTTTCCGTAGGTCTCGAATAATTTAGGCAAGAACAGCATATTATTTTAAAACATTCGTTAGAAATACATCGTTTTTTAAATTAATGTTTATATTTGAAGAAATCGAAAGAAAACACTAAAATTCGTGAGTTTGTACGTGCAGCCAGGTGTTATTTTTGAAGAAGCTGATTTTAATCTTATCTACTAAGACACAAGGGTTATAATACAACTGTCTGCGTCACAAAATTAATTGCAAATCTGAGTTCGAACTTATCTTGAGCTGATATCACGACATCAGTTTTTAAGTTAACCACGAAAAAATATAAAACTTGTAATAATAAATTACAGGTAATCGTCAGATTATGTTTTCCATACTTGCTGGAAATTCGCTAACTGAATCGACCGTTACTGATTGGCTGATCAACGCACCGCCTAAACCATAAGTCCTAGAGGCATGAAACTTGGAAGGTATATTCCTCTTATGGTGTAGGGGTACAATCAGAAAGGAATTTGGAAAATGGGCTTGAACAACTTTGTACAAAATAACTGAATACGTATCAGGGTATTCAAAAAAGTCCTTAAGGGTGCAAGGCACACAATTATTTTTGATGCACTTATCAATTACCTATCCCACGCGAGTAAAACCGCGAGCTTCGGCTAGTTAGGTAAAAATAGGTTTAGAGCTGTCAAAATTATGTTTCCTATTCTGTTAGCGCAATAATAACGTAAAATGTCGAATAGTAGCTCTAAACAAGTTAGAGAATTCACTTAGAAAAAATGGTCAATTAGCTTAAGATTTATATTTTACAACTTAGTCGGCGTGATTAATATGTATACCCATTCCAAATTACAGCTTTCTAGTACAAAGAGTCTCTGAGCTAAGCCGCGGACAGACAGAAAGACGGACGGGCGAAACTATAAGGTAATTGTTGACTACGGAACCCAAAAATGAAAGCCGCTACGATTTAGTACCTTACCTAGGTAACTACAGTTTCATAGGCATGTATTTATATAATCAATTTATCAGCCGGTGACAACCCCTTTAGGCCTCTTCTCTATTACGTCACTCCTGTATGCTTAGCAGGAAGACTCAAGACAACGGTTTTGTTTACCGCCGAGAAGACTAAAAATGTTTGTCCCTCTCTTTTGTTTTACAGAATAGGCGTCATGCTAAGCGGCTGGCGTTATATGTACAATTATAATTAATTATAATTTATTTGATTAGATGTAGTGGCCCTAGCTTTGGAAAACCAAAAGAGGCTTCTAACACTCATTATTTTTTAAAAGCGTTTTTTTTAGGTGAAAATCAACGTGAGGAAACCGGCATGCCCTGAAACCATAACTTCGAAAGCATTTTCCATCGGTTTGTGTTCAAATAAGCGGCTTGCAACCTGTCACATATAATGCTAACTACTTATGAAACGCGGGCATGTACCTAATATTATGTTAATATTAGGTACATGCCCTGACGAATACAGTCGTGTGATTTTTGTTTAAGTTTTTTTTTTAACTTTTACCTATATTTTTACCCACAACTAAAAAGAGCCACTCACATGGCCATCTATTGTTTTAAACAATAGTGGGACATGTGAAGTTTTGGAAGTTAAAGGCACATAGTGTGTTTGTTTGTTTGTCTGTCCCCTCGTAGCTCTGGAACAGTCACTCCGATAAGAGGTTTTTTGTATACAAGCTGGTGTTTTCGAGATGGTTCTATCTTACTCTCTTTAGGGTAGGTACTTAACTAATTATTTTTCGAGATAAACAGTTTCTCTTAAAATCGAAAACTATGAAGTGGCTGCTAAATTTATTCAAGATTGTAAGCAAAATCTGCCAATCCAGCCCATTAATCGAAGGTTATTTTCCTGTGACGACAAATAACTAATTAAATATGTATTAAACCTCTTAACTCGCGTCGCGGGAACATATTAATTAAGTACTACCATAACATAAGCATGAATAATTGATAATTCATAGCTTACTCGCACTAAGCGTCATCATCGCAAGTTACCTATCGCCAAAACCGTATCAAAAGCGCGTTCTGGGTTTCGTTAAACGAATAAAACGTGTAAAATGGATATGAAACCGTGTATCTCTTTCATACCATTCCATGACCATTCTCAGAAGGCACGCAAAACGCGTATTCAAAATTTCAACGTGCTTCGCAGGCAACAAAGGCACCTTTTTCCGCCGCACAGACATGTTACCGGAAATAAATAGTTTCACTTGACATCGAGAAAAAACTTATGAACTAGAAACGGCTTTTACAACTATTTACAATTGATATATTACCTTACCAACTTATTTTTGTTCTATCAACTAGGTTTTAGCAGCTCTTACATTTTTGGCTAAAGGGAATTTAAACTTCGATTATGTCAGGATCATAGTTATAATTTTTAGGGTTCGCCATGTCCGTCCGTCCGTCTGTCTGTCTGTCCGCGGCTTAGATCAGAGACACTTAATACTAGAAAGCTGTAATTTGGCATGGGTATATTCAAATAATAAAAAATAGAAAAAAATTGTGTTCCTCCCCTACGTAAAGTGGGAATGATTTTGTTTTTCTATTCCATGGCGTGGGGTGTCGTTGGATAGGTCGTTCAAAAGTATTGCGGGTGTGTGAAAGCCATTTTTTTTCGATTCAGGGGATCTGTTTGCGAAATATTAAACTTTAAAGTGCTATTTTTTGTTATTAAAGTCAAGTGTACCCGTAGTCTGCACCGGAAATCTAAACTTATAAAACCATTTGTCCTGACTGACTGACTGATCGGGTAAATCACTTTTGTCTCCCGGTCTTCGGCCCCCTCGGGGGACAACAGGAATTTATTTATCCCGATGTCCCCCGAGACACATGTATTATGGTATCGCAGCCAAAACTACTAGAAAGCTGAAATTTGAAACATTGTTTTTTTTTATAACGTAAGCATCTGCTGAGCGATTTTGATGTACCTGTGCCTTAAATTTTCGGAAAAAGTCATATAATTATTATCTTATCTTATATCACACTGAAAGCCAGCGACGCTGTCGTCGTAGCATCTTCTTCGCCACCATGCAAACCATGCACAGAAATAGAGGCACAAGGAAATCATAACGTTCAAACTTTTAACAACATTGTCATAATAAATACGAGCGAATTATATAATATATTAATTATCCTCGATGTTTCGCCACACCGGATTAACTCAGAAGATACGTTTAACCCATTGCATATGCATGGGTTAAACGTGTGATGTACATACATGTTCTGACATGTTACATTACGTATTAAAATCCAAACACTACAGTGGCAGGGTCTGCACTCACCCTCGCCCCTTCATTAGCTTGCGATGCATTCTAGCCTAATACCACGTTTATAAAAGCGACATTCGCCTGCGAATTTTGAAAATGTAGACAACATTTATGCGCGAATGATGCATAATATAAGCGCGGTATTACATCTCTCATGTCGAACATGGTGTTACAGACAAATACCTCACGCTTAATTTTCCTTTCACACAAACGCAAATTTGTCGATGAAGAACTTGATAGTAGTTACATGACATTTCAACAGCTAATGTAATTTCCATACAATTAAATATTTCCGCAGGCGTTGACGCCAGCAGAAAGTGGTATTTGTCTAGCGCCCTGATATGAAAGAGGCAAGGGTCTCGTCGCGCTAGCTTTGTTTCTAACAGTTTCTTCAGCTTTGTGAGTATTGTTGTCTAGTTATCTGCCTAATTAAACCGGGTTTAATTGTATTGAAAACTAACCTTTATATAACTAAAAGAAATAACCTTTTTTACACAGTGATTAGATATCAAGCTTGTGCCTAAATTGGTAGACTTAAGGCCTAAAATCGGTATAGCAGAAGATATTTCTCATATACGGTAGACACGGCAAACGACAACATAATTATCTTTATTAGGAGTCCAAAGTCAGATGATGGCTTTGTCATGCCTGCTCTGTTTGGGAAACCTTGGTTATCTATGACGAATGTCCAGCCGTCTGTCAAATAATTAATTTCTCCCTAAGTTTTGAAAATACATATTGAGATACAATTTGGTATAAAAACGTACCTGTAACAATGTGCTAAAAAAGCTAAATGAGAAGGGGTGTTTCTAGAATCCACTTCATGGTTTCGATAGTTATTATTTTGTTCCATTCAGGAAATAATATATGTATAGTAAGTAGGTAGTAAACCCTCTTTTTAACCTTGTGTCCTAGAAGTATGAATATAAATATTATAAGAGGCATTTTAGAGAAATTATAAAATAAAGCTGAGAGTTAAAAGAGTCTAAAGAGTTTAGGGGATCGCGTTAATCACTTTAGGCGATATGAGGTATGCAACTTTGGGAGCCTACAGTAGCATGTCTTGACACGACACGTGTCGACATGAGCAGTTTATTTGGGTTCCGCCTATTGGCGTAAACGGATATAGTTTCATCATGTAGTCTATTTGTCCGTGTGTCACACCTCATTTTCTCAGTGAATTAAATTGTCTCTTATAACATGAAATTTGGCAAGTATAGTCGCCAAAAGCATCCAAAAGTAAAAATGTTTTCAGTAGTTTTAACATTCTGATTACGAAAATGTGATATTTATATCCAATTTCTGCCAATCTTAACACGCTTAAATTATACGAGGATGGGCCAATAAGTCGTGACTTTTTGCATATTCGCCCTCTTTCGTAAAAAAGTAAATACTCGAAAAAAATGGAAAAGTGTGAATTTCGTGTGCTCATTAAGCATATTTATTTACGAAAAAAAACCGCTACTGAAACAAAAAAAAAACTTTTTAAATACTATGGGATTTCAATGATAAAAAAGTGATTCACTGAATTTCGGTGTGGTGTGACACAAGCACAATTGATGCCGAACGTCCTGGTCGCCCAGTTGAGGTCTCTACACCCGATTTTTTTTTTAAACCCACGGTATGGTGTTTGCCGACCGGAGGTTGAAAGTGCGCGAGATTGTAGAGACCTTAGGCATATCTCATGGCTAGGTAGTATCGATTTTAAAGGAACATTACGACAAAGCTATCCGCGAAATGGGTGCCGCGCTTGCTCTCCCAGCGACTACTTCGTATCGTATCGAAATGAAACTTTATATGCATATGTAGTTCAATACTATGATTTGGTATCTTGGAGCAGATCTGCTGATGGAGCCAAGAGGTGGATGATAGAACTCTTCAATAGCTGCCAGTAAAGCCCTCGAGTTTGGGCTCTCTGATATGATATGATTCGTTTTGACGAGTCCTATAGAATGTGTATTTTTTACGCTTGCCAGGAAGTGTATAGTGAAATTATTTTTTATAATTTTGAGTGCGTGATAAAATATAATGTTTTTCAGTTTTATTTAAACTACAGATTTTATTATCTGTACTGAGCGGGCCTCAACCGGGTTTCTTCCACAATCCGCACTACGTATTCGACCCATCTGCCAGGTGGATTGCCAACGCTTCTTTGTGCTTTTGGCATTCGTTCAGAGCTCTGCTCCACCATCCGCCAGCACGTTTAGCTACGTAAACTACCCAGCAACAGTATGTATCATGGTATTGCTCGAGCGTTCCGATGTAAACCTAACATGGGACTTTTTTTCGCTCTTTGTGCTTGGACTTTGACCCTATACAACTTATCTTTTGTTAAGCGATTACATACATACATATAGTCACCCCTTGTTCCCGGAGGGGTAGGCAGAGACTACAGATTTCAACATGCAACGACCCTGTCATACATCTTTCGCTTCATTCATTTTCATCAAAATTTTCATACAAGCTCGGCGGTTTAGTTTACTTCGGACTTGGCCTTCCTCTAGAATATCTCCAATTGGTCAGACCACGTTCGCCGAGGCCTTCCCCTTCCAATTATCCCATTCAAACTCGACCTTGTATACTTGTTTTGTTAATCTTCTGTCATCCATCTTTTGTACATGCTCAAAACATCTTAACATACATTTCTCAACTCTCTTTACTACAACTTCATTCACTCGACACTGCTCTCTTAACTCGCTTAAGCGATTGATGTGATACGTTTTGAAATCAAAGTTAACGGACAAACTATTTGTTCATTAAATCGAAGTTATGAGTAAGGGTTCCGTAGTAAATGACAAAAAAGAAACGCTTATAAGCATTTCGCAATTTGTCCAGCTGGAACTTGTTACCATATTGTACATACCACATTTAAGTTCATGACAGAAATACCTACTTATAATACCGGCAATAATAATAACTTGGGCAGTTCGGCCAACGGAATCCTAAGCTATACATCTTAGCAAGTTTACCTTATTTAAAAAATTATTTGGCACCATCAATGGTTAATACCAATCCACAATATCGATTGCAATTTAAATTAGAATAATGGGCCTGCCTTACTTAATAACTTAAAAACGATAACACTTTTTTATTTCTTGTTTTAAGAAAAGCACTTTTTAAACCAAATTGATGACTACCAGCAAGTATGAGGGCATTTCTCCAGTGACAGAAACATATACTATAACTAGAAACAACACAAATTCCCAGTAACTTAAATTTTCCTAGCAGTTAGGTAAAAAAGGTGCTTGCTTTTGTGTGAGAAGGCAGGTATCATTCAATAACTAATTTCTTACTCAGTTTTGTTAACAGAACATGTTATTTAGCTTATTTCTAAAAGTAGTAAGTTGAACATCTTACTCGCACGATCCTTTTTTCTTTTTTATTTACCATTTTTGTTCAGATATAGTCCTGAGTAATAGTAGCCTATGATAGTAACTAGTTTTTTTTTTTAAATAATTTAATTTTAGATGTTTTACTTTTTATGTTTTATATTATGATGAGGATAAGAGTCCGAAGCGAATCTGTACTGCCCTACAGTACAGGCTCGACAGATACCTAGTGTGGGGGGCAGAGCTCCATCAGGTACTAATTAATCAAAGTTGATTTTCTTAAGTATCAAATCATGTACCGAACATCTATAAGAAATAAATAAAAGATTTACCTACTTTACGGTAGACTGACGATAGTTCGCGGAAACATTGCGATACCGGAAGTATCACTTAGCGTACTTAGGGACAAAATTCGACATCAGGAAAACTAAAAAAAACATTTATATTTTAATAGCAGTTTCTAAATTTCTTGCCTCTTTCATGCTATAAAGGCAATATCTAAGAAAACCTAGTAGTTATGGAAATAGCATGTCCCATTACGTTAAAGACTGGCCAAGTGCGTGTCGTGCCACGCGCATTTCAGGGTTCCGTAGTAAATTATAAAACTACTACCGTGATTTAATAAATGGTTTTCGCACACCCGCAATATTTTTAAACGACCTATCCAACGATACCACACAACGGGATAGACGAGAAAAAAAAACATGCACTAGATTGTAATTTTAACACTTTGTCGGCGTGATTAATATGTATACACAATTAATTTATAGCTTATAATTACAATAATTCATAAATTACAGCCGTAATATGGCATGGGTACTAGAGTACTAAGAGTCTCTGAGCTAAGACGCGAACAGACAGACAAGACGGACGGTCATGGCGAAACTATAAGGTTTCCTTGTTGACTACGGAACCCTAAAAATTGTTGGTTACGTTACTCTAATCTTAGATGATATAATAAAATGTGACTTATATGAATATTAAAGTTGTGGGTTATTTTAGTGTGAAGTATTTGTAAAGGTTTGTATATATCATGATATTTTCTAAATCAGTAAAATTCCGATGATGTAGGTATATAAATCATTTTGGCCAAAATGCCCCTTAGCGATACTTCCAGTATCCATGGGCAGATCAAGCAAGTTATTATGCCTGAACCGTTTGAATGCATAGAATTTAATCTTATTTAGAAGAGATGGACAATCAACGACCGAGTTGATAACTTCTCACTTCTCAGATAAAGAGGAAAAATATCACTTTAAAATAAACACATTAATTTAGAGGAAAAGTTAGTTTAACCTTTCAACATTTGGGTTCTTATGGCTGGGTAGGCCTATAAGTGTGATCAACTCGTATGACCTTTAAAAAAATATTAAGCAACCAAAATGATAGTATGTATAAAAGAATACATAGCATATTCTTAATCGAACATAAATTTAAATATTGGATTAAAATAAGTATATCCTCAAAAAATTACAGGTCATCCCGTACGTAACTCAAAAAGTAAATTAGGAGGTTTTATGTGTCTTACTTCTTTACCAACCTGTCATCCTACAGTAAAAGTACACGCCACGAAATGCAAATAAGATAATAAAATTCTTGTCAAGTATTTCCCGAAACATAGAACAGTTCAGAACTTCGATGTAAAAGTAGTTTAAAATGTACGTACCTCGGCATAAACTTGGGGTGCCCGGGCGAGCTCCTCTTCAAAGTTCTCCTCAATCGTGCCATCGCTCGCGGATTGCTCTAGGAATTCATCGTTTATGTCCAAGAGCTCAGGCGGCAGGGGCGCTGAAAACACTTCTCAAATTTAATGTTCAATAGCAAACTTCTGCAAATCGCCTGTTGCAATATCCATTTAGTTGGATCCAACTCAGTACGTCTCGCGCTTACTCTTAAATCGGATCCAATTAATCGGTTAGGTAGTGTAACAGAAGTTTATAACTAGCGATGCCTCCGAAGTAAGCAGAATAATAATTGGTTCATAGCACTGAGCTGTCAAGAGCGAGATGAAATATTCCAATCCAGTGCGTTGTTCCATAAACTAGAAAACTTATCATAATATTTACTTAGACTTCGTATCAACATTAGCATTTTAAAGCTAGCCTTTTCCCTTGCACAATAAAAAATTAAGCCGATCTGACGATCTCCCGGAGATAATATTATTTACGACTTAATGTTCGGAAGACTAATATCACACTACGCAGTACAAGCGTCTAGTGTCAAACAACTAGGTTACAGATGCAATTTTCACATCAGTGTGTTAGGTAGGTACTCTACTCCTGATAATGCATCAATTCAGCCAATTGGACAAGAGGGTACCCTCGTAACCAGCTGCATATTCAAACTAGATCAAGGCACAATACAAGTTCTATAAAAGGTAACAAAGGTGTCAAGCGGTATTGTATCGAATAACTGCCAATTTAAATGTGTGATCCTTCAATGTTGCAAGATCAGTTACCGTGGCTATATTGTAGGGCCAAGTAAATTTTTACAAAGATTAATAACCCTGACTTGTATCACGTACTGCAGGGCCATACATAATATAACACAATTTAAAAAAAATGCATTACAAAAGAGACATACATAATATAACACAATTTAAAAAAAATGCATTACAAAAGAGACATGTTTGCGTAGTGGTTGATTATTATTATATTAATATTGGAAAATAAAATTTACAAGCAACAAACAACTAAAATTAAAATGAACCTATTTCACCATATCATCTACGCTGATGATATGGTGTTGCTGAGCTTGTCTGTTGGTGAACCGAGAAGCCCTTGGTATCTGTGAGCCTTATGCTGAGGCAGCACACAAATGGCAGCAAAGTGAGTACTATGCTCATCAGAAGTAAAATCTACAGCTAGACCGTGTGCTGCAGGTTAAGTATCAAGGACACGACAAAGTTAACGGGACCTTCAATAATGAATAGATATGGAAAGGAAGCGTTGTTGATACCTAGGTACCTAGGTTGGGTGGTGTACAAGTAGAGGTAAAGATTACAGTGTTCGGAGCACACTGTTAAAGCTTTAACACCAGCGCTCTATAGACCAAATTTGGTCTGGTTTTAACCTATTTTATAGGAGAACCAAAAATACATATTAGGTCCAAATCTTGTTTTAGGATTAGTTGTGTATATAGATACTAGATTTCCGGCCGAGACACATCAACAGTTTTTTTTGTTTCATTGAATACCTATTATTTTACTAAATTGAATTATTACACAGATAGGTCGAACAATATAAATTATCTCATTTGTTTCAAAAATAATTGAATAATGCACCGAAAGCTCTACTCCTTCCTTCACAAAAAAATCTCTTTTTCAAACTTCATTTCGTCCTGCTCACAGCACTTGTACTGCTCTCTTAAAAAATTACTGATGAGATTAGTTCTGCTATCGACAATTTTATTGCCAACTCATTATTATTTCCCTGTTCAGACTTTACTAACCCCTTCAACTGTATGAACCACGATTCTTTGCTGGCTGTCTTGCGCTCTATTAATATTTCCCAATCTTGTTTCATGTTTAAGCTCATATCTTTGTGGACGTCAGCAAAGTGTAGAAATCAAAGATTTTTCTTTTGAATGATGTAATATTAAAGTTGATGTACCATCAGGTGGTGTTTTACTAAGTGCGATATATGATTCGATTAAAAAATTTGGTATACACATCAACCCCCCTTTATAATTGTAACTAACAAGTGATAATTGTAGTATCTTATCTGAAATATTGACACTAATATCCTTCTTTCGGTTAAGTATAACACACATTGCGCTACAGTATTGCAAGGTGGTTAAGAACTTGGGGCTTTGCATTACTCTTTATTTGGCGTGAGACTACCATAAATATTACTTATGACAAGTATGATCGACAAGTATGAGATAATTGGTATAATGATTCTCTTAAACGAATTAAGAATGTCCTGCCACAATTTATAAGACCCACGTTAACCAGTAACGCGTTACTCTTACTCATTTTAGATTATGTTATAATCCCCTGGTTGTATTTCTCAGAAGACAGTAACTCAGAAAGAGATACTTCGCACAATAAATTTTGGATCAAAGTGCTTTATGCAAGTCTTTGGAATTTAGATTATTAAACGTGTCTTTTAGCCGAGGCTCTCCTCGGTTGGTGGTGGAACAAAGATATTGGATTGTGCCGTTCTATTGGACAGTCTCCGAAATGTATCCCGTAAAAGACAAATTGCGGCGATGTTCTAGGTTTTATCTTAGCAAGGCAAGTTATGCCCACTTGAACCTCTTGCCTCATTGCTTCTGAGTTGAATCCATAGTCTCTAGTTGGGTATTTAGCGGATAAATCCCTAAGTATTCCAATTGTTTAATGTTTTTTCGTAGATGCTCATGAATAAAAACCATAAATAATATTGAGATTCCAACAAAATGAGAATAATGAGTTAAGAGTAGATTAGGAAAGGGTATGCTAAGCCGAAATAGGGGTCCAAGGAAAAAGTCATAGTTCATCGCGTGGGGAAAGTTCCACACTTTCGCTTTCTTAACTCAGCTTATTATTTTAATAAGCTGTTTATTTTTTGCTATTCAGGTTTTGCCTCTTGGTCAATGTTATTAAGTATTCGTTCGAATATTAGAACATTGCATATCATGGAAAACATTGTATTATAGAATAATTTATAAGACATTAAATGTCTAAAAAACGACTTGCAATAACGGGAAATTTATAAGAAGTCCAATATGCAATTTCATCACCCATTTTTTCATTATCAGGCGTAGGTATTTTTCATAAAATGTATATGTGACCACCTTTGAAGTATGAACCACCCATTAAAAAATAAAAATTACAATCGGCTCACAATTGGCGAAGATATCGCGTAAACATACACACAAAAACACGAATTGAGAAACTCATTTTAGAAATTACTTGATTATAATTAAATCGTGTTATTCGCATTGAACGCGAGGGTTCGCGGGACGATATACGGTTTCTGTCCTGCAGGTACTCAGATCAGGTATGATCAGATCCTCATGGGCTCACGTTATTTAGCTTAAATAGTTTTCGGGAAAAATAGCCCTCAAGAATAAAACTTTTATGGGACTACCTCATAATCTTTCTCTTTACAACAACATATGAATCATCAAATTTGTTAACAACTGCCGAAAGTATCTAGGTCTGACTTTGACAATAGGCCTACACCATAAAGTGAAAACGCCAGCTTTAGATGAGCCGTATGTTCAAAGGTTCCTACCCGTACATTCCGGGTTTCAAGTTATTTGGACTTAATACTGAGGGTTTTGATGTCTGCAATTTCTGAACTACAAAACCGATGACCTTGAAATATTAACAGGACAATATATAAAGTACCTCCTTACTAACAAAAAAGAATGAATGAAATCGGACAATGCGTTAATGAATTGCTATTAAGTACACTTTTTTACTACTAAAAAAAAACACCTTTTTTTTCTGGATTAAAATATTGTTTTGAGAAAAATGTAAGATATGTATTCTCGTGAAAGTACCAACAATATGAATGATATGAAGTCTTTCATTGCTAGCATGTAAATTCGTAATAAATGAGCTGGGTTGTTTGCTTGATTCTCCATGTACCTACTTTAAGTTGCATGATTGATAGTACTCTGTACTGAGTGTACAACAAGTACCTATACCGTGGTTGTGTTTCAAGGAGCTCTGCAAGGTCCATGTAGACATGTTGTCTGCACAGCCAATAACATTTGTATTTTTGACAAAATTTCATAAACATCAAGATAATAGACAAGCAACTCATATCACAGCAGTATAACCTCTGTGGCGCAGTGGGCAAAGGCCCGCCTGAGATGCAGAAGGTTGCGGGTTAGATTCCCGCCATTGGGAGAGGCCGAGGAGAACTTCTAAAGGTTGATGCTGATGATGAAATGTACTTACCAAGCCCCGAAGCCTGAATCAATTCAGAGTCATCGAATTCCAAGCTTGGTTCATAATCATGGCATTCAGACAGGCTTGTGTAGTGTTCTTCTGGGTCCACAGTACCGCCATGGAGAGCTGCATAAACAAACACAATGTGACAATGCATTATTCCCACAGATAGCACTCAAGAACTTTAATAAATCTATGCTTTTATTTG
The DNA here is from genome assembly GCA_961405105.1 of Perizoma affinitatum. Taxonomy (NCBI): domain Eukaryota; kingdom Metazoa; phylum Arthropoda; class Insecta; order Lepidoptera; family Geometridae; genus Perizoma; species Perizoma affinitatum. The sequence goes on along the minus strand of OY560185.1, from coordinate 3,368,532 downwards.
AACAAAGAAATCTGGAATATAAATGACCTCTAAGCTGATAAAATATGGTTTCCTTTCTATGAAGAATTTCAGGACCTTACCTCATTGTAAGAAAAAAACAAATGGGTGCAACTTATGAAAAACATAAATGTTAAGTTTAGTGCTCTTTGGTCTATGAGTATGAGAATACCTTGAAAAACCCGGACCGGGCTCAATTTAGGATGATGATCTTGGTCCATAATCCACTAAACGCGACTATACGCGACAGATGGCACTGATTCACACATCAACGGGGTGCGTCGTACCAAAATCACAAAATGACACTTTTTACTTGGTTGGGACACGAACAATTTCAACAACCAATCGACGAGTATGTTACGTTTCCGTAACAACCAAAACCAAAAAATCTAAACAAAAAGAACTAAAGAATAAAATGAAGCCGAAAAAGATTAATAACATAAAGTAAAAACACTGATTAACTTCAAGAATAATTTGTTTGATGAAAATTCTCGAGAAAAATCATGTTGACTGAATAAGAATGAATGGTGACTGAATGAAATCGAGTGAATGCCCTAATAGGTAAATCTGTGGAATGTGTCTGAACGAACAATGAGTTTTAACCGACTTGACTAACAGCCTACAAGCTGGAATGAGGCATGAATTATAAGAAATGGTTATTATTTCTAAGGCAAAAAAAATAAAGCCGCGGAAGGATTAACCTTCCGTGTCGCCGAAAACAAAAGTAGGGTTCACTGAGTGTGCGACCGAATTCATAAAAAATAAATTTTCTCCTTACTAACAAAACTATATAAAAATAAAAATGAGAAAAATATGACGACCTCTGTGGCGCACTGGGCGAAGGCCCGCCTGAGACGTAGAAGGTGACGGGTTCGATTCCCGCCGTGGGACAAATGTTTGTATAGTCTGCAAATATTTGTATCGGGTCTGGGTATTTTCTATGTATAATATATATGTATTTACTTACATTAAAACCGGTTATGTAGTTCCCATAGTACAAGCTATGCTTGAACTTTACTTTTTTTGTTGATAAATTATAAATTATGATAAACTGGAGTTATTTATCTTTTCGGTGATACTATTATACTTATAAATAAACAGTTTTTACATGGAATGTTGAGTTAAAATCTCATCAATTACAATGTATTTAATGTAATTAATGCATTTATGTATTTTAATGTATTTGAGTAAGTATGCTAATAAAATGTAGATTATCAATATTTTGTCTATTTCAGAGAGCATTTTATTATAATTGTATGATAAATTGAAAAACTAAAACAAGTGTCACGAGAAATCATAACCAATTTTCAAGTCAAAGTTTTAAGCCAAGGATGTATGAAACTAATATATATGCAATCCATCTTCAAGCCAAATTCTTTACAATAATTTTCGTATAAAACAATCAGTAAAGTAATTAAATTTAATCATTTTACTTATCGAAATAATCTAGGAGCACTTTAAAAAAAAAATCCGAACCCACTTTTACTTCCCATTAATTTAATACTCAGTAGCTATTATTAAAATTTTCTTGTTCAAAAAAATCTTCCCCCCATTTCCCCTCCTCCCCCAGCCCTTAAAGTGAAAATTTATTTTAGCAGCAAGTGTGCAAGTCTCAGCTTGCTGCTAAGAAAAGAAACATCATCAATTAAACCTATGTTCCAAATTTCAACTTTCTAGACTAAGTAGTTTTGGCTGTGCGTTGTTAGATCATTCAAATTTATAAAATAGCTTGTTCTGACTACTTATTTCCATTAAATCGTATATAACTTATAAAGGAAAACGCTATCTTTCTGAAAGATAATACCAACAACATATGTCTATCAACTTTTAGTAGGTGCCTTAATAATGGGAAAATAATGTGAAAAGTAAAACCTATACATAACCCTTTCATACTTATTTTTTTATCTATTTTAGGTAACCTTTAGCAAAACCCGCAATGTTGTGTGCAGAGCAGACGAATCAGAAATTGAAATAGTTGCACGGCTTTTTTTTTCATGGTTTTCATAGGAAATAGCCACTACGTACGTACGTCTACGTATTATTATTTTATTCTCTTTGAGTCTCTTGTAACAGAAGTTCAGAGGAAATAACTCACAGACCAGAAAATACTACGTAAATAACTACCGAACAGAAGTTCACACACAACGAAGAGTTAAAAAACACACAGTTGGTTGCGTTGGCCATTGAGATTACTTTAAAATAATCTTCAAACCATTAAACTTGCGATGCTTGCCTACCCTGCTGGTATACCTGATAAAACATGGCAACCTCCAATAGCCATCTTGAAGACAACGTAAGTTTACTTTGCACCGACTTTAATCTTAATACTTTTGAAATTAATTGACCTATAATATTGCATTTTACAGTATGGGTGTAATTTCTGTGGAAATGTACTGGAAACAGGCTCCTATCACATGTAGAAATTTCATGGAGTTGGTTCGCAGAGGTTACTATGACAACACAAAGTTTCATCGTGTTGTAAGAAACTTTATGATTCAAGGAGGAGACCCTACTGGTACTGGGAAAGGAGGCCTGTCCATATATGGGCTAACTTTTGATGATGAAATATCACCTGATTTGATGCATACTGGGGCTGGAATACTGTCAATGGCCAATGCAGGGCCAAACAGTAATGGCTCACAGTTCTTCATAACCCTAGCTCCCACACAATGGCTTGATAATAAACATACTATCTTTGGTAGAGTGACAAATGGTATGAAGGTGGTGAGAAGAATTGGATTGATAGAGTGTGATAAAGATGATTGCCCCGTTGATGACATCAGAATAGAAAGAGCTTTTATATCAAGACAATACACATATTGTCACCCATCTAATAAAAAATAAATAAGATATTTGAAACATTGACTGACTTTTGGTTCCCTCAATCCTATTAGCTATTTATAATATCACAATAGATATACAGCTCCTTTCTGTCAGAGCTGTACCTTCTTTAATGACCTCTGTGGTGCAGTGGGTGAAGGCCTACCATTTATGGTTTGTTCTCACGAAAATCAGTGTCCATAAAAAGCCCTTTTATTTTAATGGGTATATTAATAGCATATATTCACCCTGAAGATTGGTAAAATATTCATCAAAACTTTTACCTCTTAATAATATATGTAAGTGTAGGTAGATAAATATACACACATCAACATAATCTAGGGATATTTCATTTTGAAATGATTTGCATAAAAACTATTAGCTATTTAGAAAAAGTTTGTATGTGGAACTAAATGCTATTTTGTTTATTTGCAAAATAAGAAAAAAAAAAAATAAAAGTGCAATAAACAAAAGATGAATGGGGACTCTGATTTGAATGTTAATTTTGCCTAAGATTAATTTACTTTTATTTAATTACTAACAAATTACCTGTGCCTTTTTTAATTTTAACTGATATTGTGATCTTTATAATGTCATGGAGTGTCAACATTTTAGCAGAGAAGAAATAATGGGAGTTGTTGCCATGTTAGAAACCAGGGCTATTCAACATGTGTTTGCCGACACCCTAAACATCTATCAAAACGGAGATGTAGCAAAGCGCCATACTAGGAAAAAACAAGTCACCACCCCGAGACAGGATTGTTTTCTCTAAAATTACACCAGGAGGGAACCTAATCTCATGGTGATGCAACGTTTCCAGTCAGACCACCAGCTGTTAGTAAGCGACCAAACGGTCAGAAGAAGGCCACATGAAGTTGATCTTCATTCTCGTAGACCACTTCATGGTCCAGCTTATGACGAGGCAATCGCGGAAAGTGACTTTGCATTGGTAAAATGGTTTTTCCATTGGTTATTGTTCACTAACAAATTACCTATTAACCATTGTCTATCTTAAAATCAACTACACCCGAAAACCCGTAGATGTAGTTGTCAACAGTTTCATCTCCTGTTATTTTTTTGTAAATGTCTTGTGCATCTTCTTGTATGAGATGCAATAAACTTTTCAGATCATTAAGCTTTGCTTCAAGAATAAGTTTTCCACCAGGCCAAAGCAGATCAATTGTTTCTTTAGTTAAACAGGATGTATTTCTGCCTTAGTTATTTTTAAATTGACTTGCCCCTATTTTATGTAAAATTTGAAACTAGCAAAGATTGTAACTATCATAAGAAAAGAAGATTTATTGTCATCTGTTAATATGGAAAATAAAATGACAAACAGGAAGAAAGCAACTTATTAGCCAAGTGTCTTTGGCTTAATACAAAAGATGAATAAATGCTGAAGAAAGATGATAAGGTACCTATGTTTTACATGCAGTTCTAGACTCCAGAAAGCGAAGCCTGATCATTTTAAATGTTGGTGATTGCCTACTAAGGCTTTCAGCATCAACATCACCTTTATATTTCTGTTTTGAATTCCGCAATAGTCACTTCAAATTATTAATAGCTTAACACCATCACCAAATCTCTCTATTACATGCTTAAACAAGGATGTCTTTTGTAAAATACCTACCATCCCACCAAAAACATTTCATGTAAAATAGTTTGCCAAGACTCAAGCTCATAACGCTTTCACTGGTAAAAAGTTCTCTTCATGTGATCTGATACCTAACTTTAGGATGTCTCTAAGGATAAAAGGTTTGTAGAGTTAGAGCCTAGAGGCACCAAGAGGTCAAAAAGTATTGCTTGGCTGTTTCATATTTAATAGCATTTTATAACAACAGCAGCTAATGGTAGGATTTTTTCATAAAATTTATATAGGACCACTCTTGAAGTGCCCATTATCAAAAGCATCATTAAAATCGGTTCACAAATTGGCGAAGATATCGCGTAACATACAACACAGATACGAAAAAACAGATAAATTGAACCTCCTTTTTTAAAGTCGATTGAAAATGAATTCTATGAATGAATTATAATCACCTAAATGTAACCTTTTTGAGTTGTTAATACAACTCAACCTTTTAATTACCTAAAAGGTTACAATAAACGTACCTAGTGGTTATTTCCTTTGGGTTACAAACAACCATGGAATTAAAATTATCGTGGTTTGGTATCTTTTGGTATATTTTAGAATATTACTACGACTATACCACGTACTTTATTATACTCCTGCTGACGTTTCGTTGACCGTTTAGAGGTCCTTCCTCATGATCACCATCCGCGACCACGCTCGACGGTCGTGAGACGGAAACTGATGGCGGTCAACGAAACGTCAGCAGGAAAATAGTAAAGTACGTGGTAAAGTCGTAATAATATTCTAAAATACAAAAGTTCTGTTCTTTTCCAACTAGGAAAATAATTCATGTAGGCATGGGTGAGACGGCCAAAGAGGAAATAACGACTACTACATTGCCTAAGACCGTACCTATTCAAATGCGTTAGCAAAATGTTAGTTGATTTAAACGTAGTGATTTCTTTCCTCTGTGACCTTATTGTACGACCATAGAAAACACAAGCCTGGAATGCACGGCCAGTATTCCGTGAAACCCATGTGTTTCAATTATCTGGATATGCTTTCCATGCTCGTACAATTCGCGCCGTACAAACCAGACACATGTTGGGATTGCACGGCCCTGGAATGTACACTGTACACGATTATTCGTGTACACGATTGACGACGCTGATTGGTTGAGAGTTTGTCAAATCCCTAAGCTCTTATTGGTTGATGCGAATTAGTCGCATGACAAGGTCGAGCTCGTTTATACTGTGCCACATCTAATATTTTCAAACAAATGTTGCCATTGATAAGTTAATCTTGGCCTGAAAAATTCCGCCTGGGCAAATTCGACTTGGGTAGTTATTTTTTTATGGCACACCGATTTTGCTTGCTTGTCAACTTTACCCAACAAACTTGGGTTCAAATTAAGTAAAACCATCCGCTTATATCTCAGTGAAAACCAAGTAAACTATCTAATTTACTGTTATTTTGCAATCGCATTTAATACTATGGCAACACAACACCCCTTGATAGCACCGCTTAACAGAGCATCGATTAAACACCCACAGAGCCACACTGTAAAATCCGCTTCTGCTACTTCTCAGTTTTCAATGTCAAGAGAAATTATTTATTTCCTGTTACATGTTTTTATACGGCACTATTGGTTTGGTTTGTGCGGTTAACATTTCGTACACGGAAAACCTGCTATTTGTATAGCAGTTTCATATTGTGAATACGCCTGTCACTTGGAACAGTCCACAGGTACTCTTGACAAGTACCTAGACGACCTCTGTGTCGCAGAGGGCGAAGGCCGAACTGAGACGCAGAAGGTTACAGTTTCGATTCCCGCCGCGGGACAAATGTTTGTATCTGCAAATATTTTGCACTCGGGATCTGGATGTTTTCTATGTAATATATTTATGTATTTACTAAAAATATGTTTATAAAAAGTATATCAGTCATGTAATTCCCATAAAGGTAATGTAATTCTAAACAGTTTACTGATAGACACAGCTAAACAAAGTTTGTACCTACTAAACAAAAAACCAGAGATTAGAATCGAGTAGAATTAGTTTTCTGAGTGTTCATTTATGCAGATAAGTAATTTACAAGTTATTGTAGTGAGTGCTTACTCTAAATGCGAAAGCAAGACAAAACTTGCTCACGGACGGACGATCACGGATAGTCATGTTAAGTGTGTAGATTTTTGGTGACGCTGTGAAAAAGGGTAGTCAGGGCCACGTCCGAACACAGTATTTGGCACATACTTCAATGTAATTGGTTGACATTTTAGAGTATCAATTTAAATTAATTATAACCTAACTGATCGTTTGAATCTACATAATTATAGAAACCTTAATACCTAAATATTTTCTAAGTAGGTATCGTTCAGGTTATCATAGTAACTATTCACGGAAGGGTGGGTTTATTTTATTTTACATATTATACTACTTGTTCTATAGAAAAGATTTGGTTAGTAAGGTCGGTAGTTTATTTATGTATCAAGTAAATTTCATTTCGACATGAGTACCTAACTTAAATAGTTAATTAGTTAAAAGTTTAACAAAACTTGCTTCATTGTTTATGTTGAGAAGGTAGGTAGTATAAAATAAAATACAAGAGTCACTAAAATAAATGAAAACATGCTTGAAACTCTAATATCTTTAATAATAAACATTATTTCAATGAACACTCATCCCCTACCGTCCAACGTTGCCTCAAAACTATCTCAATTAGTCGCATATTCTGGTCATCATAATGGATCCAGTGTCCATTCATCAGTGGAACTGCCAGGGAGTTCGCGCGAAAAATTATGAACTTGTCCACCTAATCTCTAAATTCCGCCCGTCGGTCATTGCCATCTCGGAAACATGCTTGAAGCCTGGAACCCGATTTCGGATTTCGGGCTACTCATGTCTCCGAGACGACAGGGCTGACGGGCATGCTGGTAGCGCCTTATTTATAAGGCGTTCCCTTCATTTTTCTCAAATGCTTCTCCCTTCTCTTCCTCCTGGTATCAACGTTTTTGGGAACAGGTTCTTAAATATTTCTTTTATATCTGTTTATATTCCTCATCCTAATTCTACCTTAATCCCTGATTTACTTTTACTCTTATCTTCTATCCCTCAGCCTATGGTTCTCATGGGTGATTTTAATGGCCATAACGCAGTGTGGGGTCATAACCACTCAGATCTTTTTGGCTTCTCCCTCTTTGAAATCTTTGATGATTCTAATCTATGTTTGCTCAATGATGGCTCACCCACCCGTAGGGCTCTGCCTTCCCAAAACCCGAAAAGTGCTGTTGATCTCACTCTATGTTCTTCTTCTCTTTTTCCCTTTATTTCATGGAAAATCCTACCACTCACATATGGTAGTGACCACTTTCCTATCGTAATTTCCTTATATCTTCAAAATAATGTCACCCCATTTTGTAACCCCTGCCCTGCCCTAAAATACAGACTTTCTGAAGCTGATTAGTCTTTATATTCATCATAACTAGACCTCAAACTAGATTCTTGTATACTTCCTGTAGATAGTTCCCCCCTTTCATTTTATAATTCATTTATAGAAAGTATTATCTTATGTGCTGATCTTCACATAGGTACCTCATATGAAACCCTCTAGAGATTTTAGAATCTCTACTCCTTGGTGGGATTCGGAGTGTACAAAAGTGGTCTCGGAACGGAAAATAGCTGAAAGGATGTATAATGATTGTATGACCTTATGAAATTTCCTTAAATATCAAATAGATTCTGCTAAATTCAGAAGATTGGTATCCAAAAAGAAAAAGCTTGGATGGATTGGATTTTGCGAGAACTTATCTCCTAGAACTCCTTCATCTATTGTCTGGAAACAGATAAGGCGATTTCGAGGATCATGTAATATAGAAAATTTCAATGAACTGTCGTCAGAGACAGTTCAGCTGTCTCTGACAGTGCTGAGTGGACTGACTGACTCTTCGCCTGGCATAGATGGTATTCCATATTCTTTTCTTACTAAGTCTTCTGAAAAAGCTAAATGTATGTACTTTTCCCTTATAAACTCTTTTTTCGAGAATGGTATTGTACCTGAACAATGGAAAACTCAAATCATCATCCCAATCCTAAAACCCGGTAAAGATCGAAGTAGAAGTAGTCGAAGACTAATAGCGTTGTCATCTGTTATGGCTAAAATCATGGAACACCTAATTAAAAATCGTCTTGAGTGGTTAGCTGAAAATGGTTCTATCCTTGCTAAATCCTAATTTGGGTTTAGAAAGGGTATGAGTATATTGCTTTCAGGAAAAAAAATATTTAGTTGGAGTTTTTCTTGACATAGCGTCTGCTTATGAGAACGTTCTGCTTCCGGTTCTCAGGTGTAAGCTCATTCATTTGAGAATTCCTGAGAAGCTGGTCCGTTTCATCTGCAATTTATTAATGGAAAGATCTGTTGTTATTCAGTCAAATAACAGTCTCCTTTCTCCTAGGACAGTCTGGAAAGGTTTACCCCAGGGATCTGTCTTAAGCCTTACTAAAGCTTACTCTACAGTCTATACACTAGTGATTTTGAGCAATCTGTAGTCTCTTTCTGTGAAGTTTTACAATATGCCGATGATGTAGTACTCTATGTCTCCTCATCTTCATTAGAAGAGGCAAGTAATCGACTTAACTCCGCAGTGTCATATTTAGACGACTGGCTTATTGAACATGGCTTATCACTTTCTGTTTCCAAAAGTTCCATTGTTATTTTCTCAAAAAAAGAATAATCCCATCTGTTGAAATATATATCGATCAAGAAATCATTCCTCAGTCTAATAGTGTCAAGTTTCTGGGTTTAACATTGGACTCGAGAATGACGGGTTTTCCTCATTTTGTATTACTTGCTCAGAATTGTGAAAAAAATATAAATATTCTTCGTTCTCTTTCGGGTGTATTGTGGGGGTCCCACCTATATACCCAAAAACTTATATACAACGCCATAATCAGAAGTCACTTTGACTATGGATCATTCCTCCTAAATATTTGCAATAAATCTTGTCTGGATAAAATTGATAAACTCCATTCAAAATGTTTGCACATCATCCTTGGGGCTATGAAGTCATCGCCCATTAATGCTTTGCAAGTTGAGTGTGGTGAAGCCCCTTTAAATTAGCGTAGGCAGTTTCTTTCTGATAGGTTCTTCTTTAAATTAATCCAGAACTCTAATCATCCCCTTCTTCCTAAATTAAATCTTCTTCTAGATTTGTTTCGTAGTTCTGATAGAATTCCATGTTTTCTTCATAGTCTTAAGAAATTTTCTCACCTTCCAAATCCTGTTATTCAGTTTCCCTCTTATCCATTTTACCTCACTCCTTATGACGCTTTAGTTTATCAACCCAATATTATTTTAGACTTTGGTATAGACAAGGAGTCCACTAATGCTCGTCAAATTCTTAACGAGCAGATAGACTCCCTACGTAATGGTTGGCATACATTATTGTATGATACACAGATGCATCTAAACTATCCGAGAAAGATGTTGTTGGTGTAGCGGTATAGATTCCCCTTACAAAAAATTGTCTCAGTTTTAAGTGTCCCTCGTCTACATCAGTATTCACTGGTGAAGCACTCGCCATCCTTGAAGCTATCGTTTTTATAAAATCCCATAACTTAAATAATTCTATCATCTTTTCTGACTCTAAAAGTTTTCTTCAATCTATCCTTTCTAATCCTTTCCGATCAGCATCTCGTTTCCCATCAATTCTTAAAATTAAACATTCCCTCTTCGAATGTCACAAGCTTGGCATCAACATAACTCTAGCATGGATCCCAGGACATTCTGGGATTCCTGGAAATGAGACAGCAGATTCTTGTGCAAAAGCGGCTGCCCAGATAGACTCTCTTGAGCACTTCAAAACTTACTTTCACGACTTATGCCTGTTGCCTAAATTGCACCTTAATGAATCTTGGTCGAATTTGTGGAATTCCTCGAAATTTATTAAAGGAAAATATTATGCTGACATTCAGCCAGATATTCCAAATATTCCCTGGTATTTTATATTCCGTAAGGCTAATAAAATCACCACTTCGACCATTTGTCGTCTCAGATTAGGTCACGCTTGTACTCCGGTATTTCTGGCCAAACTTAGGATTAAGGACCATTCGATGTGTGAATGTGGCTTGGATGAAGGAAACGTGGATCACATATTCTTCAGCTGTCCCAAACTTCGATATTTCCTTTATGATATTCTCCCTCCTGATGTCCCTCGTCCTACATCTTTCAAATGTCTTTTATCTCTTACATTCTCCGCTTTAATTAATTTTATTCTTTGTAAATATGAATAACATAAAAATGTAAAATATATTTACCTACAAAATATGTTACCCTTTTAATTTGTAAATAGTATTTAGTATGTCACATAAGTAACATACTAAATTATTGTAAAATCATCTTGTAAGTTTAAAAAATATTGCTGAATCTCATATTAATGTACCGGTCATATTCATAATAACCGCACATCTCCAAAAGTTTATGACACTCATGAAACGGATATTGGCAGAATTGTGACAAATGTATAGTTACAAAAGCCATAATCAAGAAGTGAGTGAGTGAGTGACCAACGTATCATCTATTCCACAGACTACTGCTGACGCAACTCTTCTAGTAGTCTGTGCTTACTTTTGTCGTTTCACTTGCTTTATTCGTGTGTCCCGATAGTTTTGATTTGCTGTATTGTGAAGTGGACGTTGAATCCGTGTAGAAATATGATATTTTGTCAATTTTATACAATTTCTGGGTATGCAAATCGATTATGAGTAAATGGTTACACCCAAAACCACAGACAGTGACAGTTCGCAGTTTTTCATGCCTGCCGGCCGCCATGTTAGTCACGTTTTTGCCAGTTTTTTAGCTAATATCATTGTTAAGGCATTATAGTTTGCAAATGAACCTGTGCTGTAGATTATATTCAAAATGAGTTTTGTGTTTTCGATGAATCGAGAGAAGAGGACACGCTCGTCAACAGGCGAATCCAACAGAGTAAGTTTTGTTCTATTCCCTTAGCATCCAACGTCTTTTGCACGACCTCACGCGTTCTATGTACTTTACTCGCAATACCTACGCTGCATAATTATTTAAATATTATTTTTGCAAGGAATTGTCCTTGAAAGTGCGGTTTTGTCCAAATATACCTTGAAGAGCTTGATAATTAGTGTAAAAGTTGCCCGTCAGTCATTGTGGTGTATTTGAAAGCCCAGAATTATACTAACAACTCATAGGTCCAAGGATTTCCAAGGCCGGCTAAAAAATAACCCCTGCGTACGTCCAAGGTTATCATAGAAAATTATGGACGCCCTGCAATTAAGGAATCGCTTGATCTCGATATCTATTGTAGCTAAGACAAAACTAATATGGATGGAAAGCTAATTTACCAAGGAATTTTATTATTCAAACAGAAAATCCCAAAATACGAAATATTTTTATAAAGCAGGTTATTTCGCCGACCATCTTGCCTATCAATTTAGTAAATACAGTTTTATTCATGGGAAACGTTTTTATTGTGTTGATGTTTTTACACAATTATAAAGCCTGTATTTTTACGATCATTTTGATACATAATATTAGAGAAAATATGTATAATCCTGGATTATCATCTCTTGCAAACAAGACTCACACATAGAAAATAATTGCTCGCAAACCACAGAGTGAACTTCAATTGCATTTTTTATTATGACATTGTTCACTGAGGCCAGGTTGCGTTCCAATGTCGGCATAGATACCTTCAACTATTTACACTGAAACATCAGTTAATGCTTTAAATATGCCATAAAAACATTAAATGTGGAACACTACATGCAATTTTGCTCCGGTAGCTGTAGTTACCACGGACTGTCAAGCGTACCCTAACCACTTGGTAACTATACCAAGGATGTTTGGCTAAATGCTTGTTCATGAAACTATTGTTATGGTCCGGAACTGTATGTACCTTTCTAAAAAGGTCATATTTAGGTGACATCCCCCGCCAAGCTCAACTTTCTGTCTCAAACTGTTATTATCTGCAATTTGGGACTTTTGAGGACATATTATGAATAGATTTCAGTGCACTTGTAAAATCACTTGTAAGAATTAATTGTTTGTGCAGTATATTAAAGAAGAGTTCTGATGGAGCACATATAACTGTCACTGGGAGTCAGTTCTAAGTGCAGACAACATGATTAGAATCTTACGGTTAAAAATTATAAATGAAAAATTAAAAATGCTAAAACAAGATATTAGGTGTTGATAAGCTAATGCATAAGTTCATTAACCTAGTAGTGCGACCACCATTGGTACGCAACCATTTCAGGTACCTGCTGCAGAAATATTTAGATAAAAGAATTCCATCTCATTTTTTAAAACATTATTTGGCTCTATAAATAACAAGATAGACCTATAGATCTTAAAAGATATATGCCATATTTGAGTTCATAACAAAACTAAGCATTTATTCAAGTACCCACACAATTATAGAAATTAACAATCAGCTGTCATTATCAAATACATAAACCCTTTTATAAATTGATATAAACAAACAAAAACAATAGGTAATTAATTATACAAATCAAAGTTATTAAACGAGGTCAGCCTAGACTGCAGAACATTTTGAAATAGAATTTAATAATTGAAAAATATATTTTAATCAGTGTCAATGGGTATGCCTATAATGTCAGGTGTCTGATATGTATCAGGTGGTGGTACATCAATTGATGGCTCAGTAGATGTTTGTGAGTCTGAATGTACTACATCTCTGTTTTCAGTTAACCTTGTCTCGGTTTGTATTGTTCTTGCCAATATCTCATCGGCATGTCGACGGTGTAGCTCTCCATCTTCCGTCCTCACCCTGTACGAGCTAGGTCCTTCCACCATCTCTACAATGGCCCTCCGCCATTTCTCCCCCGGTCCATACATATGGATCAGCACGGGTTGGTACACTACAAAGGTCCTGGCGGGCGGGCGCTGTGCCGACGCCTCGAGCTTCTGGTCGCTGCGGCTCGGCACTGACTCTGGATGGAGTGAGGACATCGCCGTTCTATATCTTCGGCCGTTGAGCATCTCCGGAGTTTTGTTGGTTGAGCTATTTGGTACTGTTATTGTTTGGTACTCATATAATAAAGAACCTTGCTTATCATTTCGCTCCAAGGCAAATTTAAGTGCTCCAACTTTTTAATTTTATTTTTAAATGTCTGTATAGCTCTTTCTATCTGCCCGTTTGTTGCCGGGTGGTATGGATGGGAGAGCAGATGTCTAATTCCGTTTTTGTGCAAGAAGTTGTTGAACTCCTCAGATGTAAATGCTCTTCCATTGTCTGATACCACCACATTGGGCAAGCCTTGAGATGCAAAAATTCTTCTCATAACCGTTATTACAGCTCCACTACTCAAAGTGTTAACGATTTCTGCTTCCATCCATTTACTGTGGCTATCAATCAATACAAATTTTTTTTTTCCATGAAATGGTCCGGCAAAGTCTATGTGAACCCGTTGCCAAGGCTTTTCAGAGGTAACCCAAGTCTGAGGATCTCTTGGAGGACTGTTCCTTACATTTTTCACAGCTGGCCACCATCTGTTCAATTTGGTTATCCATCTGGACCCACCACACATAACCTCTTGCATATGCCTTTGTTTGGACTATTCCCCTCATGTGGGGCATGTAATATTTTCAGCACCTGCTCTTGTAGCTTAGCCGGCACTATGACTCTGTTACTCCACAATAAACAGTCTTTAGTGTGTGAAAGAGCCTCCCTTCTGGTCCAAAATGGCTGCAAGGATGGGTCCATGTTCTTATTAGGCCAACCATGAAGAACATGGTATAAAACTTTCTGCAGCAAAGAATCCTTTGTCTCTGCAGCAATCCTCTCAGTGTTCAGATTCCAGCCCCTTGGTTGTTCTTCTAACAACAATACTTCCTTCAGCCCCTCTTCAGCTACTGTTCCAGTTGATGGTACAGTCCACCTGCTTAATGCATCTGCATTACCTATAGATTTCCCAGGTCTGTGCTTGATAATGTAATCATAGCAAGCCAGTTTTAAAGACCAACGCAACATTCTCGGAGAAATTTGGTCAGGTATGGGCTTTGCCGGATTAAACAAGCCCACCAATGGCTTGTGATCAGTCACAATGTAAAATTTGCGACCCAACAGAAATTCGTGAAATTTCAACAAACCAAACATGATTGCCAAGGCTTCCTTGTCGATTTGACCATACCGCCTCTTATGGATCTGTAGTGTATGCGATGCCATCATGATTGGTCTCTCCGATCCATCATCCATTACATGTGCTATGATAGCGCCCACTCCATATTCTGATGAGTCACATAGCAGTAATTCTCTGTTGAGGTCATATTCCACTAATGTGAGATCAGACGATAATAAGAGCTTAGCTCTTTGCTCGCTATCATTCCATTTCCACGGTGTCTTTGACTCCAGCAGCTGATACAAAGGCTCCAGGAGAGTAGGTGTCAGGTAAAAACTTTTGATAAAAGTTGTACAATCCAAGAAAAGCCCTCAATGTTTCCTTATTTGTAGGTGCCGGTTTTTCTTATATCTCTTTGACTTTTGCTGGTGCTGGATGAAGTCCCTCGCCGTCAATCATATGTCCCCAAAAATGTGATGCTATTGGCATCAAAAACACACTTTTAACTATTCAGTCGAAAGCCCATCTCATTCAGTTTTTGCATCACCTGACGAAGCCTCTGATTATGCTGTTCTAGCGTCGTAACAGTCACCGCCACGTCATCCAGTAGACACGCCACACCATCCATGCTTGCAAGAGCAGAAGACATCACCCGTTGAAAAATACATGGCGCCGCACTCACGCCAAATGCTAGGCGATTCACTTTCATTAGGCCAATAGGTGTATTTAGTGTTAACAACTTGGCCGTCTCGTCATCAACCTTAATTTGAGTGTATGCTTGCTTTAAGTCAAGTTTACTGAAAATTTGACCTCCACTAAGCTTCACAAAAGCCTCCACTGAAGTTGAAAGTGGGTATCTGTCTACTTGTATAGAAGCGTTGACTGTCGATCGATAGTCTCCACAGATGCGTAAAGATCCATCATCTTTCTTCACTATCCTCAATGGAGTGGTCCACTATGAGTATCTAACCGGGGTCAGTACACCTGTTTCTACCAATAGGTTCAGTTCTTCCTCTACTTGTCCCTTTAAATCAGTAAAAGTACAATAGACAAATACACTTAACACTCACTTGTCTGTCAGACATCCAGGAGTCATTACGGTGAAAACTCCCTCCTAAGCACTGTGAAATGAAAATACATGAAGTGCACAAAAATACAATTTTGACCAATATGCTTCATATTGTAACATGTGTTACAATAAGAATATATTGACAGATATCAATAGGCAGATTCAAATGAATTATATAATATCAGTATGATTTCCAGTTTATTTTTTGATTAATTAATTCTAATTGTCTCTTCTTTCAGTCATTCGTTAAAAATGTAACATCACGAGTGTCTGGTCTCCTGCCGGCGGGAATCACAAAATGGTTCAGCAGTCCCAGTTCATCAGGCGGCAATGGTTCCGCGGTCAACGCTGATGGCACGGACTCCTCTACAGAAGACGAAGCTCCCGCGAGCCCCAGCATGGAACAGCCGCCAGCTAAACGTCTACGCTACTCATCTCCTGTTGGAAAATACTCACATCTAACCACATCTGAAGTAAGTTTAGAATCAGTTACATAAAGCATATCATGCTACCCCCACAGTATTATCACCTGTTTATTATGCCTGGACTTGAGATATATATTTGCAGATATTTTAAACATTTGTTCCAGATGTCCACACCAGTGTCTGATTATATTTTTTATTTTATTTTACAGACAACACTTACAAGTAATGTTAACATGGAAACAGGGAGGGTGCAGTACAACATCGGAAAGCCTCCATCTGGTCGAAACACCTTCAGACGACAAACCAATTTGATATCAACACCCATCAAAACTAAAGAAAAGAACATGAAGAATCCTATGATGGAAAGAATTGAAAGAGAAAACCCGTACCAGGAGCATACTGTGTCGTTGGTGGGACAGTCCACCGCCCTCAAGAGGAAGTCTTTGTTTAACTCAAAGAAGCAGAAAGAACAATCATTGATTGCTTGTGGTAATTTAAATATCTTACTAGTCTAACTATAAATCTAGTACAATTACGGAATGAAAAATTTAATCAAACAACACCAGGGAAAATTGGATTAAAGTTCTTGTTTTTGCTACTTAGTTTTTACATAAGCACCCCAAATAATAACATCATTTACTATAACTTTGATGTAAAGTTTATGATATACTATTATTTACTAAAGTAGACCATGGTATAATTGCCATTGCTTATTATGTTGTCTATTAAGTCAAAAGACATTTTGTTCATTATAAGCTCTGTAAGTTTAAATGTATTAAAAAGGGTTGTATGTACTTGTGGCTGTTTCGAAGTTCCAAGGCGATAGATTAAAGACGCTAGGCTTGGCGCCTTTTGTGCTGCCACTGCGTATCTTAGCAATCAGTGGGCGCTATAGGAAGGTGCTAGGCTCGAGGGTTAAGCGTATGCAGGGTGTAGACATGGTCCTTACAGATTTGTATTAAGACTGATAATGTGTTTTTTTCATGAACTGATTGTGAGTTTTTTTTACAGCGAAAACATCAGCAAACCAGATGAAGGACAACAGCCAGCCGCATTTCAAGCCACACTTGTTATGCTCCCCGTTCTACCCTGGAAGGACCATGTATGGTGGAGCTTCTGCATCGTCCACCTACATTAACGAACCTCACGAGAAAATGGCTTGTGTAAAAGAGCCTAAGGTCTCAACCAATATGAGTATTTCATCGAAGCAAGTCATAGATCTTCTGGAGAATTACTCATCCCCCTTAATTGAAGCTAAGAGGATACCTAGATATGATCGGTCAGAGCTTCGCGATAACAACCAAAAAATGCAGCCCAACACCAGTATGAGGCCTTGTAAGTATTTATTTTACCGCCAAATGAACCATTGATATTGTGAAAAGTCGGTGTATAAGAGATGGCTTGTTCGGCTAAGTCCAGCGGTAGACTTCTTCAGACGAGAATAATGTTGATCGTATTCTAAAAACCCAATCATTTTAATCCTACGAAATGTAACAGAAACTGTTTGTTTTGCGAACTCCATAACAGCTGAATTGATTTGGATGAAATTTGGTGCAGCTATAGTTCGTGACATAGAATAACACAGGTTACTTTTTAACCGCGTGGTACCCGGGCCAAGCCTGGAGCAAAGGCTAGTTGGATAAATACGAAAGTTTTGATTTTTACTGTTTGGCTTCGATTGTCGTTGCTAAATCAATGAAATTAATCTACCCATAAGCGTGATCCGAATTAGAACATAATTTTTGTGTCTAATCAATCACGCAATCTAAACAGACAAAACCTAGTAATTTATAATAATGATGATGTCCCGACTAGCGTCTGTGACGCTAGTCTTCATTTACTGAATTCACCACCCGCTATCTCTGAGCGACGCAAAAACCGAAACAAAGCGGAGCGTCTTCAAATAGAAAATGGTCTTATTCACGGTATGAAAGTTTAGATGGTTCTATTTATTTCCAGCATACAAGACCGAAGATCTCTACATACCATCAACGGCGTCGATTATTCGCATGAAGGCGAAGAATTGTCTAATGGACTCCACCAAAGCAGCCAGGCAGATTATAGCCTCGCACAGCAGTACCCTATCCAGTTACCAACCTTCTGCTATTGACACGTCAAAAACGTATGTATGAGATACCATATTGTGAGCTGTTTTTTTGTGCAACAATGTAATAATTTATGCCTAAATGATAAAGTTGCAGAAATATTAAATCATTTATCTCAAAATTAATCATTGAATTGAAATACCTCTGTACTACATAGTTATTTATAAAGTTCAGGAAACTTATTAAGTGTACTTATATTTTTTATTTTGTAAAAATGTTTGGTTCTAAAGCATAAAAGTTACTTTAATGTATTATTATTCGTTATTTTTGCAGTGATTACGCTGACGACGACATAGGCACGGCCAAGTTGCGGCCAAAACTCAAATCGCGATTGACAAGGGAGAACCGGGGAAAAGACACCTTGCTCATGCCGGAAGCAGTTGAACTGCCGACTGCCAACCTCCAAATAGACAAAAATAACTTACCGAAGTTTTCTGTTGGAGGGTCTGTCCCCAAATCCACACAAACCTCAATAGTGATTTCACAAAGTAATGATTTCAAATTTTCAAGTCCCCTACCAGTAACAACAGATGACAACAAAACCTCCTCACCAGGACTAGGATTTGATTTCGGCAGTCCTGACAAAGCTGCAGTCGACACCTCGCCACCAAAATTTTCATTTGAGAGACAAACCGGTGCAGAAGCAACCAAGAAACCAGATAAAATAGAGGAACATACAAAAACACAAAGTACTGAAAAAACCGTCATGACAGATGCCAAAGCGACAAACAATTGGAATTGTCCAGATTGTTGGGTATCGAACAAAGCAGACGCGCACAAGTGTGTGTGTTGTGGAGGCAAGCAGCCCTCGAACCAGCCTGCAGCGGCCGCTGACGAAATAACGCACATGTGTATTTGTAAACTCGGCAATAGTCAAGCAAATTCCAATGTATGTGTCAATTGTGAAAATACAAGCACAAAACAAGCGAAGAACCCTATTCCAGTTACTACAAAAGTAGGCTCTCCGAAATGGAAATGCGTCGAATGCTTGTTCGACAACGAAGATACTGCAAAGAGATGCAACTGCTGCGGCAAAGTGAATCGCAAGCGAAGCGCGCCGCCCGCTCTAGTGCCCTTCAAGAATGCTGCAGTCACAAAAGATTGGAGATGCGAAGAATGCTTCATCACCAACAAGCCTAGCGTAAAAAAGTGCGCGGCATGCGGGAACAAAAAGCCCGAAACGAAACCTGCCCAAAACAAACTGCCTAGCAGTGCCTCTGGCAATATTGGCAACGATATGGACGACAAGCTGGCTGATATCGTCAAATCACAAAAGTCTCACTGGGAATGCCGAGTCTGCATGGTGAGCAATACAAACGACAAATTAACTTGTGTGTGCTGTGAAGTGGACAGAGATCCACAGAAACCACAAAAAAACAAAAACTTCAAATTTAATAAAGATTCAAACACAAACTTAAGCTTTGGTATAGCTCCAAAGGACCAAGAAATTACTCAACCAAAATTCAAGAACTTCAAATTGAATACAGAGGTAAAGCCAAGCTTCAAGTTTGGTATAGATCCAAAGGACCAAGAAGAGAACCTTGCCAAAAAAGTCGACGAATCGGCCAAACCAAAGAATTCAGAGGAATCTGAAACAAATAATAACAATTTACCGAAAGTACCAAGTTTCACTTTCACTCTGCCACCCAAAAAGTCGGGTGATAAGTTAGATGGCACCAAAACTGATGGAGATCCCAAACCATCATTCTCATTTGGTATTCCGAAGCAGAACGATACGCCCATGGCCACCGATTTTATCCCAGTCAAGGTACCGAGCCCCACCGAGCAACCGGTTATTCCGAAGCCAGATGAAATGAAAGAGAAGCCGCAAGAAGTGCCAACTATTTCTTTCAAAGCGTTAGAGACTTCTAACAGGCAGTTCCTGGCGCCCGCTCCGACATCGACCTCACAAAATGCCATGAATGCCTACTTAAACAAGTCTGCAGAGACAAAGGCACCTATAAATAATCTACCAACTGTTGCATTCGAGACATCGAAACCGCAGGTTTCGTATCTGGCAATGGAGCCTAGTAACGCTGACATGTGCGATCCACCGGCGTCTGCAGCGACTACCAACTCTTTTATTACGAAAGTCGTCCCGCCGACGACCGCCGTCACAGTTATGTATCAGACAGCCGTCAGTCCCGCGTCGTCGTTCTTCCCGAAGGCTGAGACGACACCGACGTCGATGCTGACGCCGAAGCCGAAGCCGACGCCGACGCCAATGCCGACACAAATGCCGACACCAATGCCGACGCCAATGCAGACGCCAATGCCGACGCCAATGCAGACGCCTTCAACGTTGTTCCAGAATAACGTGCAAAGCAATCAATCCTCTATTTTCTGCTTCGGAAATAATCAGAGCGCCAACCCCGCGCCCGCAACCGATACCAAAAAGTTTAACTTTAGTTTCGGCTCAAGTACGACGATCCCAGCATTCGGAGCTGCGCCGCAGAATAACCCCTTCAGCTTTTCCACCAGCAATGGACCTAGTAATCCTTTTGTCGGAAACAGCATGGCGAACCCACTGGGTGGCAATGGACATACGATAAGTGGAAATGCCGCCGTTGGATCAGGCAGCACTTCTATGTTCAACACGCCCGCTAAAGAAACCACAAGTATGTGGCCAAATACTGAGCCGACAAACCAGGCCAATCCGTTCATGACGAGTACTCCAGCGAAACCGGTGTTTTCGTTCGGGGCAACGCCGGCGCCGTCGCAGTTTGGAGCGCAGGCGAGTAACACACAAACGAACGTATTTGGGACGAACCCGCAACCCACGCAGATTATGTTCGGCATGAGCCAGAGCAATAATAGCCAGCAGCAGCAGCAGCAGCAGCAACAACAGCAACAACAGCAGCAGCAGCAGCAGCTACAACAGCAGCAGCTACAGCAGCAGCAGCTACAGCAGCAGCAGCTACAGCAGCAGCAACTACAGCAGCAGCAGCAACAGCAGCAGCAGCAACAGCAGCAACAGCCGATGTTCCCCAACCCGGTGGCGAGTCAACCCGCGTCTATGTTCGGAAACTCTCAGCACGCCAATTCTGTGCAGTCAATGGATATATTCGGAGCACCTAATGCTACGCCTTTCGGTTCTTCGAACACTTCGATGTCGACCTTCAATGCGCCTTCAAATGCGCCTGCGCAAGCGCCTGCTTTCAATTTTGGCGCCCCGCAGTCATTCCCCGGAGTTTTCGGATTCGGACAGGTAACTAGTAGTAATGTAGTTACATTTTCATAATAAACTCACAACATCTCTGCTAAATAACATGTTTCTCAGCAATGCTTAATGCCATCGTAAGGAAACCGGCATGCCCCTTAATCACCTCGAATGGCGACTACAAACAGGAGATGAAGAATGAGTAGAAATCAGTGGATGATGAAAAAAAAGTAATGATGGACTTTTTCACATATCTCTAACCCCAAACTAAGCAGAACTATTATTATGTATTATGGGAACTACTACACTCTCTATTGTAGCCGAAACCAGTTATAGGCATGTCAATGAACACCATCGGGCTGATTGGTCATCTTTGCATGAATTCTTCTCTCGAGTCTATTCTAATATGGTATGTTTCAGAAAAATACCATGTTATTTATTGTCTTTTTATCTAAATACTGTTACCCTCTTATTCATAACTATACAACGTGTAACAAAATGTCATTGTAAAGACATTGAGGAATCTTTCCGACAAGCACGTTAACACTGATGCAAAGGTTGAATACATCGTATTTGAAATTCCTATACAAAAGTAAAATAAATATTAGAACTTAGAAGTTTGCGACAACCCTAAGTGTTTGTTTACTATTTGCGTAGGTATATCCTTCTGTTAATACTACACACGCACGCAACCGCCTATCGCGTCGCACTCACACATATGAACATATTAGGTTGGGGAAAAAGTCTTTTCGCATTATTGTATGTATGAACTTGTAATAAAATCTCTTTGGCTATACTATTTGTATCTGGCTGGTTTTGGTATCATTAAAAGTTTAAATTTTAAAGAAGATAATTCCAAATTCAAATTAGGAAAATGTGTGATTTTTATTTGTTTTTCGTACTGTTAAGATGAGTGAATCTAATGAAGAAATTCGATACATTTTAAAATTTTACTACAAAAAAGGTAAAAATGCAACGCAAGCCGCGAAAAAAATTTGCGATGTTTATGGACCTAGTGCAGTGTCTGTGAGAGTAGCACAAATTTGGTTTAAGCGTTTTCAATCCGGAAATTTTGATGTCAAAGATGCACGTCGCTCTGGTCGCCCTATTACGGATAAAATGGATGCCATTTTTGAAAAAGTGGAGCAAGATCGGCATATCAGTAGTTACGACGTAGCTGAAGAACTGGGAATTGACCACAAAACAGTTTTGGCGCATTTGAAAAAACTGGGTACACAAAAAAGCTCGATATTTGGGTACCTCACGAGCTCACTGAAAGAAACCTAATGAACCGTGTTCTCATTTGTGATTCTTTATTACGACGTAATGAAACCGAACCATTTTTGAAGAAGCTGATAACTGGTGATGAAAAGTGGATCACGTACGACAAGAACGTGCGAAAAAGGTCGTGGTCAAAGGCCGGTCAGGCTTCACAGACTGTGGCGAAACCCGGGTTAACTCGCAACAAGGTGATGCTGTGTGTGTGGTGGGATTGGAAGGGCATTATTCATTATGAGCTGTTACCACCAGGCAGGACCATCGATTCTGAACTCTACTGCGAACAACTGATGAGATTAAAACAAGAAGTTGAGAGAAAGCGGCCGGAGTTAATCAACAGAAGGGGTGTGGTTTTTCATCATGATAACGCTAGACCTCACACATCTTTAGCCACTCAGCAAAAATTAAGAGAGTTTGGCTGGGATGTGTTAATGCATCCGCCGTATAGTCCTGACCTTGCACCTTCAGATTTCCACCTGTTTCGGTCTCTTCAGAATTCTTTAGGCAGTGTCAGGTTAACATCACGAGAGGACTGCCAAAACCACTTGTCGCGGTATTTTGAACAGAAGCCCCAAAGTTTTTATAGCAATGGGATCATGTCCCTGCCTACAAAATGGCAAAAAGTTATCGAACAAAATGGTACCTACATACTTTAGTTAAATGTAAATAAACTATATTAAAAAATGTTTTGAATTTTCTTAAAAAATGCGAAGAAACTTTTTCCCCAACCTATTATCACGTGTGTGCCTGCTTATTTGTAGGTACCTATCACTGGTTATTAACAACAATAAAAGATTTCATTTGGTTTTGGGGGTGTCAAAAGATGTATGTGATCAATGCTGTGCTCTTAAGCGGTAAAGAAAAACACCGTGAGGAAACCAGTTAGTATTCTAAATGTTTGGGCGCACGCCCAAAATATTTTAGTTATTTCATTACTTTGCTTAAAATAAAAATGTTAAATTGCACGAATAATTTGAAGTGATAAAATTTTACTAGACTTCAGCTATAAACATTAATTCAATTATATTCTGTTCAAAAATTTTAATGCTACTTCCGGACGTGCTAATCTGGGGGTGATAAAACTCTTAAAATATTAATAATAAGAGTTAATATTGAAATGTTTGATCCTTTCCAGCAAGCCCAGCCAGCTCAACAAACACAGCTGCAACAAGCACAGCTGCAACAAGCACAGCTGCAACAAGCACAGATGCAACAAGCACAGCTGCAACAGTCGGGAATCCAGCAAATGCAGCGACCTGGTATGTACAGCTTCGGTGGAGCGGCTGCGCCTGCTGGCCCGGTTCAGTTCAGCATCGGCAGCTCGCCCAGCGCGATCGCCGGCCGGCGCGTGCGTAAAGCCGTCCGCAGGGTCTCGCAGCGATAAGACATCACACACACTCACGCGCAAAAGCCCGCGCAAATTGACTGCCATCGTGTCAATTTGCGCGAGAATTTATAGTAACTTTACACTTTTAACTTTACACTGTATATACGCTTTATAATAGGCACTTAAACTTATAAAACTCTGAAGGCTATCAGAGTCACTCTATACGCGGTAGATTTAAGAAGTTTTAGTAATCGTACATAACTATTTTTATTAATCGAACCAAGGCATTGATTGCTTTCATCTGACAGTCTCTTTTACTAGCTTATCATAAATATGTCCATATTTTTGATAAGTTAATAAACGAGTTTAGTAGTCGGATAAATAGAAATCATGCTAGTAATTCAGGGTTAGATTTGTCCCTTTGTTATTATTACGATAACAAAGTTTATTATTAAATAATTTATGAGTGACAGTTATGTGTTTTTACTTTCAAGTAGTTCAGGTGAAGAAGCTATATTTTTAGAAACTATTTAATTGTAAATCACCACGCGCATAATTCAAGACGAAAATGAAAATAAACAATATAATTTGTATGCAAAATCCTTTAATTGTAATGTTATAATTTAAAATGATACCTACTTATTATCATTATTATCATAGATCTTATTTTTATATGTATGCTAATTCTAAATAATAACAGTGATAATACATATTTTTTCGATTGTTCCTGAATTTTCTTTGATGCAGGGAATATATCTAGGGCTAGGACCAGTGTGATGGTATCCACAAACACCGTTCACTGAATAGAACTGATTCAATTCATTAGAATATAAGATAGAGGCGAAAATAGTGTATTGATCATGTAACAAAACTGATTCAATTCACGAGAATATAAGACAAGGCTTGAAAATAGTATATTGATAATGTAACAAAACTGATTCAATTCACTATAATATAAGACAAGACACGAAAATTGTATATTAATAATGTAATTGTATTCTTAATTATTATTCATGTTTAATTATATAATAACTGTACGAGGATTCCATATACAGCATCGGTACTAATTGATTTATGAGAATGTAAAAACGCTAGGTTATAAACATTTAAAAGAAGGCATAAACTACTACTCTACTAAGATATTTATTGTAAGTCTGTATAATTTAAAATAGCCGGGCACCGGTTGTTCACGGCCATAAAATGCACTTAAATTCTGGTGCACATTTAGGATTTTGAAATATATGTTCAATTACTTCAACGCCTTATTATGTATAGGGTGATTTGTTTAACGTGAGAAGTGCCGAAGTGCTTGGGAAGGAATTTACGACTAATATTTGATCTATATATTGGCAAAAGTTTTTTTTTATCAGTGACGAAATCACCTATGATTATCGTGCGTTTATACAACGAAATACACTGGAGTGGTGCCTCTGGACATTTTAGACTGAAAATCTGGTCATGTATGGTGTCATATGAAAGGTTTTATTAACATTTTTGATTTGGAGCGAAAACCATGTAAATTATAAGAAAATAAAGTTAAGATCATGCAACGTATTACCTGCTTAGATGATAACTTCATAAAATGTAGCGCACTTAGTTTGTTGTAGGAAACAGGATCAACAAACACAATACGCCATACATATAAAGTAAATATTCATTTTTTATTGTAGACATTAGCTATTCAAAACTAGGTGCTATCAAAAATCTTTCTTATGACACCCCACATGCCCTGATAATATGAATGGCTGTTAATTATTTTTTTGTGAAGTCCAGGAACCTGGCTCCTCACACCAAATATACGTTTTTTTCCTACATACGTATTATATGATGACGTATTAATTTCTGGTGTGTCATATTTCCTTAAATTGAATTCAATAGATGTGGCTGGTTCACTAATGTAATAGTTATTACCTGATACTTAGTAAATATTATAATTATGAAATAAAATACTAAAAATGGGTGTTCATCGAGACTAAATAGTATTTTTTGACTTCACGTCGTCACCTGTTCACCGGTGCGGTCTGTGTAGTGAATGAGTAATATGAGTTTATTTCGCACGAGAACCATATAACGGACATAGAGCTTTTTGTAGAGTATAAAGATGACTATGCACTTTCTTCATTTAGTTAAAGTGAAAAGCAGAATGTCACATTAGGTTAAATATTCCACACTCGCGAAATAAAATATTATGGTCCCTGGTGTCCTTACCCTACATTACATGGGGTCGGCACAAAATGTTTTCTTTTTCCACTCTATCAGCCGTCATCTCAGTACTCACTCCTTTCTTAACCATGTCATCCTTCACACAATCCATCCATGTTTTCTTTGGCCTACCTCTGCTTTTATTTCCTTCCACATTATCTGGTGTCACAACCTATTATTCTTTGTAACTTACCTACTTTCATTCTAGATATTATAACTAACCATTCCGAAGATAAAGGTAAAATAAAAGAAAGCTGACATTCATCTTATATTTACGATACTAAGTCTTATGACATTTTTGTAGGATTAATAATGTACTTACGCAGGAACCAAGATTAGACAATAGTTTGTAAATCGGTGGGAGAACAAGTCTGCTTAGCAGGGTGAAAGTTCTGCAGCTTCCTTCAGAGAAGTTAGCTGCCGGCATTAACAGGTTCAATATCTGACTTTCTTCTCTCCCCTCTATTATCACTTTAATCACTTGCCTGATCTATATTTTTTGTTAAAATCGAGCAAAAGGTGCAGATCAAGAGGTGTTTAGCACTCGCAGTCACCCTTGTATGTTAAAATAAGTTGACTTGTGGATATGAAGCAAAATACTGTGTCAAATCATGCATACTATTTGTATTTCAAAACGATTAGGTTTCTTAGGGACCCCGCGAGCTGAGCTACGGGCGATATGGACGCGAAATTTGACGACTGTTGATCTCCCACCACCGCCATTGACAGGGCTTTTGTGAAGGCAAATTCCTGTTCATAGTGAGCTTTCAATGTTTATTGTGTTTAGTAGCGATGTGCAAAACTTATTTTAATCTGAATTTATTCCGAGAAATTCTCCAGTCATTCTGTACCGATATGTTATTATTATGAATTGTATCTATTGAATGTATTTTCGATTAATTAGTATTTCAAATAAACGTAAATAGACAATTGGGGAACAAATCTAAATAGGTAATGGTTTATGTTATAGGTATGATGGCGAATTGATATCATGAAAATGTTGAAAGTGTAATTATGAATTAAATCGATTAATTGATTTATACAATACCTTTAGCTTTGTTCCTCAATCGAAAAGCCATTAAAAATATGAATTTCTACTTATTTGCTGTTTATTATGTTTAGTAGCGATGTGCAAAGCTTCTTGTAATCTAAATTTATTCCGAGGCATATGAATTTGCTCTCCACACTCATTATGTACCGATATGTTATTTTTATGAATTGTATCTATTGAATGTATTATAATTTTAAATAAACGTAAATGGACAATTGGGGAGCAAACCTAAATAGGTAATGGTATAAGTTATAGGTATGATGGCGAATTGATATCATGAAAATGTTGACAGTTATGAAATCATCGTTAATTGATTTATTAAATGCATTTAGCTTTGTTCCTCAATCGAATAGCCATTAAAAAAATGAATTTCTAATTATTTACTATCACCACTATTGAAGTCGTACCCAACGAACAAACCATGGTGTATTTTTCAGATGTTCCTTACGGACCAATCACAACTATGTTGTGTCATCCCAAATATTAGTTCATATGACTAAAGTCATGCCCTTTCTGAGCGGACATAAAAAAACCTAACTAATCCGAGTTGGTTCTGCCCAGGGAGGATTTTTCAGTTGTGCCAATTTGTGTCTAACGGAACTAATATTTGGGGTGGCACAACTAGTTGTGCATACCGGTCAGGAACTCTCTGTATTTTTATATCAAAGATACTTGTAGGTACTTATTTTTCAAATGGGTGCTAGTGATATTTGTGGATGCCGATTATGATGTCCTGAATTGTATGCCTCCTAGCTTCAAGAATCTTATGATAGTGCTATTTTTATTTGAAAGTGTCATCCCGAGTGAGCAAAATAACGTAAGCACGTGGGGAAGTTGGTTTTTTGACATGTAATATCTTATATTATTATTATTATATTATTCAGATGATTCAGCATTATTAATATTATTTAGAGCCAAGCAGGTACCTACCTACAAAAACAATATACGAAAAAAATACTATAATTTACACCATAAAAGCTTAAACATGTGATGTGAGTAGTAGTAAACTCGACATAAGAGGTGATTGATGTCGATATTAGGAGTCTGACATAGAAATAAAAGACCCCTCCCCCCATGGATTTCTACTAAGGAAAAAGTAGCAATCCCTTAGGAATAAAACTTTTATGGGACCACTTCGAGATCATTCTTTATAAACAATAAAATAATCATCAATCGGTTAACAATTGGCGAAGATATCAGGTAACAAACACAGACGATAAAAGAAACAGCCTTAATGAGAAACCTCTCCATAAATATTTTGTTTTTTACTGCTTGGCGTTCCCTCATTTTGTTTATATTTTGTGAACACTTTTGTTTTAAGTGGTGACTTTTCTACACATTCTATGGAAAATAAACTGTCGAGGGTCTTTATCTACCATAAAAACAATAATGAAACATGTAGGCAGAAATACACGACGAAACATTTACTTATTTAACATTACCAGACAAAAAAATAAAATACCTAAGTCTTATTTTTCTCAAAACTGCCGGGTTAAGTTAAGTATTGATGCCTTTTTGCAATGGGATATAACTACCTAATACAAATCTGTAAACCTTATCGCTATTGGTCCATAGACCAATTCCAATACAATATTGCCCAGTTTTCTCTAATCTTAGGTACTAATATTGTATACTTAGGCGAAAGTTCGGATGTTTAGATAGATGTTGCGAATGATCTTCATTATGGCTGCACTGATTAAGATGAAAGGATGATGAGTACTGTGGACCAAGAGTCAAAAAGTCGTGCCCGCTGTGTTTGAAAGGGCGTTCAAACTTCAAAGCCGTACATTTTTTTGTATAAGAGCTTTGTTGACTTTTCCTCAGATAAGCTCATAATTTGAACTTATATATTCTAGAATAAACTATTTAACTACCATAAGTCGGCAATTATCGTTAGACAAACAAACATATGTACGAACTCCGGATTGTCCAATTTGACTCAGAGATAATTGCTCACTTCGTTTCTAAAATGCATAAGTTGATGCCATTTATTTCAATGTTTGTTTCCTTTTATGCTTGGTTAGGTTACGAAGGAACAAGCAGGCAGTAGGATAAATTAAAATTTCAAATTGATCCTTGATCCAAAGTATCATTTAATGAATAAATGATACATGACTTTACTGGACGTGGATATGCAAAACAAATTGTGGAGATCATATAATTCTACTCTACAGCACCTATAGTAAACTTTATAACAGCTTTATACCTACAAGCTCTAGTAGGTACTAGTATTAATTAGTTACTTAGTTCGAAAGAGTTTTTTAGTTTTTGTCCATCCATCCGCTCTAAGCAAGATACCCCACTCACCATGTGAATTCCCAAAAAAGTCCTTGAAAAAAAAAAAAAAATATACATCACAAAAAATTTGAAACATCTGAAAATGTTAAGTCACTTACTTTCCATTTCCGGGAAAACATGTAGTTAAACTCTTAAAAACCAATTAAAATAACGTATCGTGCCGTACACTATCGTAGTTTGATACCAACTAAACTTGAATCAAGTCTAAACCAGTGAAAAAGCATGTATTTTTATATACATGGCTGATGGCAGAATAGGCTATGGCGCTTAACACGCCAGTCGTCATAGAAAATTTGTTCATAGCCATGGCGAATGGGCGCCGCAACGAATCCAGTTATTTTCGATTTCTTCGTCAATTTTCATCTTAGATCGGTTTTACGTTGGAAATAAACAGAACAAACTTGGAACAATGTAGCACAACTGTCAAAACGTGGAAAATCCATAAGCGCGGGCCAAGTTGTAAGGCCGCTATAATGGTAGTTTTTTCGTATTAAATTGGCACTTAATGATATGTATTACTGTTGAACAGTCTGGAACTAAGCTAGAACAATACAGTACAGCAACAACCCAGAACAATGAAAACATCAATAATCAGTAGAAATGTGTAGCGTGTGTAAACTACACTTGCGTCCCGGACTGTCCTCATGTGCGTTAAATAAAGCAAACGCACACAAGGATGGTTTGGGACTGGTTAGTACAGATAGCGAGTCTACGGTGGGCGCTTAGTGGAGGACTATTTCGTCCCCCTTAGAGAATCAGCAGGTTATCAATTTCTATGCAGTGAATTATGAGTTGTGGTATATCCACTGTTTACGAAAAACAGCATTGTGCGATTCGCTCTCCCGGTCTCCTATAGACTCGCGAGCAAACCGAAGCCGGGCTTGTCGGTGGGCTGGAGACAATTTGGGTCCCGTGGCTGGCCTTTTTGGGGTCAAGTTCGCTTCTTTGAGTCTTCGTCTGACTGTCCACTGGCTCACAGCCCTCTCTCGAACTTCTCGAGCTGCTGCTGGACGTTTACGTCGGTCAGGTGTCGATTTCGTAGAGAAGTGGTGACAATAAATCGATCATCTCGTCGTGCAGATCCTGGTCTCCGGACTAAATCCCCAGTCTCCCTGAATCTCTTGTACACCGGGGAGACACAGGACACGGTAGCATCAAATTTCAAAATTTGCGATAATGTTACTGTCTTACTTTGCCTTTAAATGTTTATACTTTTGCTACTGCTAGAAGAATAACCTAAATAAAACATTTATCTTCTCTTGCCATACTAGGTAGTTATATAGGTACCTTAAAATACAATTTTACAACGTTAGTTGAATCAAAAAGAGTTCATCGGCTGAGGAATAATAGCGCCAATGGTCCGGCCTTCCTTGCTGATGAATACGTGGCGATGGCCCTGGCCCATGATGCCGCAAGAGTGCGGCTTGGGCTTGTAGCGGCCCACGCCCGGCCACACCACCACGCGCTGGTACCCCGGCGGCTTGTCGTAAGAGCTGTTAAAACCCTGCTTGTTCTGTTTAAACACCTTCGGCTTGTCGGTATTATATGCCGCGGCGCCCGGCTCCTCGGGCCGACGAAAACACATGGAGAGATCCACCAGCGCGCTACGCCCCCTGTACGGCAAATTTCTACCTGTCTTATTCATCACTCCCAAACGAGAGTTCTTGTAGGTTTCGAAGCTACCTTTCAGCGCTAAGGGCCAGGTTGCTGCTGAGCACCGCAGCGACGTGTTGAAGTGGTTCTTGACAGTACCGTCTCTCCTACCCGTGAATAGATCGTACGGGCCACGCAGAGACACGAGTTTCATCGATTTTTGCTCTATACAAGCTTTGTCTATGATGGTGTAGCGGTCGGGTGCTAGAGACCATTTAGGCGACTCGTCCTTGAACCGGCAAGGTTCTTCTCTGTCGAGCGTGGGTCTGGTGGAATGTGGCCCGTAGGGCGCTTTGAAAGGGTCCGCTTTATAGTAGGTCCCGGGACCGGGCAGCCGGTTCTTGGACGGCCTAGTCCTCGGCGTCCTCCCGAAGCCGACGTTCTTGCAGGCGGGCTCGTACCTCGACCCGCCCAAGGGAGGTTCTTCTATCTCGTGCCACGCCGGCCCCAGCACTGATTCGCGCCATTTACGGTAGTCGAGAACTTTTTGATTTCTGTAGCCCAAGTTCCTTGCCCAGTCTTCGAGCTCACTTTTATATTTCCAAGGGTCTTTGTCAACCTTTCTGTATCTATTGACTTCGAATATTTTATGGAGGGGCTGTGGGTGGTAGAGGCAGGGGTCGCAACCATCTGGTCGGATGGTATACAGTCCACTGGGATCTAGGCTAGGATGTACGGTTATTTTGCCGAACCTTTTAACGCTCGTGCCAAAAGGAGCGTATTTCTTAGAAGTCACCATTTTAAAAACCGTATCTAAATAAAAGTTTGCTAATAAAACTATAAAATTACCTCATAAAGTTTGTCACGTACAAAAGTCACTTGAATTTTTGTTGTTTTAGCATCCTTGTAGACATTTTTTTTTAAATAGAGGAAATAACCACTACGTTCAGTTTTTAACATATTTTCTCTATGTTCTTTGTATATTGTACCACAGATTAGTAGCTAATACAACGTCTACATATTATGTAGACGTACCTACTAATAGTAACAGACATACTATTAGTTATGTCTGTACATAGAGGAAATAACCACCAATGAGGAACAAAAATCCGAAAAGGTTGCATCCGAAAAAATAAAATGATTCTACCACAAGGGCAAGAGAAACATGACAACTATGAGCCATTTTTTTCCTAATATTTACATTATTGACAGAGACCTCTGTACGCCTGAGGCTCTTTGATTAATTAATAAAATGCGTTACATGATACAAGAGTTCCATAAAAATATTGTAGAAGGTCAATCTTCAAAACAAAAAATTCTGTCTGAGTGAAGTCCACCTTAAAGTAATAAGTTTTTTTGTTGGATAGTTCGGCCGTTATTGCAAATATATTTAAAAAAATCGGAAACCTTGAAAACTTGATTGCTCTGGACTGTCCTGACTCGTTTTATTCAGAAAATAGTTAGTATCTTTTTTGTATGAAACATTACGACATTTTCTTTATTTATTTTACATAATAAAAAGTTTATTTGAATGGAATTTAATTAGATTATATAATAATAAATGAATAGTTTCGCGTCAATTCGAAAAATAAGTCGTGTCCGGCGTATTGCCTCATATTAAGCAACGCTGTAGACTGCGGTGAAGCACTCTTATCAACAAAGAAACTTTTTACTTTTTACCCAGGATTCATATAAAGAATCATTAAAATCTGTTTACAATTATCGAAGATATCGCGTATCAAACACACACGATAAAAAAAATCATACAGTTGAATTGAGAACCTCCTCTTTTTTTAAGTTGGTTAAAAACTACAAAAATTATGGAATTTCAGTTTTGTAATGTTTACGTGAAAAAAACGTTTAGGTTTTACCTACGTTCGGGGTGCCGTTACTAATTTTGAAAATAGGACTACCTACTTAATGTACCTACACTACAAAGAGCACTACAAATCTTACGTCAGCTTAAGATGATACATGTACTTGAAGGTTCCTGTACATTCCGGGTTTCAAATTATTTGGACCTAATACTGAGGGTTGTGATGACTGTAGTTTCTGAACTACAAAACCGATGACATTGAAATATTTACGGAATAGTCTTTAAAGTACCTCCTTTCAACAGAAAAATAATGAATGTAATCGGACTTTCATCATCTCTCCCAAGGGAACCGTACTGGATTTCGGGATAAAAAGTATCCTATGTCCTGCTCCGTAGTATAAACTCAAATCATGCCAAGTTTCATTTGAATTTATTCAGTAGTTTCGGTGTGATGCGCGTTCCAGATACAGATAAACAGACAGACAGACAGACAAAAGTATTAAAAATTACATTTTTTGATTCAGTATCGATTATAGAGTAGCCTCCAAAAATGTTTTTTAAATATCTTTAATGTACAGAATTTGACCTGTTCATTCTTATTATAATATAGATAGATAAATTATAGCTTACTATTTTTTTGCATCTCTGCAGAATCATTGAATTAGTTGCTTTTTATGATTGATATGGCATTGATCGCTCTGGTCAAAAAGACCAGATCGATCAAAAATTTATGATAAAAAGGAAGCATTTTGTATATATCTTAAAGTCATATTACAACATGCAGATGTCCACCTTATGTAGTGCTTCTGACTATGCTTGTTTTACGTGTTGTCGAGTTATTTATAACTATTAAGGTGTTTTCAAAATCCGCGCGACTCTCATTTTAACATAAGTAATAGGAACTAAAATAACTATTAAAAAGTTGTAGAGATATAATTTAAAAATTATTTAATAAATAAGTTTGGATTGTTTTTGACAACAACAATGCTTCCAAAAAAAATTTCAAGAAATAAGAGAGAAAGAAGTTGACTAAGCTACACAGAATTGCTAAAATAAGGGCAGCTTCCAGACCTCTATGCTCAGTGGCTGGATAAAATCGAGACTAAGCTACCAGAAGAATAAAAACCGAGTCAAAATGGTACCTATTGGAGACTTACACAAGTAGTTGTGACTCCAAAGACGAAGTGTGAGTTCCAAAGACAGTTGGAAATGACGCCCTAGCAGCCAGGATAAGCTTTGAAATGTGATATTTGCTTCTGTTTTCTTGGCTTTGATACGGTTAGCCCAGATCCTTCTATCTAGGTGCAAGCCCAGATATTTTACACTGATATAACTTGGTAGTGGATTATCTTCCATCCAGACAGGTGGACAGTCTCCTTTCCTCAATGTAAATGTCACGAGTCGATTTAGTAACGCTAGGCTTTATTCTTCACTTTGCAGCAATCTGTCTTATTTATTGAGCTGCGCCTGCAGTTTAACATGTATTGATCGGGGCTTTATCACTAGCAAGGCATGCAGTATCGTCTGCATATGTTGCTGTTACAACACCTTTTGTTTCAGGCAAGTCTGATGTATATATAGAGTACAAGATTGGGCCAATCACCGATACTTGTGGGCCTGAAGCGGTGATGTAGTACAACTTATAAAAACTTGTTTTTTTTCTGATACAAATCATTCTTTTCTTGATGGCTCTGGCATCAATATTGATCGCTCTGGTCTCGAAATTTTCACACCCTTTTCCCCACAACTTTTCGAATACTAGTTGAGAAAATTGGGGTTCAATATGAAAATAAGCTTATATAAACATCTCGTTTTCGAAATAAAAATATAGAACAGCATTAATATCAACATTTAAAAAGCACCAGATAGGTAAACCAAATACGCTAATTTTGACGATTGACCCAAATAAGGTCACCGTTCGCCCAAAAACGAATATAAGGAAATAAAATATACATAGATGGAAATATCAGAGTAACTTTTGCGCACCCTGTACCTGATGTACCTGATGTACCAATGTACCTGAGTCCAGTGGGATTCTTTTTGTCTTTTTCATCGTTTACCATAAGAGGTTGTTTATTTGTATATTTGTTTGTCAGTCACAACTTCTCTTAATCGAGATTTTATAAATGGTAAACTGGCATTTTGCATGCATTTTAAAATTTACTCTACACGAATATCCCGTACATTTTTCTGCCCAAATGATTTCAACGCGTTCCTCTGCCAGGAAAAGTTTAAAGGAGAATGCAAAATTAATAAAATATTTATGTATTCTTCAGTCTCAAACAGACAATTACTCAAACAGTCAAGTATATGTAATGTTAATAAAAAAAAAATTAAACAATAAATTGTAAAAAAAAAACGAATTATAGAGCAATGTTGATGGTATTATTGAATTTAATTATTTGATTAAAAAAAAGTAATTAATTAAGTTTTAGTACTTTGAAATTAAGTTTTAACTTGAACGGAAATCGATGGTATTGTAGAAGGTAAAGTTTGCCGCATTCACACGGAAAAATCGTGCTGTATGTAAGCGGAGCTAGCTGACCCGCTGTAATCACTGGTAATGTTTTTTCCAAATGAGGGCAAAGCATTATGAAGGGGAGCTGATTCGGCAGTTGTCTGCATTAGTAAAAACCACGCTTAAGGCGAGGTATTTTGAAAATCGATAAAGAGGGTGGGCTTAGTCAAATGGGGTTGCGGGGCGCTTGCGTCCTTGACGAGCTAAGTCACTGTCGAACCAACGGCACCGCCAGCGCCGCACGCGACCTGCGACAAACTGTCGACCGTATACAACATCGGCCGCGCACACGTGACTTGTTGCCATCACCACCTGTTAACTCATGGGGACTCCGTGAAACTCAGGTAAACCCCCATAAACTCCCTACAGAAATACGGCGAATGAAAATATAGTTTAAAATATTTAACAAAAGTTTTGAATCTCGCGCCCTTTTAGCGCGGCACCGAATTTATGGCAGCGTTCCGGAACGAATATTCAACGAGCGTCCTTAATTTTTTGTGTGTTGGTATTGTTTTTTGTTTAACCGTGTTAACGGAATACCTAATATGTGTACCTTTTTAGAGAACTTCCGTGAAGCTCGGCTATGCCGGCAAAATACGCGTTTGTTTTCATTTTGTAAATAAGCAGCAAGTAAGTCTTCCGGCTTAGTGAAAACTTTCGCTTGAGTGTAATCAGATTCATAGCTTAATTCATGCCGCTTTACGTTTCCGAACACGCAGTTTTAAGGCCATAACTGACAATCCGAAACTTTTCGCAGTTCTTTTTACAGTATTTCTTATCAATACAGTTTACAGTATTGGTACACGTTCTTTACGCATTTTTTTTGCTTATCATCAGCATTGCATAGAAAAGTAAAAAAGAAAAAGTAATATATATCTGAAAAAACCTACTTTCACTCAACGTTCTGAAGTCGTCTGCGTAATACTGTCAATGTCACGTTCAACGTTCCAAACTGTCAAAGAGCTACAATGCTGGAATGCTGGACTTGCTGAAAAAAACTGCTTTATATTTCGATTACTAGGGGGTGATCAAGTCTCTTCAGGTTCCCCTACATATTTATACAATGAAATAATAATTTTGATAGGTACATAACCAACGTACTACATATCAAGTAGATACTTTTACCTTAATGCAAATAAAGTATAAAAATTACAGGAAATATTTATGATATATTTACTTTCCGTCGTGGCATATAAAAATTAGGGAGGATGCTCCTGTTTTCAGCATACGTTCTCCTCCGTTGTTTACGTTTTACCCCTTTCCCCCCTCACTCCCATGAAATCTAAGATAGGTTGTAACCTGTAGTAATATAAATGTACCCAAGGCGTGTCAATACATGCTATGTTACAGTCGAGATGACGACGTTTGCCTAGCAAAACTTGATGTCATATTATTTCTGAGACTCACAAGGGAGAGGGCACAAATTTGAAGACTTATATTTACTAGAGGATGGCATAATTATAATAAAAAAAAAACACCACAAAGTGATTATAGAGAATTTTTTGGAGAAAAAATCTTTTTATTGCTGATTTTCGTTATTGGCTTAAGAAAACACGTCTGCAAACCAAAGTTTATCGCAATACACTATAAACTGAGCGAGGAATCGAAACAGGGGTTCCTTTTTCACCATTTGCCTTTGGAACCTCGACGAAGCTTGTCCGGGGCACAGATATCATAATTCGGGGAATGACATATCTATTTATCTATACTTATATCTACTGCAAAGCAGAAAATTAAATGCTCGCATTGCTGTTTTCCGGTTTGAAGTTTATTGGTGACGTGACGGTGAAATTACAGGCACATGAGACTTCACCTTTTATGTCTAGGGGTCGGCAACGCGCGATTTGATACCTCTGGTGTTGCAAGCGTCCGTAGATTAAGGTTACACCAACAGGTGGGTGGGTCGTACGCCTATTTTTCAGCAACAATATGAGTTTCTTCACAGTTCCCATTCTTACCGTGTCCTTCGCTCATCACAAAGTATTTTGTTCAAAACCCTTGCACACGAGTGCGAGAAGTTAGCCCCGCACTTTTGCGTTTCCTGAATTCTGATACTTGTGCTGAATTGTTCTAGATGTGTTCTTTATTGTTCCAAAATATGTTTTTCTCTAGAGTGTAAATTACAGTTGAAAAACGAAAATAACGGTTTTGGAACCTGGCCCCGCACTTTGTAATTTTCTAAGTTTTGACAGTTGTGCTGGATTGTTCTAGGTTTGTTCAGAATTGTTCCAGAATATTATATGACGGAGCAGAAGCTCCAAGGTGGTCTTTAAAAAGTGTGACGTCAGCAATGCTAACGTCACTATCATCACCAGCATGCTGGTCGCTTATAGTTGATGACGAAAGTAAACTCCAGGAGATGTTCTTCAAATTTATTCTTGGTTGTACAGAGGTTTTCGAGGTCTGTACGGTCCGACGGCTCGAGCGAGAATGAATCGTACTCGGTCCGTCGCCCGTATTTATGCAAAAACAAAGACAAAGGCAAGCAACTTGTGCGAACAAGCTAAAACTGCCTGCAAGCATTAATCATTTAAGTTTACAAATGGTTTTGAAGGTAAACATGGTCAAAATAACAACTTGATTACGTTATTACCTAATTGTCATTTGATTACAACAATCAAATGATAACTAGCTATTAACTAATGATTTTACACTGTAATATGACAATCTAAGTGATGATTCGTTAAATAACTCGTGGTTCTGCGCCGATGATTCATTGTAGAAGCAGAATAACGCCTTTGCGCCGATATATACTCCTAAAATGAAAATTGAAGTCATAAATAAAAAAAAAATTTTGGATCCTAGTCCCGCACATTTGGATTTTCAAAGTTTTGACAATTGTTCTGCATTGTTCTATATTGTTTCAGAATACTATATGTCTAAAGTGAGAATTGACGTAAAAAATCTAAAAAAAACTGTTTGGAATCTAGTTGTAAAAAGCTGGTTTCCATCCGCTACCTACATTTCTACATATTATGATAATAGGTGTTTTTTTAATTGTTCTAGGTTGTTTTGGTGTTGTGCTGCATTGTTCTAGCTTAGTTTTAGACTGTACTACAGCAATACATATCATTAAGTGCTAATTTAGCACGAAAAATTACCTAAACTACCAAAATAGCGGCTTTACAACTTGGCCCCGCATTTTTAGAGTTTCAAAGTTTTGACAGTTTTGCTGTATTGTTCCAAAGAAAAACCGTTCTAAGATGAAAATTGACGAAGAAAATCGAAAATAACTGGTTTCCCTCCTCTACCTACTACATTTCGACTTATGATCATTGGTGTTTTTTTTTCGTTGTTTTGGGTTTTTCTGGTGTTGTGCTGTATTTTCTAGCTTAGTTCTAGACTGTTCTAAAATAATACATAATATTTAGAGTATAATATTTTACTAATTTAGTACGAAAAACTGAAAAAACCGACCAAAATAGCGGCTTTACAAACTTGGCCTCACACTTTTCGTTTTTTCAATTATTGGTTCAACTTTATGTGATTTAGTACTTGCGGATGATACTTCTATAATATTCAAAGTTGATAGATCTAAAACAAATTACGACGATGTAAACTTATCTCTATCGAGAGTTCTTGATTGGTTTACTGTCAATAATCTTTGACTGAATGCTAAAAAGCTAAGTGTATTAAATTCACTTTGCCTAATGTAATTCAGTATGATACCGACATTCAATTACATGGAGAAATACTAGATCTAGTAGATTCTACTATATTTTTAGGACTTCATATTGATTCAAAACTGCAATGGAGTCCGCAAATAAAAGCACTTGCAGGTAGACTTAGTTCTGCTGCATATGCAGTTAGAACAATTATACATCTCACTGATGAAGCCACAGCTAGGTTAGTATATTTCAGCTACTTTCATAGTGTTATGTCATAATATGGTATCTTACTGTGGGGGACACAGTACCATATGAGGCAGCAGATACTCAAACAATTTTTGGAACAAAACAAAACATATTTTGGAACAATATAGAACAATTCAGCACAAATATCGCAAAAGTGCGGGGCACTCCTCTGAAATGCTAAACTTGCATTTTTCAATCTCTGTTTGCGCTAACTTTTTTTTTGCGGTTAGTCCCGTTTGTTGCCAATATCGTCCACTTTTACCTACTATAGTCACGTTTACTACACGTAACATAAGTAGCCTATGTATGCATTTGCCATAACAAACAACAACAAATTTATATTTGAAACGGCTAAAAGGTTTGTAATTGTAATCGGTTTGTATATATTCAAGGACAGTACTGAGATAGGTTTTATCGCCACAAGTCACTAGGGGGCGCTTCAATCAATAATGGGAATACATTTCGTAAAAATTTACCATTTTATAATATGGTACCTACTGTCAATCGCTTTGTTCTCGTAGAACGTTTGTACAGCTCGTTCCACTTTTTTTTCTCTTAAACTACATAATAAATACTAGTTTTATACACCGTTAGTAACTTTGTTTGCAGATATTAGGTACCTACGTATTTTTTCAAGGTCGACAGCGTTTGTTTGCTCCGCCCCCTCCAAGGCAAATCTTTGCTACACCGCTTGTCTACCCGCTCTACACGAGTATTAATAAAATAATCTAGTTGGTACACTTTTACTGCTTCCGTACGGCGAAGTATGTGTCTCTAGTTTTAGTTTACTTTTAGCTACTTACTTACGTATTAATTGATTCTGCCGTTGGAATATCCAAACAAGACAATGTTTCATCATTTGAAACCCTCCCGTACAAACATCAACATTGCCTAGGGATATTTAATTTCGTAAAGATTTGCATAAAAACTATATGATATTTAGAAAAAGTTTGTATATGGAAGAAATCCTCTTTTTTTCTATTTTCAAAAATTGAAATAATAAAATACAAGAACGTAATAAACATCAACAATATATTTTGACTATTCCAACGTTAAAGCCTAACGTGTGGCGTTAAAGCCTATTTTTACAAAAAACGGCACGATTTTCACTTAAACTGTTCACATTCCATCATCGATGTTTTCTAGGATAAGTTCTTAGATGGATTTTATCGCCACAAGTCACTACGGGGCGCTGCAATTGACAATGGAAAAACAGACGTGGATTTTGAAATTTTGAGTACTACATACATTGATAAATACAACTATTACCTACTACTTACTACTGTAACAGCGTTGACACGAGATATGCGTTTGCCATAAGAAGTTGTTTGTCTGTCCGAGCATTTTTGGCAATATATTTTTTTACTACCAAAAGTCACCGAGACGCTGCAATGGACGATGGATAACATGGATTAGAGCTTACTTTTTACAAAAAAAAAAAGTTTAGAACGTCTTCAAAATGCAATATATGTTGGCGTCTTATTAAGACTTTTCCAAAATCTATCTATATTATAATAAGAATGTAACAGGTTAAATTCTGTACATTGAATATATTTTCATTTTTTTGGAGGGTACTCTATTTTCGATACTGAATCCAAAAATGTTTTTTTTTTCATTTTTGTCTGTCTGTCTGTCTATCTGTATCTGGAACGCGCATCACGCCGAAACGACTGAATAAATTCAAATGAAACTTGGCATGATTTGAGTTTATACTACGGAGCAGGACATAGGATACTTTTTATCCTGAAATTCAGCACGGTTCCCTTGGGAGAAGTGATGA
The DNA here is from genome assembly GCA_961405105.1 of Perizoma affinitatum. Taxonomy (NCBI): domain Eukaryota; kingdom Metazoa; phylum Arthropoda; class Insecta; order Lepidoptera; family Geometridae; genus Perizoma; species Perizoma affinitatum. Next base: position 3,327,554 of record OY560185.1, on the reverse strand, counting down.
AAGTCAAAATGTGTAATTCATTAACGAGTAGTCCGATTTTTCATTCCTTTTTTATTAGAAAGGAGGTACTTTAAAGACTGTCCGATCAATATTTCAAGGTAAGGTATATTTCAAATATTTCAACACCTCTTTTGTAGTTCAGAAAATACAGACATTACAACCCTCAGTATTAGGTCCAAATAACTTGAAACCGGGAATGTACAGGAATGTACCTTTGAACGTACGGCTCATCTTTAGCTTACGTTAACATTTTATCGTATAGGCTTATGTACTAGGAGGTTCTCAATTCGACTGTATATTTTTTTTGTCGTATGTGTTTGTTACGATATATCTTCACCAATTGTAAATCGATTTTAATGTTTTTTTTAAATCCTGTGTAACTGTCTTCTGAGAAATACAACCTGGGAGATTTCAAATCCAAAGTAAAAAGCTCCTTTAATGATAAGAGTGCTTGAGCGCAGTCTACAGCGTTGCTTAATATGAGACAAACTGTGGTCAAATAATTAGTGCCGACTAATCGCGGCATGGCAATGGCAACTAAGGGATGGCAATCGCGAACGAAGTCGTGGGTACAGCTAGTGTAAAATAAGTAGGTAGTATTACATTGTCTGAATTAAGTAGTCTACAGAAGTAGCTAATTCGAATAAAGATGAGAAATTTATGAGCATCTACTGGGTGAGCGTGTTTAACATAGGCTACTACTGCGCTTACAATCAGCCGAGGTTAGCCAAATGCAAACCCACTTTCAATGAAAAAAACTCGTAGGTAGGTTTATGTCATATTTTTTGGTCAAATTCGGTGATTATTTGGACGCACGAAGTTTCTATTCAGTGCGGACAGCTCACCGCTGCAGGCAATCTGAAAATTCTTAGTGCTAGTTCCTATGTAGAATCAAAAGTTTTCGATCAGTCTTCTTCTTAGCTTTGTAGTTTAGAGGCCGGTTTCTGAACGAAGCCCAGCGACCAATCAGAAACTCGGGCGGACAGAACATAAACTCTTGTGTTGAAACGGATTGACAGCTGGATTTTAGCCAATAGCCGGGTGGTTACGATGCAGACTAGCTACGTTACATTAAATGAAGAGGAAATATTTGACACAGTATTAAAATAATTTGATACAAAAACGTAAGTATCGCCATCTAGTGCGGATGAATTGTAACTGATCAAATAAGCGAGTGGATAGATAAAAATATATTAATTCCTAACATATAAAATAGTTTAAATATAAATCAACAGAGGGCGTTAAATTTTATGCTACTCAATAGTTTGGGACATCGGCGGGCGCTGAAGTTTAGAAGCTTCGGAGCTGATTGCACAAAACAGGGTGGCCCAAAATAAAGTTGACAAGAGGTTTTATAAAATATTTTTTAAATTTTACACGTGAATTAAATAAGGTTAAAAATTATGAAAAAACACTTTATTTTATACGAAAGCCCATATGTGTCTTTAACCTAACCTTTAGTGCGGAAACATAGAGAAAAACGCTTGGTAAAATTTTCTAATATTTTCCGCAGTTCCTCCATAGATATTTTGTCCCACTCCCTTGAAGAATTGCTTTAAGCTTGTCAACACTTCTGTGACGCGTAGCACAGGACCTTGCTTCTGTAATCCATCGTACCAACATACAAAAATGACAATCACTCCACACAGATCGATTACTTCCTCTTAAAGAGAAGTAACATTAGGACAGTCAAAGATTGTAAAGTGATACTGGGTGAGGGAGTAGCCTCCCAACATAGATTACTCCTCTTGGAACTAATATTCAAGTTGTAGTGCAGAAATACCAAAACAAGGCCCCCACCCAAAATCAAATGGCAATTGATAGATAATAAAGAGCTATTGCGGCAGAGTTTCAAAAACGAATGGTTGATAGAATGATAGAAATGGAGTATTTGGCGGGAAAATCTGTGAATGACAGCTGGAATGAAATGGCAACGTGTATCAGAGGTACGGCGAGGGATGTTTTTGGAGAAAACATGGAGTTTAGGTTAGTGTACAGGTCAAATAAAGCTCTAAAATAAACTTAAATACCTACCTAGTTATCCACCTAATAATAACTAATCAATTTTGCTTCTCGGTGAGAGAGTTGGTTATTTTGTCTAATAGTACTGAAACAGTCATTGGCAGGTTGCGGGTTCGATTCCCGCCGATCTGGGTGTTTTCTATGTACAATATGTATGTGTTTACAAAGAAAAAGTATATAAGTACTATATCAGTCATGTAGTTCCCATAACACAAGCTCTGCTTACTTTGGGGCTAGATGATGCTGTGTGAAAATGTCCAGCATTATTTATTTATTTACTTACTTAATAAACCCGTAACCACCGGGACAGTGAACACGGATTCATATCGTTCAAGAGCGATGACACAACTTATTTTTCGAATTAAAGCAAAACTATTCGTTTATTTTTATAATCCAATTTAATTCCATTCAAATAAACCTTTTCTATGTTAGTTAAATGAAGAAGAATTATAGTATTCAAAAGTCCATTTTCTGAATCAAACTGGAGTCTAGGACATCCCAGTAACCAAGTTTTCAAGATTTCCGATTTATTAAAATTAATTTGCAATAACGTTAGAATAAATAATTCTGAGTGCCCAAGGTGGCTAACAGTCTAAAATATCCAATAAACATATCCTATTAAAAACTTTACTTTAAGGTGGACTACTTCACTCAGACACAGAAATAAATTGTTTTGAATATTGACCAACAATGTCATGGTAGAGAGACTCCACCGCCAACTTAAGGCCGCTCTAATGTGTAAATATTCAGGTCTGTATCACGTTAATTCAATACTTATAAGATATTTTATAAGAGCCTTGTTTTATGATTAATTGCATTTTATTTCTTGTTTGCTCTTGTTACTCATTGGCTCTCTCCAATACGTAGGAGGTGATATGGCGGCCGGCTTCTGAACGAAACTCTTACACCTAGTGGCCAATTAGATACTCGGACAGAACATGAACGCTGAGTTGACGGGTTGACAGCTGGATTTAAGCCGGACGCGCGCGAGTTTATTTAAAAGAGTTTCCATAGTTTCCACTGGTTATACTAACTTCTCCAGACTCGGTTTTAATCCTCCATTATATGTTTACGTTTGTGAAAACCGCTCAACGTGAGTTTTGTGAACTATTAGTTCACAAAACTTCTTGTTTGGTTATTAGGATCTAATAAAACCAAATAAAACCATTTCATTTCATTTCAAAGAGCCACCACGTATGGCGTTCTTATGTTTGTAGGTACTTACTTACAATATTAAAATTCTGGAAATATGTGAGTAAATTAAAATTGTAATATCCAGTGTTCAGTAACTCACATAATGTCTACATTAAAATATCTTAAATATAATTCTACTGCTAATACTTTGCTGGGCAGGCCTTGTATATTTTGGTAATAATAACCGTAGAATAGATACCAAAATTACAAATAGGTATGCCTTTTGGTTACAACACAGTGAAGTGTAGAAAAGAAAAAAGAAAATCATAGGCCGACGAGACGACAAAGACGAGGGCTTTTGTATACACATATAGCTAACACTATATCAAGCTATTATAAATCATATTTGGACCATCACAATGTTCGATATTAGTTTGCCAAGTGAATACTTGCGGGTTCAATGGTCTTTTTATTGGCTGATCGAGGTTTTCCTTCGTTCAACGTCACTACTAGTTGGCCTTTAGAAATTATACACAGTTGCATAGGTACATTGTATTTCAAATAATTAAAAAAACACTTAGTAAGAGTGGGGACGGGTTTGGGTATGAGAGAAAATACGGCAAATGTAGTAAAATTGTCCAGATGAATAACTAACTATCACATTTAATAAAAAAACGTTACACATTTATTTTAGAATAGTAATTATCTAAAAATAAAATTTACACAAAAATTACCTGTTAATACAATTAGGTCACCGACAATGGGACTGTCAGGCACACTTCATATTGTCCACCAAAATATACAAGGCCTGCCCAGCAAAGTATTAGCAGTAGAATTATATTTAAGATATTTTAATGTAGACATTATGTGAGTTACTGAACACTGGATATTACAATTTGAGTTACTCACATATTTCCAGAATTTTAATATTGTAAGTACCTACAAACATAAGAACGCCATACGTGGTGGCTCTTTGAAATGAAATGAAATGGTTTTATTTGGTTTTATTAGATCCTTATAATATAAAGATCTTACAGCAAATAGTATCACATATTTCACCAAACACATTGGCACGCAAATATTTAGCTAAGTAAAACCTTATATAAATGTAATATAATTATAATTTAAATTGTTATATCAATTTATTCTATAATATTTTTTTATAACATTTTGATCACCTAATTAATTATTTTACATCGTAAAAACAAATTTCTCGATACCACCGCTTAAGTTTATTAGTGATTTGATTAAGTGGTAGGTTCTTAATTTCATCAGGTATACTATTATAAATCTTTCTACACATTACATACCAATAGTGCCTGGGACATCAATTAATGAATAATGCAGAGCTTGTGTTATGAGAACTACATTACTGATAAACTAAATATATATTTATTTTTTTGTAAATTCTTACATACATATTATACATAGAATACACCCAGACCCGAGACAAATATTATCTGATACATTGATCAACCCTTGACAGCCTCTGTGGCGCAGTGGGCGAAGGCCCACCTGACTCAGGCTCAGAAGGTTGCGGGTTCTCGCCGCGGGACAAATCTATGTATCTGAGAATATTTGTCTTGGAATAAGAAATTTATTGATGTCCCAGGTACTTTTAATAACACAATTCTGTTATGGTTTTAAAAAACAAAAACAAAAAACAAACACGCTCACGACTGTCTTTCCCATGGTGGACATCCTTACATACATACTCAGTGAGTAGATCTTTGAGGATACCAAGTAGGGGGTAGTCAGAGGCACATCCAAACATTACATTTGGTACATGCCCGCGTTTTGCAAGTAGTAAGCATTCCACGTGACAGGTTGCAAGCCCATCGCCGCTTATTGGAACACTAACTTTTGGCACATGCCTTCGAATTTTTGGTTCTAGGGCATGCCGGTTTCCTCACGATGTTTCCTTCACCGTTTTGAGCATGTGTTAATGCGCACATAAGTTTATTTATTGATTCACACGCTGGTATACCGCATATAGCTTTGACACATTTTTTTGTGCTATGAAGGCTCTCTACATACCTGTTGAATTGCCCCAAGGAATAAGTCCATAAGTCAGCTTTCATTCCTGTAATTTGCGACGAAGTTTTTCTTAGTTTATACAGAGCATAAACAAATCTATTAACTTTAGAGCAGACCTTATCAACGTGCGCTTTCCAATTTAAGCGTTCGTCTAAAACGACGTAACTTATAAAATGTCGTACTGGAAACTTCTGGAATTTTATGTCTCTATATGAAATATGTAATGCTTTTGTTTGGCATTTTTTACTAGCATAGGTTCCAAATTGAATAAAATTAGTTTGGGTCAAGTTCCCATGCAAATTATTGTTATCAAGCCATTTAATCACATACTTTAAAATGCAAGGGAATTAAAGATATCGCAAAACTCACTATTGAGAGGCCTATGGAGTGTCGTGTATAGAGCTGGAGCGGCATATCGTTATGTGCGTTTACCGCCCTCTGATGAATATGCAGTTAGAACAATTAGACATTCATACCGTTCAAGCTATGTTAGTATATTTCAGCTACTTTCATTGGTATCACACTAAAGCTGAATGTAGGATCATCAAAAAATAACGAAGCAGAGTTTGTTGCCTGATTCTTCTAGGATTGGCCGCGCGCGAGGAATCAACGTAAATATTTTTTAATTTTTAAATTCACGTAGTTTTCAAGTTGGCGTTTCTATATGATCCTTGTGAGTTCAATGAATAAAAACCTAATGACTTTGACTTTGGTCAAATTAGTATTAGAGCTGTCAGAATATGAAATGAATATGATACAGTTATGTTATGTACTACCATATATTGTTGGCGCCAATCAATGCAATCTATAAAAGGTTAATATTATAAATTATAATTGTTGTGGTATAATGTGTGGATTCCTCAAAAAGGTTTGATTTAGTAAGTACTTAGTTGTTTAGAAAAAAAACAAACCCGTTTACTACATGATTACCACGATGGACATTCTCAGATCCATGCTCAGTACATACATCCTATAGAGATGATATAGGTAGATATCTATAGACAGAGGATATAGGTAAATGGTATACAGACGCACCAAACATTATTTACCCGCTTTTTGTACAGTAGTTAGCATTCCACGTAAAAGGTTGCAAACCTATCGCTGCTTTATTAAAACACCAACCGATGGTCCATGCCAACGTACTTTCAGTTTTAGAGTATTCTGGTTTCCACACATTCTTTCCCTTCACATATTAATGCACATAAACTTATCAAATAGAAAAATCCTTCGGTTCGAATCCACGATCTTCGGATTAGGATGAATTAATCATTCATTCATTCATTCTAATCCCTCACTCCTGGGCACAACAACAGAATCGATCGAATCGATTGTAAAATAATACGAAGAAATTATAATGACCATTTCAATTCCAAGTATCTAACTAACCATAGAACACCAAACACCAATATCCTACTATGTACAAACTAAATAAATTCTGATAAAAAGCGCATCTAAAAATATTTCTTTTAAATTTTTTTATGAAATGCTGTCAACTCTATCAATTCAACGTAAAAAAAAAACAGAGTGTCACTTTGCGTTTGTATGTGATGAGGGAATGCTTTTTCAAAAACCTAGATTCTTTATGTCAGTATAATTAGTTGGCAGTTTATATGCGGATTGCCACTTTTGGCTCCAAGTATTTAGGGTTTTCAAAATAAATGTGAAATTATCAAGTTTCTGTTCGCTCTAACAAGCTCATTCATCCAACGTCGCAAGTTTACAGCCGACCTGTTGATAACGTTTTATTTACTCAGAAACCATAACGAGTCTCGGTATTGGGATGTGATTTATAAATGAGGGCCAGACAAAAGGGCCACCTGCTGCATAACACTGTCCGAACTAAGCTAACAAACGAATTTATTTAGTTTCATAATTTTTACAAAATTATTTTAAAAAATCAAACGTGTTTTCCATCACCCTCTATTGGCGTGTGGTGTTAGTTAAGTGCTAACACCACACGCCAATGCGTGTGGTGTTAGCAATTAACTAATGCTGGATAGTGCTATCACACAGCATCATCTAGCCCAAAACTAAGCAGAGCTTATTGTAAGAACTACAAGACCATTTTTTTTTTGTAAATACATACATATTTAACAAACATTTTCTTAAATCATAATCATATACAGTAAAAAAAATGATTGTTTATTGCAGCGCCCCTAGTGACTTGTGGCGGTAAAGCTATCGAAGAATCACACTTAAAGTCAAATAAAACGCATTTCAATCAGATAAGTAGTACCCCTGAAGGGTAAATGGTTACAGGCAAACGTACAAACACTCAAACAAAGAACTTCTAATGGGAAACGCATACAGGCTCTACGTGTGTACTGGGGCTACGAGAAATCATATTTATTTTTTGTTTTCGCATTATCGTAAGCAGAACATGTCTGTATTTATCTATACTAATATTAAAAAGAGGCAAAGTTTGTTGGTGGGGGGTATAGTTCAATCTACTTATCCGATTAAAAAAAACTCTTTATCAATATTATTTAGAGTTTATCATTATTATTTATTTCTTACGAACGCTGCTTTAACGGTGAGAGCTACTTTTTATAAGGGTGCAACGCGGACAAAGCCGGGGGCAGAAAATATTCTCTGATTTATTGTGTTGCCTGAGCAAGGGTTATGTTTTCCGTGCGGTTTGAGTAGATGTGGCTAAAATAGGGCTCCATTTTGTCGGACAATACCAAAGGGGTGGTTAATTTGTGGAACAATATTATCGACGAATTTACAAATTCGTAACACAGGTTCAAATTTGTATTTTTTTTAATTTGATGTTTTACGTGTTTTTACAGAAGTATTTAAGGGCTGAGTGAGTATTCGATTAAAGTTGATGGTAGATAAAACATTCGTTAACAAAAATAATAAGGTAACAGAGTGAGAGTTTGGGTCCATGGGGAAGCAGGCCCCTTTGCGTATTCAAAATTATTTCAGAGCGTTTTGTCGAAGTGATGCGTGATTAGAGTGGCTTTTATCTGGGTCAATGCCATTCAGCATGACAATGCAACCAGAATTTTGGGAACGCTTCCATCTGGTAGTAATCTTAATCTCGCTTTTTTATTTATTTATTTATTTATTTAGTAACATATTTACATTGCCATTACAGTACAGCACCAAAGCGACAAAGAAATATAAAAAAAATACATACTAAACATTAACATTTATAAAATGACACCAACACAACTACAATAACTTAATACTTATAGCTTAAAATAAACAACTTTACACATTCCTATGCGTCCTATCCCAAGATTTTAAAACCGCATCGCCTTCGAATTTTTGGTTCTAGGGCATGCCGTTTTTCTCACGATGTTTTCCTTCACCGTTTTGAGCACGTGTTAATGCGATCATAAATTTTTCGAGTGGGAAAAAATTATGGTGCCCGACCGTATTCGAACCCACGACCTCCGGATCAGAAATTGGGGTATCGCCCACTAGGCCAACACGGCTTTGAGTCCGATTTCATTTATTATTTTATTGATAGAAAGGAGATACTTTTAAGATTGTCCCGTAAATATTTCAAGGTCATCGGTTTTGCAGTTCAAAAAATAAAGACATTACAACCGTCAGTATTAGGTCCAAATAACTTGAAACCCGGAATGTACAAGAACCTTTAAGTACATGTCTCATCTTAAGCTGGCGTAAGATTTGTAGTGCTCTTTGTAGTGTACGCTGAGTAGGTAGTCCGATATTCAAAGTTAGTAACTGCACCCCGAACGTAGATAAAACCTGAACGTTTTTTCACCTAAATATTACAAAATTTAATTTCCAACTTTTTTGTAGGTTTTAACCGATGTCAAAAAAAGAGGAGGTTCTCAATTCGACTGTATGTTTTTTTTATCGTGTGTGTTTGATACGCGATATCTTCGCCAATTGTAAACCAATTTTAATGATTCTTTTTTTTTGAATCCTGGGTAACTATTTTTTGAGAATTATAACCTGGGAGTTTTCAAATACAAAGTAAAAAGCTCCTTTGTTGAAAAGAGTGCTTCACCGCAGTCTACAGCGTTACTTAATGAGTCAAACTGTGATCAAATGCGAATAATTAGTCGGCAGTCGAACGAAGTCGCAGGTTCAGCTTGTATAAAATATATCAATATCCTCATACACATAAACTATTGATAGCGCGAAGGGCTCGTTTGTAAAAGGTTAGTTCTTTTGTTGAGATATCTATAGATCGTTTTCAATGGTCTTTAGATAGATGTTTCATATGTTTTTTTTACCTTTTCGTGCACGATTGATTGATCGATTGACGTTACAATTAATATTAATTAGAGTGTTGTTTATAGGAAGATGAAAACATTGATCACTGATGCAGACGATTGTTTTTTAGATCATTTTTGCCCTAATCACGTAGTTACCAAATTGATTTTACGCATATAAATTATTTTACAACCTAGTAAAATAATATATTAGGTAGTATTCTATTCTTCAGATTGAAGTGATCTCAATCGACAATTGAGAATCGACATATCGGAGAGTGCGCGGCCTAGCGACAATTAGAGTCCGTTTTTTATACCAGTTCAAACTGCTCTCCGATATGTCGCTCACCTAAATTAATCAGCTCAATCGTGCTGAATGTTTCCTAGCCAAGTTGTTCTGAAGAAATTGACTGCAGAGAAGCTAAACCTAGAGCGCATTGTTGGCGTAATCCTAGGTTTAGCTTGATGGCTGTGCTACGTTGCAAAACAATAGGTTTATTAGTACACAAGACTACTAATAACCCTACAGTATTAACCTAATACTAAAATTGAAGCGTTGATAATGCAAAGGTAAATTGGTTTAGTAGGCGCTCAGCAGATTATCTATACCGAGCGCTTCTGGTAAATTTAAATGGAGATGGAGCTCCTAAACACCATTTATACGGGCCATATTACGGGCGAGGCTAGTTTGAAGCCACCGCTACTCTGGAAGATAAACTAGTTAAGTTGACAACGTAATTTGATAAGTTACCTTCTTGTTAGAGGAATTTCTTGAACAAGGAATACTAATTGATTTAGCAAACCACAGTTAATGCAATGCTTGCACCCTGCGCACTAATCATGAAATCCTTATATCTACACCTAGTACGCAGATATGTAAGGATATTAAATAGGTAATTAGAGCCACGTCTAAATTTTATACTAATTAGGCACTTGTAACATTGTATAGTATATATATTAATTTTACCATTGCCCGTTTCATAGTAAGTACGAGTACCAATTCTTAAATATGTTCAGATACAGATTACTTAATATGGGTAAAAGTATTAATTAGTATATAAATATATTACATAAAGTTATATCACTTACTTAATAAAATAAAATTAGATCGTATTATAGGGGAAAACTAAACCTTAGTACTTATGTTTTATGAAAGGGTTTACTTGTCCACCATTGAGTGCTGATAAGCTGTGAAACTGTAACTCTGAAATAATACTTCAGTACATGGAACATATCTGAGGATGTCCACCATGCGGAAAAGTCGTCTACCAGTCGTGAGCGTGCTAATACGTTCGTAAATTGACAGTAGAATTCTGCTCTTACTGTTTTCTTACTTTAAACTGTCCGACTGACTTATTTCTACAGAAGAGAGAGTAAAAAATTCGTTCAAAATCACGCAGTAAGTCGATTCTTTTCAATAAAGTTCACATATTCAATTGGAAAATTACACTGCCCGATGACGACGTACCAAACTGTGGAAACAATATAATGCGCACTGAATCTTCTCTCACGACAATGAATCAGGCATCAATTGATTTCATTGTATACAGAGACATTGTATTCCATCCTTGGTTCAATTGGAATTTGGACTGCGGTTAATTCCGAAGGTTGCATGCAATTTTCCGTAGTTACTAACAATTCTCATTCACTAATGCGAAAGCTTAGTAAACTTGGACACAATTTGGAGATCACACACTTTCAAAAGACTGACCTGTTCATTTACCGCTTGCCGTTCATATACTAGCCTCTGCCCATGGCTTCGCCTATGTGATACCCGGATCAAAAGTATGTGTTATATAAAGCCTATGAGTTATTCTGACGTAAAAGCTATATTACTGTAAAGTTTCATAAAAATCCTTTCAGTAGTTTTTGCGTGAAGGAGTAACAAACATCCATCCTTACAAACTTTCGCATTTATAATAGTAGTAGGATAGGATGTAGAATATATCTGTTTTTGAGAAGGTATTGTAATTTAATGGTAGGTGTATATTGTTGGGTCGATTACAATACCTTCTCAAAAACAGAAATAGGTTAGGGGTAAATTTAAATTATTGAAGTTAATTTAAGTTATAAGTAGAGCCAATAATAATTATAAAATAAGCGGCGATGGGCTTACAACCTGTCACGTGGAATACTTACTACTTGCAAAACGCTGATATGTACCAAATGTACCAATGTTTGAACGTGTCTCTGTATACCCCCTACTTGGTAACCTCAAAGATATACTCACTGAGTATGTATCTGAGGATGTCCACCATGGGGAAGACAGTCGTGAGCGTGTTTGTTATAGTAGAGTCGATCCTAATTGACCCTATTCCTAGACTATATTTATAGTCTACTCTACACTATACCTACAGTATGTCACATTTAATAATACTATTGAACAAAATATTAATTTAGCGCCCTCTGTTATTTTGTCTTTATACTATGCAGTAAGGTAGCAATCCTTATACGAACGAACCACTTGTTTGATCTGTTACGATTCGCATTTAATAGATGGCGTTACAATATCAACGCCTGTCTCGGTAGCTATTGGTAACTACCCTGTGGTGACAAGCAACTAGTTGACATTGTGCTTGCTAAGTGTGTGAGATAAGTGAGAAAGAGTATGACAAAAATATAACTACCCAATACGTATCAAGTAACGCTGTGGTTAATACTAAGATTGGAAAGAGGCCGCTGGTCGAAATCGGGAGATGGCCGATCCTGCTCAGAGGAGGTGGCAGCAGGGCGCAGCGCCTGCCTCGCAAAGTCAAATTCAATAGGTTTTTATTCATTGAAATCACAAGGATCAATTTCGACAATTTAAAAACTACGTGAATTAAAAATTTTGATGTAAATATACGCCGATTCCTCGCGCGCGACCACGCCTAGAAGAATCAGGCAACAAACTCTGCTTGGTTATTATTTTCATGATCCTTCATTCAGCTTTAGTGTGGTGCCAATCGAACAAGGTGAACTCGTTTATAGAAAAAAAGTACTAGTCAAAGAATTAAATCAGGTCTAAAAAGTATCAACCAAAGTTCATAAGACAACACACGATACGCTTTATAATAATAATAATAATCTTAACCTATTCTTAAAAAAAATATGTTACTACAGATATGCAATTTGACAATTAAACTAACGAGGGAGCGGAGCGACCATATCGGGCCATGCATTTTTATCGTAGGCATTTAAGGTGTAATACGCCTTCTTTATTAGATTGATCTTCATATAAGATTTAAATCTTCGAATAGGCAGCTCGGTTACATTTACCCGAAGCTTATTATAGAAGCGTACATTTTTATGCGTGTACATTTAGTTTTCATAAATATACTGTGAAATTACTGTCATAATGTTTATTTCTCTGAATCGTTCCCTCAAAGAGTCACGAGGATTCATATTATATAAATGGCACTTATTGCTCTTTTTTGTAAAACAAAAATTGTTTGAATATCTGCTGCTTTCCCCCACAGTAAGATACCATATGACATGACACTATGAAAGTAAGTAGCTGAAATATACTAACCTAGCTGTGGCTTCATCAGTGAGATGTCTAATTGTTCTAACTGCATATGCAGCAGAACTAAGTCTACCTGCAAGTGCTTCTATTTGCGGACTCCATTGCAGTTTTGAATCAATATGGAGTCCTAAAAATATAGTAGAATCTACTTGAGCAAGGGGCTTAAGGTATCCCCTGCAGAACAGGTTACCTTTCAGGCCCGTGGCTGGTCGGAGTGAGAGCTCTGACTGTCCTCAAGCGGGCTTCGGGAGGGCAGCGGTATATCGTGGCATGTGCCGTTAGCACCGGGAGGTTGTTGGGGGTTGTTTGTCAACTGCCCCCAGGGCGTGCGAAGGGCGTTATGCAAGAGGGGCACCGGTGCGTTTCTATGGAGATCCCTGAGCTTGGGGTTTTTTGAGAGCTTGAAGAGCTGGGGGGATGAGGGTTTAGTGAGTCCACAAGTCCGTGATTTTTTTATATGAATATATATAACATTTTTTTATATATATTATATATATATAACCATATCACACCCTCAATGTGGTAGGGATTGCGCAAAACGTTAGGTAACTTATCTATTTATATTTTTTATGTTTATGTGCCAACTTGTACTATATCATTGCGTTTAAAACTGAGAACTGGTCTATCGTAATTAAAAAAATCCTTTTGTAATGCTCTGTGTATTGGAACGCCAAAAGACATACGTCTTGAAATGAACCGTAACCGTAACTTAAAAAAAACGTAATGTACCTAATGAATGCGTGACTGTTGCAGCGTGCCTTGGCTACATACGTTTTTAGAAATGTAGTAATGCTCGGAAACCTTCAAATATAATAAATGAAATGTATCTGCCTTACTTACAACATAATAAAAAAACAACTTAAGTAACATATACACTTTGTGTCAAAGGCGAGTCCAAACCTTATTAGCCTTTCTTAAAAATGATTGAACGATAAATTTAGGTTAGGTATCGTAAAGCAATAACACGGTTTTAGCAATAATATCGTGATTCTGGCGATAAGGATAAGGGTATATAATATACGTCTTCTCAAATACCCTGCGTTTGACTATAGTCGCAATATCTAAATCGCAAACATTAACTCAGCAAGTATTTTTAAATATGGTCAGTTATTTATACAGAATTGGAATCCAGCAAACACAATTGTGGTATACTGTTTTTAGGGTTTCATGTACCCGCGACTTTTTTCGCGATTGCCATCTCTGCTAACTAATTATTCGTACATTCGTACTGTAGTCAACAGTTTGTCTCATATTAAGAATGTGGCGCTATCCGCTATCAACTTCAATTCGAGGCGCGATCAAAAATCGGCCGAATATGTCTTTTTGTCTGATGCTTATTTCTCTGAACCCAAGTTAGTTTACCTTGGGTTCGCCAGTTCTCGACCAATTAGTGGAATTGTCAACTTCAGGAAGCGAAAAAGAAATCTACCAACATTTTTAAACAAAAGTCTGGTCAAAGTTACTTTTTATATACTCAATTTAATTTATAAGTATATATTTTCAAATGCACACACACGAAGAGCTACCATAGTCAATATACAGATGGTATTGAATCGATGTGTCGAGATGGTTCAAAAGCGAAGTTTTCACGCAACATGAGCATAAAACCTCCGACATACAACTGTCGGTCCTAGGACCCCGAGCAAGTAGATCAGATGGATCAGCTCGGTGGAAGATCTTCCCCTTTGCAAATGGTGGACACACTATCAACTGTGTTCTCCATATTCATATGGACCATATTATTATAATGTTAGGGGTTTCCTATAGTTAAGATAAATTCCCAGCCGATAAAACACGGGTCTTCATAGCGCAAAAAAGATGCATTCGATCAATGTTTGGTCTTAAACAGGTTAATTACATGTAAGGATTTTTCAGAATTCAAAAAGCTAACTTTCCTTTCTTTATTTATCTACGAAGTTGCAGTATTTGTCAAGAGTAACGTGAACTTATTCATGCCCTACCTGACTGAGAGTCGTAGAGTACCCTACCCTTCGCCATCTTAATAGTAAGACGAGACGAGACGAGACACACTCACACGTAGGAAACGTGTGAGTGTGTTCTGCATGGTGCCAATTATTTATAACAAAATCCCATTGTCATTACGAGAAATAAAAAACTTCAAAATTTTTAGAAACTTTATATGCAAACTGCTAACAGAAAAAGTATATGCATCTGTTAATGTATTTTTAAATGACACATTGTAGGTAATTGTAAAATAAGTATATGTAATAAAACTGACACTATATTTGATATAATTATAATAACACACTACTAAGAATATAATTTAGGGACTAAATGTAAAAAAATGCATTTATTTAGTTGGTCATAGCTGTACAAACCTTTTAATTCAATTTCAATAAATTGGACCTGAAGGGCTCAAGGGCCCTCAAGGGCTTAATCCTACTCGTGACCAAGGGATTGTCAAAAATGCTTATTGCACGTCTTTGGACGGAGTCAAAATTCCTAAGCTGGCATCCAGGTGCTCTTTCCCACAGGCGATACTTTATTTGGGGCTGGGCTTGCGACTGGCCAAGAAGTAGTCCTTTGCTATACTAGGCTCATAGCCAATTTATTACTATGACTATCTGACATTATTTCAGTCTTTTATAACTTTTTTAAATCTTTACTTTATTTTTATGGAATCAAATTTTTCGTGGTTTGGTATTATTTTAGAATATTATTACGTATATTCCACGTAATTTACTATTCTTCTGCTCAGGACAATAGTAAAGTACGTGGTATAGTCGTAATAATATACTATAATTTAATTTTTACTTACAAATGGCGTTGGGACCGAGATGGCCGAATTATAAAAAATAATAATAATCATAATCTAAGTCTTTTTTAGACTCCAACACTACAACTTCAAATTACAAGTTTTGATGTGCGTTCATAATTATATGTTACACGTCAAATATTTGCAAATAAACCGAAAAAAAGATTAAAAACATGTTCATAATAGAATTAGCGTGATAAATTATATTCACATGAACAATAATATTTATTTACAATTTTCGCTTTCTTTAGCCTACAAATAAAGATGGCCGAGAACTAGCGTGTTCCCAACGGCTAGTATAGTTCGCGACCACGAGGGATTTTGGGCACATGTTCTTTTTATGCAATGAGATTTACAGACGAAATCTAGCCATAATAATGCTTAAAAGAGCCATAAGATTCAAAGCCATAAATTATTTTTGTACAAGACACTGAGATTGAACATACCAACTCCCGACCACTCGGTCGAAAACTGGGTGTTCTATGACTTCATAGTTCTTGTCCATTTCATTTTACTGGTGAAAATCAAATTAAAAAACATATAAACCATGTTTTACAGATTATAAGTAGGGAATACAAAGAAAGACCAACTTTATAAATTATTAAAAACATTTTAATTTACTTACAGAATTTGACGCATCCGGACATTTATGTATACATCAAAAGCCTTTTTTTTGCCAGTCAGTCTCTAGAGTAATTGAGTGAGAATTGGTGCTTGAATAACTTGGTTTAACCAAGTTATTCAAGTAACCACTAAAACACACTTTACTAAAATATGAGTAACAATTGTTTTATTTTTTTAGTTTTATCTAGCAAAGATGCGCTAAAAGGTCGAGAAAAGGTTTTGGTCGGTGAACCGACGTACATACCCTACCTATTCTTTGCGTTATTTATATTCTGTTTCTGATAGGTAGATATTTCTTGGCAAACGGTCTTGTAATTCAATAGACATTTAAAATATATTTTTTTCCAATTTCAAGACGACTGAATTCCAGAATAACATACAATTTAGCAAACAAAAACGCACAGTAAATTGTCGAACGCTGATAATATAATAGTAAATATCAGCCTACCCGAATATTGAAAAAGCGCCCGCTCCGAGTCGTGTAAATACATGTTACGCTAATGTGAGTGCCTGTCCGAGCGATCACGAAACCGAAGTGTCCCGTCCCGCGACCCCGCACCGCCCCGTGCAAGCGTGATAGCAATATTAGCCGTTCGGAATTAGTTATAAATTTGGTGGTGTTCCGTAATAACAAAAATGATCACTGAAAACTTGTTGTATTTTTCACATCGTGTTGTTATTCTGTAACAAGATAATATAAGCTATGTACCTTATATAACGATACGTAAGACATTGTTATTTTTAATACGAAACAAATAAGATGAAATCTTATCACATATGACGTAAAAAATATCCAAAATGCGATTCGTTTACATTTCATTTTAGGTAAGTATTATGAAATAATATTTATCAAGGTACCTAAATAAATACTATTCGAATACAAATAAAATTTGGTGGAAATAAGCTTTAATTACAAATTATTTTGGTATGACGTTTGTATGGGCAATTCATCCTACTCCGATCACAGCGTAAGCGTTGCTTACGCTGTGGTCTGCGGCGAGGCACTCTTATCAAGAAAGGAGCTTTTTACTTTGGATTTGAAAACTCCTAGATTGTATTTCTCAGAAGACAGTAACTCAGGTTCCTCTTGTTTCCTTTTTGAGGAAAAAAGATTGAAAGCGAAGGTGTTGTGTCTATAGTTCTTAAATAAGCGACGATTATTTTCATGTCAAAAAACAAGAAATTTCATGTCAAAAAACCGACTTCCATTAACGTAAATCAATAAAAAGTTCAATGTGCAATTTCATCACCTATATTTTCACCCTTAAGAGTGTGGTTTTTCATAAAATATACATGGAACCACCGTTGAGGTATACCATACCCATTAAAAAAAGAATCAGTAAAATCGGTTAACAATTGGAGAAGATATAGCGTATCATATCATACACACAAAAAAAAAAAAAACGAATTTAAAAACTCTTTTTTTTGAAGTCGGTTGATAATAATTAATCGTCATATAAGCGTTATACGTTTGCAGTCCCAAGTTTACGGTTTCTATCCTGCAGGTACCTACCCTATCATCAGATCCTCATGAGCCCTTGTTATTTAGCTTATTCTATCGAATAAAAAAAAAAGAAAGATCACTCACAAAAAAAAATCAGATAGTCGTGTTTCCATAAGATGATGTTTTTTTATATTTTAAGGAAAAAATAGCAATCACTCAGGATTAAAACTTTTATGGGACCACCTTGACCAATTTTCTGTACAAAAACAAATTATCATCAGAATCGGTTAACAATTTGCGAAGATATCAGGTAACCTGACACGATTAAAAAAACTATAGCAGAAGAAAATCTCCTCCCTTTTTTGAAGTCGGTTAACATCTAGAAAAGGTTGATGTCAGCTTTTTAAATGATGTCTTTAGGGTGGCCTTACTGACTTTGACAATAGGGCTCAATAGGGCTCAGGCCTACTCAGTGTACACTACAATGTGCGCTACAAATCTTACGCCAGGTTTAGATGAGACATGTACTCGAAAGTTATTTTGGACGCCTATAATACAGTGTTTTAATGTTCGTTTAGCAATATCGGACTCCTTTGGAGTAGTCTGAATATGCCAATATGTCTATCCAATAAGCCTATATGTAAAGGTCGCTCCCAATAAAACAAAATCAAAGGCTTGAAATAAGCAAAAAAATTTATTTATTTACTATTTTACTTCTAAAGCTGGTATGAAAGAAATGAATTAGACGCTATACGATAAACTAGGCACGCCAGCTTAAGATGAGCCGTACGTTCAAAGGTACATACTGGGTTTCAAGTTATTTGGACCTAATACCGAGAGATGTGATGTCTATCATTTCTGAACTACAAAACCGATGACCTTGAAATATTTACGAGGCAATCTTTAAAGTACCTTCTTTCGAACAAAAAAAAAGAATGAATGAAATCGGACTTTGCCTTAATTACAATTACGGACACATTTTGACTTTCATCCCCTCTCTCAAGGGAATCGTACTGAATTTCAGGATAAAAAGTATCCTATGTCCTACGGTCCTATCTCGTAGTATGAACTCAAATCATGCCAAGCTTAATTTGAATTGATTCATGACTTTCGGCGTGATGCGCGGCCAAGACACAGACAGACGAACATACAGAAAGAACAAAATAAAAAAAATACCGGTTTAACTTCAGTATTATTATACTGAATAATAATACTGAAGTTATATTTCTTCTAAATATTAATTGAACGGAATTGGACCTGTTACAGTCTTATTATAATAAATAGATAACACGGTGGTGCGGCGGGCGACTAGCCGGCTGCGTCGCAAGTGGTGCGGGTTCGATTCCCGCTGCGGGGCAAATGTTTGCAGATTCTGCACATATATGTTTCGGGTCTGGTCTGGGTGTTGTGGTACGACAGTACTCATAGTTCCTGATCCCACGACACAGGTAATCCTAGTATGGGGTCAGGATGTAGGGGTCTGTCAGCTGTATATTTATTTATTTATTATTAACTCGACTATTTTGATGTGACTTTAAGTTAGTTATCAAATCCACCTTGTCATATACATACATAAGCTTTATATTACATACACTTTTCAATATTTTAGTAGGTATTTCTGGTTCTTTAAATAGAATACATCAGAATAATGTCACAAGGGTGTGCGAACAAAAATCATAACCTCATGACTGATATACACTACACAAAATAATTTGATGAAAAAGTTAAAATTATAAACATATATTTAAGAAATTATATATTATTATTTATTATACTGCTATATGAATTTTCTTAGTACCTTATTTGAAGGTTACTTTATTGAATAAGCACGCTTTTTTTTGCACACTTTCCAAATTGTAAATTATTGGTACACCCGGCCATCCGACTATTCTTACAATCTCATAGATACCTCTCCATCCAAAGGTTGTCTGGCAGGTTGGTTCAAAGGTTGTTTCTATAATATTCAAAGGAATTATATTTTTTTTAACTTTTCAAAATGGTCGCAACTTAATCTTCTGATGTTTGTAATATCAAAACAAATCTCTGCTGAAGT
Organism: Perizoma affinitatum; assembly: GCA_961405105.1. NCBI lineage: Eukaryota > Metazoa > Arthropoda > Insecta > Lepidoptera > Geometridae > Perizoma > Perizoma affinitatum. The sequence continues at coordinate 3,307,760 of OY560185.1, read as the reverse complement.
TTACATTTTATCTGAGTGACATCAGAATAAGTAAAACCTGAACTAAGATCCGAATCCACGCTCTGGACTATTCAGAATAAGAAACTCGACTCAAGACTAAAGTCGTCACATTTGTACTTGAGCACTGTTTCAGAATACTGGACTTACAGGTATAACTAGTGACGTTCATAGCCTTCGTTTTTGGTTTTTTAACACTCAAGTCGTCACATCTGTACTTGAGTACTGTTTCAGAATACTGGTCTTACAGGTATAACTAGTGACGTTCATAGCCTTCGTTTTTGGTTTTTTAACACTCAAGTCGTCACATCTGTACTTGAGAACTGTTTCAGAATACTGGTCTTACAGGTATAACTAGTGACGTTCATAGCCTTCGTTTTTGGTTTTTTAACACTCAAGTCGTCACATCTGTACTTGAGCACTGTTTCAGAATACTGGTCTTACAGGTATAACTAGTGACGTTCATAGCATTCGTTTTTGGTTTTTTAACACTCAAGTCGTCACATCTGTACTTGAGCACTGTTTCAGAATACTGGACTTACAGGTATAACTAGTGACGTTCATAGCCTTCGTTTTTGGTTTGTCTGTCGCAAAAAGTAATGCACTAATGGTGATACCGTCGTCTGTTGTCGAACATCGACGTGCGATGTTCCAAGTCGTACCTACATCCGTTTACAAAATCAATACTTGCGGTGTATCAAAATGTAGTTTCCGATTGTGGGCAGATTCTCTGATGTGTTGTTGTGGCTTGCCATAACGAAATACCATGAGCTTATCTATGTAGTTATCTCTTTGTACACTCACGTGCAAAACTTGCAAAACGTGGGCATGTACCAAATGGAATGTTTAGACGTGCCGACGAAAGAAATGTGCTATTGACTGGTTTATCAGCGTGCGCTGACCAAACGGTTTAATATACGTGAAAAAAATGTACCTACTACACATAAAAAATGTACCTACTACACATATATATGTGTAGTAGGTAAATTTTTTTCACGTATATTTTATTGTATTGATCTATAGATCCAAATCAGCGATAAACATTTTATATGTAAGCCACAAAACGTTTTTTTTTCATGTTGTATGTTCAAAGACACGCTGTATTTGAAAGGAACATGATAATACAATTTTTTCACATTTCAGCTCTTAACTCAAAAATACAAAGGCTAGGTTTGAAAATTCACTATTTTTGTAAGAGCGTTTAACCTCTTTTATATGACACCCAGCGATGTTTTTCCATGTGGTAAAACTTTGGCTTTATGTATGCAGTTAATTAAAAACGTATTTATTTATACATAAATACGTATGTATTTATAAATTAGTGTTAAAAAGTATCGTCTTGTTTCAAAATTCATTATGTAATGTAACTTAATGATAGAAGATTTTTTAGTTTTTTACTATTTATATTCATACTAGCTTCTGCTCACGTCTTCTTCCGCGTGGCACTCGGATAAAAAGTAGGCTATGTGTTATTCTGATGTATAAGCTATATAACTGTAAAGTTTCATCACATCCGTTTAGTAGTTTTTGCATGAAAGAGTAACAAACATCCATCCTCATAAATTTTCGTGTTTATAATAGTAGTAGGGATGGAAAACGTTTGTACCTACCTTAATACAAAAAAAAATGAAATTGAATATCTACCAATCCACTATTCTGCATAAATGGTTTTGCATAAAATACACACAAAATCTGAATTGAACTGCTTTGCAATTCTAATTAAGCCAATCTCCGACCAACTCAAAGTGGAAATTATATATCAAACGATTTCGCTCGATCTCGATCTTCCTAGACGGTTTTAATAATGCTTTCTTAATGACAAAATGAAAGATACATAGTTTCCTACCAAAAGTAGTTTTATCGCAGCCAGAAATTTCTTCTTGACAACCGTTTATTTTATCATCAATGTGTTATTACGAAGTAGGTGTTGACATAGTCACTGACACGCATTTTATCTTCCTTTTTAGTGTGTTCTAATGAAGGAATTTCAAATTCACACCAATGGTGTCCAAAAAGAAGTCACATTAGACCCATAAAAGTATTTACTTGGCTAAGTAAAGATAATATTAACAAACATGTTTTTTAGAATTTCATGAGTTGAAGAATATCACCACGTTGATTTTGAAAAAAAAAAAAAACATAAGTAGGTATAAGTAACCTCTATGGGGACTTCTGTATTTTCGCCTATTGGATCCTCGGAAGAATCAGCATTATTGATGCCCGACATATAATGATCAACCTTAAACCAAAATCAAAATCACGCAAGTTTGGTGATAATTAAGTTATTGGTACCTTTTGGTTAAAACACCTGTCAGGCAGGTTCGAACTAAAAACAGAATATTTACTAATAGTATTCATATTAATCCATGAAATTCCACCCTTTTGAAGTTATTAAAAAACCAAGTTACTGTAAAATTTAACAAAATAAGACGCAATGAGAGTGATATACGGTGCTTAAAATTTTCCAGCATGAATCATATCAATTGAATCAGGCACCAGCACGAAGCTTCATACTAGATTCAGTGATGTTCTGGACGTCGCCTGGAGTAGACTTCAGTACTTGTAACTGAAATATCGCTCGCGTTTCAGCTGTCGTATATTGTCGTACATCAACAGTTTACTTTAGCTTCGGGTCTCTCGTGGATAAGCCGCGCTTCGTGCTTTCACTGTGCGATTGTGTGAAATTCTACAGGTTTCTCTTAAGAAAACGGATCAGCAACGTACGTATTAAGATTTAGGGAAACCATTATTTTTTGTTATTTTTTTTGGTATCAAAATAACTTGAGAGAATAATATGATCCTTTGTGGGAAATAATTCGAATTATTTTTAATAATATAACGAAAATGATTTTTTGTATATGTATTAGCTGTTATATCTAAACTTATTCGACTTTATCAGGCTATCGGTTAATTTTATTGCCACAGGCAAATATCTATTAGTCTGAAGATTTTCTCTTGTAGTTAAACATTTTCCTAAAAAGTTATCAGGTGTCACGAAATGAGATCTCACGATTTTCCAATGGAAAATCCGATCCGAAAGATATAGAACACAAACGAAATTCACGAGTGTTTGCAAATAAGTGGGATGATTTTTGAAATTTAGGGGCAAAAGGGTGGTTTAAATTACTTTTTCGTGAGGTTTTTAAATAAGTGTGATATTTGAGATTTGGAGGGTTATATTTTAATTCAAAGCCACTTTTGAGTTACGTATTAACGTTATAACCAAAAATGTTATATATTGTTTCCAAAATACTATTATCCAAAACTTTCTCTATAATTAAAATGGGCCAAGTTACCTCTAAAATACCACTTACGAAAATATAGATTTTATTATATATCGAATAAATTTTGAAAACATACAAAAACCATCGTTGAGAGTGAAAAAATGTGTTTATCGGGTTGGAGGCCCGTCAGAGACACAGAAGGTCGTGGGTTAGATTCCCGCCGCGGGTGAGATGTTTCTATGATCTGCAAATATTTGTCTAGGTGTTTTCTTTATATAATATGTTTGTATTGACAAAAAAAAGTATATAAGTGGTATATCAGTCATGTAGTTCCCATAACACAGATGATGCTGTGTGAAATTTAGTTAAATCAACATTCTGAGTTCCGTTAACGTATAAAAACATATTGAATCAGAAAGATTCCACCTTGCATAATTTTATTGATCGGAAAAAGGCATTTTCTATGAAAGCTCTATTATTGCTTAAGTATTGCAGTAGGCTGTGTAGTACAACGGTTATTTGTGGAAAATGAGGGTTGGAAAAGTTGAATATTTTAATTTCAAAGGTTGTGTAATTCAACGGTTATTTGTGGACAATGCGGGTTGGAAAAGTTGAATATTTTTATTTTAAAGGCTGTGTAGTTCAACGGTTATTTGTTGAAAATGAGGGTTAGAAAAAGTTGAATATTTTTTTAAATATATATTTTTCTCGATCACTTGATATTAAGAAAATAAACGTCTAAAACGATTCATAATCAATACGCAGTTTTTAGAGGAAACCATATACGAGGTTACGAGGTAGGTCGTCAGAGGCACGTCCAAACATTATATTTGAAGCGCGCCTAGTTTTGCATAGTATTCCACGTGACAAGTCCATCGCTCCGCGCCGCGACCATTTTTGATTTAATAACTGACTAGCCCACGGTTACACCCGCGTGGTACACTGATATAAATAAACATAAAGTTATGTTCCAAATTTCACCCAAATCGGTTCAACCAGATTAAACATACAAACATGTAAACTATCGATTTTATTATATTAGTAGCATTATGAATCGGTTTTTGCAAAACTTCTTTACAAACATACATTTTATGGAGAACAAATCTGCCCTAGTTACACTAACAAAATGGCAATGGAGAACGACTTTTAGTTTTTTTTTTAATTTGGGTTAGCAATTCCCAAAATTTCTAAAACTTGAAACAGAGTCATTTTTCTATCTTATCATTCCCTTTTTTGTGTTATATAAGTTTTAGACATTCCTGTCCAAATGAGTGCCATTATGGCAGGATGGAACTTTAAAAAAAAAGAATTCCCTTTACTTCAGTTACCTAGTTTTTGAGATTTTTATTTCAATTCCTTATCTTTAAATGAACAAATAAAAAAAAACATATTTAAACCTAGAAAATCAAGATTTGTACGTATCGTAAAGGAAATCTTGATACCGCGTTTACATATTCGTTATTCGCGCACAACTGTAAACTACCTAGCACTAATCTAGGCGGAACATGTATGAGTATTCACAGATTAGTACTAAGTAGTAAACATTCATACGCGAATGACGCATATATGAGAGCGGTGTAATCAATGAGCATATTGACTTAAACTGAATATAGAATAGAGGCTTCGCTACAAAACAAAATCTACTGTCAATTGAAACAAATACAAAATTTCGTTTGCATATACTTACCACTTTTTTCTAAGCAAAACATACGTAATAGCATACGTAAATGGTAACCTCACTTCACATCTTACCGTAGATCCGAGGATACCAATTACGTCGATAATCTATTTTTATAATACTTACGAATTTTTAATTTTTAATTTATGTGTATGAAATTTTACTAAAGTGAAGTTGTTTTTTGCAAAGATCTTGGACTCCACCACGCTAGTTATTAACTTGAAAATTTGTTGTCAGCGTCAGGCGCGATGCCGCGCTGCTATATGGTGAAGAAGGGGGCGCCCCGGAGCAACGGCAACGGCAAGACGCAGGCATCGCCGGCGTTGGGCAGTGCCACTGAGGGCAACGTGGCGCCCCCGGATCGCCCTCCGGAAGAGCATCGCGCCAACACAGGTAAATGCGTTCACTTTATGCAATAGCCACTGAACTATAGCAGAACGAAAGTTCATTAAAAAAAAACCAAGCAGGGTTGGTTGCCTGATTCTTCTAGGCTTAGTAGCGTTCAAGGTATTTTAACTGTAAAATGTCACGTTTAAATTCACATAGTTTTTCAGCTGTCATTTTTCAGCTATATAATCTTTGGAATTTCCTAAAAGTAGCCTATGTGTTATAATAAGATAAAAAAAAAACTATATTACTGTAAAGTTTCATCAAAATCTGTTCGGTAGTTTTTGCGTGAAAGAGTAACAAACATCTTCACAAACTTTACAATAGTAAGTACGATTCCTCACCTACTTACTATTAATTGATGACCCAGAGTGAGTTTTCAGCCAGGGACAAAATTTAAACTGCTTTACCGCCGAGGTTAACTAATAGGATTCTTTAAGGAGTACAAGGCAAACTACGTTAAAAAAACTTGTCGTTTTCGAGATAATAGTTTGATTAAACTTTTACTCACGATAATAAACAAAAAATTATGAAAGGGACTAGGCTAAATATTGTTAGAATATTTAGAAAATCATTATTATATATTTCTTACTTAAAAAAGCTACCAGAGACGTGACGAGACACACTTAGGAACCCAGTTACATTTTAACATCCAATTTTATCATTGATCCGTCAACTTAATTTCGAATACATTACATATAATAATTACTTAATTCGTTACACTTTGCTTCATACTTTTAAGACTTAAAGTTTAAAAGTTAAGGGAGGGACTAAGACGAAGGGGCGCTATGAAAATAAAAGTTTATCCCCACTTTACACATCCCAAACGGAAATCGGAAAACGGAAATCATTTTCTGATTTCCGTTTAAAGGTTTCTAGGAAAACACGTCTGCATATAAAATTGTATTTTGATGCGCTTTAAAATGAGCGAGAAATCGGAGTGAGTAGTGGTGGACAGATGGACAGACAGACAGACTGATGGATATGACGTATCCGGATTCCGATTTCACCATTTCGAAATTCCTAAAAATATGAAGGCCAAAAATTTAAGTCAATAAAGTTTAGTCAAAATTCTTTGTGTTCGATATGAATATTATACTACTAAAGGGGCAAACAAACTAACGGACCACCTAGTGGTAAGCGATTACCGTAGCCTATGGACACTTGCAATACCAGAGGTATCAGTCACCCTTTGCCTCCCTGAGATATCACGATCAAAGATCTCATTTTCCTGTAATTTCACATATTCGGCACATGTGCAAGTAAATATATAATTAAACGCCCAATATTTAGACACATACATAAGCCTGACCCCACAGGCTGTGTCGTGGGTATCAGGAACTACGAGTACCGTGCTACCACAACATCCAGACTCTAAACAAATATCTGCAGAAGATGCAAACATTTGTCCTGTAGCGGGAATCAAACCTGTACTTCTTGCGACGCAGCCGACTACTCGCCCGCCACATAACCGAGGTTGTTGAACCACACACACTGAAACACACTGTAAAATATTATTTTTCAGCGTCGGCTTAACTTTAAGGCGAGTATTTTTTCGAAATCTTTTTTTTTATGTTAGAGGTATCTGTAATCGGATTATCGGAAAAGCGTCGGCGTGTATGTAATGTAATAAAATACTAGCTGGTAATTTAAAAAAATATAAATTGTTACCCTGCTTTATAGAGTGGTCTTGATGATTATATTATGAGTTTTGGAAAACGAGCGTATGGACTATTGACGTCAGTTTAAAGTCGAATGTAACGCAAATCAGAAATTTGCCATTTCGTCATATAAAAAAAACTTTTTATTTACCATAATTTATATAAAACTATTTGCGGACGATTGCAGAAAGTTGTTACTCTACGATTGCAGAGAGTAACCTATTTGCAATCGTTCGCAAATAGGTTACTCTCTGCAATCGTCCGCAAATAGAAATACGTCCAATCAATTTCCAATGCAAATTGAACGTCGTCGGATATAATATTTAAATAAACTTGTCGAACGTCGAAGCGGATTGCCATTTATTTATTGAAATATAAAATACCTTTAGATGTTTCAACAGTAATGCCAGTAATTAATGGCATGCAGCCATTTTGAAAAGGCAATTCTGAAGAAGTATTGATGTTGCTAGCCGTTTGCAATTCTATTATACTTTGGATACATCCGTTCGTTGATTCGTTCATTATAATCGGGAGGTATTAATAAGAATGTTTTGCTGTGACTCACGTTGTATTCAGGATCAAACTTTTAATTGAATTCCGAATATCACCTGGATGTTAGAAATTGAGATACATTCGGAATCAAGGTAGTTTGCTTGTTAGAAAGTAGTCGCTTGCAGGGTAGTTTGCTGTTCGCTTGTAGTTGAGAATAGTTTCAGTAATTTCGTGTTTGCATGTGGAAGCGACTCTGTGTTCCATCTCCTGAAGCCAAACTAAACAAATATTGTAATCTTTACTTATAAAATGAAATAATAGGATAGTGATGAAGTCGTCTTGAGCCCTAAGTTCCATTGCTAAGGTAGGTAGATGTGATAATATAATTAATGCTTTTTAAATATATGTTTTTGTCTTCGGTACCACAGTAGGTACTTTAGTGGGTTACTTTTCTTTATTGTACACATCGAAAATACAGACAAAAAACTTACATATAGGACATATACAAAGTCGAGCTTAAACCTAACAAGAGTTTTTTTCCAACAAACCTTTGAGGATAGGGACAGCAGAAAAATAAAGCTGGTATTGTGGACATAGACAGGTAAATTCTAAGAATATATATCTAGTCAAAGTCAAAGTCATTATAAATATAATATAAACTACCTACCTACCAAGTTTCATTAAGATTGAATAAACAGTCCGGCAGATATCGCCGGACAAACACACATACCTACATACGTCAGATTGCTCAAGTAGACTCAGAGGTATAGTTTCGCTTTGCTGTATATGATACATACCAATATGTATCCAATATTCACGATGAGAGGTACTCTTTTACTCTGAGCTTGAACGTACTTAGCGTACATTTAATTTGTTCTCCTTCATTAATTAGGTCCTCGAACATACGTTATAGTTGGTTTTTGTGTGCTCAACACTGTTATACTGTTTTGCTGTGTGCACATAGGTTATGTTCCAAACCAAATGTAATAAAATAAAAGTGATGTTTGTAGTTGAGCTATAGCGCCAAATAAGCATCAAGGTACATTATCTCGCTTCAATGCTAAAGTTCTAATAATATGGCATAAGTACCTAGTAGCCTGTTTAGATCAATCAATAAAGACAATAAGTTTACACACATAGACACTTTATGGTCAGACAATATTTTGTATTGTGGCAATTATTTCTTGCCATGTTTTTTCTTCTTCTAACTCCCTATAAAACAAATGGAGATAGCGTCTGTGTCTGCCATTGTAGAATTCATATTTTCTCAAAATAAACTGAGTGATGTTACACGCAAGTTTTATTTCATAAACGAGTGTGGTGGTGCTTCGAGTAACAGTCGAAACCAGCGCCGACCCAGTTTTCTTGAAAATGTGTTCGCCGAAGCCAGCCTGCTTGCCATAAAAGTCGCCGCCGCAATTCTGTGGCTACCAGGCCCGCCCGCCGCAATTCCGTTCTATGCAATAATAGAACGAATTATTATTTGTGTTCTAATTTCGTCAATAGTGAATGCGGTTTATGAAATATGGTGGTGCGCGGAGTGTTTTTTTTCTTGGCATACTACCTTAAGCGATATCTATAAAGGTTGTGACTAACATAACGCGATACACACGCTTCAACATAGCCGAGTACAAAGATACTATCCGTAAACTTCGTATTCTTCGGGTCCAATGCAATGCTACCATTACGCGTATCCAGACGTACGTAAACGACCCCATCGGTTTTGCATCTGCAACCGTGGATTTTTTGGAAGCGCGAAAGGAAAAACTCGTCAGTTCGCTCAAAGGTTATGAAGCAGTACTATTGGACATCCTAAGCATCGGCGAAGGTGACTCAGAACATGTTGGTTCATTAGAAGAACAATGTTGCTCGGTACTTGCCAAAATTAATGCCTCTAAAGGTTATGTTTTTCTCTTCTTCTTGGCGTTGACACTTTCGGCATTAGCCATTTTAGTTTTTTAAAATTTATATACCGTATATTAAAATATTAAAATGATAAGGATCAGCGGAGTTTATGAATATAATATATTACAGGTTAACATTATTAGTGCATATGAAAGAAGCTAAGGAAATATATATCAGGAACTAGGGAAGAAAGAAGGATATTAATATTGGTAGGCAGAGGAACATGACAGGAGGCGAGATCGTGAAATAAAGAGGCATGATCATACAATTTGCAGGCAAAGATTATATGATTAAGGTCACCCAATTCATCTCCACAAGCACAATATGGATCAGAAATAACTTTAATGCAGGCAAGATGAGTGCCCCAAACGCATTCGGATTATAACTGTAGTCGCACGTTTACTAAGTTTCATTTTGTTGGAATTGATTTTTGTATGTATTTGTAATATTTTCCTTTAAAATAACCGGAGCCTGTATATCCCAAGAGTTTATGAGATAAACCTTGGGAAGAGGAAGAATGTCATGGGAATAATTTTGATAAGGAAAGATGTCTCCACATTCCATAGCCTCGTTGGCCAATTTGTCAGCATGGATGTTGCCTGTAATACCGCAATGGCTAGGTATCCATGCAAAATGGACTACCAGGCCTCTGTTTAAGAGGGTAGTTTTTAGAACAAAATGTATACCTTGTTAGTGGTTGTAATGAACTAAGTGAGTTACTAAATATAACATTTTTTTAAGATTCATAAGCAAAACATACTCTATCCCTTTAGTGATTCCAAAACATTCACCGGTAAAGACAGAAGTCTCAGAAGGTAATTTATTTTTTTGAACTGTACCATACTGTTTATGAAATATTACTACACCAAAATCACCAGTTTGCAAATGTTTAGAGGCATCAGTATAGATTTGAATCCAACCATACCATCGTTCATAAATTATTAATTTAGAATAAATGTTAGAATGAGCGAGCGTCCTTGCGACTAATATTCAAGTCAAAATAAATATTAGGAGGTAGTTCTCTAAAGGATATTGAAAAAAAAAAAACGTCTCAGAATGCCATAATAACTTGTAAATTGCCAAATATTGACATAACCCCATTTGATGAGAAATATTTTACTAAGTTTAAACCATTTTATGATTTGTTGTAATGTTCAAAACTTGTTCTATTTGAGAAAATATGTAACGGATGATGTTTTGGAAGTAATTTTCAACTTACCGCTGTTAAATCAATCTTACAAGGAAGCATTAGACTTGTTGGAAAAGCGCTTTAATAACATATAGATGTTTTACTAGATTTGCCTACAATAAAAAAGGGAACTGCAGCCTCTATAAGATCATTTGTGTCCGAAGTGCAGCAACAATTATATGCTTTAAAAAATCTGGAACAGCCTATAGATAAATGTGACATGCTATTGATTTCGATTCTGACAAGAAAATTAGATCAAGTAACAAATCTTGCTTAATTCATCGTGCAAATCGTGCTTCCTGAGGATGACGGTATTACCACCGAAGCATTGAAAATAGGTTCGCCTATACTGCTAGGCATCAAAATCGGTGACAAAAGGCTTACAAACTTACGTTTTGCTGATGGCATCGTGCTTTTTACTCCATCTGCACTAGAACTCCAATAAATGCTCCAAGATCTGAGCAGGCAGATCTGAATCTTGAGGTGGGACTGGCCATGAATATGTCGAAGACTCAGGTCATGACAAACAGTTTTAAACGAAGAGTTGAAGTCGATGGGCAGGTTATACAGTATGTCGATGAGTATATCTACTTGGGCCAGATAGTCTCCTTCCAGAACAAGACAGTGAAATTAATCGTCGCATTGAAAACGCTTGAATGAGCTACTGGTCTATGAAGCAGCTGATTAAGGTTTCTCTTCCACTTACACTAAAGCGAAAACTCATTGACATATGTATCATGCCCATCTTAACCAACGGAGCTGAGACTTGGTCCTTGACCGAAGCACAAAAGTCCCAACTCCAGATTTGCTAAAGTGCGATGGAGAGAAGTATTCTAGGAGTCAAATGAACCGATAGAATAAGAAACACCGACCTACGTGCTAAAACTGGCATAACTGATGTAGGCATGAATACTGCTCGCTGAAGTGGGATTGGGCAGGTCATGTGACTCGAATGCATCCAGATCATTGGGCAAATCTAGTTACTGAGTGGGTGCCGAATAACGGATGACGTCGCCGCGGAAGACCAAGAAAAAGATGGCGAGACGACCTTGACAAATTCAGACATAGAAGAAAAAAGGGAAGACCTTTGCCCAGCAGTCGTGCTTATCAATATAGTACCCGATGAACAGTTTCTATACTGGATCAATTTTCCTAATAAGCAAATGGGCAATATTACTGTTAATAGGTGTGTCAGTAATAAATATATTTCTGCAGTAGAGTTGGTAGGATATTCTGATGCATCAACAAAATCTTTTGGCAGCTCTCTCTACTTGAGAACTTTAAAAAATGATGGTTAAGTGCAAACAGACTTGCTATGTTCTAAATCTCGTATAGCTCCATTAAATACAAGTCTGACATTTCTCCAACTTGAGCTCAATAGTGCTCTCCTTTTGGCCCAACTGGTAAATAGAGTTGGTAGAGTCCTGATGGGTATATATTCCCTGATAGAGTCATAGAATCGCAGATAGTACTATGTTGGATCAAGCCAGGCCATGTAAAGTCAAATGTTTATGTCAATAATAGAGTTAAGCAAATCATAGAGCTGACGGAAAAAAAACAATGGGGGTTTGTAATTTTAAAGTATCAGGGATGCTGTTTATGGGTTTTGTTTCCAAAACTATTTGAAATTCCGGATTGAAATTTCCCAGCCTTTCCCCCGAGTTTGTAGTTCTGTGGAAGGCAGGAGTCAAGAGTGTGTAAGCAAGTACCATTTAAAGAGAGTAGTAGGGAACCTATGTTGAACATATGAAGAGCTCAATACAAATCAAAGGAGTCTTAAATTCAAGGCCTCTACTTTTGGCAAGATACCCTGAAGTTTATTTAACAATGTTTCGGTCAATCGTTTAAAATTCTGGAATCTTTATACTAAACTTAAACAAGATTTTAGGAAACTTCCAAAGCTGTCCCAAATGGAAATATCCTCAGCCAAACCTCAAAGAAGGTGATTTGGTTATTGTAAAGACTTTAACACTGTTCCATTAGAGTATAATATGACCCGTATTGTAAAAACATATCCAGGTCTATATGGTATAGTACGAGCAGCTGATGTACAAAGTATATCGAAGGTCAATCAAACGACTGTGTCAATTACACATCACTTTATGGTCAGTCAATATTTTGTATTGTGGCAATTATTTCTTGCCATATTTTTTCTTCTTCTAATTTCCTGTAATACAAATGGCGATAGCGTCTGTGTTTGCCATTGTAGAATTTATATTTTCTCATAATAAACTGAGTAAAGTTACCTACACAAGTTTTAATTCATACATAGCCTATATTATGGTACTGTAGGGTATATTTTTTATATTCAAAATAATTCCAAATCTATCCAGCCACTAAATCAAATCAAAAAGTTTTTTATTGAAATAACATAATCAGTTCCACAATTACATAATTATGGCTCAGCCGTTTCTGATAATATTGCAAATAACGTCCAAACATTCATACTTTGGCATTTATAATATTACTCGTAGTAGAGTAATCGGATCTATTAACATTGTCGAGACAGATTTGAAATGGATATTTGTCAAAGGAAGGAATATAACAAATACTGTCCAAGAGATGGGAGCCATTATTCTCTTTCACATGAATGATTTACTAGGCCACATTGTCCGAAATAATGGACCACTGACACCTGCTAATATTACATAAACTGTGACAAATGTATAGTTACAAAAGCCATAATCAAGAAGTGAACAGTTAACAGATTGACATTTCAAAGAACTAGATAATCAATTTGTAATCATCAAGTAATGTAAATAAATCATTTTTATAATAATAGAAACGAAACAATTGATCCCTTAAGTGAAGTAATTAAAACTAAGCTTACCAATAATTTCAAACATAAATTCCATATTAAAATCTCAACTTCACTCAAGAAACACAGCTAAAGTTATAAACTCATTTGGATTTTCCAATTCATTTGGAATTATTAACTGGACGAAAACATAATTGGAAGAACATGCTAATTAGCATTAAGGTTGCCTATGTACTTGTTTTATCTTGTGCAATAAAGCGTTTTCTATCTATCTATCTATAATTAAAGAAACTGCAACGCATTATAAATGATACAATGACGAAACACCGAAAATATCAAAAACAAAATTTACCGCGAGTAGAGGGAGGGGTAAAATAAACATACGTAATTTACACAACCGGAAAATACCTACACTACGGACATACTTTCACGACAAAACCGAAACATCTACTCTCCACAAGGCAGTAGTTGAATTGGATCAAAAACTTACACCACTTAACCTGCAGGATCGTAACAAGCAGAAAAATTAAGAACTAACTGACAGACAGACTTTAATTTCCGAGTGGACCCTTAAGTCTCATCACGGGAGATATCGGAATTATTTGAGACAACCCACATGCATGCACCAAAAATGTATATTTTATTTAGTAGTATATCAATCAGATAATTCCCATAACCAACTCCGTATTATAAATACTCCTCCGAAACTGTATTGGAAAACTCTATTTTAACAGAGCCATCCTAACAGACACGACCACACGCTATAATAGACCGGACCTAATACTCATTGACAAAACATATAAAACAACACTTTTTATAGATATAGCCATTCTCAAGACACATAATTTTCAAAACACAATAGCGGAAAAACTTTCAAAGTATGTTGACCTGAAAAACGAAATAACCAGAATGTGGAGGTTAGAGAAGGTTCTCGGTTTGCCCAAACACACATTTGCCCTTTTACAAAAAGCAGTACTGAACACTTGCAGGTTCATGCGAAAATTCAAAACTGATTTTCCCATCAATATGCAGGCATCAAGTTCTAATTTCATTTAATTTCACCAGGCTCACTGATGTGCGCTTGGCTTGCAATTTTGTCGCAGATGAGCTGAGAAAAATCTACACCATTATAATAATAATACTTCACACCTAGCCCCAAAGTAAACAGAGCTTGTGTTATGGGAACTACATTATTTATATACTACTACGTATACATTTTTTGGTGCTACTTAATCCTCTTAAACTCCATAGGATTAAGTTTAGTTTTTTTTAACCGTCTGTCTTAGTTTAAAAGTGACTTAAAAGTGTTGGCATAAAAACGAAATTTTATACCATTTTTTTGTTAGTTAACCATTAATTAATGAATTGTTTGTTGACGATCAGTATAATAATATGCGTTATGCCAAATGCATATACGTGTTGTTTGTCGTTTATCTTCGAAATAGCTTATCCGATTGTAATGCGGTTTTGCAATCAGTTTGTATTTGTGTCATACAAATTCAAACTGATTGCAAAACCGCATAGTTAAGGCAATGATTAGTTAAAACATGTTGGGTGTTTGTTAAATATTGAAAAAATGCAAACTTGCCTTTGCGTGAACCCACATTAAAAACGCTTATGGCTAATAATAATTAATAAAAATTTATTTGACTTTGACTTTGAAAAGGCACTCATTGCATGAATCACGTGTCTTTTGGTCCAATGCCAAAAATAAAGGTATGTATTTTGCATTGGACCACAAGACACATCCAGCCGAGGTTCGTCAAAAATAAAACCTATACCTAAAATAAAGAATAACGCAGCGTGATTAGTTACCGGCCGAAACGATGATATTCACCTAAATTTAAAATTAATTTATTTCATCATTATTATCAGCTCGTAGTAATCCACTGCTGGGCAAAAGTCTCCTCTAACGCCACTTCTATCTGTACTGGGTCTTTCTCAGTCAGGACTTGCCTAGAACGGCAACAATGACGTCCGTTCACTCAGCTGTCTGCCAAGTCCCTTTGTTAAGTCTCTCGTCCACCACTCAACACCAAACCTTGCCAAGTGTCCTGTCCAGTTACACTTGAGTTTTGCAATACGGTCTCTTACATTCGTTCTACCTTCTGATAGAATATGATTTAAAAAGATCATTAAAAATATATTAATGCTGTGTGAAAAATGTTCACATATAATACCACAAGAGCTTCAAAATTATCGGGTATTTCCCGATAGGTTCGTTGCAAACAAATGAAGGAGTCAAGTTTTTCAGGTTAAAAAATCACGAGCGCGAAGCGCGACGAGCGCGAAGCGCGACGAGCGCGAAGCGCGAGTGATTTTTCCTGAAAAACTTGACGACTTTATTTGTTTGCAGGGAACCTTGAGGGAAATGCCAGATAATTTTGAAGCTCGTGTGGTATTCAGGGGATTATTTTTCCGTCCCAAATGTCGGCCAATAGAATTGCACCATTCGACGTCACGTGGTACAACCGAGAAAATTTTCAAAAAATTATCAGTATAATACCATGTAGGTTGTACCACGTGACGTCGAATGGTGCAATTCTATTGGTCGATATTTGGGTCGGAAAAATAATCAGTATTATTTATTTATAGTATATCAGTCATATAATTCCCATAACACAAGCTCAGCTTATTTTGGGGCTAGGTAATGCTGAGTGAAAATATCCAGCATTATTATTATTATTATTATAACTAGAAATGTTATTAAATGCTCCTGTGGTAGTTAAATTAATTTGCCATGGTTTGATATGCTTCTATATATTTTTTGTTAATATTTACATATTTTACATATCGAACACTCCCCCGTGACAAATATTTGCAGATCATACAAACTTTTGCGGGAATCGAACCCGCAAACTTCTGCATCTCAGGTGGGCCTTTGCCCACTGCACCACAGAGGTCATCAAACCTAGTTTTGAAGATGAACTACGATTATTGGCGTTATGTACTTTCGCAATACACACCTCAATATTTGCTAGTGAAATTTAAAACTAATCGCTCCAACTGATCCAGTGGGATCTAGCCTTTCTGTTCGTTCTGTTGGTAATCCTTCGGAATGAAATTGGTATTGGTCAGTGTATGCACACACAGTAATATCATTTATTCACCTTCGGAACACAGGGAACACTTGGTTTTGTTGCTAAGGTACATAATTTTCTTTGGCAGCTGCACATAGGCCTTGTCACATCTATATAAATAAAAATCAATTGCCGCATGTATGAAAGATCATCACTTAAAAACAGCTCGACCGATTTGGTTCATGCAAGGTATGTATAAAATGCAATTTTTAGAAAATCTACCAGATTAGTTGGAAATTTGGATCAATAGATGTTAATAATCGTTAAATTGAAAAATTACCATACTAGTTTTTGAGATGAAACTATAAACAAACTGAAACAAATCATGATCAATCAGTCAATTTCAAGGTTTATGACATTATTTAAATTGCTAACAAAATCCTCGTTCATTAACGACTGCAAAGAGGCGTTGTCAATGTAACTGGAAATAAGTAATGCAGTTCGATTTAACCAATAAACTAAATTTATTTTAAAAATATTGTAATGTCAGACAAAGTCCATAAAAAATAAAAAGGTACCCATGTACCTTGAGATACTTCTGTCTTGATTATAGAGCAAAGAAATCTCTTTCAGCAAGAAGTCCGCCAAGTGTAATTTCTAATTTTTTGGTATCGTATATACATCTGTATACATCTCGTGTAGTTATATGTATACATCTGTATTTTTGTGTGCGTCTATGGTAAATCGCTCTAAAGATGTTTACCACAGACGAAAGCCTTACTAAGCATGTCGACTGTCATCCAGCTAGGGTAATAAAATATGCGCCATGATAATAAAATTACCGTACACGCCTCCGCCCCGCAAAACCCTCAAAGCGGACGGATTACGGGATGAAAATACTGGAGCAAATATAAATATTGTATTTTATAAACAATTTTGTCGAAAACATACTTTATACCGCAAAAATAAGAATTTGTGTTTCCTGATTGCGACAGTTTCTTTAAGAAAAATGTTTACATAGAATTATAATCTTAAGGTGAAATCGTTGAAATAACTTGATGAAAGTTTTAGGATACGAATAATTAACAGTATTTTTTTAAACTCAATTTTTTTGAAATCTTATTTCGAAACGAAATGTTTTTATAAAATTTTAACATTGATATAACAATTGTATGGTTTTCGCATTGTTTTCCTCTTCAAGTTCTGGGTAGAGACTTCAGTACTTATTTACGTTTGACGTAGCTTACGTTTTTGCATGTTTTTGCAATATTTTGCAAGAATTTACGATTTAAGAAGCATTATTGTTAACTCTTACTTTTGTTTTTGAACTTGCAGATGTTTTGATGCCAACAGTATAAATTGGAATAAATATTAATGGGCAAAATTCTGCTCATTTGCAAATAACTGAACTGAAAAAAAAGACTTAGAACGGCAATGCTGCCAACTTATAAATAACTAAACTTCAAAAAAGTAGACCCATTTGAATAATATATAGTAGGTACAGGTAAATTAGGACATTGATCACTTAAAAAATATTATAGATGATGACCTCCAGCAATGAAGTTTATTTTTATATTTTTATATCTTTATATTGACTTTGACTTTGACATTTTTCAAATATCAGCTATAAATGGTCCAACTTTTCTCGACAATGTTCAAATCTCCCTGGGGAATTCATAAAAGGAAAGAAAAGTTTTCATGAAATTTACAGCGAAAAGTATTTAGTGTTCTATTTGCACAGTTGCTGACCTTCACCACATTTTTATGACAGCTGACAACCAGCTTTTGTTGATTGTAAAACATCTACATCTACTTTTAGGTATAACCAATATCTTTACATTGTTTGTGCCAAAATAACGTTTATACTTTTCTTTTAAAATTATGTGTAAAAGTCATGCAGATGATTACTTAAATTCAGTAAATTGTTCGAAGAAATGCATTCAATAAAACCACCCGATTTTAATACACCTGATAGAAATAATAATAGGTACATTTATTTCAGGCAACACAGTAATATACACAAACTCAAGGCCCGTAGCATAAATACCTTAAAACTAAAATACATACTATTCTGTCAAGAAAGTACCAGGAAAAGATCAATAATACACAAAATGTTAGTTATTCATCTAAATTTATTTTATCGCCTTCAAAGTATGCTCCTTCAGAAACGATACACTTAATAATCCAATCATCAAAACATTTTTTAAACGCTT
This sequence comes from Perizoma affinitatum, assembly GCA_961405105.1. NCBI lineage: Eukaryota > Metazoa > Arthropoda > Insecta > Lepidoptera > Geometridae > Perizoma > Perizoma affinitatum. The sequence continues at coordinate 3,289,236 of OY560185.1, read as the reverse complement.
TTTCCGGAATTGAGACCAGTTCTCGTCGCGAATTTTCCTTTATGTCTTCTACCGAATGAAAACGTGTGCCACGAAGTGGTAATTTGAGTTTAGGAAAAAGGAAGAAGTCGGCTGGAGCCATATCTGGTGAATAAGGTGGTTGCTCGATAGTATTTGTTGAGTTTTTGGTCAAAAATTCGTTTATAATTGAATGAATTGAATGGCCTTATGCGAAGGCGCATTATCATGATGCAAAATTCAAAATATTCTTTCCACAAATCTGGCCTTTTTCGCCGAATTTGCTCTCTTAAACGCCGCATAACGCTCAAATAAGATTCTTTATTTACCGTTTCACCTTCCGGCAAGAATTCCGAGTGCACAAAACCTCGATAGTCAAAGAAAACAGTCAACATGACTTTAACTTTTGATCGACTTTGGCGTGTTTTTTTCGGTTTCGGTTCAGTTGGGAGGCGCCACTCCGAAGCCTGTTGACTAGTCTGCATGTCAAACTCGTAAACCCACGTCTCGTCACCAGTAACAATGCGTTTCATGAATGTTGGGTCGGAATTGACTCGTTCTAGCATGTCCTCAGCGACTCTTATGCGATTGAGTTTTTGGAGAAAATTCAGGTCTTTTGGGACTAGTACTAGCTTCAGCAACATGTTTCATACCCAAGTGATTATTTAAAATGGTGCGGATCGACTCGTGAGACACAGAAAGTTCAGCGGCTATCTCTCTCAAATTTGAATGAGGATTTTAAGTCACTAATTCCTTTACTTTTGCGACGTTAACTTCAGTTGAAGATGTTGATGGCCTACCAGAGCGAGGCAAGTCTTCTATCACATCTCGACCGCTTTTAAACGTTTTGTACCACTCATAAGCACGTGTTTTTAATAGAGTCGGTTCACTGTAAGCCTTCTGTAACATTTTCAGTGACTCCGAATACGAAATTCCCTTGGCGATGCAAAATTTAAGACAAACTCTTTGTTCGATATTTTTGTCCATAGTGAAATTCGCAGTACACACTCGATATGATCTAACTAAAAACAGCACTATAATAAATATAAACAACAGATGCAACTCAAAATCCGCGTTAAAATGGAAAACAGTTGTGCCAATCAACTCTTAATCGAAGAAACGAATAAGCAAATACACTAGAATCATGAATAGTCCTGACCCTACACAAGAATACACTAGAATGCCTTGTCAAGAATTACGAGTACCGTGGCATACTTACACGCCACCGCGCCACCATTGTTGTCTTTTAAAATACTAAAGCTCGATATTATTAATTGGCAAATAGAACAAGGCTGACGTTCCGCACCGGGTAAAAAATATGGCTATTAATTGAACCAACGAACAACCATCGCTAAATGAGCGGCCATAGCGCTGCGGTCCAACTCTCATGATACAAATTGTTAAATTCAAGTTCCGATCATAACAAAATTGACTTCTGCTCACTTAAAATTTATTTATAGAGAAACGTGAAAATTGAGGTTACAAGCTGATCGAAGGTAAATAAATAATAATGAGAAAATTGGCTTAAGGAAACAGTGCGTTGATTTTTAAAATACACAGATTAGAGTATTAGCACTTTCTAAAGTAGCTTAAAAAAAGATATTTTAGAAAGTGATACTAATACCATGACGGCGATGTAGAAGCAGTTGATATATGCTCGCCAAAACCTTCATTTAAAATTCACTACTAAATTAATTTCTTCACTATTCGACGTAACCAATTATAGTGCAAAAAAAAATCTTTCTATCACATCCTGATGGCTCGCTCAGTTCGAAGCGTATAGTGTCTTTTTGTACAAAACCCCTATTCGGGAAAAATATAGTTTCAGCAGCTACAGTGGTGTCCTCTCTCTATTTTTTTCACTTTTTGCCCTAAAGTAAGAACAATGAGTAGTATTTTGTTGAAACTGCCTAATTTTGACAGTTCGTAAACAATCTACATAGAAAAATAATACTGTTTTCTACCTATAGTGATAGGACTACAGGTAGAATACAGGTTAGTTTATTAATTAACTAATTTAATTTACTACTTTGATTATAAATTAAATGTTGTTGCATGTAATTTAAATAGTAATAAATAATTAAAAATAATATTGATAAACCGTGTCTCGCAACGTCTTGGACAAAGCGATGCTGACGTCGTTCAGTGAAGATCTGTAAATCGTGTCGTGGCGGGCGCATTCGGTTGACTGTGTCCAGTGACTTTTTGTTAAAGCTCTAAGCCAACCCAAATAACTGTAAAGCCAAAGCTTTGAGCTTTCTCTACAACAAATACAATCATCTGTTCCCTAAGTCCTGGTTGTTTTGACATGTTCTAGCCTTGTGACTGTTACATGCCTCCTTATTAAACTAACAAATAATAGCAATGGGGAACGACTTATTTTGAGAGGCCTAAGTTTTTTTGAGAGGTAATCGGAGTTTGAACCCAACTTAGCATGTTCCACTGGAGGCAGCCTGAGTAACAATATGCCTTCACCTTAGCTCGTTTGAAATTAACCTAGCTAAGTTGAGCTATCTATAGATCGTTTGTAACGGTCTTTAGATAGCTAGCTGTTTCATCTGTATTTTTTGTACATAGTTTTATGAATACATGTATTATCAGCTAAGTTTAAAGTGCCTCCATCTAAGCTAAGTTTAAAAATTTGAGAGTTAAACCCTTCTTGAGGGTAAATATCGAGTCTACACGTAAATGACCGTCACCACGACAAGTTATTTGAAGCTCTTACCTATTTTGCCATAAAAGGTTGCTTGTTTGTCTGCTAACGGTTTTCCCCCGTTAAGTCTCAGGATCGAAAACGCGCGAGTGAAACTCTAATTGCAAGCGTCTGTATTCTACGCTTACCTTAGGACATATCCTTGTTTGCCACAATCATTTATTAAAAAAACTTGTGACAAAATGCCAAAAACATAAACCTGGCTTTCGAGATCTATAAATAAATATAAAAGACATGTAAACACGAGACCGAAGCCCAGAGTAATTTAAAACTTGCGCATCAAAAAACATCTGCTACCAAAGACGGAAATTTGTAACCTGTAATGCAAGTTTTCTGTGTATTTAAAATTTTTATCTTAAAATTGTAAAGTTTGCGGATAAACCTCACTATATTTTTTACTCAAAAACGGAATATTTACCATGATTTGTGAGTTCAGTTCCTCCAGTGATCATGGTAGAAAAATTCAAACTCACAAATCATGGTAAATATCCCGATATATTTGTAAAAATTATGTTCATAACCACTACTAGCTAGTGCAATTACTAGCGTCCACATGAAAACTCTACCAAATCCACATATTCTTTGCAAACAATTTCAAGAACTTGTCGGTTACTAGAACGGACAAACATTTAACAAAAGCATCGCGTTCGGCAGCTCTTTGTCCTTACTGCAGGTCTTAAGGTAAACCGAAGTATGAGGTCTCGCTCTGACTACGATGACATAATGAACAGACGTACGTACAAGCCCCTTTACCTTGCACTCATTCTCTAATGGCCAGACGTAGTCCTGCTTCCTCACTTTCTCACACCTAAAATATATTGTGCAACAAACATGTTGACATTAAAGAAAGCATAGAAATATGTTTAAAATCATACAGAATTGGATGTTGATCTTATCATACGATAACACAGAAGATCTTATTTAAATCACTACCACACACATGCCCTCACACCCTCTACTTCTCACACACACACACACCACACATACACACTCCACTGTCATACATCACGCTCTTCATCACTTTCCAATGCGTCACATATGTCCTAATTCCTCTGTATTATTTATATGAAAATAGAACTAAAATCACCAGTAATACAATCTTCAGTTTAGCAGTGTCATCTTTCTGTAAGTACTCTCTTAATACCCAAGATACAAGCTTGCGCTTAGTTTGGGTCTTATTACTTGGGTCTTGATTGGGTGTTATTCACTTAGAATCTGAATATTCTGTATGCATTGTGAATTTGTATTCTTAATCTTTGGTATTAAACAAAATTAATTATTTATTTATAGCTAAATCTCTGTGGAGTTTTGAATCTCTATGCACTGGAGTTTTCTTTGAAATTTTAATTAAACGTGATGGAATTTTAGGTCAACTACTGATTATTTCCTAAAATGGTACCACATTTCAATTCAATATTACTGTGTTCTCTACCTTTATATTCGACAATCAATAAGTGCACGATGCAACAACAGAGGTCGAAAAGCAAAAGAAGCGTCTTCTAGGTATTATGTCGTAGATACACTGCTACGTAAATTATATGCTACGTCGTAGACACAGCACGTCTACTAGATCTATGTCGTAAGCACACTGCTACGTAGACTCTATGATGTAGTCTCCATAATTCCAGAGAGTCAAAAAGCTGAACAAATTATCCAGATTTCCATTAAAAAAATACGATTAGGTAACTAAAACGACAAGTTGTAAAAAATAACTCAGTTCTTATTGCATTGCAATGCAAACTTCTTTCACTTTGTGTATTTCACACACTTAATATATGGACACAATGTAAGTTTCATACCTACATATAAATAATCTGAGTTTTAGATCACTGAATCATACTCTTAGACATAATTTTAAAGTCATTTCCTCTTAGTAAAAGTGTAAAATGTCCACGTTTCGCATAGAGCATTTTACGTGAAACGTTGCAAGCCCATTGCCGCTTATTGGAACACTAATCGATGCCACATGCCTTCAAATTTGATTGTAGGGCGTACCGGTTCTTCACGATATTTATCTTCATCATTTATTGCACGTGTTAATACGCAATAATATTATTTTCATTTGTGCACGTCCGGCTTTGCACCAACGACCTTCGGATCGGAGGTCGGATCACTAGGCCAGCATGGGTGCGCGCGAGAATCCAGCAAATTTTAAATTCACTTAATTATTTATTGGATTGGAATAGAATAGAATAGAACAGAATAAGGTTATTTGACACACTCAACAACACCGTATACATAAGTATTTACAATTTACACACATCATGTGGGTATGTAAGCATCTATGTAGGTAGTTTGTACTCTATGTACAAACTACATAGATGTAGAGTTAAAAAAAAAACTACATATGTATGTACAGTTGCCATTGACTACTCGCTCCAAGTGTGAACTTGTATTTAAACGTGAGGGAATAAATGAGGGGAATAAAAGCCTTTGACAGTGAGAAAAGGAAACCTCCCCGAGCGTGCGGAATCTCGTTTAGTAGTTATTAGGTAATGTGTCAGCTGTTTGTAATTAGTTGAGGAACACTTCGGGCTAAGGATCTGCTTTTCATTAAAGCTTTTGATAGTGGTTTTATGCTGGTTTCCATTTTGAAAGAGCTTGTGTTATTTTTATATCTCTAGTGTAACGCCGCTCAAAGGGTGGAATTTCCCTAGAGAAAAATATTGTGTATTTTTCCATTTAAAAAAATTAGCTGAAACAGGCACTGTTCTTGAAATGAAAGAGAAATATCAATGGAAGTCCCATCCCATGTCACTATTACAAGAACTGTTTGGGAGTGGATATGAACAATCATATCCACTAGCAATCATTAGCAAGGGGTAGAATGAGTGAAGGTCTAACTTAAGTACCCACTTATTAACAATTCATAGTTACAAGAAAATCACACCTACTTTCATAATGGCTCATTGGCCACTCAGGCCAGATAGTTTGTTTCATAAACAGGTAAAATAAATATAATAGTATTAAAATATAGATAGGTAATTACGTCGAGGAGGAAGTCACGTTTCTCAGCTTCGCCTACTTATTAACGTAGCTACTGACGCCAAAGCAGCTACGATTCCCAGATGCTTACCAGCCACTCCCAGTTAAAGGAAACATTCGTAGTACGTTATATATTGTTTAAGGTAGAGCTAGATAGCGACATAGAAACCACTCCACTCGACTTACTGAGCAAACCTTACAAGATTTATTTTTTGTAACTAGGTTTACGCAATTATGATCACGTTTCTAAGTTTTGCTACTCAACTTGTTGCCCATAGCCTTCGCTGGAATACTCATGTCTTAAATCTGTTGTATAACATTATTTTCAATTTACCACCGTGTTGGGCTAGTGGGTGATATCCCGACTTCTGATCCGGAGGTCGTGGGTTCGAACCCGGTCGTGCACCAATGTTTTCTTCCACTCGAAAAATGTATGTGCGTATTAACACGTGCTCAAAACGGTGAAGGAAATCATCGTGAGGAAACTGGCATGCCCTAGAACTAAAAATTCGAAGACATGTGCCAACAGTTATTGTTCCAATTAGGCGGCAATGGGCTTGCAATCTGTCACGTGGAATGTTAACTTGCAAACCGCGGGCATGTATCAAATGTAATGTTTGGACGTGCCTCTGACTAGGCTTTGTTGGTATCCTCAAATATTTACTCACTGGGACCACCATGGGTGAGCGTGTTTGTTTGCTTGTTTTATTTTTTCAATCCCTCCACACCTTCCTATCTCAAAGAACGTTTCGAATATATTCATCTCTCTCATGCTCGACCCCTGCGCTCTTCTGAAACTATCCAACCTTCGACACCTGTTCACAACTCCTTCTAATATGATAACACCTTTACAGTACAGGCTGTTCGTCTATGTAATGAATTGCCAGTTAGTATGAGACGTACGAAATCACTACCTATTATAAAATACTTAGTCAAGGAACACTACTTATCCTCGAGTCGCTAACTGTTGCCTGTTTCTGGCATACTTAAGTATGTATTATTAATAATAGTATGTATGTTTTATGATGTGTAGTAAGTAATTATGTAGGTAAAATAATAATATAGTGTTATCATAGTAAGTGGTACACCACTTACAAACCCCTTGTAATCTTTCGTACAGTACGTTCCATCCAAAGATTGTCTGGTAGAGATCGCTAATTAGCGATAAGACGCCCATCGTACAACATTGTTAAAGTTTGTACTATTTATTTAAGCTGAAATATTTGGTGTGCAATTATGTATTTTCTATCTTCTATATATCTATGTATTTATCAATAAGATAAGATAAAGTTTAAATAAGTTTAAGTATACAGTTTGGTACTATTTAAATAACACAAGTATGTACGTAGTCATAACTTAATTATACGCAAAGGAGCGCTGTTCCCCGCACTAAGTCTCAAAGAGCCTGCGCAGTAAGTTCACAGAAACTCACCTTAAACTCTACATAATGAGTAATATCACTGCTACTAATTATAAACGTGAAAGTTTGTGAGGATGGATGTTTGTTACTCTTTCACGCAAAAACTACTGAACGGATTTTGATAAAAGTTTACAGTTTAGCTTATACATCAAAATAACACAAAGGCTACTTTTTATCCGGGTACAATGTGGGCGAAGCCGTGGGCAGAAGCTTGTACATATAAATAAACATAATGAATAAGTATAGCGAACATATACTAATGTTCAAACAGATTTCAGATCACAGGTTTCATTTATATCACCATATAAATACCGTTTACAAATATAGTTTTAAATTACATAAAACTATCGATGTAACCATATCAATAAATGTGACCAAATTCAATAAAACTCACATAAATCATGTCAATTATCTCGTATTTACGTAGAACCGACCTACGAGTACGTAGGTATCTTACCTACCCCCGTTCCCTGAGACGATAAACTCCAAATACTACTCAGATACAGTCGTAAGCGACAATATTTATACAATCATGTTTTTCAAAATAATGTTCTTGTGCCAAATGTCACATTAAATAAACAGTCTAGTGATTTTGGCACAAAATGTTTGTTTTATAGTATTAGAGATGTCGCTGTCTTATCTTAATAATGTCTTATAAATGTAACAGTAACTTGGTTAAAAAAAATAGAAAGTTTAATATTGTGACATTATATTGAAAAAAATTGATGTTATCAATTGTACCTGCGTTTCGCTGTCTTCCCAATCAGGGGGACAAATACCTCGCGCTTAGTTTTCCTTTCACGCTAACACAAATACGTCAATTAAAAGCTTTGCTTTCACGTGACATCTCCACAGTATTGTCCTTTCCATACAATTAAATCATTCCACAGGCGTTAACGTCAACAGAAAGTGGTATTTGTCTAGACCCCCCTCAGATGTTTACGTTGAGAACGAGCATTGTTTACTCAATTATTATGCAAGACGAACTAATTATGCATGGGTCATAGACAGGTTCATAGTCACTCACACGTTAAACACGCTGTAATTATATGTATGAATATCAAGATTATTCATACCCATAATGACAGCCTAATCTTAAGGTAGGTTGTTAGTTACGCATGACCGACCATGCCTCGAAAGCTATTGTAAGTGTCTGCACAAGAAGGTTTACAAGAATAGGTAGGTATAAATTTACTTTTCTTCGAGCCAATTATAGAAAACTTTTTTTGCAATGGGGTGTTTTACCGATTCAGCGCAGCATAATCCAAAAGTTAGTAAATTTAGCGAGTAGAATTACGGATAAATGGATTAATTCTGTATTAGTAGGGCATAGTCTCTGCTATCACAGTCATGGATCCATGTCGGAGGCCTTCTGGCGGTATAGCACTACGTTTACTTAGTTAGCCCGAACGTACGATCAGCAATTTATATGGCCATAACTTTACATCACGGTAGACATAAAACTCATAATACACGTGCCCGATGGTCAGACGACATTATGAAGGTGACGTGCAATAGTTCACCTCTGTTTTCCATTTAAACAGAAACGCAGACAGTGGACACGGTGGTAGAATATGAGGAGCTGCGAAGCGTACCAATATCGGAGCGGACGGCGGCCGAGACGGAGGCGGCCCATGAGCTGTTGTCTCTCGCCGCCGGCGTGCCCCCCCTGCCACCACTCCCGACCCCCACGCCCCCCACGGCCCCCTCGCCTCCCTCGCCTGCTACCGTCATCACCGTGCTGCCCGCCGAGCCCGTACTCCCCGTTTACACCTACACCCTCCAGCCAACCACCATATTTTTCGTGTCCAACGAACACCAAGAGCCGATATACCATGCACTCCAAACCATCCCGTTACAACAGGTATGTTAACTTAATGTTTACGATCCCTAGGTTAGAACAAAAAAAGTCACGAGCTGGTGAAATGACGCGGTAGGTTGGGGCCGAGGGCGGCAGTATCACAGCTAATATATAATGAATAAACACACAAAAGACATAAATAATGGCCCATCCGGCTACTCACCTTCCGCGTTATCGTCGTCCATAGATCAGATTGGTTAAGCAAATTGGCGAGTTAAAAGGTAGTAGATTTCAAAATTAATATACTTCTTAATGCTCATTTTTCGAGGTCAGTCTGAATTCTAGTGCTGGATGGTGGCTATGAAAATGTGGTTCACTGATATTCAAAGTCTGAGTAGATACATCTTTTTGTAATAAAAATATTTGTCGTAACACGTCTATATAGGTTTCAGTCATCTTGTTTTGGACCTGAGATCAATTAAGATATCAAAATAATATGAATTTAATTAACAGTCGATGTGGGGAGTGAAACGGCTAAACTCATGTAGCGTTGGACAAATTACGTTAGCCGGCCACTGCATGCACTTTACGTCAGCGTCTAATACAAATTACACATTTATCTTATGGTAAAGATATAGGTAAAAAATATAAAAGTACCCTCGTACTTTTTAAGTCTTTAAAAAAAGTATAGAACACAAGTGATATTTAACTATGACGGATAATTATGCCGTTTGAAACATCTTTACAAATCTGCCAATGTGCAAAACCTGTTTCATTGAACTAAAAGAAAACAATTAAAGTTTTTCGTTACATCTATATCCTAGTTATTGCCTCAGTATTCCCGCCTTTTATAACAATAAAAGTGGAAGTTTGATTAGATTATTTCAATAAATAAAATCCTATTGACTTCGGCTTTGCGCCTATGTTTACAGTGCCTATGCAGCCAACGTCTTTGTACCTTTTCTTTGTGCATGTGTGTAGCCATGTAAGTCATGACAGCTCATGTTCTCAAGCCTGCGAATTATTTCTCAATTTAAAAATTGATAGTAAATTGTAAATGTTTTGTATCTCGTATGAATGGGGCCTTAATTAAATAGCCTATGGTACTTGTCATTTTGACCACTCTAGTTTAGCCACCAGCCAGCATCAGTGTTCGACAAGCCTTCTTCGCTGGTATTTAATTGCATGGTGAGTATGTGTGTCACTGTGAGTTGTGTGGTTGACTACTAGACTGTTTGGTAGAATTTTTAGGTCACGAAATCATCATCAGTATGCATCAACGTGCATAATACTTCCACCACATTTTATGATCATAAAAAGTTATAAGTTAAAAGTTAAGTTTTATGATCATGCTTTTATGTTCAGCCACATCATCGAGAAACTCTCTGAAAATTGCACAAGTACTTTGCCTTTTGAAATATTAATGACGTAATAGTCTAGACTTACGTTTGTAAATTGATAGAGTATCTATATAAAGGGCAAATACTGCGGACTAACTCACTTTCCTGAGATATCGTGAACGCAGTATATCCAGAATTAGAAAACAAACATTTTTAGATTATTTAAAATTCTACCCTTCACGGGTGAAGTAGGGGCTGGAATGTTAAACGAGAATCCTGTGGTTTTAAAGTTAGAGACATCAAAATAGGTATTCAGGTTAATAGTTTCAAACAATTGAAAAAAAAAGTAACAATTGAAAATGGTAATGTAGTTTTGAATGGGAACATTTTATCTATAGAGTCCTTAAACATGAAACTTGGAGGACATCTTCCTTTTATAACGTAAACGTGTAATGTAGGTACACGTATTAGTAACTAATATACTATATATTAAGTATTTATTAAACTTTTAATAAATACGTTAAAAGAGGTTAAAAGTTAAAGGAAAAAACGTTTTACACTCATAGTTTGGGCATTAAAGTAATAATGTAGGTAAGTAATAAAGATATTAATATTGTTTTAAAAAGTTAAATAAAGTGGTGGGTAATGTTTATATGGAAGAATTTTAAGACATTTGAATCCATTTTTGGGGTTATTAATCCCATCACAATTAAAGAAACACGTTTCTGAAAGTAATCCAAAAATAACGCTAGAAATGGTGCAACGGGTGTCAATGTTTATATGGAACAATCTTATATTGCGTATTCAAATCAACTCCCAACTTTTGATAAATGTTCTTTGGAAACTATCCCTAAATACCTCTTGTATTAGTTGGAAACTATCTCTAAAAAGAGGTATTAAAAATGTTTCGGATGATGTTTTTTTTTTATAAAAAATTGTTATTTAAACAAACATGGCATTGAATACTCTTCAAAGAACATAAAGATGCACATTAATTTAGAATCTATACAAACTACTCCTGAAACTGTGATAAATAAAAATATATGAAAACAGCACGCAAACGTTGCGGGCCGGTTAGTAAGTCAAAGTAATAATGTTTGAATTAGCTTACTCATATTTTTAACATTAATTTCCCACATTATTTCCGGTGGATGCTAGATATTTAATGAAGGAATCTGCAGCGCAAAGCGACGATGCCGTGGAACAAATCATGTTATTACGTGGAGGAAGACTTGCGCCTAACAAAATAACTTGATAACAACATTACGGCGCTAATAACTGAAAATAGCGCTCCGCTTGAAAATAATTCGTATCTTCTAAGATAGCGCTATGCTAGCGGTATTTTTTTATAATGACTTGTAAAGTTAGAATGATGGCGAAATATATGATCAACAGTATTGACCATTGCGATTTCGTTTCGAGGGGTGCCAATTTCACAGTAGCTGTGTCTAAATCGCAGAGTGGAAGAGGTTAAAGGCCTACACGGAGAGAGTTACTCGTCTCAAAGGTGCGAGTTTAAAATAATACATAAACTTGTCTCATGTAAATGTGCGCGATATCCACATAAAGAACGATTATCGCCTCGTTTTTGGATGTTGGAAATCTCGAGTTTAAAAAAAAAATATAAACACTATTTATGCGAGAAAAGGGTAAATATATAATCGTTGTAATATATATATTGATCGCATGCATATTCTCACTACAATGCGAGAAACACTCTCCATGTAATCTTCCGTCGTAGGATAACGATGGCGTAATAACATAAAAGCTTGTACATAAATTTAACTTCGTTTTTAATAGTAATTAAGTAGTGTACATTGCTTTTTTAAGCCTGCCTATAGTTTCGTTGCGGAGCTACAACTCGCAAACAGTAGCTTCTCCCTCCATCATAGCAACACCTACTGCTACGTGGATGGATGCCTCCTGCCTATCTACCAACTAGTTCAAACAAGCGTTCAAACACTCTTACCTCGGCATCGGGTAAGTATTTATTCTATCTGGCACTGGTTAAGTAGGTTTTTCGTGCAGCATAATGCTTATACGGGGAACCATGTACACAACATACAATTCGTTACTTTGTTTGTTTTTCGTTTTGTTTTGTTGTATGTTAGGTACCTGTTTTGTGTGTTATTTCCAAATTATGTGTAAAATGGGAAAAAAGAAATATTTATTTTTCTTTCTTGGTTTGTAGTTAAAACTCAACAGCATGGCGAAAACATTATGTTATTATAATACTTATTACATATACATACAGGGTGATGATTGGTAAAATGTCAACGGAGTTTTATTTATTCTTTATTTTACACACAAATAAACACTTACAAAAAGGCAGAATGAAATAACATGTACAAAGGCCATTACCCATAAAAAGAGTTTTCTTCCAGCTAACCTTGAACTAGAGAGAGGTTATTATAGAGGCAATTGTTGTTAAATGATGACCTGAGGACGATTCTGTTCCGGAATATCGGTGGATAGAGACTGACTTTCTGGCAATTTTGGGGGAGGCGTATGACCAGTAGTAGTGTTTTCAGCCTACTTAAGATGATCATCATTATTCTATGCTATCCGTTTTGTAATGGACCTAAAAGAGAGGTTATTTAGATTTTTGATTCCAGTTTGTCATTTCATTTCAGAGTTGAGATTGCAAAGGTACCTGTCACTGAACCCCACAGTTTCAGTGATATTATGTTACTCAACGAATAACTGACAACTAACTTGATAGTGCAAGCTTAGTTTATATGTAAAATATGCAAATGATCTAAAATTCCTCAAAACTACCTCTGGGGAATAGCTTTGAAATTACGCAATAAGATCGTACTCTGTTCAGTGCGGTCGGTGTATGGTTCTGGCTGCTTTTGCAATCGATCCTTTCTAGCTGCATTTCTTAAGACGGACTGGTAGCCGGATTTGAAATTTTGAGGCAAACAGTTATAATCCTTGTACTATTGCAAATTACATTAAATTCAGCTTGTTCATAAGATGTCAGTTATTTGGTGATAGCTCGTAAAAATATCTCGAGGTTGTTTTTCCTAGTTTTCTTTAAACGTCAAACTATAAAAATTGAACGTTGTTTCAATATCGTAGTATAGCTAACTAATGGTTTGAAATAATATGTTGCTTAAATTATTGAGAGGTGCGAAATTTTTACTAAGGATTGCGATATTATTTTGATGCTACGAATCCATTGAAACTATGCTATGCATTTTTCTCTAACCTTACTTCGTTGGTTGTTGTGATGAAAGATATTACTTTTTAAGGTACCACCTTAACATAAACATATGTTTGCCGGCAGGTTGAGTACACTACCTTCGATAGTCACCAGCAACTGAGTTACATCACGTACCCGGAGAGCCTGCCTCAGCCACCACCGCTCCAATACCAACCGGTGCCGAGTTCACAACTCATTATCGAAACTGCGCCCGTACCAATTAACACCTACTCGGAACTTACCACCGTCACCATCGAGGAGCCAATCACGGACTCAGAACCAGTGCTACGAGCCGTGCATGTTCCTGTCATCGAGCCCGTGCCGCGGCAGCATATGATCCAAGCACAACCGCCAAATCCGGCTACTGACCTCAATATCGACTATGATGAGGGTCCTCTGATCATCGATACTGCTCCGGCTACTGAACTCAATATGGACTACGAAGAGGGTCCTCTGATCATCGATACTGCTCCGCCTACTGAACTCAATATCGACTACGATGAGGGCCCTCTGATCATCGATACTGATTCGGCTACTGACTACAATATCGACTACGATGAGAGCCCTCTGATCATCGATACTGCTCCGGCTACTGACTACAATATCGACTACGATGAGGGCCCTCTGGTCATCGATACTGCTCCGGCTACTGGCCTCAATATCGACCACGATGAGGGCACTCTGGTCATCGATACTGCTCCGGCTACTGGCCTCAATATCGACCAGGATGAGGGCACTCTGGTCATCGATACTGCTCCGGCTACTGGACTCAATATCGACCACGATGAGGGCACTCTGATCATCGACACTGCTCCGGCTACTGGCCTCAATATCGACCACAATGAGGGCACTCTGATCATTGATTCTTCTAAAGATAAGAAGGGCAAGTACATCTGCAAAGAGTGCGGCAAGCGATATGCGACCTCTTCAAACTTGTCGCGTCACAAACAGACCCACCGCAGCCTCGACTCCAACTCGGCTAAGAAGTGTAGCGAGTGTGGGAAGGTGTACGTGTCGATGCCGGCGCTGGCGATGCACGTCCTCACACACCGTATGGGGCACGTGTGCGGCGTCTGCGGGAAGCTGTTCTCGCGGCCCTGGCTGCTGCGCGGCCACGTGCGCTCACACACCGGCGAGAAGCCTTACAACTGCGCACACTGCAGCAAGGCCTTCGCGGACCGTTCCAACTTGCGGGCGCACCTGCAGACGCACTCATCCGATAAGAAGTACGAATGCGCGCGCTGCAATAAGAGCTTCGCGCTCAAGAGCTACCTCACCAAGCACCAGGAGGCGGCATGCGCGCGTGTGGACGAAGATGGTGCTGCCGCATAGTGCTGGCATCCGCGAAAATATACAACGAAAGATTTCTCTATGAACTTCTCTACACCTTTGTATATTTCGCAAGAAAAAAACTTTAAGAAGGCGCTGATTAAGCGATGGTGCCAAGGAAAGGATAAGCAATAATAATGTACCTAAGCAAATATTCGACGATAAAGTATATATATGTATTATTTAATGTATTTTTCAAAATATTTTATGGGCTGCAATGAAGAAATTGATGTCAATTTATGGCAAAGGCCTGCATCGTTATGCGTAGGATGTTTATAGGGCGCACGAGTTTTGACGATTTAGATAGTAAGTTGTTACGGTGATACGTAGAGACTTTTTGAAACTGTCGAGCTGTGGCACAAAAAGCAATATAGTAAAAAGCGACAGTGTTTAGGTGCACGAGTAGTGTGCGATGCTTAACGAGTTCCATCGCGGAGGTCCGAGAAGACCAAACTGTTGCTCGGTCGCTAGCCGGCATTCTGCGGCTGTAACACGAATCTGAATCATTAATCGCGGAACTAGCCACTCTAATTGCTTAACAATTTGTAACACAATTAGAAAGAAAAGTTGTACCATAAATTATATATAAAATAATTTAACGAATGTGGAGCTACAGAAAAGGTACAAAGCGCAAGACGTGTTTACAATTTTTCTATTAATTACCGGATATGTATGTATGTATGTTTCTCGTTATGTGTTACTTTACCTTAGACTTGCGCTGGTCAAAACTTTGAATAATAATAATTATTTATTTATTTATTCAGATAACTTGATCCATAATTTGTTAGTAAGTTACATAATGTCATAGTGTTCGTACAATTCCTTATTTGAAAATACTTTCATTCAATTCAATAAAGTCTCGTATTGTTAATTGTTAAAAAAAACAACTACCTTAGTATTTATTAGGTGAAACAGTTTTTTCAAATAAATTAGTACTAGTACCCTTGTGTATTCGTCATTTTAAAGTTGACGAAAACTGTAACTTCGGTACATACTTGTTCTTTGGCAATGTCTACGGAATCATCCAACTTTTAGAGGCAGGTGTACAAAAGGTATCATTGTTTGATGTTATGTCATTTGTGATCTTTTAATTAATATATAGTTTGGAAGTTAGGATTCACTTTTTTATTTAGACGTATTTTGTTATTTATATACGATACGACATTTGCTCTCTCAGAGTGATCGTTTACCTGTAGCCAGTTGTTTTCAAGTGCGTTTTATCGTTAAAGAATGATTATAAAAAAAAAGTCTGGATAATAACTGAATGAGAAATGAAAATGGTGAGAATGATGTTTATAGAATTATTTTGTGACAATTTCCAACTTACTGTAATTTGTATAAAAAAGTTGTCTATTATATTATTTGTCTGTTTAGATAAGTACAGTGATCTCAGTGTTATACATACATACGCAATTAGATTATAGTCATGTTTTTTTGTATCGATGCTTATTTTTATTCTAATGTAATACAGTTTTAAAGGCAATATTTTAAAGCCACGAAATTCTTAACTAACTTATCAAAAAGTTTCGTAGAATATAGCAATTTTTCGTCACACAATTATATAGATATATAATGGAACTCGTTAGCTCTTATTTATAAATATAAAGTTATAACTTATATTTTATACCTTTGTTTGTTATCTAGTCAATTTGTTATTATAACTTGTTGTGCCCTTAATTAGGTAGTTTTATCACTTCAGGTAGATGTTAAGATCAATCGTTATTACTAACTCGCTAGTACTACGCACTTGCCCTATGGGAGGACAAGTACTTTAAATATTGAAGATAGGAAGTTTTACTTATATATAAGTTCTTTAGACTTATTTACACTTTGTAATACTGCATACCAATGTGTAATCACTTTATTTTTAAGATTTTGAATCAATTCTTTCGCTAAAAAAATAACATATAGGGATGATTGTGAGTCTCCATCGAGAAGATAGTTAATGTTACCATTAACATACGTAAAAATCCGCCATAAACTTTACTGGTACTAAATTTCATCCAAATCGGTTGTGCTATTATGGAGATTATTAGCCAAACACATCCAAATTTTGTCATTTTTAATATTAGTATTATATATGAACATGGACAAACTAGTTAATTTGATATTAAAATAAAAACCAAAATAAACAATAATAATACTTGAATGTTAGGAGAAATATCATAGAATAATTATTTTTCTACAACTAGCAACCGAACTTATACTTATACTTACCGATAACTTATGAAGATCGTTTTTTAATTTAGAATATTAAATATTATTTGCAGATAATTAATTCAAATATCAATAGTCAACTCGAAAATTAGTGAGATATTAAACGAATAAGATTCTCAATTTAGCGCTCTCGAATTGTAGGCAAGTTACCACGGAGACGGTCTTGCAAGTTTCGGCAATGAGGTGGTATTACCTACTAAATAAATCCATCAATTAAACGGTGTGGTCAATTGAATTAAGAAAAGTTAGAAAAAAATATATATAATATAAAATATATTTAATATATATAGTAAGCTCGGTAACCAGTCGGTGTTTATTACACACAGGTAATAAATACCTGTAGGTGTAGGCATCTACGCTAACTTTTACTGCAATTTAAATGCTATTTTCTCTATTATTATAAACAAATACTAATTATTTTATTTCTTGTCGCTAACAAGCAACAACAAGAAGCAGCGTGAAATAAATATACCTAAATAATAAGACAGTTTTCTTTCACAAAATTACTTTTTTATACCTACTTTAGTGAATTCATTTACAAAAAATCAAAATAATTAGCCTATATTTAATATGTAAAATATATTGATATCCCCTTTGACCTTATTGATGCTTATTTTTTATCTAATGTAATACAGTTTTAAAGGCAATATTTTAAAGCCACGATATTCTTAACTTTTCTAACTGATTTATCAAACAGTTTCGTAGAACATAGCAATTTTTCGCCACACAATTAGTATAGATAATATAATGATCCTTTTTTATTATTTCTAATTGATATAAACATATACACTTTTATAATATAAATATAAAATTAATCCTTTTAATCGGAAATCAATACTTGTATACTAATTCTATATAGAACAGTCAATCATTTATATAAACATTATAAATAAAGGACATAAGTGTAGTAGGAAGGATAAGTGAAGTAGGATAATCTCCGTGTCGAGTCAACCTCATTTTCATTTTAAAATGACATCCAGTCAGTTTGCTGATGTTATTTGTCTGAATCACACAGACCGTATAAATACATCGTAGGATCACTAGTCTATGACATGCATCTCTTTTGTTGGGGATTAACCCATTATCCCCTTTCATTCATGGTTTTGTCCCTGGTTTACTGCCTGTTTAAGCTTAGTTATAATTTGATTTATTCAAAAGTACTCGTAGCATTTAATTAAACTGGACTGGATTTTAATTACTTACGTAAACATTTTGGTTCCACTTTTATGGTGCAAACAGCAGAGGAATGTTATCTGTAATTCCTGGGAAATCTGAGTCTCATAAAGAATAAAAAATCTAGTAGACCTTCGTGTTCTATCGTCGTCTACATAAATACAGTACTACCATAAAAGTTATGGGCTTCGGAAATCTTCGGAAATGGTAAACTAGGGACGTTCAAAACTCTATGCATTTTCAAATTGTACTTAAACTGCATTAGCTAGCACCATAGGAGCGTTTCAGGTAAAATAACTTTTATGGTAGGACATGCTCCTGTGGCATCGGCGATTATTTTTGATGACTGACTAATATTCATGTTAGTTTTTGTTTTTGGTCAAATATAAAAAAACGGCTTTTCTATATTCATCTTTTTAAATAACTTAAACAAGATATATTTATGAAGCTTATTTTTTATGGATGAATGAGTCAGTGCGTTTGTCAACAAGAAAAAAATTAAAAAAGTATTGCCGCGAAATATCTAATACATAGTTTATTTTATATTCTCGTAATTGAAGTGAAAAGTAGATTCGGGACTAAAACTATTTCATACTCGATTCTATAAACATCTCGTATGAAATGTCTCGGGACTTCAACCCTTATTGAAAAATATACTATTAGGATGTTTTACGACTATACTACGTACTTAAATATTGTTTAAAGTACATGGCTTGGTGTCAAACAAAGTAACTCCAGTTCTTTAATTTTTTAATCTATCGAACTATTTGTTTGATAGTCTATTCTATTTTATCAACATCGAAAATATAATTGTGAAAATTAATATGTATTCTATCTATATTTTACGGACTAGATCCGAAAAGCGAATTTACATAACAACGATATAACCACCGACATAAATTAGATCTAAATAGTAATAAAAATAGAAAAACAACATGAAAGTTTTGTAAAAGTTCCCATATTTTTCGTAATTACATTCAAATTAAATTAAAACGATATAGCATGCCTAAGAAAGGCTTTAAAACATAATTCTTATATCTAAAATCGTTTCTCCTGACTGACTGACTGACTGGTCTATCAACGCATAGCCAAAACTACTAATAGACTAAACTACTAGAGCTGGAATTTGGGACAAAGGTTTATATTTCAACATAAACGTCCGCATCCGAATTTTTGAAAATTTCAACTTTTAGTGTGGGAAATGAATGAGTGAACTTTGTATGAAAGTCTTTGTTCTTTGATGTTAGAAACATGAAAATTTGAATTACAGCTTCTGAGCATAAATAAATACTAAAGTTTTATTTAGTTTCAGGGTTTTTGGATTTTCAGAGGGATCTTTGTATGGCAACTCTGTCTTTGCGTTATTAATTATTACTTATTGCAATTAATTGATTGTTGTAGATTATATATTTGGAAGGTAAAAGGTTCGTTTTATATAGGCAGTAAATTGAATCATCTCTTATTTTGGAATTTATATAAGGTTTTGCGTTATTATACTAAATATAATGTTATCATACACGTAGTTTAAAATATGATACAGTTCTTTCATACAATTTGTAGTCGATATAAGCCATTACACCGCATTATGTTCTTCAATGATCGTAAGGTTAGTTACCATTTATATTGTGACACCATAATTTTATTGTGCCTAACAGGCTAGTAAATCTATGAATCAATCAATAATTCTGCTGATGATACTATGGAAACTAGTCTACTGTCTAGTCTTTATCAAACCCGTAGAATAAACGATTAGTTTCAAATTGTTCGTAGTTATAACTATATTTGCTAGCAATATTTTTCAGCTCTAAATCTTGTTCAATACCTGTTTTTTAACTATATTGGGATCTTATTGGCAAACTAGTAGCGGCGCTTGCAGATAAAGTACGTACGATGACAATTTGCACCACACTATGTTTATTTCAAGTTTAAATATAAAAAAAACTTAAAGTTTAATTATAATTTGTTCTTAACCTCTTTCTTAATGTGGTAATTCAAAATTAAGATGCTTCATGTATTTGTATTTTCGCCGCCATACCTATAGTTTGGCAAACTTGGAATTAAAATATTCTTCATATAAATTAATTAATGAATTTATTTATCAGAAATAAGTGGCGTCTTCCATAGTTTCTATTCTTTTTTGGCTTTCTTGTATACAAAGACTTTCCTTTCCTTACCTCTCATGTAGAGCGGTAAGGAAAATATTGCGGGGTCAGCTCAGACAGATGACATGGTAGCATCATACATAATATCATACTCAGCTTTATTAGTTCTTATACGTCAGATGACATGCCGTGTGATAAAAAGTGTGTATGACGTCACCGTGCGTAGCCTCTGCGAGTGCCGCGGTGGTTTGACGGCTTTATTTCTACGTAGATGCTTGTCGACTTAAGTTAAAAACTAATTGTAACTTTTATTATAATCGATTTTTTGAATCTATCAATAAAGGTGATCAAATAGGAATTGGTGTTTTACTGAACTGTGCTCTTTCTCCACATTAGGTAGGTACCTACTCAAAGCGTATTCGTAGTAAAATTGCAAAAAAATATAGGAATTTAAAAGACAAAAGTTTTTTTTTTATTTTCGTATTCTAAAATACGACTGGGTATTTTACAACTGTTATATACTGAAACATTCCTCTGGATAAAATACCACCGAGATATGAAGTCTACAGATAACGTAAAGTTATATCTAATTAAAAAAAAAAAAAAAACCAGCGGCATTCTGAGATTCAGAAGGTTGCGGGCTTGATTCCCGCCGCGGGACAAATATTTTTATGAGTTACAAATATTTGTCTCGGGTCTGTTTTCTATATATAATATGTATTAATTTACAAAAAAATATGTATATAAGTTCCCGTAATAAAAGCTCTGCTTACTTTGGGACTAGCTGATGCTGTATGAAAAATTACCAGCATTATTTTATACTCGTACATGAGAAAACAAACAAACGGAAAATTCCATTGCATTGCCCAAGCTCAGCTGCCAAATAAAAAATACTTTTCTCTGTTATTTGCGAGTGCAAAATGAAATCCCGCAAAAAACTAAGCTTAACAGAAAAATTATATTCAGTTTCAAAGTGAATGTTCATCTGAGGAAGTAATTGAAATACCAGACGACCGAGAACTACCATAATATAAGAAAAATAGGATGCTCATAACGTCCCAACTAAACATAATTATAAAAAAATAAAATCTCGTAATACATGATAAAAACATTAAAAATACGTATTTTTTTTAAACAATGATCCTTTTTATTTTCATTAATATTTTAAAATATCAAAGTCTAATTAAATAGGTTTTTATTCATTGAAATCAAAATGATCATATAGAAACGTTTTAAGATAATATACCTACTAAATATGTTAAGTTGTGCATACTTTTTTGATTAGTGTAAAGTATTACTTATTAAGGCTTTGCCTTCAAAGCGTCTCTTTCGTCCTTCTGATAGAAGTTCTACATTAAATATGCATCCTAGGCAAAGCTACAGGTAAGTTATATTTACAGTCACACTTCACAGGGGTATAGTCAAATAACATTAAATATTACTCACTGAGAAGAAGCGACACTGCAAACTTTGAGCCAATTAAACATTACCCCACGTTCATTCGCATATTAGATATGCAAACGCTACGCTCTATAATTGCTGTACAAGCAGACTCAAGTTCATTGTTAATGCAGTGTCTGAACATTCAATCTAATATTTGCAGAAGGCATCTTGCGTAGAGTAATTAAAAAAAAAAAGCTGGTAATTTTTTCACACAGCATCATCTAGCCCCAAAGTAAGCAGAGCTTGTGTTATGGGAACTACATGACTGACATACTACTTATATACATTTTTTTTTTGTAAATACATACATAACATACATAGAAAACACCCAGACCCGAGACAAATATTCGCAGATACAAACATTTGTCTCGCGGCGGGAATCGAACCCGCAACCTTCTGCGTCTCAGGCGGGCCTTCGCCCACTGCGCCACAAAGGTCTAGTGTAGTGGGTAGTCCCCGACTTTTTGAATCTCGTCGTGCATCAAAAGTGAGTTTTTTTTTAAACTACTGAAAAGGCAAACAAACTAATGGTGGGTTACCGTAGCCTATGTACGCTTGCAATACCAGAGGTTTCACTTACGCGTTGTCTCCCTGAGATATCAAGATGAAAGTTCTCATGTGCCTTTAATTTGAATTATTCCCATCTGTCACCCTGCTATGTCCCCCTAGGGTGACAGATGGGAAAAAAAAGTTCGATCTGTCCCCCTATTGCAAAAAGGGGGACAGATCTATATTTTTTTAATTGAAAAAGTTCTATCTGTCCCCTTGTCATTAACAGGGGGACAGATATAACTATTTATTCCTAGCTATCCTCCAATAAAAAAAAACATTTAATAGGTATACTATGCACACTCACCCTTCAAGCCAGAACACAGCAATGAGAATATTACTGCTTGGTGGCAGAAATAGGCATGCTGGTAGCACTTCCCCGTACGAGCACTTTCACAGAAGCTGCTCCTAATATGCACACTTAATCTCAACATACCGATTCCTTCACTATATGTCACTAGGTATCTATACGAAGCGGAATGTATCAATAATGGAAATTCTATCTTCGATCATTTGTACTGATTTGTACTAGTGTCGCCGCTTTTCTCCCACCCGGTGATATACCCGACACATGCATTGTAATAAATGTACGACTAGGACACGCATAAAACTACACTTAAGAACGTACCACTGCCATTAGTTCTCATACTGATGCCACTTTTGCAAAAAGCTAAACTCACAGTGCAACCCGTACGATTGTGTACGCTGTTCTTCTAACTGGACATAGTTTAAAAATTAAAATAGATTTATAACCTATTTTAGCATTAATTAACATATGAAAGAAATATAATAAACGCCGTGTTTACGTGCTGCAACGTGCATCGACTTACAAAATTATTCATTATAAATATTTAATCACCTCGAGATATACTCGACTTGACTCAAACTATTTTTTGTGTTTTGTCAAAATATTCTCTAGTTGATTTTTTCAGTCGTGTGACTGTAATGTATAATTTAAACCAATCAAGGAGAATCAGATACCCTAGGAAGTTGATGACGATGTTTAATTTCTTAAAACAATAGGTACCACTTCAGTTGACTCAGTTGTGCATATTTTGCTTTTATTGTTTATTGATAGTCTTCAATCGTGGGTTAACTTGAGTTAAGATCACATGTTAATTAGATCACATTCAATTAAGTGAACCCTCGAAAAGTTGTCCTATTTTGTAAACTTTCCTATCTAAAGAATTTCTCGAGTAATTAAATCAAATATGTTAGTTTATTTCGCTTCTAATATGCGATAACATGTTAATGAAAAATATTATTTTAAGAAATCCTCTATTTTATCATAAACATTTTATCATTATTTAAAAAAAAAACCTACTTATAATTATGCTGTTTAAAATCAATAGCATTATTTTAGTGTCTTTTTCAATGTTAATATAAAAACAAAAAACAAACACGCTTTCGACTGTATTCCCTGTGATAAACACCCTCAGATACTCAGTGCGTAGATCTTTGAGGATAGCAAGCAAGGCTCTGTCGCTGAGCGACCACATCGCCTAAACGGAAAAATAGACATAAATATAATATTATAAAAACATCAAGAAAAACTGTTATTCGAAATAAGTTCTTCTTTCCATCAATACATGTTGAGCATCTTCCATGGTTCTACAGAAATGAGAGTTAATGCGGCCGTTCCTATCCCCAGTCTCCACGCCCATATAATGTAAGCAGAGCAACATAAGTATTCAAAGAATATGAATACAATTCATCAGGGAACTTCTAAAAAGTATAAGTGGTAGGAATTCATATACCGTCATAGATTATATCTCTCCCAATGTTGCCTCACGTATATGAGTACTAAATAGTTCTTTAGCTAAACTAGCTAAACTATCCAATCCATTTAAATTAAGCATTTTACCCAAAAACTACAACATGCATTAACTTCTACCATCCAACATAGGTTGTGGTTTTTATTAATAAAACTTACTTAGAAAACTAAACAGATCCTAGCTTAATTACTCTAAATTATACAAAGATTATAAGAAGTTTCAAGAATTAAACTGAGCTTTAACGCGTCCAGTCGGGCTCCATCTAGACACCAGTCAGTTCTTGTTGGAATCAAAATTACTATGAACATACACATAATTTAATAAAAACAGTATGTAAAGAATAAAACACTCAGATACTAATATATTATAATACCCTCTAGTAAGAATCGCGTAGTTGATCAATTTAGACAGTTGTTGTAGAGTATTTGTTCCGCATCGTTATTCACGATATTCAACGTACTCAGTTTTAAATTAAAACGTTACCAAGTTATTGAATTTAACTAACTGAAATATAAACCTATGCTGCACGACTTATCCAAGACTTCTAAACTCAAACACTAAATTACATTTACATTTATTAGCCAACGAAAGCACTTGATTTAAGTTAAGTTAAAACCCTTAAGAAAATTCAGGCGTTTCAGAACACTTTGGCAACCATTTCTGCTAATTGAAAGAGAAATTGTTGATTCAGTATCCGATAACCCATGTGTTTTGTAAACAAGGTGTTTTGTACACCACACACACAGAAAAAAAACAATAACGAATAATTCTCAGTAGGTTAAAATAAGTTCCTATTGCGAATATTCATATACCATTGCAAATGAATATTCTTCGTAATAAATGCTGTATACAAAATTGTTGCAGGGTGACTGGAATGTAGCAAGCATTTTAGGAACGTTTCCGAGGTAGTGATCTGGATCAGTTGACCTATATTTCGATAACGGTCTCTAGATAGCTAGCTGTGGGATCTGTTTTGTTTGTATATAGCTGCTTGTACATCGTTGTATAAATAAGTGTGTAAAATAAGAATTCCCTGTCATGGTACGTATCGAAGACAACATGCTGAGGAGGCGAAAAAAATATCAATTTTTATTGTAGTTAATTGTTATCTTTTTCCCCGGTTGAAATCGTTCAGACTAGAACCCGCTATGGGATCTCGTCGATTTTCTCTAGCTATAGAATCTATCTACACATTATTTAATTGCGTAGTTTGTTTCGTCCCCACCACATAACAAAATAATGCTGGTCATTTTTCACTCAGCACCATCTAGCCCCAAACTAAGAAGAGCTTGTATTATGGAAACTACATGACTGATACTACTACTAATATACTTTATTTTTTGTAAATACTTACCTGTTTACAAAGAAACCCATACATTTTATACATAACCTAGACCCGATCTAATCTTTAAGCGTCTCAATTTTTTTTGTACAGTCTTATATGCCAGGAAATCACGTTGCGCGTTTGAACAGTTAGAGCTATTTACTAGGAAAATTCCTTTATTGAACAAAAAATAGGTATGCAGATTGTAGCTCATTAGTTAAAGTTTAACTCTTTTTCAATGCTACTACCCATCGGTAATTCATGTACCTTCCTTAAACAATTTTGTGTAACTGATCTGTGCACTCTATTCACATAAAACATTCTATAGCTACTAAAGCCACTCTGTGCGAGCTCACGCGGAGAAACTTTATAATTTCCATGCATACTAACTTACTAACTTCCGACGTGTTAAACGCTGTTTGCATGTTATCATTTAATGATTGTTTTCAACTTTCAATCGGTTTGTAAGTGTTAGTTTTATAACATAGCACCATCATCATCATTATCAGACGGAAGAAGTCCACTGCTGGAGATGGGCTAATGGTGGAGTAACTTCTTCATCTATCGACTTTCCGAAACCTTTTGACGTTATTGGTCCATCGAAAGCTTTCCTACACTGTGAACCCTTATTTTTCAGCAATTATCGGTTCTGCAAGCTATATGACCCACCCATTACCACTCTTATTGGGAGTAGTAAGTCGGTAACCATGATGTGAAAACTCAGAGCCTAAACTCTCTCTCTGTGTTAGGGGACACTGTTAAAAATAAATACTAAAATAGCAAACATTTAGAATCGTGCTAGCTTAATAGAAGGTGCGAGAGAGGGTCTGGGGGGATTTAAAACTCCACAACCTCCTTCTGCCCGAGTTGGTTAGTTCTTTTTATTGAATTTTGAAATTTCTAACCTAGGTAAAGCAGTAAAAAGTACATTATCAGCGGTACGGAAGGTGAGGAGAGGTGGAAAATTAACTTATCCCCGACCGGTTCTTTATTAAAAACTGTGAAGAAAACATCTTTTTCCGCAAGAAATGATTTCTCCGTAGTTTTTAAGATATTAGAGTTGGAAGTTTCGTAGAAAATAAACTCAAAATTGTTAATTATCATTTAGTGGAGCTTGGTCCGTATTGGAATCTGGGTGGACTTACACCAGAAGCTCTAAAGGCAACCCCTGAATGTCACTTCCCCACACATAACCTTTGCTCCGTTACGAAGGTCGCTGACTCGCTTCACTCGCCATATCCCGCGAGCTTCTGGCTTCCGTGCTTTTTTATACACTCTAGGGACGTCACACACAAGATCACGTGGGGTAAGGTTAGGTAAGGTTAAGGCCCCTTGTCGATTCTGTCACTCATTTTTAAACTAAACCTACTCAAGACGAAATGTCTGTTTTTAAACGACTTCAAAGAAAGGGCAGGTTCTCAATCCGTATTTTTTTCTTGTATATGTTACGTGATATTTATAATATGTATGTAAGTATTTAAAAAAAATATATATATTAGTAGTATATCAGTCATGTAATTCTCGTTACACAAGCTCTGCTTAGTTTGGGGCTAGATGATCACGTGCGTGAAAATGTCCAGTATTATTTATGTTTTTTTTAATTATTATGTCAACCGATTTAATGATTATTTTCTAATAGATGAGGTGCATACTTCATATTTGACTTTTTATAAACTTCCTTTTTCTATTTTTTCTTGGGAACAATAATATATATATTGTTCCCAATAATAATATATTTATAGCAGAAGCTCCAAGGTGGTTTTTAAAAAGTGTGACGTCAGCAATGCTGACGTCACTACCATCACCAGCATGCTGGTCGCTCATAGTTAACGACGAAAGTAAACTCCAGGAGAAGTTCTTCTAATTTATTATTGGTTGTACTTGGTTGTATTTATTTTTAATCGTACTCGGTCCGTCGCCCTTTTTTATGCAAAAACACAGACTCGAGCAAGCAACTTTTGCGAACAAGTTAAAACTACTTGCCAGCTTCTGAAGTTCTACATCTTACAATCATTTAAGTTTACAAATGGTTTTGAAGGTAAAAATGTTCATAATAACATCTTGATTACGTAATTTAAACTCAATTATGAAATATCAATCAAGTAATAATTAGGTGTTAATTAATGATTTTACACTGTAATTTGACAATCTAAGTGATGATTCGTTAAGTAACTCGTGGTTCTGCGCCGATGACTCATTGTAGAAGCACAATAACGCCTTTGCGCCGATATATAGTTAACATTTTTTTTTCTCTCGGTCACCACCATACATCTCAATACTAGATCCAACCCACTTATACTACTACCTTACCTAAGCTAAGGTTGTCTGGAAGAGATCGATTTTAGCAATAAGACCGCCCATTGTACCTTTTATATTTTTTAATTCCTGTATTTTTTTATTTTGTTTTGACGTGCAATAAAGAGTTTATCTATCTATCTAAGCCCTAAAGGTATCAATATAATTCTGGCTCGAAACCGATGTTAAGCCGATGGCTGCAAAGTTTATTCACCGAGGTGTTTGCACGGTCCGGCTCCGGCCTACCTTTTGCAGCCCGTCAATGAATCCACACTTCCCTTGTTAAGACTTGCTTAGTGTACATAAGGCCTTTTTAGTATCGAGTTCATGAGAAGTAGCGGAAACGAAAGTCTATTAATAATAATAAATTATTTCATGCCACAGTATGAACAACATTTAAATGATGGCAATAGGCCCATTACTACTTGTTAATACGTAAAGTCCGCGACGTGTTACGATATTGCACTGTGTTAAATTGTCAGCCGCGAAAACGACGAAACAACACATTTTTTCGCACATAACATGAACGACACTGGCAGCTATCATGAGTTTTTACCATTTAAAATATGTGGATATAGAAGGAGGGTTAAAAAAGGAAATTCAAATGAGTTTAGGTTAGGTTTAAAGATATTTTATTCTCAAAACAGACAGTCACTTACATGAGAATAGTTATTTAGCTTAATGTATTTATAAAAGTAAAATAAAGATATGTTGGACACATGCCTAGCGTTTCGTAAAACCACCTATTCGCTTACTAAAAGGTGTTAAACTAGTCATGTTTTGAGATTCAGAAGTTGGATAAATATCGTCAGCTTAATTTCAAAGGTCATTTAGGATATTTTTTTAAGCTAAGAGCCGAGACACAAATTGTGCTTTAGACGTACGTACATTCAATACGGCAAATTCTATGTACCGCGTTAGCACCCGACGCAACTTCTTGAGTCTGAATGAGGTGATGATAATGATTATGACCGAAGTGTTTAATGGCTATTCAGCTTTTTAAAGAAAACATTAAGAAAATCTAAAGATTTTTCAATATATTTATAATATATCTCAAATAGCAATGTACGTATGTAATGCGGTGTATGTTAATGTACCAAGCGGGAGGTTTCGAATCCCACCGAGGGTGAATTATTGGGAAATTATAAAAAAACCTCAAAACATAAATTTTGAGGTGTTTTATGTTGATGAGCCTATGCTGTTGAAATATCACTATGACCGAGGCCCAATAGTGCGTTAAATGCTGGTGTCGAGCCATCGCATGCAATTTAACGTTGATATTACACCTTTACTGATACAAGCTAAACATTTTCACGTTTGATGTGAGATAAATTGAAGTTTGAAATGTATTTGGCAGAAATATCACATGTCTGACGGCACCAAAAATGAGAGGTATTTTGTAGAGCTTCAAACTAAAAAAAAACAATTACAGTCTATTTTATAAACTCCCGTTTTTATCTAGTCTAGTCAGTAAGCTGTCTTTGGGTAAGCGCAGGTAGTGTTTCATTTTTTTTAAGGAAGGAAAATGTTTTTAATTAAAATTTTTTACAGGACTTTCGCAATTTTATCCGTCACTCACTTGAAATGTATCAAACGTACATTGTATGTCTAGTTAGACATACAGTTTGGTAACTTTTTTTTTCACATAATCAATTTACCTCAATTTAGTTTTCTATCTAGATTTCATCCACACATACAATATAAAAAAACAGGGGCAAATCCAACGAAACTGATTTTGATAAATAGAAAATAGGTTCATATTTTATTAATTAATTAAGAGAATTACATGCAAACACCACCATGCTCGTAATATCAGGTTTTACTAATGAATTTGCTGTTTTGTATGGGAAAATATAATTATAATCCGATTTTTTCAACAATTAAGATGTTGTTTTTTAATAAACGATTTATATATTCTTGCCATTATGTTGATACCCCTTCTGTAAAAGCTCTTTATTGCTGCTTCAGAAGTTCTGAAGTTTTTACCTTGCAGAAAGTTATCCTAACTCTTCTTTATTTTTCCGATTTGCCACAAATGGTCCAATATTGTTTTTGACGCTAACACCAAAAGCCGAAGCTAGCTCAGCCGTAATTTGAGACTGTTTCGTTTCCACTATCACTTTCATTTCGTCATTAATTTTAACTTTGTTTTCCGATCGCCAGCGAGGTTCATTTATCAGAAAAAAAGCAGTAACACGCTGTTCGTTCGGTACTAGTAACAAGTCCATACACGTCATTGATATTTCCAGTCATTTGAGACGCATTGTCTCCACGTCAAAACTCGTATTGGAAAATACGAGGTTTGACGTGTGTTCACGAGTTATGAAATGTTATGATATTGGAGTGAAAACTAGACAAATAAGATCAATCTGTTATTGAATACTAGCTTTGCCCACGGCTTCACCCGCTCGGTACCCGGATAAAAAATAGCCTGTGTTATTCTGATGTATAAGCTATATTACTGTAAAGTTTCATCAAAATCCGTTCAGTAGTTTTTGCGTGAAAGAATAACAAACATCTATCCTCACAAACTTTCGCGTTTATAATATTACTAACTACTGCCCACGGCTTCGCCCGCGTAGTACCCGTATAAAATATAGCCTTTGTGTTATTCTGATGTATAAGCTATATTACTGTAAAGTTTCATCAAAATCCGTTCAGTAGTTTTTGCGTGAAAGAGTAACAAACATCCATCCTCACAAACTTTCGCGTTTATAATAGTAGTAGGATAGTACGTGCTTATTTCTACGTAAGGGAGTTCTATCACCTGGACAAGGGACGCATTGCCGTCCTCAGCGATTAGTCCCCAGCCGGCTACCCGTAACCACTCTTTTTTGTTATTTGGATTATGCATTGCAAATCACATATGCGTTTTGTTACATACTATTTTGTAACGCGTTTCGTTACATGCTTACTAGTTTTGGCTAACTATGGGAGTACCGCTGGAATGAAAGAGTCCACATTTTCCACCCCCTCTGCTTTTTTTTTCGTAATTCGTCCTTAATCCTACCCCTAAAACACTTCTATATACAGACACCACTTGGAATTATTTCAAACTTTCCCGCAACCATAACGATGCATATTACAATACAAACATTTAAAAATAATGTATCTCATATTACATATTTATTATAATTTCATTTATATTAACAACTTAAACCTAATCTTATTAATTTCGGAACATTATTTTTTCAAAATAAATATATAAATTCGAAGGCATATTGGTCAGTGTTCCAATATGGGATCGCAATCTGTGAGGTGGAATCATAACTCCTTGCAAAACGCAGGTATGTGCCAAAATGTAATGTTTGGACGTGTATCTGACTTCCCTCTACTCTGCGTATGTATCTGAGGAAGTCCATTGTGGGAAACCAGTCGTGCGCGTATTTTTCTAACATAGCATTGACAATTGAATATTTGCATTAACATTTACATACGTCGCGTACTTGTTAACCTATCGTGTAAAATAGAGTCGCGCTAAACGCTTAAATACTGGTATGCCAAATGCGGTGTGAACGCGGTTTGCGCGGGCGGCGTGAATAACACGCCGCCCGCGTGCAATTTCACGATTTACAATTTCACAATTTAAACGGCAGTCGCGTCTAGTTTGCAGGCGAGTCCACGCCACTCCGCACCACCTCCAGCCGACGAGCGAACTTTTGCGAACTATATCTAATTTTACTTTCAACGTACCACGTCAGAATTATAAAACTAGGTACTTAGAAAACTTAGAAAAATTGTTAAACTATCTCCTTAGTACAAAACTATGAAATGTAGATTGTTTTCTACCTGTAGCAATATGAGTATAGTTAGAAAATAGAGTTTTAAGTTTAAAATTATAATTTATCACGTTTTAAAGTCAAAGGAAATATTATTTAGATTAAGCCTTGTGATAATAAATGAAATGAATGAATGAAAAAACTTTATTTGTTTGAATACATATACAATAGTTCTCAGGCTTGTTTGTATGGTATCACTGTAATCGTTTTATCCGTCTCCATTCTATACTTTGTAAAATATTATCCTTTGTAGAAAAAGTTATGAATGGTTTATTTAACACAAAAAAAAACACTGTAATTTGTATTTATAACATTCATTTTAACTTTTCTGCATTGTATTAATTTGTTTATGCAAACTTAGTGCCTCGTGTTAATTTCCGTTGGAATTGCATCATCTTTTATTTTCGTCTTCCTTGTATTATAATTGTTTCAAAGGAAGCTTATTTAATTTTATATTTTTAAGCTCATTGCCTCTTATATTCTTTTGTATTTGAAAGTCTTCTGCTTTTGTATGTTTTTACTTCGTGATTTTCATTATGGTTGCAAAAAAATAAAACCTTTTTGAAAAGCTTGCTTTCTTTGAAGTCAAAGAGACTAGATTCAATTTGTGTGAAGCAAGCTTGATTTAGATCTATTTTGAAACCGTGCATAAAAGAAGAAGAAAAAAGATAATTAATTTATTTTCCCCCGTTATACACAATATGTTAAAAGTGTGACCTGTTATATACGTTGTCTGACAAGGCCGGATTGATTTACTAGTTGTAGCATTTTCCTTAGTTCTCTTGTGTTTCCGAAATAACGGCCACTAAAA
This sequence comes from Perizoma affinitatum, assembly GCA_961405105.1. NCBI lineage: Eukaryota > Metazoa > Arthropoda > Insecta > Lepidoptera > Geometridae > Perizoma > Perizoma affinitatum. The sequence goes on along the minus strand of OY560185.1, from coordinate 3,256,975 downwards.
TTTTTATTTGTCAATATATATAAACTGGTCCGTTACTAGTTGGCGGATCAACGCACAGCCTAAACCATAAGTCTTAGAAGCATGAAACTTAGAGGGTATATTCCTCTTGTGGTGTAGGGATGCAATTAGAAAGGAATTTGGAAAATTCTACCCCTAAGGGGGTGAAAAGGGCTGAGCAACTTTGTAACAACTTTGTACAAAGTTTGTCTAGATGAAGGCATTTTGCCCAAAACTATTATCCACCGGCAAAATGCATCCAGGACTTTAGGATTGCCTTCATCTAGACCAGTTGCTTAAAATTAATCACTTGCTATGTTCGTTATATTTAAACGATACCGAAGACGGTATCGCGGCAGACCCAGATTAAGATGGCGGGACGAACAGGACTCATTTGAGAAGGATTGGTCCTCATTAGCACTAGACCGCGAATAGTGGAAGGGGGATTGGGAAGCCTTTGCCTTGTAGTGGGACGATACAGGCTGATAATAATAATTAATAAATATAATAATTAATAATTATTATTATTAACAATAATTATAATTTACTAATTGATGGCTCCGGTCCCACAGACCCCTTATTTTCTCGACCTCAAAGGGCTCAAATAAGTAAGCTCTGTAAAATCTAAATTAATATTAAATATTTTTTAATTGATATGTTATTATTGACATATTAATTGAGTACCAACTCTAGGCTAAGAAAATAGTTAATATCAAAATGATCAAATGGTGATTGATGAATAAATAAATTATTATAATTATATTAGGAAAGTTATAACTTTTGGTAGAGAATTTGAAAGTGATGTTTTATGAAAATTTTGGAATTCGTTTGGTCAGAAATCAACTCTCGTATCACGAACGTCCGTTGAACATAAAATACTACAGTTATTCAACTATTTATTACTCCTTTCTCTTATACACTTTATAAAAAAGTAGTCTTAAAAGGCGGTAAAAATAATTTCGAGAAATTATTTTAATTGAAATCGTGTCAAAAACTACACAGAAGTAAATGCAAACAAAAATATTATAATACTCTTGATGAAATTAGAACCACTTTGGAGTTAACGAACAATAAATAATATTAATAATGCAGGACATTTTGCACACAGCATCATCTATCCCCAAACTAATCAGAGTTTATTATGGGAAATACATGACTGATATACTATTTATATACTTTTTTGTAAATACATACATAGTTTAAATAGAAAACACCCAGACTCGAGACAAACATTTGCAAATGATACAAACATTTGTCTCGCAGCGGGAATCGAATCCGCAACCTCTGCTTTGCGCGACAGAGGTCGGCCTGCGGACCTTCACCCACAGAGGTGGAACTAAACCCGGCCTTCTGACGAACTCGACCCACACATTATTAATTTTTATTTATTAATTTAATGCTTATCACAAGATACACTTCTTTTATTTTTTATATATTTTTTATTTATTTAAGTAGATACTCGTAATTATTATTAATTAATTAATATTATTAGTTAAAATATTTTTTGTATGTTTTTTTGTTTTCGGAGGAGGGCGCTAAACTTCGCGAAAAAGTTTTATTAAACTTCTGCGGTTATTACCGTTCTTTCAAGTTTTGTATTTTGTTTTGGACCCGAATAAATATATTTGATTTGATTTGATTTTGATATAAAAATAATAATTATTGTTTAAAATTATCCTAATGCTCTAGAAATATTATTATTATTATAAACTATTTAATATTTAATTAACATAATAATTAATTTATAGTAATTTAGACTTAGAAATATTTTAAAATTTAAATCAGATTAAATTTTAAAATATTTACAATGATATCTAATTTACTCCATCACGTTATATACAGAAATAATGCTGTAAAAGTAATACTATTTTCAGGTTCCATAAAAAATACTGAATTTTTAGAGATCAGGCTTGTTCTGAAAACACGTTCGAAAAAAGTTTTGAAAACTTTCAAAACAGTTTAAACGGAACGCAACGCAACGAACGAATGAACGAAGGATATAAAAGGAAGTACGCGACGGGTGAGATGCGGTCGGCGCTCAGTCGAGTTATAAGGTGTAATTGCGGCACGTCGCGTGCATACCACGCAGGTCCGTATCCACTGGTTGATCGTGTGTGAGTTCGCGAGTTTCGTCAAGTGTCGGCATAAGTTGGCGCGGTGCGAGTAAAGTTTCATAAGAGAAGAAGCGGCCACCCACCACCTATATCGATCCAAGTAACAGCGCGCGCACCCACCCCATAGTATAAAAACGAAGGGACCCAATTGTATAAACTCACATCGCATGAGAACGCGTGCGACATCACCCGCATAGCCGCTCGCCCGGGGTGCCGCTCTTTCTCTTTTCTCTCTTTTTCTCTGTTCGTCTGTCTCTTGTAAATGCGGCCGCGCTGAGGCCGATGCAGGCGCAGCCATGCCACGATGCCTCATGGCTAAGAAGTGGAAAACGGTCCACTCGTCATATCTGACAGATGACACTGATGAGGAGATAGACGTAGTTGGTGTAGATCGTGACCGTAGCCCTGCACTCGCAGCCACTGCGCCGGGTCCTCCGCCCCGTGACCCCGAGCCTACGCTACTATATAATGGTGAGTATCCAGTTCCACTCTCTAGGTTTTTCTGGCAGCTCGCAGCAATCGTCAAGGCCTACAGGGAAGTTCATCACGCCGTGCGAATACTACGGGCGCCAGTCCGTACTCCACCAAATGATTCTTCCGTTCCTCTAATTCTTAATTTTCATCGAAGTGTTGTTTTCATTAGACCATAAGTAAATAGCAAAAATGCGATTGCCTCCGGCGCTGCGAGTTCTATAACATTTGCGGCGCAAACGAGGCGAATTAAAATAATAATAATAATAATTATGCTTCAATTTAAATAAAATATAACCTCGAAATACTGCCAAATAAAATACACACCTAGAAAATATACAAAACGAGGCGAATTAAAATAATAATAATAATTATTCTTCAATTTAAATAAAATATAACCCTGAAATACTGCCAAATAAAATACACACCTAGAAAATATACAAATCTCATTAAAAACATTGCAGGTTCACTCAGGTTTACCTGAGTGTTCAAATCTTCCGTCAAATTGTAGTCAATTCAGTTGAATTCAAATTAATTGAATTCAAGCTTGTAGTTGTACAAAATTATTTATTATTATTATTTATAAAAGGCCAATATTATATAATGTTAACAGATCTTCATATTCTATCTTGCTAAAAAGCCTACAAATCGACAGTAAGATGTCACAGGCAGACTATACGTATAAGGGCGTCGCACTTCTAATCCCTCATCCCTCGTTTCTAAAGGGGAAGAAAATGATATATTGAAAAACCCAAGAAAGAAAAAAAAACTCCCTACCATTTTAGTTGCAACACAATTAACTTGACTTTTAACAAAATTACATATTAAAACTGACAAACAAACAAACACCGACTAAACAACCTCTTACAATATTTATTCTTAAATTTAAATAATATCTATAACCCCGAAATACTGCCAAATAAAATACACAACTAGAAAATATACAAATCTCATTTTAAATTTTGGAACCCTGCGATTTGAGCTTTTTTCAAATAAATTAAGTTCAGAGATTCTTTCACTAAAATACGAAAGCCTTAAAAACATTGCAGGTTCTCTCAGGTTTACCTGAGTGTTCAAATCTTCCGTCAAAATGTAGTCAATTCAGTTGTATTCAAATTCATTGAATTCAAGCCCACAGTTGTAAAAAATATTATTTATAAAAGACCAATATTATATAATGTTAACAGATCTTAATATTCTATCTTGTTGAAAGGCCTACAAATCAATAATAAGATGTCATAGAGAGACTATACGTATAAAGGCGTCGCACTTCTAATTACAATAATTATTCTTCAATTTAAATAAAATATATAACCCCGAAATACTGCCAAATAAAATAATCAAACAACTAGAAAATATACAAATCTCATTTTAATTTTGGAACCCTGCGATTTGAGCGATATTCAAACAAATTAAGTTCAGAGATTCTTTCACTAAAATACAAAAGAAAAAAACTACTTACCATTTTAATTGCAACACAATTTACTAGACTTTTAACAAAATTACATATTAAATAAATAACTTAATAAATTAGTGACAAACAAACAAACACCGACTAAACAACCTCTTACACCAAAAACATGCACGGGCGTCGCGACTTAAATGTAAATTACAAAGTTTTTTTAGGTATAAAATACCTTAACAATATAATTAACAAAAAGTAAATTAAATGCAAGAGTACAACAATAAAACATCTAAAAGTTCGAGTTCGCCTTCACGCGTTTTAAATTTAATATATAATTTAGTATAAAAGAAATAGAACAGTTCCAAATGTAGCATTGACAAACTTGTAGCGGCTACGCAAGACATCAGAAATAAAAAATAGATGCACACATTTTTTTTGAACGAACTCTACTTTCATTAAACTAAGTCTATTTTCGAATTCTCACGTGTTGACTACTAAAGTCAGCCCTTACAGTCAGCACTTTGAATTTAACACAGCAGGTGCTATTTTAATAGACCCAAAAAAAAACACGGAATTTTAAATAATTCTCATTATAATTATTAAAACGAATTTTAATAATTATTGTAAATTACATTTTAAAACAAAATAAACAAGTAATTTCTTACAAATACAAATACGCGAAATAATTTACTTCAAAATCAACTATATTTTTCCCTATATGCCACTCGTATAAGCTAACAATATAAATATGTATTAAATCCTAACAGTAAAATTATTATCAAAAAAGCTCTAACTATGTACAATTTCATAAAAATGAGTATGTAAGATCCTGTGCAGATTCCATCAATCGATAAAATACCACCATTTAAAAACAGATCACAAAACTGCAATCTGGGGCGGTATCAATGAATTGCGAATTATCAGAGCTGAGATTAAAGGCTCTTACACAATTTTATAGTTTAACAAAAAAGCAATTGCTTTTTTGGACAGTTTCAATGAATTGCGATTTATCAGGACTTCAATTAAAATCGCACAAAGCGGCGGACAGTCAGTCCACTTTCAATCTGCAATCCACATCTAAATTGAAACAGAAGATTTGGACTCAAAGGAATTCTTGCAGTCCAACGCCAGTGAGATTGCGATGCGCTCTGCTTCTGAAACTCCATTCAGAAGAAAAGAGCTTACCTTAAGAAATAAATTGGATTTCTGATTGTACTCACTGAAACGAATATCAAACAGAAAAAACTCAATTGAATGCAACTTTAGAATCTGTCTTACTTCTAGCGAGGTCCACGGTTTCGTCCGCGTAGTATTCGGATAAAAGCCTATAATATGTAATTCTACTTCCCAAACTATATCTGTTTTTAATTTAATTCAAATCGGTCCAACCGTTGCAGAGATAAGCAACAGGCATCCAAATTCCTAACTTTGCCATTTTTATAATATTGGATAATGAATCAAAATTTAGAAATATAATTTATTTAAAATTATATAAATTTGCACGAAAAAGTTAACGCTTTTCATTCAATTAACTATTTTACTATTCGACAGGCCAAAGCCTGGCCGTAACATCAGGCTTAGTTTCCCAATTTATCTCAAAGCGATATTTACTCTCCAATAACCAATAAAGTATTTACTCGAATAATTCATACGGAATTTCAACACTCAATGTGTGAAATCATCGTTAGCGTACTCGAGACGGATCACCTCAGAGTGACAGCTCATTTATCAAATGCCGATCATTTTTCTTACTTTTTACATACCTAGACATTGGAGCAGATAAGTCTAAAGTATGTTATGAAAATCCGGTTCAAGGGAAAAGTATAAAAATCTTGACTCACGTAAACTTAATGTACAATATCCGCAAGATATTGTGAAAGCGCGATTATCGCTTCGTATTTGAATATTGGGCATGGAGACGATGTCATTAAAATTGAAGACGAGAATCGACAATTAAACGAACAATTGACCAATAACCGAATAAATTAGAATTAAAAACCATTACACCAAACAGTTTATGGGAGTGTCAAAGTTCAAAAATTTTCAGTGTCATAATGCCTCTTTTCAACTCAGTGCCTTGTCAAATAAAACTATCATTGTCTGTGACCCTATCAAAATCAAATTGTTGTTTTGTAATATTTTTGGATACACGTGACCATCACCGAGGCTCAACCGCGATTAATTAAATACTAACGAGAAAAAATCACATACGCAAACGGATGATGAGGGTTTCGTCAGATTTTGATTAAAGTTGACAGAGATCTAATACTGTTAAATGGTGGTATTTTAGTAGAGATGATCCAAAATTTAGCTTTTAGGTCTCATCAAAACAGAGAGAAATAACAAAACACTGCACAATCACGGAGTAACCATAAAACATTTCAGCGCCAGCTCTACAGGCAGTCGCAAATAACTATAAGTTTCGTAACACCATACTCGAGACACTTACCCCTTAATGGACCCCAAGATAAAATCTGTATACTGTTGTATCTGGTTTTATATAGCCTATTAATATTTTATGTTATGGGGAGAGACATTTCGGCTCAACGATTGATGTAACTTTAGTTTATAAGCGCCAGCAAGGCGACGTCGCACGGTGATTATTCTAGACTAATTCCCTTATATACACAGATAACGTATCCTTAGTCCCATTACTTTAATCCCCATATCTATAGGCATTCGAGTAGATGTATACCATTTTAAACTAAACCAGCCGCCAGTTACCGGATCTTAGATAATATCTCTACTACCTAGAGATTTTAGTTAAATTAAAAATAGCCAATACGTTGGTAAATACTTACTTACCAACTGTGGACAATTATTGAACTATTTTCTCATTTGTAGAATTATCTTTTGAAAATCACCATTGACTATGGTATGTGACTATGCTAAAGACGTAGCGCGGACGGAGTTATATCTTCGGGGTTGAATGTCGGTAAAACCCTTTTTGCACTTCTCTAAATAAAAGGAATATACTATGTACCAACCTTAGGAGTTACGGTTTAGGTTGTGCGTTGATAGACAGTCAACAGTCACGCGACGTTAAGAGATGAAAAGAAAAGTCACGAATGATCCGACGAACTTCAGTCAGCCGGTGTAGCTCTTAGAGCCTCCTCAGAATATTTGAGAAATGTCATCTCACATGGATTAGTGATGTCCTCGTTCTATAGACATGCTAATTTCGATTCAAACTATCAACAATAATGACCTGAGATGATAAATTTACAGCAGGTTCACAAAATTCTTCTTTAAATCTCGAAACAAAGTAATTATAAATTATTTCTTTCCTTTCTTACGTACATAATGTAGATTCAATTATTTGCGTTAATGTTGGTTCACGTATTTAACTCAATTAACTCGTAATAAACTCATTGTTCGCCTTCGTGGCGTTAACATCACGCATTTGTTAATGCAAAAAAAAAATGTTTTTACTATCTCCCATGTATTATTATTATTATAATTATTTCGACTCCACCATTATGCAAGTTTATCGATAAAAATAGCAAACTGATTTACATCACTATACTAAAACATTCTTTGAATTGTAAAATTAATGAAGTTAAAATATTATGCGGGCCAATCACTAACGTTACTTCCAACTTAATAGGATCCGGGGCACTGAAGTTTCGCAAAATCGTGTTTGAGTTATTAAGTGCTCGAACTAACAAGTTTAGCGTAAATGACTTTCGCTTTCACGTAAGGTACGTACGCGAAGATTTTTCTACACAGTTTCAAAAGCATATTCTCTCATACAAGAATTTAAACTCATTTAATTTAATAAGCAAACAGAAAAGTCATTTGAACTTTTCACGCATTATTTCTATGTGTAGTATCACAATTGGTTACTGAACACCATGACAAGGAAATGAAAAATTAAAGGACGTCAAATTGTTAAGCAACGGACATTTGAACCAAATGCAAAATACAATCATATTTTTGCGGCGGAGTTTAGTTTAGTTTGAGACAACTGTCAAATTGCATTTGACAGTTATCAAAACTGATAACTGTCAAATGCAATTTGACTCAAACATTTACAAAGAATCTTTTATTTTTCGTACTATTTTATACATACTCATTAAACATATATATAGAGGTAAAATATTTTAATTTGACATAATAAAATGTTACAAATTGTATATGAATCCTGAACGATTTGCCAATCAAGCTATTACTCGTCAGTTCTAATAAAATATTTAAACTCAAAATCTTATCTTACTACTATTATAAATGCGTAAGTTTGTGAGGATGGATGTTTGTTACTCTTTCACGTAAAAACTACTAAACGGATTTTAATGAAACTAAGTAATGTAGCTTATACATCAGAATAACACAGACTACTTTCTATCCGGGTAGCACGTGGGCAAAGCCGTGGGCTAGTTTAAAAGAAAAATAAACCATTTTATTTCTATTGTTTTATATAAAAAATGAACCACGTCCACTTTTCAGTACACGTGCCTCCGACTGGTACTCTTGACTCTGAACTTATTTAAGTGGCATTAATTGTTAGATCACGCGTGGTTAGCAGTCTGATATAGCACTTCTGAACGACACTCAGAACGGTTGGGGGTCATTATGAGGTCAATCAGCCAAGTTACCCGGCTTTCGGTGTTTCTGCAACGTAGTTATGACGTAGCTATGTGATATCGAGACCCTACGTGCTATTTTTCTAGTTTCCAAAGTTATTCTTGCTCGTAAAACTTCACATAGTCCACGTGGAATATTTAAAATACAAAATTTTCAGCGTATTTAACTAAAATTACCTTCAGTCAGAAACAAAAGAAGAGTCAAAAATCATTGAATTCATTTTTATAATAATATAATAAACAATAGAAACACTTACATTCAAGAAAATCCCTTTTTATTCTTTATAAAAAACTCTTTGAGGAGTTCATTCATTAAATTTCAAACATCAGAAAAAAAAACATTTTTCAAAATTTTCCTAATTTTTTTTGGGGCGTTTATTAATTTACGAAAGATTTGCAGCTAATGTAAAACATTAAATTTGAAGCAAAATTGCTGATAGCAAGGACTTACTTATCTTTCGGAGGTTTCGAAGTACGACGACAAAAGTGGCTCTTTCTGAAATTAAATTAAATTACAGCGCACGATCGCGACGAACGTGTCCGATCACAGGCATTTTTGGTTCAATCATTTGAAGTTGAAATGCGATGGATAGGTTATTAAATTATTTGTTAAAGTGGCCTTATAAGAGGCAAGGTTGTCGGCAACCTCTTGAAGTTCAAAAACTAAAGTGGCTCTTGCTGACTTTATGTCAGAAATTAAATTAAGTAACAGCACACGACAGCAATTAACGTGTCCGATCACAGGCATTTTGATTCAATTATTTGAAATTGAGTCGCACTGGTTTATTGCTTTTCGCAAATTAAATTATTTGTAAAAGTGGCCTCTTAAGATGAAAGGTTGCCGGCAATTTTTCATGTACGTGTACATATACGAGTTCTCCTATTTCTTCCAGGATTATGACACTATTTTTTTAATAGTAGCCTTTGCGCTATTTTAAATGACGAACCTGTTCTGATATTATTAAAATCGGTTGTACCGTTACGGATACTGAGCTACAAATATCAAAAACTTTAGCATTTATCTATAATATAAAAATGAATCGCAAAATGTGTTGGTAAGCGCATAACTCAACAACGCCTGGACCAATTTGGCCAAATCTTTTTTTAAAATGTTCGTTGAAGTTCAAGGATGGTTTTTACGGCGAGAAAAATTAGAATTATTGCTGGAAAAACCCTAAAAATAGCCCTTCTTTTTCCCATACAAATGATTTGTAACTAAAACGTAGTCAATTTGAGCTTTATTGCTATGGTATAAAGTTCATATTAAATTACAAGCACTCACTGTTGTCTAAGCAATGTAGGTGTGTTCCTAACGTCAAAGATCATATTTATCAAAACAATGTGCGTGTGTGCGTTGGAGCACAGAATACATAGTTGGAGGAGTTTAATGTCGCGTTCCGAAACTCGCTTTTCTTTTGTATTAGTTTCGGCACGCGAAATAAAATGCATCAGTTTCCACGTCATTATATAATACTTACTTTTAAATCCTTATATATGTTTTATTTAATTATTTTTTATTCACAACGCACTATCACCAGGGTGACGGTTCTGTTCAGGAGAATTTTTTAAAATACGTAGGCACAAAAACTGCCACATTACAAATCTTTTTGACAGGACGAAGTCTGTCGGGTCAGCTAGTAATAAATAATAATAAATAAACATCCAAGAGATACATACATATTTACAAAAACGAGTAAAATATCTCTTGAAAATTCCTTATCTAAATCGCTCTAAAAAGACGTCTGATAGAGTACAAAAAATGACTCACCTCACGGCACGATTATCACAATAAAGAAAAATATGAGGCAAAAAATAATTATGTATTTCATCATCGAGTACCAGGATAAAACACACATGGGATAAAAGAGAACACAAAATGTCTGAAAATACGTGCGGCTGCTAAGCCGCGCAAGATTTTTGACACCGAGTGTACGTTCGTGTAACCGGAAATGTACGGTCCGGTTGAGTCACTAGCTCAGATTAAGATTTCAGATCCACTTAATATATTTTCTTGATGCAGGCATCGCTGTTGAACTTGGCAGAAAAGTACTGAGATTAAAGGGGGGTAAAATTCATCAAATATAATTCAACTGACAGAGAGCGTCTGAAAATAATAATCAAAAAGCTTAGCTTAAAAGAAATAACACCTAAAAGAAATATAATTCAATTGCTGGTTAGGTCAATTGCTAGATTCTAGTCGAAGGAAGTGCCCCAAATGACTACATTAGTAATTACGCAGTGATTTCTAAAATGCATTTGAAAAACTGAAAAATGGAATGATTTATCTGGTTGGTGAAGAAAACTCTAACAACAACATTAGATATAGAAAAATATTCCTTGTAATTATATTCATAAAAAATTGGTCAAGTTTAAGAGGAGGTAACAGGTAGATACGATCCAACGAGTTAATTAATTTTGTTTTCTATTGCTAAGTATAATCGGTCGAAGGGGCAACTTGAAAGCAAGACCCATTTTATAAGAAATTGTTATCGCCCACCTTTCCTTTTAATACCGTGACAAGCCGTGTAATACATGTAGCGTTTTATTCACAAACGAAACTATTTTATAATTATACCCACCCTTTCCCACCGGCATCCCTAGGGAGGAGGAACACAGATCAGACAATGGCAAAATTGAACATTTAGGCAGCGTATCTCATTTTATATTAAAAGCCCAGCAGGAGACATACAAACCTGCCCTATCTGGCTGGACAACATGTCTCTATACAATGTATAGTATAACTCTCGTGAATTCTCTTTCAATTCAGCTAGACTGCAGGGGGATAGGGACGGCACAAAATTCCAAATTAACATTCAATTTCATGCGTCCATGCTCTCACTAATTATTTGCCCGCTCGGATAAAGTTATGAAATCATCATTATCATTTTCAAGTCTATTGTTATTGACTATGAAAATAACTTGGCCTTTCTCTAGATGTCTTAAATTTGGTCAGAGTACGTTCGCCGAGGACTTCCCCTTCCAATAAATACTCGCCTTGTATGTTGGTCTCGGGTCTGGGTTTTTATATGTATAAATTTACAAAAAAAATATATAAGTACTTTAGGGCTGATGATGTGAAAATGTCCAACATTATTATTATTTGTCTAATAAACCTTTAAGATAATGTGTCCGTTCATACTAGAACTAGACCAAAGGAACTAACTAGTTTTCACGAATTTATGGCGCTGTGAACGGATTTGCATCCAAACAAATCATATCCCAGTTAGTATTTGAATATGACTGCAGAGCCAATTACAGATTTGTTAGTAAAAAATACACTCACTCAGAGACTTTTACTTTTAATCAAACTTCGGAACTGATAAAAAAGTGCCTGCCAAGTACTCTTTACGAACGCTGCCTCAAATGAAAAATTGCTCGAAACTAAAAGTGATTTTCATTCCGGATACGATACCTTAGAAATATAATAATTTGCGACGACGGGAAAGCAATTTTATATTTTTATTTTGAAATTGGTTTCCGTACTTTGCAAATTAGAATCAGAATGTTACAGCGAAGAAGAATGATAGATCTTTTTACTTCTAGTATTAAAAAAACATACAAAGCTCAATAAAATAATAGTATCCTCACAATAATAATATTATTATAATAATAATAATAATATTAAATAATAATATTATTATTATTGTGAAGAGGAGCGCTCAGAAGAGGTAAACAAGTTTATCCAAATTTATAATTTTTAGGGGTATTCTAAAACATCGAAATTTACTCGACTCGACTCAACCTCGCTTTAGATCTTTTAGTTAACAAAACGTGAGTGTATGAACTCAAATTCTCCTTGACATATTTTCTCGAATTTTTCACTTCACTTTAACAAATTTTACGTTTTTGATATAAATTCCCTTGATAATGCGATGACATCACGAATCATCTGAGTTTTGTAAGGATCTTTGAAAAGTCAAAATCAAAATAACAACACGAATACTTTATGGAGGAAACCTCAAGAAGCCCTGAGTTAAGTTGCTGTATATTTGAAGAAATGTCTAAGAAGACGTGGCTAACACTTGATAACAAAATCAATTCATAATCGTCAGAGCCATTTTCGAGAAGCAAACAAGCAAAAAAAGATGCTTGGTTTAAAAAGTACTTACTTACCTAAGCTTGGGTAGCTTAACACCACACGTATATACACTTGACATAAATACGTTTTATGTCGGCACATAATATACAAATAGAGGATGAACTATTCAATTCATGCACTGGCGCCGGCGCTTTGGTAAGACAAAGACACGCCCAACACGTCTGTCGGGATTCGTTGATTCTCCGTTTGCATTTCATCTGTTGGTACCATGAATTGATTCGAAACCTGTTCAACGGGACTGATTTTACTTCTAACCCAGCTAGCCTATGTACGTATTTCAATAATTACTCAAAACACATTAATATTTATGGTTAGAAACACGTTTTATTTGCATTGGTGTAACTATGATTAATTTGTTTATTACAGACATCAACGGTTATGAAGCGTGTTATTACATATAAATATAAAACCATTATACCTAAAGTAAGGCTAAGGTTTCTACGTTTGAACTTTGACAATGAAAGTCAGTGCTTACACAGTAGTTTGTATGGTGCCGTAGTACCTATATTGACTGTATGACAACTTGACTCAGTATATATATTTTTTTATTTAACGTTTAAATATACTTTAACTTTATTCTGGGTATATATATAATAATATGCTACCCAAAGCAAGTGGCTTGGGTTATTATTATTATTAACTTGGCATTAGATACGTCAATTCGTTATGAGTTTACGGCAAAAAACGGCATGTAAGTAATATATACCTATGTATAAAGTAATGAGCTTGTTGTCTGCACATAAGTTACATTAAATCTAACTTTACAAATATGTTGTGCGCATTAACACGTGCTCAAAACGGTGAAGGAAAACATAGTGAGGGAACCGGCATGCCCTAGAAACAAAAAATCTAAGGCATGCTTCGGTTGGCGTTCGAAGGCTCGGTTAGGAACGCACCTTTGCCATAGTAACATCCTTCCTATTCCTATTCCAAGTACATTTTATTGATTCTACGGCCTCCGCTGGACCGAGCGAAACCAATTATATTTTGGGATTTGAATCACAAATATTAGGCCAGATTCGTCGCTGATATTCAATTTTTGAATTTTAATAATCACACCTATGATTGATTTCAAATTGCCGGTATCGCGTTCGATTCCCACTGCGAGACAGTTATATTATGCAGATATGTTTTCCAGTTCTAGGTGTTATGATATCATACGGTAGTTTCTGATACCTATGATACAGGGGATCCTTGTGTTCTAACTATGATGTGTGTGACTGTTGGGTATTTATTTATTACCAAAAAAAAAATTTTTTTAAATCTACAGCAAATAAACTATTCAAATAGATCAGAAATACATCACGGAGTAATCTTTTAACTTTTTTTTTATAGTACAAAGGTAAAAAAACTTTTTTCTAAACCTCGAATGCACTCCCAGTTTAGAAATCACCTAAAAATAGGACAAAATTACACATCAAAAATTAATATATGAAAACTTTATAAAGCGTATATTGAAAAGCTTCTACACTGTGGTAAACGAAGTCGTGAAGCACCAAAGGAATTTCCGCCCGGTGAGTCCTTTGGCTTTGTGTCTGGGAGCGGCGATGCAGAATTTATACCGTCTAACTTATCACCCATTATAACTTTAGTCACTTCATAACAAGCAAATTATAACAGAGTCGAACGTGTGTCGCTTTCAGTAAGCGGATACGTGCCAACTCGTAACTCTTGCAATACCAGAACATGTTTGTGCGAGTGAGATTGCACTCGACTGTTCTTTAGTGGATTCTCGCACTCTCGTGTTTGCATTAAAGGAAAAAGAACTCGAGTTTTACAATATTCATAGGTGAGGCACTAATCGCGTTTCTTCGTGCTGATTACACATCGTTTACATGAGGAAGCTTTCTTAATAATATTTCCAGACGAGAAGTTATCTCCGTGTATACTGGCTTTAAGGTTAGTTATAGTTTAAAGAAAAACAAACACGGTCACGGTTATAATCCATACTCAATATATAAATCTGTGGGGATACCAAGTTGGAAGTAGTCTGAAACACTTTCAAACATTAAACGCGAAATATAACATTATATTTTGCGTTTTGCAACGCGAAATATAATCTTTGACTTAAAACAAGTTTGAGAAAAGTAAAAAATGATATCAAACTATTTCTAAAAACCTCTTTTTATTACCGTAGGTTTTTAATATATCAATGTCTCAGGAGTGATTTATTCTTCCTACTTGTTATTCTCGCGTCGAACAGAAATGATGCATAGCTCAACCCTCTCCGGGGGCGTTCATCGTTTGTCCCCTTAAAATATTAAAATTGTCATTACTCCGAGTTCGTATAAACGACTTGTTGCTTTAGAAAATCAAGAGGACCTCATAATGTCGAGATTGCGACGTTTATTTTGTTTGTTTCTTGAGAAGTTATTTTGTCGACAGTTGTCGAAATAACTTAATGATTTTTCTTACATTATTTAGAAGGGCACACCCCTTGGATGTGCTAAAAAGCTAAAAATGATGTATTCCAATACTTATAGTAATCTATTTTTTAAATAAGTTTGGCTTTGAGTTAAAAAAGTACATCTATATACCAAATGTTTTCTGCATGAGAAATCGGAGTTTCGCAAATGGATGGGAACAGGCGGACAAGCCGATAATGAAAGGGTTTTTATTTGGCTTCGGAGACCTAAAAAGTAAAGTAGTTAAAACCTTTCACGAGTCGCTACTCATTTTGCATCAGCCGTCCTTACTTAGCTTAACTTAACTTGCTAGCCGTTAGTTAATAAAACTTAATTACTGCCGTAACTAACTAAAAAAGGTACAGTTTGAATTAAACGTTAAAGACTACAGAAAATGATGGTTTTTTCATAAAGACACCAGAGTATTTTCTAGAGTATTTACAGAGAGTATTTTCTTCTTTATTCATTTAAATCTTTCTATACAGAAAAAAAACGAAAAGCTAAATAGTAAGTTTCGTTTATTGGTTTTGATAAATCTCATAATTTCTAAGATTGTATTTGAATTAATTACTATAACCATCTGGGTAAAGTTAATTGTATTTTGTAAGATAGTAATTGGGATAAGTTTGTTCAATCTCTCTCGGTAGTGAAGTAAATCCGAAATTACTCAAAGTTTACTCAAATCTCGCGTTCGAGGCAAATCAGTAGCTGCCAAAATCGCTGAGTTGTTGCTGAGTTGCATGTTTGTTTTAGATCTGCAAACATAGACTTGAACGCGTTAAAATGTAGAACGATAACAGTTGATTTTGCTACGAGAATATTCCCGTGTTTCAACAAACATTTCGTGTTTGTAATCTGACTTTGAAGTCTTGCCCCGATTGTCTATCTAGATAGATCTAGAACCATTAAGCTAAGCCATTTTATCAAACGTTTAGAGCAATAAGAAAACAAAGTTTCTTTTCTCACATGAAAAATGCACACGGTAAGGCCACGTGCACCAAAGGATGTTTTACGTAAAGCAAAGAATACATTTTTCGCTAGTCGACGGCTCTATAAAAAGGAAAATTTAAAAGGCCGTAGCCTACGAAAGCTAGAGCTTTTAATAATGAAGGTGGTAGTTAAGAGACAGGCCGGCAGGCGGCGAAGCTGCAGTGTTTCGCAATAATGTGCCACTTCGGAAACTTTCCCCGGCGCTCGTTCTCATTATTAAAGGCCCTTAGTTTCAAGAATCGGAACCATTAACTATTCGTTTGACGTCACATTGTCAACGTTGATACCTTTGTTATTTCTGGAGGAGATTATAATCTTTTTTTTTTATGTTGGAATCATAAATTTAACGAATATATATAATTTCCTTAATGCATAATGTGTGGTGTGGAAAAATAGAAGTCTGGACTAATTTGATCGAGACTAATTTATTCTACCAGATCCGTGACTGATCATGATAGACATTATTTTGACGCAAGTGAGGATTAATGTTTTGATTTTTATTAACAATAACCTTTACTAGAACTCAATCAATTCAAATTAAAAGGAACGTGACCTAGAACAAAACAAGGCAATTTTTCATTCAGGTACCATGCGGGAAAACCCTTCCCCCAAACGTTAGTTTGACGGCAAAGTTAAAATGAAAATGGTTTGATGATAAAATTTCATGGCAATAGCTGAGTCTTGATTATTCGTAAATTAAACAGTGTCAAATATAACTGTCTACGGCGGCGGTGTGCTACGCAGCGATGCGTAGCACCTTACCGCTACGAGTAATCGTAGCTAATATGCCAGAGTGCTACGGTTTTTCAAACTATTCCACTTTATTAGCTACGACCAAATTGCTACAATTCTACGGCGTTGCTACAAAGCTATGCGCAAGCGCACCAAATAACGTAGTAAATACGTATACGGCCTCCGTAGCTAGTTGCTACGCTGCTTTGTGTACTTAAAATAACCATTATTTACATATCAATATACTCGTACAAGTTAATCTTTGCAATATTTTAAAACTTACGTGTCTTCGTTCGTGCGATAAAACCATCCTAGATTTCACATTTATTAAAACCGCATTTCAATCGGGTAAGCCGTTTTGGAGATAAAAGGTAACATAGAAACCAAGAAAGACAAACAGAAAAATACTAGTATACAAATATTCGCATATACGGACTCAAAAGTGGGTAAAAGGCACAAGGCTTTTACCCAATGTAGACCCTAAATCGTAAGTCCTTAAGACGTGAAATTTAGAGCGTAGGTTTTTTTTGGTGTGTAGCAGTGTTAAGAAATTAATTATTGGAAAAACAACTCCTAAAGGGTTAAAAAGAAAAAAAAGAAAGATTGTATCGAAGTTTTTCGTTATTGGTTCGATTCACTGGATTAGATTTTTTTGTGGTTTTGGGTTTTATTATTATTTTTTATAAATGGATTTTATTACCTGTTATAACATTTTCTCAGAAAATCGAAACTTTATTCTAGGTGGGCTTAATGCAAACCAGCCTCCTAGTATGAAACTATGTAAAAATATAAGAATGTTTTATAGATATGCTAATGAATTTGGTTCTCAGAAAAGCGAAACGGTAGTCTAGGTGGGCTAAATGCAAACCAACCTTCTTCTATGAAACTATGTAAAAATATCAGGATGCTTTTAAAGATAAAATAAAAAGGTATTCGATGAAAAATGTATATTCTATAAAATAACGGAAGGTGCTTGCTTACCTACTAATATCTAGTTTTATAATGAATAGCTTTCGAGTTCCTTTCCCGAGCTATCCCCGGGGAAATCTGTTTTCTGGCGCAGTTTGATATAGTCAGCGACGAAAATCGAAATTTACACCTTCATCACATAGTCAATATCATATAACTATATTACTAAAAGAACACTCACAATTTCGTTCGTGTGATGGGTTGCAATGTAAAATGTAGCCGAACTGCATTGTTTCTGAGCAAATTGATAAAAAGATAATAATAATAAAAAATTTGGTTGGTAACTATAGACATACATAAGTAGAACGGTAAGTACCACTAAAAATTGAAAGCCAAATAAGTAGAGGAAATCCCATAATATGTAAAAATTGTTACGACGAAATGTTTGTCAGAACGGCCTTTAACATAATTTTGGTTTTAGTACAATCCGCGGTGACTTCACTAGTTTCAGGATCGTTATCACTTTGAAATGTATAATTTTAGCTTCGATTAACCACTAGGAACTATAAAGTATTCCTTTTTTTAAATTTTAATCATTATTAACAGACTACAAATTTAACGCGATCCTAAATAAATAAAGACTCGGCCTTTTTACCACCATTTTTGAAATAATTTCTAAGAAAATATATATATAGAGATACAGTTTTTAAACGAATTTATTTTTGAAAATGGAACCAATATCTACCTACACTGCTGCGATCGTTGGATGTATGCGTCAGTGCAAAAAAAACAAGAATAAAAAATAAAAAAAGTTCGTAGTCGCTCGGGAGGCTAAACAACTCGTATGAAATGGCTCGTTTTAGTCCCTTGTTGAACAATCTACTATTTTATTTTTATCGTAACTGGGCATGGTTCTTCTCATGATATGCAAATGCGACAACGAATAGGAAGATCTTATGAGGTATTACTATTTTAAGGTCCTCTATTTCTTTTAATGTATTATTTATTTAATGTAAAATTCACCATGCGTTTAACGGGACTAAATAGTATCAGGCTATTCCCATAATCAATATCCAAGAAACATCGGTATCTAAGAAAAGTTCCAAAGAAATAACTACCGTCATTAACCCAACTGGGTTATGAGAATCATAGAATGAGTGTGGAATTTTTGAATCATTCAAATGATCGTCGTCATTTGAAAGTGTTAACGATCCTGAAACTAGTGAAGTCACCGCGGATTGTACTAAAACCAAAATTATGTTAAGGCCGTTCTGACAAACATTTCGTCATAATAATTTTTACATATTATGGGATTTTACATATCAATATACTCGTACAAGTTAATCTTTGCAATATTTTAAAACTTACGTGTCTTCGTTCGTGCGATAAAACCATCCTTAAAAAGTTAGTACGAATAACGTTCTACTGAAGTTAAAAGCAGTTGTCAGTTTTGTAGCGTATTTAAAACCTTTTTTAGATGTAGCTCCTTTTTCGCAAAATGACACTATTTCAAGACTTTAAAGGGAAGCTGCTTCAAAAACTGTCAGAGCTATTCGAGCGAGATATTACTCACGTCCACTTGTATTTTCAGAAGAATGGCGCGCGAAATAATGTAAAGTTCTTAAAATTGGGTTGAAATTTGTCTTTAACGATGACGCACTATTGACTGAAACAAAAAGGCGAACGTTATTAGACAATGTATTTTTAATGTACGGGAGACATCTATCCATCGAATTCTATACTGGTTCGGCGTGCTAACGCTAACTGTGACTGTATGGCAAGGTGAGGCGTAGTACGTGTTTGTTTTACATGACGGCGTGTGCGGAGCGCTTACCCCCGAGCGTGCAAGAAAGACATGTAATGCATGTCAAAATCCATATCGTGAGTGACTCATCGTAACTTTTGTTGTCTCCGCACATTGTGTTCACATCATTCGTTAACAACTTTGTATCTAAAAATGCTACAAAGATGAGCCTGAAATTCTGTTTTGAATAGAACTAAAACTGTTGCAATGAATAGACTGTAAATCGGAGAAAGGGTTTATTAATAAATTTACAGTTTTCCCTGTAAAAAGGTGAGGCACAATTTAAGTCATCCGCCCAAAATATGATTACACCGTAATTAATCTCATCTATGAGTGCTTCGACTAAATTTGGTACCTAGTTGCAGATTTTTTTTTCATATATCAAATCTGCCTTTTTATTTTGATATGTCAATTAATTGGATATGTGCCAGGGACAGGAGAGCAAATATCGATTTTGTTGGTGAATAACTTAATGGATAAAGTTACACAGCAAAATTGGCCGTCGAACAGCGTGAACTAATCGAAGGCGATTCACAACGGACAGCAATGGATAGGTCAGTCGGCGATCGTATCTAGGTTAAGTCTATACGCACGTATCATGTATATACACACTTATCATGAGATAGGTTTACGTTTGTGTGAGTCTCGAGAGTGTGTGAACGCTCTATACTCTGACCTTTCGCAGTAATTCCATTATATCCCGATGGGCGGACTGAGTGCATCTTAACTTAGTTGCCTGAGAACCGATCCGAACCGATCGCGATTTGATCTATTGGCGATATGCTGGTTCATTCTCAGATAGTTGTCGATTTACTCAAATTGCATTCGACCAATTATTCAACGGTTCATTGGTCTAGATCTGATCTGATCTGATAGATATTTCCTATTGGTTGGTTATTAGTGCGGAAACGTGGCTGACGGTGAGTAGAGTATAGCATAGTTTGACGGCTGGGTTATGCAACGAAATACCGTAGGTGGGTTTTCGGCGATTTCAAACAAAACAATATGAATTTATCTGTAAGATACTTTCGAACAAAAGTCCACAATGCTCTTTTTTGAGAACTACCGCTCAACGATACCTTAAACTTTACATCCGTGATATTTTTGAGTACGGGCGAGCGAATACGAGCATGGACGCTAAAGAGTTCGGGTGTAATTGATCGCTAACATCCGAGAATAACACATTATCTTACATCACGAATGAGGAAAATATAAAGTCTTATAAATTAAATTACATTTTCGTAATAATTTGTCGCTACAAAGAAGATTTACCCTTTTCTGGCGCCAAAGCAGTAATGTTACATTGCTGTGTTCCGGTTTGAAGATTATATGGAAACAGATGAAAAAAAAACTATTGTTGCAACATCACAGGTAACCGCTTACCAACAGGTGAGCCGGTATAAAAATACGAGCAATTAGTACAGACAATCGAGCATGGTGACATTAAGAGGAGCTGACGTCATTAGTCTGGCACAGCGATGCGGCTGTGATACTATTGAAGTGAAACTATTATACTCGTTACAGCCGGAAACTTTGTGTTCCACACAGGCAACGAGCAGTAATTAAATGTTTGTAAGCCTAAGGGTAGAATTTAGTGATACATCTAGTTTTAATTTACTAACTTTGATGTAACATTCTCTTAAATTCACAAACAATAAATGATATGTATGTTTTCTGAAATAAGAATGGAAGTTCTATAATGAATGTGAAAAAGAGATTTACCATGAAAAGCTTTCATTCAACTTAAGTTTTAAATTTAAACATGACAAGCTAACTTAACAACATTCTCAGGGAGTTAAAAAAAACTGCAAAAAGACGACACTTTTGTCTAAAACCACTTCAGTGACGAAGTTTCACGAGTCGAGTAAAATTACGAGTATTTAATAGTATGCGAGAGTTAAAAAGGAAAGCACTCAGCCCACATTTTCAGACTATGGTGAACATCGAGTTTAATTAATCTCAAATATAGTCTACACTTTTAATTCGACCAGAAGTGTATTCAGGCACGAGGATTTTTCCCGAGAATAGACCCCTAAAACGTTCCGCTGGCTTTATACTTAATCCTTAATGTACGGAACGAAAACACGTCCAAATGAGTTGTTAGGCCTCACTCGTACCAGATGGTTTGAATGATGCGTTAAAGCCTACAGTTTTAACAGTTGCGGTTTTACGTAAAATAAATAACTAACATTCGTTGTTTGCGGATCGTCTAATATATAGACCCTCGCTCCTTAAACGCACGGAATTTCAACATGTACCTATGGATATATTATGTTTAGGTATATTTGAGACCTTTTAAAGGATAATGCGGCGACGTTGTACCTTTAATGGCGCATTGCGGTTTGGCTCCATATTTAGTCAGTGTTTTCGGTATGTCTGAAATTAAAATGGAAAGAGAAAAAAATATAATGTATTTGTAACTTTAAAATTCGGCACCATTTTTAATTTTCGAAATATGTTTTCTAAATAACCCATCCGTCACCTTTACAAATGTCGAGTTTTGATGTAGGTTTTGAAACTTCTATAAAACTACATCAGTGGTCGTCCGAGAAGTACTTTCGCCGACGACCTAAGATTCTGTCCTCGAATTGCGGTCCTAATATCCACAACTTGAGCTAACTTGACTTGGAAGACTTGGAGCGGAGCAAGCGGACTTGATGGCACTTAAACCTAAAGTTGCAATTGTACGACCACTTCCGGTCATAAGAGCAACTAAAGCCTTGTAACTTGATCTGTAAGATGGGATGCTAACTTCGTTGGGATGCTAACACGACTATTTTGATACTCGTCACCAGAAGTTTAACCTATCGATCAAAGTTTCAGCAATATTGTTACCAGTTTGAGTAACAACTATTAGCAAACCAGCCAGTAGTGCGGTGACATGGCGGTCATAGTAATTTTACCTATTAAGTTATTAGGACGGCAAATTGACAATATCATCGACGTAGTTAACTGAAACCAATATTTAGGGTCAGTGCACACTTCGAAACCCATACGTAGATAGGATGGAGTTTTGACACTAATGCGAGTTTTGTATTTTGTCATTTAACGGAAGGCTGGTTTCGATCGCTCGCCGGTTGGCTGACCAAATGCGGCACCTATTAGCTGCAGCTTGACCGATACCTGTGATCCACCTACAATATAACTTTGTAAACACCTACCTAAATTTCCATCAAATAGTTTCGTTTTTTTTATAATCTTTGCAGATATATATATATATATATATATATATATATATATATATATATATATATATATATATATATATATATGTTTAGTTACATATATCTTTATTGGCTTTCGGGCGGCCTACAAACAGATCCAAGGTCGGCCACTACATCTAAACTATTTGGGGCCTAACAAAGATTAAAGCAGAGCCCAACACTAGTTACGAGTGAATCCTATCCCCCAGGCAAGTAATATAACTATCAAAAAAGAACCAGATATTGAGTATACGATAATGAATAAATGTGTTAGATAAAAATATTATAATAGGAGTGGGATAAGATAGCATAAGTAGAATTTGTTTCTATGACTGACGGTTCCTTGGTTTGTGGTCCCGTAAAAAAATTGTGATTGTGACCATAGAATCGGTATAAAACATTCTGCACGCCTTGTGAAAACAATCAATTATTTTCACTAATGTGAATTAATATTATTATGAAATTTATGTCTCAATTTCTCAGCAGATTTTGTCTACAAAATTTCGTTAAATTTTCGAATCATTGCGAGTGCCGTATTTATTTATTAGGCGCCCGAGACAGGCGTTAATTTCTTTGGTCCCTAAAGTATAGAAGTTTAGACGTTAAGGTTGGATCGATTATGTTGTACAAAATTGAAATCTCAAAATATAATAAGGTACTAGTGTCTATTAACAAATAATAAAATGTCTCCTGAGAAATATATACTTGGATCCGATGACAAAATACGAAAGTAACATATCACATTTAAGGTATCTTTTAATATTTGAATTTGTGATTTTTTCTAAATTTATAATTACAAAATTAATGTCTTTACGCGTAGGACAAAAAAGATTAAAAACAACCAACATTTTGAATTAACTCCATTAACTAACCAGCTCCATTTAGAATTTAATTTCGTAAATGCATCTAGCTTTGCAAATTTACTTTAATCTGAGTACGCAGGGGTTTATTCAAAGTTCAGTCTGTGGAATTAACGTTACGGTAGTCATCACAAATGGAAAATGTTTTCCCTCACGGATATGAGGGTTCGGTTAACTACCTACCCTATTTGATTTGTCTGCGCCAACCTTTACCTTTAGGAAATGGCTATTTTTCTTTATTCACTTATGTTAAAATACAAACGTTTATGCACATTATACTTAGTAAGCGTCTTAAGAGGTTGCGCGCAATTCTTTTGGGCGGAAGTTAGATATTGTGTTTGATTATTTAATTTGTGGGTAAAAAAAACAATTCTCTCAGATTTGGTCTCGTGCAACCAGCCATAAAATTGCCTAGTCTATTGGCTATTGAATTCTCATTTATCTCATTTCAAGCATAACAAATTATTCTTAGAAGCTGTTGGCTCTGGTGCAAATTGGTATTATTTAATAATATAAAAAAACGATTGACATCGCCTTAGAAAAATTAAACCAAATTCAATAAAACCAAAATCCAGAATTCAAATAACTTTTTTATTGAACATTATGATGGCCTATTCCATGGCTCGACCATGGCTTATTGAATAAAGAGGCACAATCTGCCGTATAGTCATCCGTGTAACCCTTCTCTAGCGTACTTTTCATTAAACATTTTTAATGAAGCCCTCACGAGGGAACTCTCTTTTGATCCGTAACACCCTTTACTGTGTTTCATCTCCCCTACCATACCTATTGCAAAGCCCTCATTCAATGAAAATTGGCTGAACATGAATTAAAAACATGAAATTATAAAATTGGTTTGACATGTTATTGACGTCGGTCATAATAATAACAAGTACCTATAAAAAAAAAAAAAACATTGTTCTAGATTAATGTTCACAATAGTTTTGTGAATAATGTGAATAATCTGAGGTGTATGGATGTTATTCAATTAGATTATATTATACCAGGACACCTAAAATTGTATTATTTAATAGTATTTTGTAACACGCATCTCACTTTGCAGCGCTTATGTACCCGCATATTTAATTGTTAGATCTTAAGTAGTATTACTTAAGACCTATGCAAGCTATTTTATATGCAATTAATTAATTAATTAATAAAAAGACAGCCATTTACTTGACACTCAAGTCCTTGTTTTTCGTTCCTATCCAGTACAGACACGAACTTGCTTATTAGTAAAAAAAGAAATATTTATAAAAAATACACATGTATTTTCGGGAAATTCTATTTAATATCATGTCTGCATTGATATCGCATCGCTGATCTACAAACTGATGGACAAACAGAGGCGCATACTAAAGGATTAATCAATGCGAGCCTCCAAATATACATATATAGCTATATGTTACTACCGTTTGATCTCCCCAATATACCCTTTGATTCGGGCAAATATGTAGGTAGTGCAGGACAGGCGTACATATACAAAGGCCCTCCTATGACAAAGGATGTGTACCCCTCTTGGCAATCAGAATTATTACCCAGCATCGGATTTGTACGTAGACATGAAGCATCTATTATTTCCGGTGCACTTTAGTGATCGAGGCGTATTTCGTAATTAACCTTATTATTAAGAAAATAAAAACCTGAAATCAAAAATATTTTATACAAAATCATAAGTTAAATGGATTGGGATCTCTTAAGTTAAGTTTAAGTAAACCTGTATTAAAATAGTCCCCTCTTTTCTGTGGTAACACTTGTGATCTACTTTAATTAATTATACAGTAAAAATCTTTAATAAAAACTAACTACATTTTGAAATGAAATAATTTATTAATAACTCACATTACAGCTCACGTTAGGTATAAGTATTACCTGACTAATCATTTACACAATCGTTTTTATATAATATTAATAATTTTAGCTTTTGGGTAACAAGTTAAACTCGTTGAGGTCGTAAACTACGTGTTCAAGTAACCACTTTTTGAAACTTAGTTTAAACTTCCCGGTGGTAGATGCATCACGGATAGCGGTCGGTATTCTGTTCCCAGACGGCCCTATTATATAGACGGACCGACCGCACTTGGCGAGCTTTTGTACTGGTCACAAGGCGGTCTTTGCGAATATTACTCCGCATGGGTCATGTTGGATTAACACCCTTGCGCTTGAAAGAAGTTAGGTGCGTATATAGGTCTATTTGAAAGATGTACTCGCACGGTAGTGGAAGTACCATGAGATCCTTCATCTTTAAATAGAAAACGTCAGCATACGTCACGGGGTACCGAGTAACAAAAGATAATGAAAGTAATAAACATCCCTTTTGGTCGACGCCGCTGGCAACAAGAGGGCTGGCGCTTTTATTTGCCATTCAGTGACGGATGCAGGTAGATCTTGTTTCGTCTGATTGTTGAGATTTTATGCTTAAGAATAAAATGTCTTTTCATGATATGATTAGTTTACGTTTTATGTTAATTAAGTTTAAATTTTACTACAAAATATATTATATAGTAACAACCTTTTAGCATTTAAATTATGTTGCATAATTTCTAAAGAGAGAAGGCACTTTCTTACAAAACATGCAAATCGGTCAAACCGTCCCATTTCCCTATCGCTCTCGAACTAAGTTGAGATCGTATTTAAATTCCGTTATCCAGATTTATGCATCTCGGGCTATCTTTACTAGCAGAATGAAAATTCTGATTATTCAAATTTACTTTACAAGAAATGTCATCTGACAGCTATTGTTTTGTCAAGTTTTGAGTTTGAAACCGGCTGTTGAGAAACTCGTAATAACAGGAGAAAGCCTACTATCTTTGACTTCAACGATTTTTGTAACGAAATTAAAAGAAAACTTGTAGACAGACCGGCGCACTACTCTAATCGTCAAATGAATGGTAATAATGATATAATACAAAAAGTATTTAATACAAATTTCTTCGTTGTCAGCGATAATATTTTACATTAACATTTGGATAACAAGCCCACTATAGTTTATTTAATTTACGTATATTTTCAATATGGATATTTTAAAAAGATTAATCTGTAAAATAACAGGCGAGCCTCAAATGCAGGCTTGAAATGCAAACAACCCACCTGTCTGTAATACTTGACAACTGTAGGTAACAATCTAGACTAGAGCATCAACATAGAACTTACGGAAACGTTGAAATATTTTGCGTGCAGGATAAGTGGCAGCTTGTTTATGCAGCCCCTTCTATCACACCTTCAAATTAGTGGCAAAGACGCATAATAACTATTAGATAATACTGAGGGATGCCTCAGTATGGAACATCAATCATAATAGAAAATTTTATTTTCAGACAAGTTTAAAAATAGACTGCAACAAACCTTTTGCAGACGAAAAGTCAGAAAAGTCTTCTGGCGACGTTGGGTAGGTAACTTACAAAAACGGAAACATAACTAACTTTTCGATTGAATTCTGTGGAAGTACTACAATATATACTTTTTTCGTTGTAAAATAACGTGAACTCCATAAACCGAGCTCATGACATTTCGTGAGTGATAGAAAATTGAATTTCAGACTACATAGTTTATGAATAGACAGCCACAAAAGCAAAGTCTTCTGCAGACATTGGGTAGGCAACTAAGAAACACGGCAAACATAAATTTTCGATTGAATTCTGTGTATATATATATATTCGTTATATAATAACGCGAACTCCATAAACCGAGCTCATGGCATTTCGTGAGTGAGAGAAATCGATAAAAGAAATGGAATATTGGCACAGGGCCCTGTTGGAGTGGATACTGAAAAACCAGGGCAATAGCCAAACGATGACGTACATATTATGGTTGTAACACTTTTATCTGAACAGAGCAAAACAGATCCTCACGTCTCAGCAGTAAGGTTGAGTTTCGAGCATTTGTACTAACCTGTACCATCACAGAATATTGAATTTCAAATCGTTGCTATATCGATGCACGAGTAGATCCAATCCAAATTGCATCTAAGACCCATCAAGATCCTACAAGTAGTAGAACACATACAAACAATATAATTTATACTATAAAATTATATTGTCTACTCATTTAATGTATATATGAAAAAAGTGCTGCAATGTTTAACGTCAATTTCAGCATCAGCTGTAGAGAAACCCATTTGATTAAAACATACATTTAATATGGTAAACAAGTAAATATCATGTTGCAAGACTTTATCAAACGGATACGAGATACGAGATACTTTTATTTACAAGAGTGAATACGAGTGCCTCTTAAAAGGCAAGTTTTGATAGAGACGGCGCTGCAGACTGCAACCACTCTGTAACATTAAATAATCTTCCAACATGTGCTTTGTGTAAATAAACTCGCAATAAGCCCAGACGACTTCAGCCGACACACAAAACAAATATAGAAATAATAGACCGTGATAAACAATACCTACGAATAATACAGTACTAAAACCCTTTTATAAACTGAAACAGCAAATGAAAACTGATTGTATCACACATTATTTTGTGTTGAGACGGTGATTGCAATAACTAAATTATTCAGCACTCTGCAAAGTACTAATTAAGACTCTGAATGTCAAAATTTGAACTGTGACTTTATTTCGACCATACTTGTAACTGACGGCAAGTGGGTCTAATACGTTGGCAGCCAAAATGTCTGATAAAGGAATACTGATATCCAGCAAAAAAAAAACTGAACATTCAATTGCTAATATTAGACAAACGAAAAACGTAGCAAAATGATGATAAAATAAAACAACATACTCAGTGTGTAGATCTTTGAGGATACTAAGCAGAAGCATTCCACGTCCAAGGGGCCGTTCAAATATTACGTAAGCAGATTTATTACAATTATTGGTTACGCCACTGTTTACTTACCTACCAATTAGTAGCCAATCGCAGATAATCTACCTACCTTTCCCCCCCCTGATCCTAAAACTGCACTTGGAACGGCGATACACGCACCGTTCAGTCACTTCCTGGATGTAACCCGCTATAGCTAACCGCAACCGCGACCGCGACTCGCGAAGACACAAGTTCTATTGTACTTTCTCCGCTAATCGATCATATCAAGATTTACCTGGACAATCACGTTAATAAGCTGTTTTAATGTGTGCTGAAACAATTCGCGTGTGATACCTACCTACTACTAAGGATTGCAGTGTTAAAGGACAGCAAGGTGAGTGCAGTTTCCTTTCCAAACAGTTTTCCTTTCTACTGCGATTGGTGAAATATTGGTATATACGTATCAGTCTGCCTACTCCTAAAGATACAGTCCACTTATAAAAATTAATTTATCGACCCGCTCAACCATTTGGTCCTATCGAACCGTATAGAATTTGTTCGGCTAATCCGAATTCATCTCCAAATTGTTCAAATATTTCAACAAGGTTACTACTTTAAAATCAGCACAATTATCATAGCTACTGATTTGTGAAAAAATATATTTATTTATGTAGAGGATCTTCGATATATAATTGATTTTCTAGACCATACCTTTTGCCTTCAGGCGTCAGCCATCTTTATTTCTATGAGTGCTTTTACCAAACGTTAACCAACATTAATATTAAAACGCGCCGCAATTTAACTATTATAGTTACATAAATAACAATACATCATACCAAATTAATTTGTTACGTCTAGGAATTTGCCTTATAGTAATAACCTTTGGTCAGAGGTTGTGTGATTAGTCCGTAGAATACCTACTTCACATTGCTTCTATGCAGTGACGCTGTGTTTTTTTGCTTCGTTTTAATTACATATCTAGATACTACCAGTTGGAGGTCGTATCCCCCGCTATTTATTTATATAAAGCATTTAATTGCAATACAATACAAACCGCTATTATAATCACGTACTACTTACGAATAGGTAGGTACGTAGGTGCTAGATACTACCAGTTGGAAGTCGTATCCCCGCTATTTATTTATATAAAGCATTTAATTGCAATACAATACAAACCGCTATTATAATCACTTACTACTTACGAATAGGTAGGTACGTAGGTGCCCGTAACTTTATTTGGGTAATCTAAATAGGTATCTATTTTCTCTAACTTGTTTATTTTATACCTACTTGTCTTTTAGTCGCAAACATGCCTCCTAATAAAAATGAGAAAAGGCTTGCAGTGTTAGATGGCCTTAGATTAACATATTTTGAACGTCTGCAAACCGCTTATAATTTGTCATTAAAGGGGTTTGATGAACAAACGCAAGAATCTTTCTTAGCTACCGCCGAAACAATGGATGATATTCGTCAAAAATTCCATGAAACACTGGAAGAAATAAATGCAATAAAGTTAGATATAGAACCTGATTTCATTCCAAACTTTCAAGCTTGGACTGCCTTCGAAGAGATCTATTGTTTCGTAAAACGCAAGTATACTAAATTAATGAAGCCTACAGCTGAGAAATCTTCTTTAGGTTTAAAACCTGATGGGCCCAAATTACCTCCAATTACGATTCCCGAGTTTAACGGAGATGCCAAAAACTGGACTTTATTTTATTCCACATTTTTAAATACGGTACACCGCAACGAAAAGCTTACCGATTCTGAAAGGCTTTATTATTTGGTAGGTAAACTTACTGGCAAGGCAAAATCCATTGCTAATGGCATTCAGCCAACTGATGAAAATTACCAGGTAGTTTTCAAGGCCCTAGTTGATAGATACGAAGACAAACGAGTTCTGGCCACATCTTACTTAGATCAAATAATCGATTACAAATCAGTTACTTCCGCCACATCTGATAGCCTAGAACGCTTTGTTGAACTTAAAAATTAAGGATACAACCGATTTTATTTTCTTACAAATTGCGCTTAGAAAATTAGACACGGAAACAGCACGTGCTTTTGAACTAGACCAAAGAAGTTGCGATATACCCACTTTTGATAGTTTGGTCAAATATTTACGCGATCGAGCTAAAATATTAAATCGAACTTCAAGTACTACCGCAAAAAAAATTACTGAACGAAAAACAGAAAATGATTCTCGTCCAAAGCTTTCGCATACCTACGTCAGTACAGTAAACAACCCGGTAAATGTATCTCAAGCTCGCTATAGTAATGATTGCAAGTTATGTAAGACACCCGCTACTTCTGGGCATTTATATAAATGTTCTCAATTCTTAAGGTTATCGGCCAGTGATCGCTTTAAGTTTGTTAAAGATAACAATTTATGTGTTAATTGTTTGAGCGATTCACATAAATCATTTAATTGCAAATCTACATCGACTTGTAGAAATTGTCACAAGCATCATCATACGTATTTACATTTCAATAAGACCGATATCTCAGTGCGCGCTGATAATCAATCTATTCCTGAGCGATGCAACGTGCTACCGTCCGCCTCGGCGTATGGCTCTGCATTGAAAGTTGAACGGCCGCTCGTACTTACTGATAACGACAACAATAGGGACGTTGCGCTCTGTGCATCTAACGGGACTTCGGTTTTATTGGGCACCGCAAAAATTATAATTTACGACTCGCATGGAAATGAACAAGTATTTAGATGCATTATTGATAGTGCGTCTCACAGTAACTTTGTAACACGAAAATGCTTAAATAAATTAGGGTTATCACCTGATTCTTACCAAGAGACAGTTATTGGTTTTGGTGGTGTACCTACCAACATTAACGGCTCACTTAACCTACGATTTTACTCATGTTTGGACCGCAATATATTTTATGATATGAGAACTTTGGTCACTGACCGAGTGACTTATAAACTTCCAACCGCAAATATTGATACTTCCGCCATATCTGAGTTCAATCATCTGCCCTTAGCCGATGATACTTACGCCATTCCTGGGGACATCGACATTCTTATTGGTGGTTCCCTTTTCCCGCAAATGTTAGGTTCGCATAAAATACAAGCTCTCGCTGGCACGCCTTATGCGATCGAGTTCACCCTGGGTTATATAATCATGGGTGAAGCACCCGCTATTGAGAAGCATACTTCTTCTGTTCTGTGCTGTTGTACTTCTTTGAACAGCCTGGACACAATTCTAAATAGGTTCTGGGAGATGGAAGAGGTCCAAGTTCCCCCCATTTTAAGCCCAGAGGACCACGAATGTGAAGATATCTATCGTCTCACAACCACGCGTGAAGCGGATGGTAGGTACGTCGTAGCCCTGCCATTTAAAAGGGACGTCACTTCTTTAGGGGACTCGTATCAATCCGCTTACAAACGCTTTCTTTCTTTAGAGCGGAAGCTTATATTTTCGCCCGATTTGAAAACGGCGTATGACGAAAATATTCGAGATCATCTAGAAAAGGGATACCTATCTCTCGCTTCCCCTGAGACCCAGCTAACTAAAAATTTGCCAGCGTATTACATCCCGCATCATCCTGTCTGCAGGGAAAATTCTTTAACGACCAAAGTTCGTATCGTCACTGATGCTAGTGCCAAAACAACTTCTTCTTTATCATTGAATGATATTCTATATGCTGGCGAAAATTTACAGGGCAATATATTCTCAATCTTGATTAACTTCCGATTGTTTGAAGTCGCAATTTCAGCTGATGTTCGTCAAATGTTTTTTTGTATTGGACTAAGAGAGTCAGATTGGAGATTCACCCGCATACTGTATAGATTTTCACCTGATGAAACAATGCAAGTTTATAATTATGTGCGAGTACCATTTGGAATTAAATCATCTCCCTTTCATGCTTTACGCACCGTTCGCCAACTGGCTTCGGATGAAGGTGATGAACACCCCTTGGCCCGCAAAATTATTGAAACTGGATTGTTTATGGATGACGTAGTCTACAGCCTTCCTGCTGACAGTGCAGTCGAGCCTGCTACCTCAACAATTGCCTTATTTAAGAAAGGTCAATTTGATTTAGTAAAATGGACAAGCAACTCAAAAGAAGTGCTCAGTGCCATTCCGCAATCGCACCATTTATCCGCTATAAAGGAATTTGACGACTCTGACTCTCACAAGGTCTTAGGACTTTGCTGGTCACATTTAACAGACAACTTCAGCTTCAAAATTTCTGTCCCTTCAGAAAGTTGTACAAAACGCTCCATATTATCATGTGTCGCTAAGATTTGGGACGTTTTAGGTTTCCTCGCACCCGTCATATTGTACGCCAAGCTTCTAATAAAGGAACTTTGGCTTTGCAAATGCGACTGGGACGCCACACCTCCAGAAAATATAATTCGAGCCTGGAACCAGTTTCGAAATGAACTCCCAACTCTTAACGAAATAAGAATTCCCCGCCATGTTAATATAAATGCAAACAGCACTGTCACTATCGTAGGCTTCGCAGACGCTAGCGAAAGGGCTTTTGGTGCAGTTGTATACTTTCACGTATGTACAAATGGCTCTAATTCCGTTCACCTGGTAAGCGCGAAGTCCAAAGTTTCTCCTGTCAAAGTTGTATCTCTCGCCCGCTTAGAACTTTGCGCAGCGCTGCTGCTAGCCAGGCTCATTAGAATCATAGTAAACGCGTGTTCTCCGCGACATGAAATCAGTAACATATACGCCTTTTCTGACTCCACAGTGGCCCTCTGTTGGATACATTCTTCTCCCCATCGCTGGTGTACTTTCGTCGCTAACAGAGTGGCCAAATTACAGTCTCAAGTTCCGTCACAAAATTTTTACCACATTGAAGGGGTAAATAATCCTGCCGATTGTTTATCACGCGGTCTCACGCCAGCACAAATTCATAATCATCCACTTTGGTTCACCGGTCCAACGTGGATAATAAAGGATATAGCAGAGTGGCCTGCGATACCTTTCAACTCATCAAATATATTTAACCCGCCAGAAGAAAAACATAATGTATTAATTTCCACCGCAAAACCTGATCCATCCATTCTGCTAGAGCTAGCTTCTCGCTTCTCTTCTTGGCCAAAATTGCTTCGGTCCATAGTTTTCGTTTTACGATTTTTAAGAGTCTTGCCTCATCACAATTATATAACAGCGGCAGATTTGGAATGTGCTGAAAACCGCATTCTTCAAGCTGTACAAAATCATTATTTTTCCGAGGAAATTAAAAGTGTTAAATCTGGTAAAATAAATAAACCCGCTTTTCAAACTTTGAAACCATTTCTATCTAACAACCTACTACGTGTTGGTGGTCGTTTGCAAAATTCTGATCTTGCCTATGATCATAAACATCCCATACTTCTGCCGCGAAAAGATCACGTCTTAAATCTTCTTATTGATTATCATCACAGAATAAACTGCCACGCTGGTCCTGCTTTATTAATGTCCATTCTTAGGCAGAGGTACTGGATATTTTCCGCCAGAAATATAATTGGAAATAGAGTGCATAAATGCATAGCATGCTTTAAATTAAAGCCGAAACCAGTATTTCCTGAAATGGCTAATCATCGACCATGTCGCGTCATAGAAACTATAAAACCGTTTATTCACACTGGAATGGACTATGCTGGCCCTTTAAATGTGACACCAATACGCAAACGTGGCGTTCGGGCAGTAAAGGCATATATTTGTTTATTCGTATGTCTCACTACTCGTGCGGTACATATAGAACTGGTAGGTGATCTCAGTACTCCCAGTTTTCTTTCAGCCTTTAAAAGGTTTCTTTCAAGACGTGGTCCAGTATCCAACTTATATTCCGATAACGGAACAAATTTCATTGGCGCCAAACGTAAACTTAACGAGTTATACGAATTGCTATCTTCATCCAATTTCAAAACGGAATTCGGCCATGTTTTGGCTGAAAGTCGTGTTCACTGGTCCCTGAACTGTCCAACAGCTGCACACCATGGAGGAAATTGGGAATCCAATATTAAAAGTTTGAAAACGCATTTATTTCGTGTTATTGGTGAACAAATATTATCCATTGAAGAAATGTCGACTGTTCTCGCTCAAATAGAAGCAGTCATGAACTCACGTCCCTTATGTAGGACTCTTTCTTCTGATCCTTCAGAAGCGCTAGCCTTAACTCCTTCGCATTTTCTTACGCTTACACCGCTAAAATATTTACCCGCAAATGATATAACAGAAGATAAAATGCATCTTCTCCCGCGACATGAGCTTTTAGATAAACTTGTGCAGTCATTCTGGCATCGTTGGAGAGCCGAATATCTGCACACTCTACAGTCACGACAGAAGTGGAATACGGAGTCGGAACCTATTACTGTAGGCACCGTAGTGGTTATTTTAACAGATAATGCTCCTACCCTTCATTGGCCTTTAGCTATTGTAGAGGAGACTTTCCCATCTTCTGGGGATGGAAAGGTTCGGATAGCGAAGGTTCGTTGCTCTAATGGACAGACCTATCTCAGACCAATTGTTCGGCTAGCAAGGCTTCCAAACCAGTAACAAATTACGAATATCTTTATTAGTTATCTATATATATACTTATACCTATTAAAGTTGCTTAAAGTTAAGTAATTAGCACTCATATTTAATTCTAATATAAACATATTTCACTATATAATTTAATTGTAATCGCTGATTAAGAGTTAGACTTTAGTTGTTTGAAGGAATCCCTTCAAGCTGGGGGAAATGGTTACGCCACTGTTTACTTACCTACCAATTAGTAGCCAATCGCAGATAATCTACCTACCTTTCCCCCCCCTGATCCTAAAACTGCACTTGGAACGGCGATACACGCACCGTTCAGTCACTTCCTGGATGTAACCCGCTATAGCTAACCGCAACCGCGACCGCGACTCGCGAAGACACAAGTTCTATTGTACTTTCTCCGCTAATCGATCATATCAAGATTTACCTGGACAATCACGTTAATAAGCTGTTTTAATGTGTGCTGAAACAATTCGCGTGTGATACCTACCTACTACTAAGGATTGCAGTGTTAAAGGACAGCAAGGTGAGTGCAGTTTCCTTTCCAAACAGTTTTCCTTTCTACTGCGATTGGTGAAATATTGGTATATACGTATCAGTCTGCCTACTCCTAAAGATACAGTCCACTTATAAAAATTAATTTATCGACCCGCTAAACCAATTATTTACCCCCCCATCCCCCTTGTCAGCAAAAGTAAGCAAAGCTCTTACCCCTTCCCCCTATGCTTACGTAAACATTTTTCAATTATAAATGTATCTTTTTTTTAAAAAGGAAATTTAGACAAGTGAATAGCGCGCGGTAATTCCCCTAATCGGTTCTAAAGCGAGTGCCTAAACGTATGCATTACTTGCGGGAATCCTCGAAAATGCGTTTCGTTTTCAAGCATAGATAATGTGAGGGTTGCCATTCGTGTAAAAAAGTAAATAACTACCGATGACGTAATCATCATCTAGACTCCCCTACCCCCCATGTCATCCAAAATAAGCAAAACAAAGACCCCTCCGCCCCCCAATAGTGCTTACGTAATACTTGAACGGCCCCCAAGTTGCCAGTCTATCGCCGCTTATTAGAAAACTAACTGAGGCACATGCCCTCGAGTTTTTGCTTCTAGGGCATGCCGGTTTCCTCACTATATTTTCCTTCCGTCTGAGCTCGTGTCAATACAATCAATGAATAATACTTCCACCTAACGCCATTGACCATAAAACCGAACACGCAACAAAGTACTAATTAAGACTCTCAATGTCAAAATTAGAACTGTAACTTTATTTCGACCATACTTGAAACTGACGGCAAGTGGGTCTAATACGTTCACCTCCAACAATAAATCTCAACAATCAGACGAAACAAGTTAAAGGAGCCGCACAGATTCAGAAGAAAACTTATTACTTATTATAGAAGATTATTATTGGTCGCCCACTCATCAGACTAATTTTGACGTCTGTCTACAACAATATTGAAGTGGGACCTAGCGTCTACTGTACTTATAAAACAAAATAGAAGCCCGTCCGACCTGGGTCTATAATTTAGTTTCTCGTCTAAGTTTACTTGTATATTTAAAATACTGTTAATGTAGGAATAACAAAAGCGTTTAAGTTATACCGAGTATAACAAGTTAAGAGTTGTAAGTTAACGTTTCTATATTATGTATTTTGTGATCATAAATACAAACCTATAGAATTTGGCTTCGAACAAGCTGACATGGGTGTCTAGACAAATACCACTTTCGGTTAGCTTTAACGCCGGCAGAAAAATTGAATTGTATGGAAATGACATTAGCTGTGGAAATGTCACGTAACTGCTGCCTTGACAAATTTGCGTTAGCATGAAAGGAAAACTAAGAGTGAGGTATTTGTCTAGACCCCTGGCATATCATTGAAGTGCCACCGACGTATTTGTTTAGTTTATAAAAGAGTAACACAGACTTCCCTACATAAAAAGTCCCACAAAGATTGTGGTGCCCCTCCCAACTGAATATTTACGTGGTGAGCGATATATGAGTAGATTCAGGCAAGGGCGAGGAAGAACCTGTCAAGTTTCTCAAGTGTACTATATAACAGCTAATGTAGAACCTACGCTCAGCAATAATGCTACTTGAACAAACACGTTCTCAATAACCCAAAATAATATTTTCGGGAAATAAAATGCCAAGAATCAAAAATGTTACTGTAACAAACAGGTTAAATAACGAACTGTGTTCAACACAGTTCGTTAGATATTCTCGAACTATGTCCAACAAAGTGGTCGGTGTCGCATCTGTGTTCGCTATTTCTAGATCAACACTAAAATAAGTTAGTTTATTCTCAACAAATTTTTATCTACCGATGTCGGCGTAGTATATAAGTTTATCTCACCAACTTTTAGCAATCGTCGTGAATACCTAAATGAAATTAAACATTATTTAATAGTCCAGCGTTATTTATTCATATCTATAGACATATATAAGCTGACTAGTTATTGATTACCTAAAATTATTTTTATTTTTAATAGGGACCGAGAAAATAAATTCAGTCAACATTTAAATTTCTTATTAAATAAGTAATACGGTAACTTCAACCCTTTTATAAAGTACCACGCGGTTGTTTATCTCTGTATATAATTTTATTGTCATTCTCTAAATTGCACAGGGAGGGTCCACTTCATTTATAAGTATTGCCTGGGTTGGTTTCATTTATGTAAAAAGAACGACGCACTTATCAGACACCGTGCTGAAAAAAATAACTGAGAAAAATATGCCAAAATAAGATGAAAAGAAATTGTAACATCGTCGTTGATTTGACATTATTATTGGTTTACACATTATTTACTAATTGTGTTAAGACAATAATCACCATAAACAGCCTGTAGAGTCATAGGCCTCGCCTAAAGTATGCCATGATGAACTGGCATGAGCTACCTTCTTCCACCGACATCAATAAAGAGGTTCTGATCTGTTGCAACCCAGTTTCACAGCGTCAGAAACCAATTTTTATGAGACTTCTTAACATGTCAAAGAAAAACCCAATATTTCTTGGAAAAGAAAAGGTAATCATTATTATTTACCTAAGTCAAATAATTATTATTATTTAATTAATAATTATAATAATTATTTATTTCAGTTTCTGAAGAGTATGAGATTGAATATATTACAAGTAACTTTGGGAGATCCATGATAAAAATATCGAGATGATTTTCTATCGCTATTCATATTTTATCCTCCTTCACCGAGCATTAGCCAGATATCACTAGCGACTATGCTAGTAGTGGCAAAAAGCCACTTTGCTGCTGGCTAGGCATTAGCCAGATATCACTAGCGACTATACTAGTAGTGGCAAAAAGCCA
The DNA here is from genome assembly GCA_961405105.1 of Perizoma affinitatum. Classification (NCBI taxonomy): domain Eukaryota; kingdom Metazoa; phylum Arthropoda; class Insecta; order Lepidoptera; family Geometridae; genus Perizoma; species Perizoma affinitatum. Next base: position 3,218,830 of record OY560185.1, on the reverse strand, counting down.
CTTTGCTGCTGGCTAGGCATTAGCCAGATATCACTAGCGACTATTCAAGTAGTGGCAAAAAGCCACTTTGCTGCTGGCTAGGCATTAGCCAGATATCACTAGCGACTATGCTAGTAGTGGCAAAAAGCCACTTTGCTGCTGGCTAGGCATTAGCCAGATATCACTAGCGACTATTCAAGTAGTGGCAAAAAGCCACTTTGCTGCTGGCTAGGCATAGGCCAGATAACCACTAGCGACTAAAAAAGTATATAAGTACCTTTATATCATAGCTAGAACATTTATTTGGATTCCAAGGATAACTAAACTTTTCTTGTATTGAAAACAAAGTTATACAACTTACACACAGAGAAGGAAGATTCTCAATTCATAAACTTAGCATTCGTAAAGCGTTGAGAAGTTAAGTTAAGTGTCAAATGAAAACGAGGAAAGTTCATGTTTAATTTATGTAAATTTGTTTGACGGTTAATTTTATCTTCAGAAGTTGTTAGTACCATATATTCTTAAGAAGTCTAGAGCTACATGAAAAGTTTGATGTTCTGTCCTGAACATATTACGGCAAATAATAAAGATAGGTACTTTCTGATACAAGCGATACTTAAATAAACTAAAATATTTTAGTAACTTTAGTAATATTAGGAGTAGATTAAAAGTATCATCACCATCATAGCCTCTATTACAGTCAAGCATAAACTTACTTACAAGTTAATTTAAGATCAAAGCTATCTACAAAAAACAAATGAATATGAATATGATTTAGAAGGTACATCCGAGTAGCTTTGTTAACCCTGGTATTTTGCGATTTCGCATCACATTTATCAATAGAGAATTGCAACAAGTAATCAGTTTAATAAAAATCCATCAAGCCGTATAGGTAATAAGCTAAAGGATTTCCGCAGAAATGAAAATAAATTGTGTCACGGAGTTTACCCTTCGGTTCAATTCGGCTGTAGTTTTTCTTTTGTTTTTTATTCAAAAGAATAAACTAATGTGGGCACGTGAGGAACTGATGTTATAAGAGTACCTGCAGGATAGGATAACCGTAAACTTGGGACTGCGTACCTATCGCGAATATCGCAGTTTAATTATTAACAACCGACTCAGAAAAAGGATTATCTCAATTTGTCTGTATATTTTTTTATGTATAACAATGTCCATTAAGCCGTTTAGACTACAGTGAGAGCCAAAGGAACAGACATACATAGTGTACATACAACAAAAACATCTTTTTGAGCAGTCGGGTAAAAACGCCAGCGTTGACGCAGCTATGTGGGCAATCCTTTAGGTAAACACAAACAATGTCTGGCAGAAGCCGAGACGTGACAGGCTGCAGACTTTTTCAGGCCAGCAATTAAGTACATAGCAGAGAACGAAGGTACGTATAATGGGAGCATCGCGGTAAATGTATCGCGATCCATTCTTCAATTAAAGATGTCCAATGGAGGAGCTAAATAAAAAGAAGATATATATATGCATCCAAGACTCGACGTTTAAAAAATTCAACACGACTTTATTAGAGCCGTATCTCTGACATTTTCCCCGTTTCGTTATATAATTCTCTCAACTGCATTTAAATAGTTCTTCATTCTTTCTAATTTGATTTTCCGGCTTCCTGTTATGAAAATGAATTATTCACGAAGGCAAGATATAATTTATCTAATCGAAACCACTAAACGAATCATCCAACAACTTTGCTGCAAAAGATTGTGCATTTACAGTAAAAATATTTTCTGTTCCTGTAATGGATTCTAGAAATACTACTACTATAAACTCGAAAGTTTGTGAGGATGGATGTTTGTTACTCTTTCACGCAAAAACTATTGAACAGATTTTGAAGAAACTTTACAGTAAAATAGCTTATACATCAGAATAACACGCGACGACCTCTGTGGCGCAGTGGGCGAAGGCCCGCCTGAGACGCAGAAGGTTGCGGGTTCGATTCCCGCTGCGGGACAAATGTTTGTACAATTATTTGTCGATATTTGTCTCGGGTCTGGGTGTTTTCGATGTATAATATGTATGTATTTACAAAAAAAAAAGTATACAAGTAATATATCAGTCATGTAGTTCCCATAATACAAGCTCTGCTTAGTTTGGGGCTAGATGGTGCTGTGTGATAAATGTCCAGCATTATTATTATTATTATTATTAACACATAGGCTACTTTTTAACCGGGTACCATCCGGGCGAACCCGTGGACAGAGGCTAGTATTCAATAATTTTCAACATGCTTCTGTTCAGAACATGAAAGTGGTTTGGCGGGAAATATTTTAATAAGGATTTTTTTATATTGTCTATCGTCTGAAGACGCGCATTATCTATGTGAGCCTTTTCTGATTATGCGCTGATAGAATCATCAGCGCTACGCAGTGAAAATGTATGTCATCTTTAGCAGATTTAAAACGAAAGATCGCGTTTATCTAGCTAGGTAATACTGAGACGTAAAAAAAATGCTTTAAAAACCCTTCAAAATAATATAACCATTTTTTTATAATTCCTTGTTGTCCTACTGCGTAATTAATAGCGCTCTTAGGTAAATATTAATTTATACTGTTCAGGTAGTCAATCTGGTTTTGAGTTCCCTTTGCAAGTAATAATTCCAAAGCATATTTAATCAATGCCAGAAATCCATTTCATTTCTATTTAGTTTAATACAAATGCAGAATGAATTTTGTGCTAACACACAGCAGCTTTTATAGAATGATTTAATTTCAGCTATGTAAATTTGTTGGATCGGCTTGTCGAGGCAATGTAATAAATCTGTACAAAATACTCTAACCAATATTGGTAGACCGCTGAATGATTGAGTGGCATGTTAGACCGCGAATCACTACTGAATCCACATGACTCTTTTCACAGCCGCAAGTTTTATAACTGTCTTTAAAATGTTTATAATCTTACGTAATTTTAGCGTTTTAATTACAAGTACTTTGCTATGAATTGAGATATCGTGATCACGAAATTTATAAAAACCTTTTTTTGTCATTAAGTTCATATTCAAACCTCAAAATTTAAGATTTTGTATTATACATATGTAGGTTAAAAAAAAGTCAGCTCACCATAATGTTAATTTAATTGTAATTGGCAGACCGACAGACGTGAAGATACTATAAGGGTTTCATTTTCGCTTTTAGCTTTGGAACCCTAAACCAGGCAAAAGCGATAAAGATCCTTATGAAAAATAATAATTGCTTAACATAATTTGTATCTTCGCTCCTGGCTACTGCCGCCGTTACGTACTGTTGTTATAGTAATGTTTGTTAATATATTAATTCATACAACTACCATTGCACCATCTATATATAGTTCAACTGATCCAGATCACTACCAGAGCGTTCCCAAAATGTTGGCTGCATTGACAGCTGTATAGCGTGTAAAATAAATATCGGGTACGACGTCATAGATAGAGGTGATTTGTTTATCGGAGTTGTGTACGAATTTAATGGAAAGCAAACCCGCATGCCCAAATCATGATTCAAATTCAGGCTTTGTTTGTGATTGCTCAGACTGCCATCCGCTATACATTAGCTTCGTTCAGAAATTGTTCGCACCTGTCCGGCATTACTCGGGAAAACTTTAACAAAGGCTCGGCTGTAAAGTTTGAGACCGTATTTCGATAAACGAAACAACATTTGAGATGTTCCAACAATGATGAATGATTCAATTCATAACAAACGATCACCCCTTTTCTGCGCAGGTATAATAAAGTAGGTATAAATAAATACAACGAAAGTGGAATGTAATTAGTCATATAAAAAAATATTAGATACCTGTATTGTTATATACAGATACCAAAAAAAAATTAACTTCCTACTAAAAATACACATTCAGAAGGATGAATATTTTTTTGAGAATTTTCTAGGTAATATTTTAGTGAGTAAATTATAAAAAAAAATAGAAAGAAATAATCTACTTATTATTGTAACCACCGCGCGACGGACATAAGTCCTAAGTGGTTGTTTGTATGTGTGGTATTGACAGATACCATTTAACTTACTTTGGTGCCAGATAATGCTGCGTGAAAAAAATTACCAGCATTATTTATTTAAAAAAAAAAACTCCGGAACGTTTATTTTCAATCGATTTGTATGACGTCAAGGGCATCTTAGATACTAGTCATATTTACAAATTTCGGATGGAAGATTCGGTTGTTATTTATAAAAAAGAGATTTCGTGTTTCGGAAAGCAACAGTGTTGTGGAATCAACACCAGACCATAAACGCCTACAAATTGTGTAAATTTCAAAACGGATTATACCAAACGATTTTATATTCATGAATAGTGCAGCATTCAATTTACTATTTGTCGCATAATTTCATAGGTGTCGCCGTGACGTGTTCCCCGACAAGATCGAATCACCGAGGTAAAGTTTGCATTATTAAATTTCCAGTTCATCTGGATTGTAGTTACACGATCATTTTCAATTTGATTTAATCGCGAAGGTATCTCAATATGACGCTGAATAATTGACAGCCGCTTAAGAAGTATTCAAAAAACTCTGAAGCTAAGTACGTGGTTAATTTTGCTGTCTTAGAATTATGTGGTAATTCCACAGTTTGATACACAAACACTCTGATTATATATTTTTTATGAAAATTTAAAATTAATTAAAACTTAATTAAGGCAATATCAATCTGGATGATATATATTTTTTTATTACAAAAAAAATATTTTATACTTATGTCAATTAGTCAATCAGTCAGTCAGGACAAACGATTTTATAAGTATAAATAAATTGTAGAGATAAACGAACACATAATATCTTATAGAAAACGCGTAGTGCGGGCTCCTTACGTTACGGTGGATTCGTTTCTTTGTTTGACCAACACTGTTACATACAAGTACAAATAGAAAAATAGATAACTCTTTATTATATACTATACACCAGAATAAAAAAAATCACTTTAATTACCTAATACTTTACAAAAAAGTAGTATCACTTTAATTACCTAATACTTTATTGTTTTTAATACTGGTGTATCCGTGTGTACTGTTTATTTATTAGGTATCGTAGATTAGTGAAGCTACTTGTAGCTAAATTGTTACACTCAACAATCGATCTATGCACGCCTCAACGTCAAAAGCGGTGTCGCAGAATGCCGAAATGTGATTAGTTTATGGAGCTCACGTGCCAGTACATTGTTTCAAAATAATTAATTCAGGCCTTGGTTCGAGATTAATTAAGGTGTCACATCGTCGGGCTTATAAAGAAAGTATATGTTATATTTTGTAACAATTTAAACTTGAAATGGTGGCATAAAATGGAAAATGTGACAAACTTTAAATTAGTGGTAGTTTAAGAACAAACCAATGATAATGCGTTGGTACTTTGTATGGCTGATTTGTGATGTGATTTATCTGGGCCCATGCAACGATCCTACATTATTATACATTAAACAATATGCAGGATCGTCATTCTAAAATGAGTGTATGAATGAAAATACTTTATCGCACCCCTTATGCAATAAACATAATAAAATAAATGGTTCTATGCGCTGTATCATTGCTTTAAACCGATGTCTTAAAAGACAATCTTTGGATGGAGAGGATTCTTTGTTATTATACGAATAGTCGGGTTGTACTTTAAAATTTGTGAATTTAGTTGTTGCATCTACTTCTTAGATACCTACGAATAGACTAATGCGTACACTGTTAATTCACTACCTCGACTAATATACAATATTCAACAATATACTACGAACAATATTCTATATTAATTACATCTGCAGCTCCTAGAATTATGTTTGCAGAACGTCTTGTGCAAACATGAGTATAACATAACACAGTGTATTAATAAGCTTCACTGACTCCCTCGGATCATCTCGGCAAGCTATTGATGGAAACCGATATTCTCACAGGGTCAATGAAAGCTTATGTGATAATACAGCTGCTGTATATATCTGCATATATTAAAATAACATGCTCAAATAAAATTAATTTGTTTCATACATCTGAGGAAACAAATAAAGCAAACTTACAGCTATCAATAAATATGGATACTCGTTAAAAAAAAATGTATTTCAGTAGTGGATATACAATCCGGTACCAAATTGAGTAAAAAACAGGTACATCAGGTAATGAAATAGTGAGAGTTCATAAAAAAAAGTGAAAACAATTTTCAAAGCCCACTCAAATTATCCTACCTCGAGCCAGAGGAGATACCGTGTTTTTTTTTTTGGTTGGGTAAAACATGAATGATGAATGACATTTATCGCATACATACATTCTGCACTTCCTTATTTTAGACTAGCATCTGCCCACGGCTTCGCCCGCGTGGTACTCGGATAAAAAGTAGTTAATGTGTTATTCTCATGTATAAGCGATATTACTGTAGTTTCATGAAAATCCGTTCAGTAGTTTTTGCGTGAAACATCCATCCTCACAAACTTTCGAGTTTATAATAGTAGCATGATTTTGGTCCTGCTTCAAAATAATGTCCCAATTATGTGATCTCACAAAAAGTCCTTATTTTTGTCATGCCTCAAAATAATATCATCAGACATGGTGTAGCCTAACATTCTAATCCGACATTTTTGATGAGTTAGGTGGGTTAGGACACACGAGCATGACAGTTATAAGATATACTTGTTCTATAGAGGCTGATCTGGCTATGCTTGTGTGGTCGTTATTGCTATACTTTAACAAGGTGACCTAACTTGACCTAACTTTACCAAAGTTAGGTCAAGTTTATCATTGATTCGTTCGTTGCATTCTCACACATTCATAATAATTGTAAAGCATTAATGTATACCATCTTATAACTAAGTACACACCTCATGTTTTGAGGCAAGACTCCGTTTACTTCATTCTTGGTGCATGATTTTGACACAACTAAATTCGAGGTATAATAAATGTTAAATGAGGCTTTCATTAAACTCATTTTTACTGGCGACTACAGAGGTTGTTAGACTTTTATCACTTATATCTAAACTGCTTTTTCGATAGAAACGGATTATCCAGATTAAATTATGTAATGCTTTTTTTTTATTTGTGTGACTGCCAATAATGGCTATTACATCGATTTCATCGCCTCAAGTAGCTAGGGAGTGCTGCAGTCTATCCAAAGACGATGGAAAACACGACGTGGTTTTAACATATTACAAAAAAAACCTCGTGAAATCGTCTGCAACAAAACCCAACACCAGTAATTTGGTCGCAGTTACGGGGACACCAAAATTGAAGTTAAACATAATTGCCCCTGGGACGTGGTGAAGGTACGTCGGCAATTTTATTAAAGAAATTAACGTGAAAAATTATAAATGAAATGTGCACGAGTAAAACGGAGAGTAATTTTATTTTTTTCATTTGTTTATTTCTATTCGAAAGTAACGTGAATTAATCAGAAATAAGGTTTTATTATTTTATTAGGAGTACCACTTTACCGGTAACTGACCCAAAAATTTACTGAGAAAAAACAGATACGTATTACAATAAATCAATCTTCAAACATTTAACTAAATCTAACAAATTATTTTTGCTAATTGTAAAATTGGAAATAGGTGCAAACGTTCTTTATATAATATCATAAAACTCTCGCAAACGCGGTAACTCTTTTGATAGCTGTTTGTCCCATTTTCACGCTCATTAGCTATTCAAGCGTTGGCTTAATATTCTAAGTACCGTCCCGTTTGAGTCTGAGTTGTTTAATTTTTCATCGCCAATTTGCTTGTTTGCGTTGAACTTAAATTGTTGTTTTTGATTCGATTTTGGTCAGATTTTTACGACCTTAGTTGAATGATGTGAATGATTGAGTGTGGGTCCTAAATAGAAAAGAGATTGAGATATAAAAAATATAATGCTGGACAAATTCATACAGCATCATTCGCATCGTAGTAAGGGTTTGTTTTATGGGAACTACATCACTGATATACTGCTCGTATACTTTTTTTTACGTACATATTATACATAGAAACACCCAGAGTCGAGTTTAATATTTGCAAATCATACAAAAAAAAGTCCCGCGGCGGGAATCGAACCCGCAACCTTATATGTGTCAGGCGGGCCTTCGCCCACTGCGTCACAGAGGTCTGCCAGTTCCTCCGTCATACTCAAAAACCTAATAAAAATAATTTACAAGTATCTATTAAAACAACTAAAAAGTCAAAAAGTAGTGGTTCGCTGGACTAATTTATGCAATCAAATTAATAGTCGAGGCTTTGAAAGCTCTTCATTTCTTAATGCAATTATCTTTAATTGCCCACGATTCTGTCAGTTTTTAGCCTCTCAACTTGAAAATACAGTCCTTTTTACGACTGACACTTCCAAGGACCTTACAAATAAACAAAAAAAAAACATGTTTAAGAAATTTTATTAAGACCCTCTTTTTTATGGTAAAAATCGTGATTAGCTCGCTTGTCTGTGATATATTACGAGTAGTTTATTTAAATAGAGATCTGAAAGAATTAATATTATTATAAGCCGACGTTAAGAGTATTCAGGCCCGCACAGATGCAAAAGCTTAAGCATGGAAACATGGAAACGATCTCTCCAGTAGAGGTATAGATAGAATGCATAGATATGTACAGTAAACTCCGTATTACATGATCGCTAAAGCTTTTCCATGTTATATTTTAAATCCAACTTCAGATTCTACCGGTCGAACTATAAACTGTTTTTGCGAACCTTTCATCTCATAACATGTCGGGGGTATTACATTCTGTCAAAAGAAATGTGGGGTGTATTACTTTGTGACAGTAGACACGTTGGGAGTATTACATTGTGTACAACACACATAGAACATGATAATGATTTCGAAAAGCGGTTCACAAATTGAATACCGTACCTGTTCACAAAGGAAACCTGCCGCAGCACTTAAAACGAAATTAACGACCTACATTTTAAGGTAAGTGCTGCATCGCACGCCGCTGATGTATTTAAGTATCTAGACATTTTCAGGTTTAATTTTGAGTTCCACTATGAATAAGTGACTTCGAGTGTGTAATTTGAGTTTAAAATGAGGGGCGTTCAAGCATAATGTTTCCAAACATACGTAATTATGATTTATATGTCATAGAATTGCTATACACTGTAAGTACTCTAATCTTATAGCGATTCATCTTATAGCCATCGTCTTCTGGTTAGGTATTATTGGTATAGTCGATCAACAATGTCACCGTAGCCGAAATCAGTTTCATTGTCAATCAACCGATCTTTGTTTGGAAAGTGGATAAGATGATTTTAAGAAACCAAGCCAGATTAATTTATTTCTATTAAAAGTTTGCGATCACTTTAAAAAAACATATTTTTTGATATGTTAAAATATTATTTAAAAAATATGAAACGAATTGTTTCCTTGTTCAACATTTGAATAAAAACAAACCATTTTTATTTGTTTTTGTGTATAAAACCAAAGAAAATAAGATAAAAAATATTTAAATTTTTAAAAATAATCGCAACGTTTCACATATTTTAATTTTTAAATGGAAAAATACTATTATTCATACAACTATGTAATAGTAGGTATATACAAAAAATACAGATGAAACAGTCTATCTAAAGACAGTTGCGACAAACGATCTATAGATAGCTCCACTGATCTTGATCATTACCAGACGGAAGCGTTCGCAAAATACTTGCCGCGGAAATGCTAACGTGTTGACCCAGATAATAGCCAGCTCTCTGGCCCCGCGTCGCTTCATAACAAATAAAAAATATTTAAGATTTTTAAATCAAGCGTTTGTTTCTCATCTGATGGAAAGTGTAGGATGGTTGAGGATGTAGATAGAACCTTTCTATAATGTGTGATCAGCGGTTTCCAAGTGCGTACCTAAAGATAGACGTCGATTTTTCGTATAAAAGCGTAAGTTATTTCTTCTTTAAAATTTAAAAATCCTCATCAAACCATGCTATTCTTGAACCCAATCAACATTAAAATTTAATTTTACGAGTTATGAAAATTTTAAAAGCAATTAAATTGAAACTGCTACTGCATTACTACATCCAAAGTCAAAGTCAAAGTCCACCCGAGACTTTTCACTAAGGTAGCTTAAATAAGCTTCTCTCTACGAATAACCATGTTATGAATTCAGCGTATCATGATACTAATATATAGATACAGACATAATAATAGTATGCAGACGCAATTTTTAAACCAGAAAACTAAAAAAACAAAAAACCGTTTGTTCCAAGAAGTTCCTTGAAATTAGTTCCATAACACAGCTTTAAGACTTTTCCTCACTAGTTCCGAAAGTACGCTTTTCATAAAGCGGGGGCTGAAATTAGTTTTTCACTGTGCTAATGTTGGGTATAATTCAATAGTTCTCAAAAAACACATTACGGTTTCCTTAACCATTTTTATAGGAAGCTCTAGTCGGTAATATAAAAATTACAAAAGCTGTATTCTCCTTCTGTATATTTTTAACGTTGAGCCACTGAAGTATAAAACAACAAATTAAGCGAGCAGCGTTTTATAGGAATTCCAACAAATATTGGTTCGAATGATTTTTAATTATAACTTTAGGAATTATGCGGCAACCTAATATAGCATGTCTATATCTTGGGCACCTAATTAAAATTCACATAACTACATATCGACTTATGGTATTCACATCAAATGCAAGACGAAAGAGCCATTACAGTTGTTGAAGACACACAGGCACTAGGCACAGACCTCGTTCGTCAGTAATACCCGAAAAAACCATTATAAAAAAAACGTCTCTCTGTTGAAAACCCGTTTTGTAAAGAGCTTAATCTTTGAAACTTTATCGAAACATAAACACAAGTTCTACTTTATAAAAGGAGGGAGGGCACATTTGTGTCGTTAATAACAGTGTTGCAGCGAGCGGCACACTCGACTTAAGTTCTCGCTTCTGAGCGATTTCTAAGCGTATGTGAGCTTGCAAAGGAACTAATACCGTTAAACATGCTTAAGCTTTTAATGCTCCGTTGTATGCTCTGCACATGAAAACGTGCTTACTCCCACCCTGTGACGGACCCAGATAATCAACACTCTTAAACAGAAATGCATCATCTAAATAAGAATTAAAAGTTGTGTTACACCAGGATTTCTCGTTCATTTGAGACAAAATTTGCTATGCAAACGTATATTATTAAACCGATCTTCTTTTTGATCGATATCCAATTATAACTTGAAAAAGTATGAGGCAACTTCGCGACATAGCGTGAACATGCCTTGGTAAAATATCTCTATTACCAAGATGGAATTTTCATGAAGTTGGTAGGAAATATTAATCATAGTTACAAAACATCGAAGTACCTACCCTGAACAAAGGTTTTGATATATTGGCAAAAAATAATACATTCTTGTGATTTATCGAACATTCGAATGAAAATGTATTGTCATTGATGAATCCTTATAGATGCCTAAACGAAACACCAAAGTGATATTCACCTATCAATTTAAAATTTAGCTCGGACTCTATCTCAGCCCTATTTCTAAATTTTTGGGTCTTCAGCTTTCTAAATATTTACCAACTGCCCAGAGACGCATCAGCTTATGAAATACAGTTTCAAAATTAGAGCTGTACTTCGTACTTTTCTAAAATAAATCTCTAATGTTCATCATTTATTTGCCTAAGTTAGAGGCTAGATGATACTGTGTGAAAATTGACAAGCATTATATTATATTATATATGAAATATCTTTGGTAGAATACCTACTATCAGATAAAGAAATCCAAGTCAAAGGCAAATAGATATTTATTAATTGAAAGAACGGATAATACAAACGTCAACTTATAAACCGTGAATTTAAATTTGTATATGTAAGTGAAGTTTTACTAAGCCAAATCCTCAAAATGTAGCAATGAACTCTTTTTTAATTCTATTACACACAGCATCATCTAGCCCCAAACTAAGCGCAGAGCTTGTATTATGGGAACTACATGACTGATATACTACTTATATATTATTATTATTTTTTGTAAATACATACATATTATACATAGAAAACACCCAGACCAGACTATTATCTATAAATAATTCATCTACTACCTAATTAGCATTTAGTTGTCTGAAATTTGACAAAAAAGGGAGTGATAACACTATTCCGAGGCTTCGCTACATCGTATTTGTTCTGTGTTTATATAATATTTGAAAATATTTATGCCATTCACGCTATATCCTTAGAACCAATCAATGCTTCAACTTTGCCCCAGCAAGCAAGGAGAAATAAAAACCCCAGTAAATATCAACAGTTTACGAGATGCGGCTGTGAATTGGCTTTTTGTCGAATGGTTATTTGTTTAAACTCGGTTTAGCTTTTATTTGTCAAAATAGTTTTTGCTCGCCGTAAAAAGGTGGATTCAGTTTTCCATTACAAATACAACAGAGTTGAACAACAACCGCAACAAAGAACTTTCTTTTTTTTACAATGTTGGTTAGTCGAGCCCCAAAAGGTTTTTCAACTCACTACTTAATTAAAACAAAAAAAATACAAACTAAGGATTAAATTCCGACCAGCCTTTTACTTGTTGTACCGTTTAATAAAACCCAGAGCAGAATCTCATTCAGTCCTTGACAATATTGTTTTGGCGCACGCAACCGTGCCTCAATCGAGGCAATTTCTTGAAAATCAATGGTTGTACGCATCCGATGCCTTATAAGTCGGCGTCAACAAGTACTCTATAGCTCCCCCAGAGGGAGCGAAGAAAGGCGTGTGGCTCCCCCAAGGGTATTAGGGGTGAGATTCAACTGGTGCAATGCGGCGTACCCTTCTTTTTATCCCACTGGTGGAGTTTGGAACTGTGCCCACGACGCGGTGGCGTCCGGCGTGGCACATCTAGTTGTTGATTTCCATGCAGATTTCATCTCTCCGTGGTATTTTTAAAACTATCGCGAATTTTTAACGTAATTATTTGTTTTTTTATGAGTTTTTTATCGTGTTTACTCTTTTTATTATATTTCCAAAATTTCGACCGTATTGCAACAGCCGTAGTCAACAGAAGAAGCGTCAAGAAAATAATAAAAAAGGTAAGCGCGATAAAAATAAGTAAAAAACATATATTCTCCTTTCCGATGCTCGTTAACGAACATTTTCCGAGTTCCAATGAGTCTTGTTTATTTGGTTGTTCTCTGGCGGTATTAATCAACTCCACTTTATCAACTAACACCAATTCCATTGGTATTTCTTGTGTTAGATTTGGTTTTAGCACGTTTGTTTATTTTAAGAAATGAAGAACTCTCTAAATTAATAAAACTCCCTCTGCAGTTATAAATATAAACACATATTTTCCATCAGTATCAAGCAATAACAACATTATTAGCGTAAAAGCATATTGAACGAAATCCAATTATGTGCTACCCGTGACGGAAAATATGTAAATCGAGGTGATGTGATGCGGCGTGCAACGTTACCGTAACCATGTGATATTTTGTTATATATTAACAGATATTTTATCGCATGACATCAAATATGTTTTACTTTTTCTTACAAATATGGATCTGGTAAGGTTGTCTGGAACAGATCGCTAATTAACGATATGTTCATTGTATAACATTGTCAAAGTCTGTTTGTCTTATCTAAGCCGGAATATAATTTGGCGTGCAAAAGTATTTTCTATCTTCTCTCCATTATGAAAAAATAAAAATAATTAAAAACTTAATTTTCACAGAAGTACCTACGTAGACACTTTGTAGGTACATACTATGATATATACTCACCTGCAGTGGATATATATACTCGGCGCGGTCCGAACCGACGTCCTGGAAAATTGACTATTACGTAGATAAAAAGTATCGTGATCAAAATAACTACCGTCCTTACAAGGCTTGGCACAAATGGTTCCGCGCTTTTTGCCTAAATAATTGTCCTTGCCAGGCTTTTCGTGGTTAAGTATTTATATTTTATTAGCTTCCGCACCCTGTACCGCTCGCATGGTACTCTAATAATAGTACCATACGATTGATATACACTCAATGATAACTTTCAGAATTAATAATAAGTACCACAAGTAATATTAATGTCTGGGTTTAAGGTTATCACCTACTCGTATCGGTAGTACTACAGGACATTAATATTAATATTAACCTACGGGCAAAAAATCCCAATTGTACTATTAATAGTAACACGGGTAATTAAGTAACAAGCATCTACGCATTTTTTTACAATATGTTCTGAATATATTAATTACGTGACTGACAATTACGTGAATGTACATGTAAATTAATGACGTTACACAGCCTCCATGAATGCTAGTTAATTAGAAACGTTAGTAGTGTACTAATTAAATAAATTCATAAATGCTGGTAATTTTTTAAACAGCATCATCTAACTCCAAACTAAGCAGAGCTTGTATTATAGGAACTATTAGTCTGTTACAATACTTATATAAGTTTTTTTGTAAACGAAAGGTTTTATCAAAATTGTATCCCTGGAGCGGGAAAATGAAGTTTTTATGGTCAATCTCTGACTGTGACGGGCGTTCCACTAATTTCTGACACAAGTATATTACTTGGATGGCAAGAAAATCTGGCGTACGTTAAAAGTTTATTTTGGGAATATAAAAATAACGTTATTATATATATTATATTATTATCTATAGATATGTATATCTATATACTATCTACCATAAGCCACCCGGATTCTTAATGCTTTTAATCCGCGCTAATAGGGTGGCAGTGGCGGAGGCAATCAGTTACTACAATAGCATTTGTATGATGGGGTCCAGACTGACGCTTTAACATCCTTTTGAGAGCCTGAAGCTGAAAACTTTTCTAATTTATTTACAGAAAGCTAGCTTTTATTTTGCAGCAGAATGAAAAATATTGTGTTAAAATTCATCTTTATCAAGGTTTTAGTCGTCTCCAAAAAGCGTAAATGCAAAATATTCTAGTTAAAATAAAATCTATAGTTACCAATTTATAAAACAACACATGCGATAAAAATATATAAAATTATGTTTTAAATACTAAAGAGAGATCGTTGTTATTGTAGAATAATTCCAAATAATATAATTTCATGTTAAATTACACTTCTGAGAATGTCTGTTATCGTAGAATAATTCAAGATAATTTAATTTCATGTTAAATAACACCTCTAGGAATGTCTGTATTTACATCTAGACATGAAAAAAAATGTTTGTTTTTCAATCCAAACCAGAGAATATAGCCTATTATTATTATTTATAAATGTCCAGCATTATTTATTTATTTATTTGTTTTACTTCAACACAAGTTGAACTATTTCTGTTCAATCTAAAAAGCAGCGAAAATTATCTGAAACAAGTAATTACTTAAAAACCGTACCATCAACCCTGTCGCAAAAAAACATCAGTTTAGTCTCTGAAATGTCTGAGGCCGACAAAGCTCTTGGTAATGAGCTTAGTAAGGTACAACGCTTGAGGCAGTCTGATTTTAATATAAAATTCACTTTTAAATTTATAAAGAGCAACGCCCGTCTGGATGTATACCGTGCCCGAAAGGTGAGAGAGCATGCAATGCATCGAGAAAATTAAGTTTGGGAAAATGGATAACCTTTTCTACACGGGAAAAATCGCTCACGTTCTTGTACCAAATCGTTATTTACATGATCGTTCGAAGTGGCTCGAGGGTAGATTTCAGTGGAAAATGTAATTGAAAATGCTTTTAAAGCTCTAATTTAAGATTCTTTTAAACTGCTTCGATTTTATATTCATTGAAATGAAAGTTAGAGATACCCACGTCGTCAACAGTGTGATGTGACCATGTTCACAGACACCGATTGAGAGACTTATCGTAGGTATACAATAAGTCTTTGGTTTTTGTTAGATTTATTCCAAAAAAAACCGTTGATGTGCCAACATGTTTTGTCAGGTTTGTTCTGGGTTTGGAGCTTATTCTTATTCTAGTTAAGTCAAATGTTGTTCGAATTAAATAGGTATATAAAATAAATATTTTATAACTCACCCCGAACTCATATTCCTACTGAATCCGAATATCCGTATCGGGCGGTATCGCTGCTGGCGGTGGCTGTAGCGGTCAATACATTCACGCGAACTTTGACATCCACTAGTCAACAATTCCCTTTGAGCGGCGCCTCCAACGCGTCAGCTTGACCGGGCCCTTAATGAAAAATCCATTGGTGCATGACCGGGTTCGAAACCACTATCGGAAGTCGGGGTAGTACCCACTAGTTCAACACGGCTACTTTTTTTAATCCCTCTATTTGGTTTTTGGCAATTTTAATAATTAATTCATAATAAATAATATTCATAATTCTGGTCATTTTTGACACAGCATCATCTAGCCCCAAATTATTGAATGCAACACCTTCTCCGGGATCGGACAGGGGAATTTATTTACATTTTCGTTGCCCTATTCCAAATCAGTCAAGAAGGCGTATTTTTGCATTCAGTTATATAAAAGCAGCATAAAAGTACACCGACCGGCATACCGGCTGAAGTACCCTCTAATACGTAGAATATTTTTGCGTCGACGCACTTTTAAGTAATATAGTTTTATCACGTACAAGTGGTAAAACTATACGACTAGTAATTAAAATAAAAAACAAGTCGTATAGTTTTACCACTAGAGCCCAGGCCTATAAAGACTTGGACATAGATATAACAGGCAATTCATCTAAAATTCTGTACCACGGCTCGACTAATTACCAAAACCATTTGATTGCCTATAGAGATTCGATTAGGCGTTATCACACACACAATCGGAGGGACCGATTAATTAAGATCCTGCCAGCTGTGATATGTATTTATAGAATGATTTATTTTCTATGGTAGTTTGCTGAAGCAGCGAATGTAATGTTAGGTACTGCGATTTTGTATAAGGTCCGCTCAAACTGACGCGGTGGATACATTCATGCAAACTTTGACAACATGACAGTTTGACTGGGCAACTAACAAACTAGCCCATTATGCTAGACGTCTACTGCCAATCTACTAATATAAAAGGTTAATTTAGAGCTTGTTCCAAATTGCCTGGCTGTCCACACGGAAATGTTTCAGTATGTGGCACATGAACAGACAGGCAGACGGACGGAATTTGCGGAAACATATGGATTTTGTTTATACGATGGTTTTGCTTTCAGAAATGGCTCCACGTACAATCTATTAATTAAATGTGCCGAGCACAGACAAATTTATCTATACAAAAAGTATAGATAAATACAGTTTGCTTGATAGTTTTGAAAAACTCGAATTAGATGATGATATCGTACTTTTCCACTAATATAAAGTAAACTAACATTTCCGCTCTAGCGGTAAATAGAGAGAATTCAGGTGAGGCTGCGATAGGTATCAAAGCTGTATCTACATAGTTACATAGGTTGACCTAGATCTCAGTTTGATATAACGAAGAGTGCCTGCAAGGTGGAGTCTATACCTGCCATTGGTTCAAAGCGACCAATCGTAGTTTCCATATTAATAGCGGGCTTATATGTAGGAAGCTATATTTATTCTATCAAATGAGGGAATTCCTATTGGTGTGCGCTTCTCTCTCGTTCGCTTGCTATTGGTATTTATAATTCGTTTATTTTTAAACGCGGCCGCTATCTTCGACGCCCGCAAGAAGCTCGTGTATGCACTTCTCATAAGAGATTGTTTGTTTGCTTGTATTTGTCTGTTAGCATTTACTGAAATACTTTTATACAAATTGTAAAATCAGGAATTTTCACGTATCTCTCTATCGGTGAAGTAACTAATACTAAGTTTCGACTCATTCTGAGAGTCTTCATCAGGGTGAGTGATCGCTCTCCCACCGCGTCGATGCCTTCACCGATAGTACGGTACATGTAAATTCCCGTTTTTGGAATAAAATACTTTTTATTTGTATGAAAGGAGATTGTGGATGATTTGTCTTTACGGATGGTTCCTGTATGTTTTATCACAAAAAGTAAAATTTAATTGGCTGTCGAAGAATGAGGGCATTTTATTGCGCGAATTAATGTGCTGAAAGAGTTGGCTTTATTGCCTTGTAGCAAAATACTCGAACTATTGCGAATGAAAAAAGTACTGCGAATGATGGATACAATCTTGTTCATTTCACGGACGTTTGATTACGCGTCACGATTGTAAAAGTGAGATATTTTTTTTTATAAACCACCATAAAAAATGGTCGCCAATCTTGATTTGTTTAACGAATCGAACGCTATGTTTACGGCTTATAATTGAGGTGAGTAGTGATCATCGGATGAAGTCTTCTCTCTATAGGTAAAAAATAAAATAAGCAAAATTTGCTTTCAAAATGTTCTACGTTCTGATGTCATGTAACACCCAGGCGTACACAATATAAAATGTTGTACCCTCTGGCAAACGGACAATCACTGTAACAGAATAAAACGAAACAAAAACGCAAAGCAATGAGTTTCCCGACAGCCGTAGGGTACGTTTATCGCTTGTATGTACGTGTCATTGTCTGTGCATGAGATCCTTTATTTTCTTGTAGCACTTAAACGGCTCTCTGGATTAGAACGTAACATTTTCTAAAGTGTAGGACATTAACAACGGGTCGTAAAATAAGACTAATATGGAATGAGCTATCTCTAAAAGAGTTACATTTTTACTATTTTCATTAAACAGATTCATGGAACGTGCCATGCTCGGTATCAAGGCTATATAGATCGTGTCCGAACATCGAGATAGGAAGTAAAATATAGGTTAAATACGCCTTGGGGATGCGGCAGGACACATGGCTTGGCTAAATTACGACAGGGTGTCTGTAAAGCGCTTACTAATTGGCGTTCAAGAGCTAGGTATAGAAGCTAGATTGATGAACTTCCCAGGTGTCTCTACCCAGCTCACGAAATGGACAGACAATATTGCAACCGTTGCTCGACGACCCGGCTGGCGCATGAAGGCTGAGGATGATAATGATGTTAATTTTTTTTAGAGCATATAGAGCCCATCGATTATTCCACTGACAAAATTAAATATATATTTACACATAATTTTATGAAATTTTAAGTAAAAACGTAAAAAATACAGTCTACCTTAGGAAGAAACTGTTTCTTTTCATTGTCGATAAGAACCCCACAACTGGCCTAAGAAAGTGAACTGATACTGAATCTGGTTCTGGACTGAACAGAAACTGGGAAGTTAGAGTGACCAAGATGTAAACATACAAACGAAGGCGAAGAATATTGGTTCCAGTTTAGTGGATAGGTATAGTCGTTATGCACAACAAGTAGTAAAATTGTTTGCAGTGACATTTAATATCCTGATTTTGAAACTTTTATCCCGGCATCATCGTAAAACATGATTGTACATGAACGCTTTTACTTGTTCATAAAAGTTCAGAAGCGGCGCACAAACTCAAGTCAACAACATCATCTTTGTTGACTTTTTTGTGTGATTTTGATGTGCTGACGTTTTTTTAACGATATTGCTGGAACCGGAACCACGTCGTAATGATATACCTACAGTGCGACCGACGGTCATGCGACATGGAAGACAAATATTGAACTTAGAAAGTTTGACTAGTGTAGGCTTTGCTTTTTTTTTATTTAATGTCACTTGCCTAAGCTCGAATTCGCTAGCTGAGAAAATCATTCTGTATTTTTATGTTACCAACCAAAAGTTTACAAGTATCAATTCCTTCTCAATAATATAGTATCTCAAATCAAAGTTATATCATTCATTGCCGCATCAGCTGACTTGTGGCAATAAAGCTTATATATAATACCTTTTTAAAGTAATACACATTGCAAAAAACACTTTGCAAGCGGATAATCCGTTTTGGAGAAAAATGCCAAAATACAAACTAACTACCAAATAAAAAACAACCTTATAGCGGATCCCTGGTAAAAATGGTTGTGTATTTTGCCTCTCTTCCTTGCATTTCGTGTTGAATTTCCAGGTCGAGCTATTTTCCGCTCGAATTTGTTAAAGCTCTACGCGGGTGAAATAGATTCAGAAAAACGCGCACACAGCCACTGAAATCCGTCTTATATTAATCTCCTCCACCAGGGAGATCAAAAATAATTTAGAAAAGGAAGTTCATGAGAACAATACCGTGCAAAGATGTCACGACAATTTTTCCTGAAAATACAAAGCACAGAGAGATACAAAACTATGACGCTCAAACCAATAAGTCCAAAAGACTTACATTTAGCTTTGACTTTGAATGCGAATTGTTTCAAAAAGCAAAGCTTCATAACTTCTATATAAATGGTAATATGGTTTGGGTGCAATCAAAATACCTCGCAATTCTGTTCGACACAAAATGTATTTAAATGTTGGGATCGTAAAACATTAGTAATAAAAGGTCTGGTAACGCGCATGTGCGCATGGTTGCCAACGCTGCAAGCAACAGACGCAGTACCGACCTCGAATGCACTTTGAAGCAACAGCGCTATCCGCATTCTACAAAGAATCAAATAACTTTTTCATTTCTCATGCTCTAAAGCGTGTTATTTTAGCTAAGCGTAGGCGGACATATAACCTAGAGACGAAAGTAATTCTTTTTATATTTTTGTCGTTATTATTAAAATACTACAAAATTAATGTGATCATTATAAAGACTTGGATTATTGATTTTCCATTTTTGAAAATTGAATATTGATAAGCCGAGCTCAAACACGCTCATAACGATAATCATTCCCATGCTGAACATCCTCAGATTTGTACGGTCATAACGATAATCAAACCCACGCTGAACATCCTCAGATTTGTACGCTCATAACGATAATCAAACCCACGCTGAACATCCTCAGATTTGTACGCTCATAACGATAATCAACCCCACGCTGAACATCCTCAGATTTGTACACTCATAACGATAATCAACCCCACGCTGAACATCCTCAGATTTGTACGCTCATAACGATAATCATCCCCAAGATGTTCAATCCTCAGATTTGTACGATTCCGCTGGTGAAAACCGGAATAATTTATCTAATAACATTTGAAGTTCTTTATACTTGGAGGGTAAATGAAGCTATCGGTGACATTTAAATCATATCAGAGGACTTTGGATGGCCATTCACTTTATAATCACGTTTGGCCAATTACAACCATTACAAAGCTTCAGGAGGTTAA
This sequence comes from Perizoma affinitatum, assembly GCA_961405105.1. NCBI lineage: Eukaryota > Metazoa > Arthropoda > Insecta > Lepidoptera > Geometridae > Perizoma > Perizoma affinitatum. The sequence goes on along the minus strand of OY560185.1, from coordinate 3,197,907 downwards.
ATGTACCTACCTACATAGTAACAGATAGATTACTAGCCCAAGTGTAAAATAACTACCAAAGATAGACAGATATACACGTACAAAAGTGCAGTGATGATCTAGTAGCTTTCAGTCATGTGATATTTGAAATCCAACGAAGCAATGACCGAGCTGAATTAATTGTTCTCACTGTCCATTAATCTATTTCCGTCTTATATATAAACGCGGTAAGGTCATACGATTCACCGTTGTTGGCTTCTAGTCTCCAACCTTAGTGATCTGAACGTCTTGGACATGGTGTAGCAATTGGTACTATAATTAACTAAGTTTAATGCCGAAACATCCAAATGTTATCATTGCTTAAATCAGTCCTATATAATAAAGTTACACGCATGCTACGCCTTTGTGTTTATTTTGATGTTGTCTGGAAGACAAATAATTATAAAGTTTTAAAAAACAAATAAATATAGCTAATTATAATTGGCTGAACTAGGTAATCCTGTGATTCAGGCGACAATAGAGCGAATTATAAAATAAAATAATCGCTTACTATCACGATAATGGCATTAAGTTTAACAATGTTGTTTATGATACAACAGTTCGTGTAAATATTTAGGTACCTAACTTACATTGAGTAAATCTAGATTAAAGTTTTAGTACTGTGTTTATATAAATAGCTGCCGGACTGTTAACACATCACAGGACTCAATAAAATATTAGTGGGAGAGATGAAAGGCCGAAAAGTGGTCACTTTAAGTATTGCCCTTTGGGCTCTTTCTACTGTCCACTACTCCTCCATCCTATGTGGTCATGCAATAAGTTGATTGATACAGGGCAAAGTAAACTTGTCTAATTACATTATGATCTGCATTATGGCGATATGCATTACAACTTTTTTAAGATATATATTAACTGTAGCTTAAACGAAGGATATTAAGTATTTTATTTGAAGAGATCGCTTCTAAGCGATAAGACCGCCCATTATACTTTTAGTTATGTAAAGTTCTTGTTATTTTTTTAAGTTTCTTGTGTACAATAAAGTATTTTCATTCATTCATTCGACTGCCTGTGAAGGTTATTATTGGAGCGGTAGCTACCTATTACTTTACTGCTATATCACTGATAAAGAAAATTGAGAAAGATAGCTATACCGAAACTAAACTTGGTCGATAATTAAACTCGTTTATAAATAAGACAGTACTTACGTTAACCTGTATTTGACTAAAATATACAGAGCTTCATTGTGTAAGCGAAAACCGTTGGACCATTAGTTAATATACATAAATGCAGTCCGCGTCCTATTTAACAGCGTTTCTTTTGAATAATTCAAGAGCTGGTTATTTTTGCATTCATTCCTTTGATACCAAAGATGACGATCTAATTCGAGATCAATTTAAGGTGGGATTGGATTATCCGATGCTGAAATATGTACTAAGATTGACAATGATGATTAAAATAAATAATTTGAATGAGCATTTGACAAAAGAGGTTGTTTGTTTGACTGTCACCTTTTATCTCCGAAACGGCTTGTCGGATTAAAACGTGTTTTTTTTTTAATTCGTTTTGAATAACGGTGTGTGGATGTGTTTTGATAAATTATATCGCCACAAACAACTAGGGGCGCTGCAATGGACGATGGAAAAAAAGGCTTTAAATATTTGCTATGATTTACTTGGGCTTAACCTACCTACTGATGGGGTTCTAGTCACTAGTAAAATTTAAATGTTTGAAGTTACGAAACTGAAACAATATACAATATTAAAAAAAACTGTTGATCTTGGACAAATATAATCAAAACAATGTTTAATCCCCTTACTTTTAAAGTGAACTCGGCCGCCACCCCTACTCTCATACAAGTTAGGGTATAAAACAGGGGGTTGCGGCATCGCAGTTGGCGACGTGCCAACCTAACTTGGCCATTTTAGAAGGTTCTTCACGGGTTAGATTTATACGGGATTCGGATACTAGTGCTGAAATACTGCAGGACATTCAAATATTTTATCTAGATATTCTCTCGGTGAACGGATAGCGTTAATTTTCTATATGTATGATAAAAAAACCAAACAAACACGCTCACAACTTTATTCCCTATGGTGGATACCATACGGAATAAAGTTGTGAGCGTCCTCAGATACATACTCAGGCAGTATTTCTTTGAGGATACTAAGTAGCGGTACTCAGAGGGACGTCCAAATATTTAGCGCATGCCCGCGTTTTGTAAGTAGTTAACATTCCACGCGACAGGTTGCAAGCCCACCGCCACTTGAATAAAAGATTATGATAAAAACTGAACTGAAAAATTCGGTAATAAATTGACTTCTCAATGACACATACATGCGTATCCAGGTATTTTTACCTTAATTAATGTAATAGGTACTGACACCTTTGTATGCGCTACAATACACCCGCGCGAGTTTTCGTAACATAACAAACAAACCGATACGTCAATACATTTTATTGGCAGCGATAAAAGCTGTCAAAACATAAATGCAGGCAGAATTTTCATATTTTCCTCTGATTTCAAAAAATAATAAAAGAGTGAGAGTCAGTCGTGACAAATCAATCATGCAATAAAAGGCTGAAAGCCAGCGAGGGAATTGTTAAGTAAACTTTATATATTTTTTTGAAGTGCATCACTTGAAATTCAAATTCTTTATCGACCGTATCATAATGGATAAACCAAATCGTTACATCTAAAGAAAAAAACTACCAAATTAACTAAAACACACTAACACATTTACATAATACTAAAACAAATAAAAAATATAAAGAGGTAACACTGATTACCTACACAAAGACTATATATATAGGTTGGACGTGGACAAATATAACGTATCTGTGAAGTACCCAGCCTAGTCGTATGTCACGCTGTTGACATAGAGGTATATCGAAGCTGATCAAATACTTAAATTACCATCTTCAAGTAACATTTACCTAAATTCTCAAGCAATAAATGATTTGATTTATAATTTTACGGTAACAATTGTATACCATAAAACTTTACACAAAATAGTAATAAAGTTCTGACTGAAAGAGTTAAAATTCATTTTATCATTAAAATCACAATCACTTTGAAACGTCAATTTTGCATGTTCCGCGCGACAAAGCCTAAAAGAAAGGGGGTTATTTTTTAATGATACCTATTGATATTTTTGATTAAAAAACAATAGTTTTGAGTTGGAGCAACTTTAATCACAAGATTTGGTATCATCTTAATAAACCAATATATTATAGTTGTCCTTTTTAAAAAGTTTTTGTTTTATTACGTTTTTATTGAAAAGCTAAGTGTGGTTCTTGAATTTTTAGGAATCTGAATCTTTTAGGATTTAGTTGTTCGCGAACTAACTCCTCAAAGATTCAGTTTTTTGTGGACTCTCATATTTTTTGTGGACAGGCAGAATAAAGTTATTATTTACTCGTAATATCGGACGAGATTTCGTCAAATGGCAATATTTTGTATGTTGGAACTGTCAAAAAGAAGAAATAATCATAAGATTAGTTAGGTATTCATAACGAATATGTAGAAAGAGACTGCCGAACCTTTATCAAAGAGATAGACGTTTTTTTCTATATACAGATTTGAACTAAAAAGGTTGCAACTTTAATCTCCTCGACAAAGATGTTTGACCTCGTTTGCCTCGGCTGTTCATATACATAGAGGTAAGGCTTCAATACATTTTAAATAACTTCAACCAATTCCGGCTATTTTGTCACTGAACTTTTGCTGCCATTACAAAAATATATTAGAATTTTAATTTATTATACAGGGGTCCTACAAATCCCAAAACCAAAAAAAACTTTTTTTTACACCTGTACTTTGTTTGTTAATTTTATTTTTTTGTATAATCAATTGAAAGTATGTTACAAAAGCGTAAATCTGGCCGTTTTAACGTTGTACTAATAAAAAAAAATTATCTCCGAAAATTCGTAAATGTCTACTGGAATACTACGTAATAGGCCCCTGCACGAGCCAGTGCACGATGTAGGGAAAGTGCGATTGATTGGCAAACCATAAAGGCCGAGCCAATTTCACCATCAAGCACCTGCCTCGTACAGCTGTCAGGCAGTCTGAAAAAGGAATATTGTAGTTACATTGCAATGTTGACGACAATTGATTTAAAAGTCAGTGATTGAAAAGGCCATTTGTTATTAATTTAGTCGCTTGCACAAGTGTCAATCAAATAAGTATTATAGTAACAGCTATTGATGAGATGTCGTTAGAGGTCCTTCCTCATGAGCACTATCTGGGACCAAACTCAACAGTCGTGGGACTGGAAATCTAAACTATACCAAACCAATGCTATGATAACCGAGGTTTACAGATTAAATAATGGATCATAAAGGAACTGTTAATGGATGAATAAAATCTCAGCTGTAGCTGTTACTATAATTCTCATTTGATTATTTAATGGCATAATAATTGTATTATCTACTAAGCGATTCTTTACTTAGTTACTTAATCCTACTTAGAGCTGGTAAAGACCGCTTTTTAACCGACTTCAAAAACAGGTTCAAAAGAGGTTTTTTTATGATTATTTTTTTGTTCTATATCCCGAGGTGGTACTATAAAAGTTTTATCCCTAAGTGCTATTTTTCCTGTAAAACTTAATAATCATCGTCACCTTTTGAAATCGTCTATCCGAAACATTTTTTGAAGTCATTTTTTCTGTTGGTTTTATTCGAATGAGTGTCCTCCCGAGTGAGCCAAACTAACGAACACGTGAAGATTATGATAGAGTAGCTGCAGGATAGAAACTGTAAACTTGGTACTACCGTTTGTAGTCTCACGACTAACGCGATTTAATTATTATAAACCGACTTCAAAAATGAGGAAGTTCTAAATTCGTGTGTTTATTTTTGTGTGTATGTTACGCGATATCACGAACCGATTTTAATGATTTTTTTTAATGTGTAGGGTAGTGTAGGGTATACTTCAAAGGTAGTCATTTGAAGTATACCCTACCCTTTTGATGAAGGGTGAAAAAGTGGGGGACTAAAATATATATTGGACGTTTTATAAATTTGCTGTTATTTCAAGTCGGTGTTTTGACATTTAATGTCTTATAAAATTATATAATGATCCGCTTCACTAGCAGACGGCGCCAGCGTCAATATAGCCAGAGTTTATTTTTTTGATCTTGACACTTGTCATTATTTGGTTATAATCATCATCATCGTCAACAGCCTATAGAAGTCCACGGCTTAGGCCTCCCCCAGACGACCACTGTGGCGCAGTGGGCGAAGGCCCGCCTGAGACGCAGAAGGTTGCGGGTTCGATTCCCGCCGCGGGACAAATGTTTGCATATGCAAATATTTGTCTCGGGATCTGGATGTTTTCTATGTATAATATGTATGTATTAACAACAAAAAAAAAGTATATAAGTAGTATATCAATCATGTAGTTCCCATAACACAAGCTCTGCTTACTTTGGGGCTAGATGATGCTGTGTGAAAAATGTCCTGCAAAAAAAAAAAAAAATAGTGCTATGACGAAAGCCTCCTCGATCCACCGACGGTTCATGGGTTCCCAAGTCACCATCGTAGTGATGTGCAGTGCGATCTAGTTCCCAATAATCTAAAAAAAAACATCATTTAATGTTCTTGAAATCATATAAATCATCTTAAAAAAAATATCATCTGATGATCTTAAAGTCATTAAATCATCTTTAAAAAACCATCATCTGATGATGTTGAGGTCATATAAATCATCTAAAAAAACATCATCTGTTGATCTTGAAGTCATATAAATTATCTAAAAATGACATCATCTGATGATCTTGAAGTCATATAAATCATCTTAAAAAAATGATCATCTGATGATCTTGAAGTCATATAAATAATCTTAAAAAAACATCATCTGATGATCTTAAAGACATTAAATCATCTTAAAAAAACCATGATCTGATGATGTTGAAGTCATATAAATAACGGTACTTGTGGTAACTTATCTAATGAGTCTTACAACTCGTTGTGGATAATCCGTACCTCAACGAGCTTTGTTTCGAAACATGTTCATTCAATTTCCTGCTGCAAGTAAAATAAGCGAATTCAAGCTTTATTTGAAACAATCGGGAAAAGGATTAAAACTACCTATTTGATAGAGCTAACCATGTGGGCTGTTCGTGCTTCATCCACACTTTCAGTTTTGACACGTATGAAAAATAAAATGAATATTTTCTTTAACGTACGTGTTGGATAAACTCTTCACCGTTTTTACTCACAATGACAGGAACACGTATATGTTTTTTTCGAGGAGAGGTTGTTTGTTTGATTGTCTGTTATTACTATTATGCCTACGAAATTTAACTACGAAACGGATTGTAATAGAGTTTCTGGCAAACGATTTGTGTTTTCAAGTATGTAACTAAGATTGCTTTTATAGTCATTCATTAAGTCATTAAGGGCCGCTGCAATCGATGGAGATGCACGTGGAGAAAATTACTAATGTATAAATTACATTCGTATTTTTTGTGAGATAAATGATAATTGTAATATCTGCAAATATTTGTCTCGCATCTGGGTGTTTTCCATGTATAATATGTATGTATTCACAAAAAAAAAAGTATACAAGTAGTATATCAGTCATGTAGTTCCCATAATACAATTTCTGCTTAGTTTGAAGCTACATAATGCTGTGTGAAAAATGTCCGGCATTGTTATTATTTTAATTTATATATTCCAATGATTGGTACATTTTTCGCCAAACTCGTGTAACATCGATAAAGCTCTTATTTTTTTTTTAATTAACATCTTATGCCGAGTGCCGTGTAACCAGAAAACCCAGACCCAGAATAAATATCTGCAGAACATGCAAACATTTGTCCCGCATCCCAAATCGATCCCGCACCTCTTGCGTCAAAGTTGGCAACTCACCCTCTGCGCTACTAAGGACGTTTTTTCTTGAAGCTACTCTTAAATTGCAAACACAGCACTGGCAAATTATAAAATAATAAATTACGTATATTGATTTCTAAGCGTTTAGTGTTAAATCTCATAGTCAAGTCATATAAATCAACTCGCCTATGCTCGAGATATTGGGTCCTCCCATAACATTATGGGAGGACCCAGGGAAGAGAGAAAGAGGGAGACCACAAGAAATATAGCAGGACGAAATAATTAAGATAGCAGGCAAGTCTTGGATGCTGAAACATCTAATAAAAGATTAAATAATTAAAGATTTGAGACTTTTGAACCCGCCAAGGGGTCCTTAATTAACTGCACTCACAAATTGTTTATATGAAATTAAGGAATAATAAAGGCTCTCTTTTTCTTTTTTTTTTATGCTCAAGGCTTTACTCGCGTTTGATCTGGATAAAAAGTAGCCTATGTGTATAGGCCAGGTTATATTACTGTAAAGTTTCAACGAAATCCGTTCAGTAGTTTTTTCATGGAAGAGTTACAAACATCCATCCTCACAAATTTTCGCGTTTATAATAGTAGTAGGAAGTAGGATTGCAATAACCCACGATACAATTCATTAAGTATAATTGTAGGAGATAAATAAACAGCCTCTTATGCAAAACGCATCGGCCTCCTCTGCGGGTAAAAATAAAGAATTCTATAGAACAAAGAGTTGTTAACGTAGCGCTTTGAGAGTGCTTTAGTTCACAACACAATCTAAATGAGACTAAATGGCTCAGTCAAACCACTCAAAGGTCGAGATCTGAATCGTTTCACGTATTTAAACAATGAACCACTATTCCGAGAGTGTTCTTTAACAGTTTAGGTTTTTTTAATATTTTCAATTATATTCAATCTGACAAGGCGTGTATTCTGGTAAAGAATATTATGTTCCAAACAACAAAATCAAGTGGTCACCAAGGTGAATAAAATTAAATGATAAGACTATGAATAGATAAAAACTAAAGTTCTATGGAATAGAATCCTCGCTGGGTTTTAATTAGTATCAATCTTTTAACGGTTTGAATTAGCCCGCTCATTGCAGTATTTCCCGTTGGAAAATGTTAAAAGCATCCCATTTATTATCCAATTGGAATTAACTTATAGGTTTATTCGCAATGATTGTGAAGCGTTGTTTTTATCTTTTATAAGATCGTTCAAGTTGTCTCATAATTAAAACTGTAAAACAACTACGAACATTAGCTCATTTTCTCTTTGAGATTCTAATTAGTGGGATTTTTTGCAATTAGTTTCGAAGTGTCGAGTGAGAATTAATTTACTATTTTTAAATAAAGTTTACGCAAACAAAGTTTCATTTGTATTTGTAATTTATGGGATACCAGTCTTTCCTGTCCTTTTTACCGTCAAGATACGAGTGCCAAGCTCAACAGGCTGCAGCCGTAAGGACCAGTCCAAATGCTCTGTCCCATCTAATTGCTGCTTGAGATAACTATTTCCGTATTGTTCTTTACTATAGGCTTATTCGTGTGGCGTCAGGACTATGTATGTGTTTATTGGATATTTATTTATTTGATTATAAAGTATTCAGAAGAAACTACCTTAGCAATACGAAGCTAATAGAGATTGTAAGCACTGGAGGTGATGTAAAGACCTTCTAAGACTTAACTTAGCCTTCTGATCCAGTCGTGGATTCTAAACCGCGCACTGTTTACCCAGATTCTGTGCCAGATGTAAGCCGGTAGTGTCCCGGAAATTGAATGAATAGTTTAACTCCGCAGTACGGAGACTCAATGGAGTGGAAAACTGTACAATTGTGATTTCTATCTGCCTCAAACAATGGCCCGCTCAGTAACAATGGCTTCAATGTTTGGGAAATGTTTCGTTATAAGCGTGTTTTGTGTGAAATCAAGTGCGATGGCATCCGGAAATTTCATATTAACATATTCACATGGTTGTATTATCATCCGAACCTAAAGCAAAAAGGTGTCAATTTTAATGTTTGTATGATCTGTAAATATTAGTCTTGGGTCCGGGTGTTTTCTATGCATAACCTGTATATCAGTCATGTAGTTCCTATAACAAAATCTCTGCTTACTTTGAGACTAAATGATGATGTGTGCTTAATGTCCAGCATTATTATTATGATTATTATTATTATTAATTGTTGTGATTGCCTTAAATCACTATCAATTTGATTTTCTGACTACATAATATTTATATAGAAACATCCGAATTACCAATTTTAAGAGGAAAGCTCAAAGTTGTTTTTGGCTCTCTTGAAAAAACTGGACTTATATTTTTGTAGGCATTACAAAAAACTCGGACGACATAGACTAAGATAAATTTTACAAAAAAAAATGTATTTATTCTGCCAATTACCTACTTAGTTCAAAGTAATTTGGTTTGCTACCAGTGAATTTTCAACCGCAAATAAAGTCAAGCGTTTATTTGATTTAATATATTAATACAACTGTTCCAAAATAAATATTTCAAGTTAAAATCAACTGGTGTGGTGTTTATTCGTTGAGTGAAATATTTGCCTTTTATTAAATAATCACTCGCAAACATAAGTAACAAGCTTTTACATTATAAACAATTCAGTATATATTGGACTCGCGCAGATTGGTCTTTGTTCAAATATATATTTATCCAACCACGGTAATTACTGTTACATCATGGCAAATAATTAACTGTTTTTAAGTAAGTTGTTTTGTAAAAGGATCATTAAAAAGAATAACCAGCCTTGTTTTCTTGCCTTTCTTTCCTGGCTTGGTCGCGGAAGAACAGGCAGTAGATAAAACCGACGTTTAAAAGTGATGCGTGTAATTTTAAATAATAAATGAATTTTGACTTTGACTTTGACTCTGACAACATGTAGAGCCTTAGAGTTCTTAGAGCCAAAAACTCGAAGACTTGTGCCACATGCTCTACGAGGCGCAGTTATGTGCCAGCTTACAGCATGCAGGTTTTTTACCATTTTTACCATTGGCAGATCACTGGCCTAACGCAGGGTAACCACGAAAGATATGACATGACAAAGAAAAATATACTTCCCTTAAAATCTTTGGTACAATATCGGTATTTTCGCAATTCTTTTTTGCACCATTTTATTCAATTCAATTTATTCATCTTTTGACAAATTACATGTTCTTAGATAAGTCATTTAACAAATTATAGATTCATAATAATCAATTTATAAAGTTCATTATGAATCTTAAGTATGTCAAAGAATTAAAATAAAACTAAAGTCACTATAAAAATACGATTTGTAACACAAAACAAATTGCGAATAGTCAAGAGTAAATAGAAAATCTGCAAAAGCATTGTCAAGTATATAAAATTAAAAAAAATTAAGCTAAATAAAAATTTACAATGTCAAACGTACAACAGTCTCATAATTAAGTTATAAATATATATTCATCCATAAAAGAATCCTTCATCTAATCTATAAAAACTTTTATTAAGCAATTGTTTCCTAATAAGCTGTTTGAAGTCATTGTCGGGCATACTTTTAACATTTTTTGGAATTCTGTTATACAATTTTACTGCCATACAAAAATAACTCTATGAAATCTTGGCTAATCTCGTTTTTGGTACAACCAGGTGATTTTTATGCCTCGTATTGTATATTTATTTTTATATTTCCAAAATTTTCCCTTACGTAAATCACATTCTGATAGATAAATTCCCCAATCATTGTCATTATTCCTAGTTCCTTAAATTGATCCCTGCAGGACTGCAAATACCCCATTCCCAAAATGTATCGTACCGCTCGTTTTTGTAGAATAAATACTCTTTTAGCCTCTGCCGTTGTCCCCCAAAATAATATGCCATATGTAATAAGCGAATGGAATTTGTAATCTAAATAAAATCTAAGAACCTAACCCCTCGGCTGTTTACAATATGGCTAAACATTGGCAGTTTTTTTGTTAAACGTATGGCAATGACATTCCGGCTGGAATACGCTAAATCAGAAAACAGCACTGTTTTGTAAAATACCGGGTTATACGTTTTGGCTGCGTCATAACAACAATACAAATGAAACAGCTTGCTATCTAAAACCGTTGCAAACGCAAAAATCTATATGTAGATAGGTAAACTGATCTAGACCACTATCAGACGGAAACGTTTCGAATATGCTAGATCCAGTACACATGTATGTACAAACTTCATATCTAGACAGCAATAACTTAAAGATATAATCTAAATGAATTGAATGCAAAAAAAACGTTTAAAATTTATAATATAAGTTAAAAAAGTAATCATCTTTGTACGCTGAGCGTAACCTTACTTGGTATAATAATACCCGTTAAATTATTAGAGTGTTTAAACCCAGCCGCAAAATAGTTGATCGCATATATGAAAGCTCGGAACGCGAAGCTAAAGCCAAAGCTTATATGCTCTTGTTCGCAAATGCCGTGCATTCCAAAAAGTTCTTGATAAAATATTTACACGGATAATATTTTAACGAAAGTCATAAGAGAAAATTAAAGCGCTTTACATTAAAAAAAACTTAACAGACAATTTGCGGGTTACACGATTAAAATACCGCGGGGAAAAAGCAATTCGTTATTATGTCGCATACAAACGTAGATGGGAGATGGGGAAACGAATTAATGGTAATAAACAAACACCCAGTATTTTTATACATATATCATTATTTATTCTTATTCACACTAGGATTCCCTGTGTCATGGGTATCAGGAACTACGAGTTACAACACAGAGACCCGAAACAAATATCTGCAGAACACTTTTATCCCGTAGCGGGAATCGAAACCGTACCTCTTGCATCGCAGCCGGCTGCTAGCCCGCTGAGCCATCGAGATAAATCAATTTCATCGTAGTTTTTGAAATTCAAACGAGATAACTACTTTTATTTATTTACTAACCTCTGCCCACGGCTTCGCTCGCGTGGTACCCGGGTTAAAAGTAGCCTATGTGTTATTCTGATGTATAAGCTGATGTATTACTGGAAAGTTTCATCAAAATCCGTTCAGTAGTTTTTACGTGAAAGAGTAACAAACATCCATTCTCACAAACTTTCACGTTTATATATGATATAAGTAAGTAGGATTTACTGTTTAGGATAACCAACGGCGGGTGTAACTTATTAATTATTGATAAACTTATAAAAGCATCAATCCAATTAAAGATTTTCACACCTAAAACAACTTTTGAACAAACAAAAGTATTAACAGTCTGCATAGAATAGCAAATATATTAGTAAAAGCACTTAACGAAAACGAGAGCATTCTTATAAATATAATTGTAATAATAATCTGCGAGATGTTTTGACTCACGAGAAAGAAAAGCGAGCACTTGTTTGAGGATGCAATTGATCATATATACCTGAGGTAATTAATAATTAACCAACGATTTAATGGTTAGTTAGTTATTTACACGCGCGAGTGTTACTTCAGGGTGTCTAGACAAATACCACTTTCTATTGGCGTTACCGCCTACTTAAAGATTGAACTGTATGGAAATGACATTAGCTGTGGAAATGTCACGTGATTGTTGTCAAGTTTTACCTTTACAGATTTGCGTTAGCGTGAAAGGAATACAAAGCACTCTCATTACGAAACATGGTATGAACTCGAGTTGAAATGACTTCTGTCAGTCACTAAAACAGGGTTTAAATATACCTCATCGAATAACGAGTAATATTGCAAAGATACTAAGGTCTACAATTCAAATATAAAATAAAAACGTGGGATGTCCATTTGATTTAAAATACACTTCAAAACCAAAATAAAAAAGAAACACATTATTTTGAGAAAGTAGGTTCTCAAAAGAGATTGAGTTATGATAAAAATAAACGACCGCCTGGTTATCTTTTAGAAGTTATTTGTGATCAAACCTTTTTTTTTTAATGTAAAATAGACTGTCTACTATTATATTATAGCATTCAATTTTAAACATTGTTTCCTTTGCACAACAATTTGAAAATCAGGAACCAAAAGTCCTGAAAGATAAAACCAGCGATTTAAACCACCTTTCGTAATGAGACCCTTGCGGTCTCGTTACGTAAGGGCCTCTTCTCGAGGGAGTGAGTAGCGAAAAATAAGTGCCTCACTGAGGACCCACCACTACATAGGCTATGAACGCTTGCAACACCAGAGCTTTCTAGGCTTAGTAGTTTTGGCTGTGAGTTAATAGACCAGTCAGTCAGTCAGTCAGTTAGGACAAATTACAATTACAAGTATAGATTATGATACCTACATAAAATTTATAAAACACTACTTATTCTTCGTAATGCATACTCATACATCACATAGGCACTCCTATTTACAATTGACGACATTACTTTTAGAGAATGTACGATGTAAAACAAATTACGTGTACTCATCGCGGAAATCTTTTCCACGGGAAGAGTAAAAACAGAAAAAAATCGAGGAGAGCTCTACACTGAGCAATCCTTAGCTCTCTCTCGAAGAATAAAGCGGAGTTGAGAGATCTCAAGGAGCAGCGACGTTTGCAGCCTTTGCAGCGGCTAAGAGTCAAAAGATTTAAATTAAATTCCGTTTACTTCTGACGGCGGTTGGCACGAAATGATTACTGCTGCGCAAAAAAGTCGAGGCACATCAGAGTAATATAATTTGCTATACAGAAGCCAAGCTTCAACCATTCTTAACCACCTTGTTATCTTACTAATCATAAATCTACTATAAATCCTCTTACACAATCAGTTGCACAACTAAGCACGAACCCATGATATTTTAGATCGGAATTCAAGGTTCATCCGCTAGGCTAACAAGGCTGAAAATATTAGAACTATGATTATGATTTTTTGTTAATTGCCGATAATATTTGTAATGACGATTTAATTTGAAGGCTAATAGTAAAATCTCGGGTTTCGTGAAACCGAAACCATGAGCAGAAGTTTTTGAATGAGCTTAAATTTTTTTTTATATCTCATAATTACTTGCAAGAATACCCCTTATAATTTAAGCAACCGTCTATCTGTGTATTATCATTTTTTTTACTCGTCATGAGTTGCATTTCATACTATCCTCTGCCCATGGTTTTTCACACGAAAATGAAAAGTAGCTTTCGTTTCATTTTAGGTCACGAGTTAATTGTTCCAAATTTCATTTATTTAATTTCAAATGTTACAGAGGTACTTAGCACCGAACATTCGAACATCAAAACTTTTTGATTTATAAAATTTATGTAGGATACAGACGTTAAATAATAACTTGGTATTTTTTTGTTTTTAACTAGTGACGTCATGATTCCGTTTATAAATAACTAAATATAAATAAATAATGCTGACAGGTTCGTGTTTGTTTGTATGTTCCCATTCATCTCCGAAAAGGGTAATCGGATTGAAATGCGTTTTTTTATGTCTTCAAGGTTGGTCCTAGGTTATAGGTTATTTATAGGTTTAATAGAAGCAAGTTATTAAGAGGCTGAAAATGTGGCAAAAATCTTTAATTAGCTAGTTCTAAAATTATTTTTACCAAAAGTTGAAACATAACTAGAAAGCGTTCTCTCTGCTACCTTAATATTGTACCAGAAATACTTGATCGCGAAGGGGGATGACGAGTGCGTCTCGAGTAATACGGAATGCAAGCTACAGGTTGCGATTCGCTACAGGTTACAAAATAATTCTCCACGACGCCTACTACCCAACAAGCAATGTAATTAATTGGCAGTCTTAATTTTAAAACGGTTGAAACCAGCAAAACTTCCATTAAGTAACTATTATATTTAATTATTAGTAGTTGACAAAAACACATAATACAAGTTCTGTTAAGTTGGGGCTAGATGATGTGAAAAATATATCTTATTTACCTTCGTCAATTAAAAGCCTAGAGAATGCTGGTTTCAAGATAACATGAAAATTAAACAACTTCGCGTTTAATCGGCAGAGGTATGTCCTCCCAACGACAAAGCGACACTGTAATAGGGACCTGTTTCAAATATTAATACCTACATACGAGTACCATCAGTATTTTTCAATAGCTACGTTTGCAAACTCATTGACTGTAATTTTGAACAAATACGCCAATTACAAAGCTTTACACGGCATCGATGCCGGACTAATTCCCATTTATTAAGTGGTTCCCGACCGAATATTTTTTCTGCACACGCGCTATAATGGGTTATTTTAGTTTTGGTCTAGAAGCGAAATGGGAATGAATGAATGAATGAAAATACTTTACTGTACATCTTAAACAAATAACATAGTAAACAAAATCTTATCAAGAAGGTACAATGGGCGATCTTATCGCTTAAAAGCGATCTCTTCCAGACAAGCTTTGTCAAAATTAATTGCTTAGTGTTTAATCTTTCGAACGTTTTAAAATATGTAAAACAAACAAAAAATTATGAAAAAATACATTGTGTTGATACAAACGTTTTGTTTGTCGACAGGATACACCGAGAAGCAGCCTTCAACTCAGTTCACGGCGCAGCTTCCGGGAGAGGTGAGGGGGAATGAAGAACTCTCGCCTCAGCCGACGCCTCAATCTGTCTCCTATGCTCTTCTACCGCTATCTACCTCCACCGACACCGCCTCCACAGGCACCGCCTCCACCGACCCGCCCTTCCTCCAGGTCCAGCTCCAGTCTTCGTCTGTCCCCCTCAATCCACTACTGGCGAGCGGCAAGTCCAGGTCTATGTGTTACACGAGCACCGGCGCCCTTCTCTCTCTGCCGCCGAAAAAGAAAGACATCTACAGACCCTACTGTCTCGAAAATCGCGCACTCCATTTCAACCGACCTTTAGAGGACCTAAACGCTGCGCATGCGATACTAGATCTCAGCCAGCATGCGGTGTACCTGACCCCGCGCGTACCACCCGCGACTTCATCGCCACCGTCCCCGCCACTGGAACCACTGTGCCCGCCGCCGCAGCCACCGTCACCCAAACCCTTAACACCGCCACCGCCGCCGCCGCCGCCATCACCACCGCCACCACCGCCGCCACCGCCGCCACCGCCGCAGCAACCACACAAGACCGTTATCGTCCACTACTGTGGCTCACCGCCTCCCACGCCGTCTCCGATAACACCCCCGCCGCCCCCACCCGCGTTTCCCGAGCCTCCACGTGAAACCATCGCATACACGTACGAAGGTTTCTTCATCAGCGATGGACGCTCCAAACGAAAACCTTACACAGGTGGTGGGCGAGTTGTGTTCGCCGAGCCCGGAGCGCCAGTAGAGAAAAGCAAGTATACCTGCACCGAGTGTGGCAAGGGCTACGCAACTTCTTCCAACCTGTCGCGGCACAAGCAGACCCACCGCAGCCTTGACTCCGTATCGGCAAAGCGGTGCCCCGAGTGCGGAAAGGCTTACGTATCGATGCCGGCACTGTCGATGCATATTCTCACGCACCAGCTCCAGCACGTGTGCGGCGTCTGCGGGAAGCTGTTCTCGAGACCCTGGCTGCTGCAAGGCCACCTTCGCTCGCACACCGGTGAGAAGCCGTACGGTTGCGCGCACTGCGGCAAGGCTTTCGCGGACCGCTCCAACCTGCGCGCGCACATGCAGACGCACTCCGGCGACAAGAACTTCTTTTGCACGGTGTGCCGCAAGACGTTTGCGCTGAAGAGTTACCTCCACAAGCACCAGGAGGCGGCGTGCACGCGCGACGGCGAAGACGGAGAGGTCGACGACCCAACCAACGTGCCAGCCGTCGCGCCAACCGACACGCCAGCCATCGCGCCAGCCATTGCGCCAGGCATTTCGCCAGCCATTGCGCCAGCAATTGCGCCAGCCATTGCGCCAGTAATCGCGCCAGACATCGCGCCAGTCTTCACGCCAGTCATCACCCAAGCCATCGCACCAGCCATCGCGCCAGCCATCGCGCCAGCCATCGTGCCACCCATCGCGCCAGCCATCGCGCCAGCCATCGCGCCAGCCATCTTGCCACCCATCGCGCCAGGCATTGCGCCAGCCATCGCGCCAGCCCTCACACCAGGTGTCGCGCCAGCCGACGCCGACCCGCCGACCGCCGCTAACGGTGAGTAGCCGGCCGCGCATCCGACACCGACGCACGCAACCAGGGACCGTAACCAAAACAGAATGGTTTATATTTAACATAGAGTATTATTATGAATTTAGCCTACTAGAATAACATAATTTTACAAGATAATTATAAAAGGAGCGAGCGCGTCCGGCGGCGGACCGGCATCGGCAAGGCGTCGGCCGACGGAGGCGCCGCAACGAATTGAGCAAAGTTTCGCATACAACGAATAAATTAAAAACCCGTACCGCGCGATGCTGGCTATAGGCCGCAGCGTGACAGACGTCCTTCTAATCTAGTTGTATATATTCGTCGTTAAATATACCCTTATAACTAATTATTGAAATATGAATGAAACTAATATCTTTTGTAGGTGATTTTTACAACCGTAAAGTAGGTGTAGGTTAGCGTTTAAGTGTATTGTCGAGACGCGAGAGCAGCGGAGGTGTCCGCCTCGGTGCGACTCGTAACCGATCCGTCCCAGCGCCGCGCCCGCACGGGCCCAGCGCCACGCGCTGCTCACGCTGCCAACCTGCTCCGTCTGCCAATAATTTATACTACAATTTGCATTTATGACATTTACGATATGTGTAAAATCAAATTTTATCGCTTTTAAATTTTATTGTAGGTCAATGTGATGATCATGTTTACACGATTCCAAGTATATATTGATGTATTTTACATATCTCCTCGCATCTATGATGGGTACTGACCCTATCTCACTCAGCCTGACAGAATTAGTGCAATGTCACGTAAGTTAACATCGTATTACTGTTCACGGAGAAAAACTTATAAAGAAATCGTTTGACTGTCCATAATTGCCTCTAACCATTCAATTATGTAAGAGAAAGTGCCCGATACGTTTTTCTCTGTCAAACTTTACAGGGTCACTATTCAAATGAATAGATCTGCTAATATCATCGCCAAAAATATTCCAATAGTAATTGTTGTAAAGTTTTCTAGTGTGTCATAATACAACTACGTAAAAGAAAACTATATACATACGAAGGGCGCACTAAACATTTCCGGAATGAATAAGCAAAATAATACTATCAATGGTTAAAAATGAATTTATTGTTTTTCTAAATATTCTACGTTAGGATTAATGCACTTTATCATACAAATAAACTTATTTTTAAAACATTTATGCCACTCCTCCGTGGTTTTCCTGCGTTTACGGAAGTTATTGAGTTCGTCAGTAACTTCCGGCAAATAAATAGCCGTGTACGAATCACTATTCACTGTACGACGATTCTCCAAAGGACCAGTAGCCACGTGTCCAGTTTTATTAAAAAAAGAAGCAATCATCCGCTTAGCGGCACTTTTCACGCGCGCCTCTTTGGTTGGTTTCGGCTCTTCTTGAAAGACCCAAGTCGTACATTGCTGCTTTGCTTTAAGGTCGTAGCTATAAATCCAAGTTTCGTTACCTATTACTATGCCCCACACCAAATTTGATGCCCCTTTGTTGAGTCTGGTGAGCATGGCATTGCGCCAAGTGACGCGGTCCGTTTTTTGAGCCTCAGTCAAATTGTAAAGTAAATGAACGTAAATCCTTTATTTTTCACCACAAGATAACGAAATAAACAAAAACTGAACATAACTAAAAGTAAAATGGGCGGTCTTATGGCTTAAAAATGTGGACGCCCATCCACCGTAGTGAACAACAAAAACGCCGATGCCGTGTGCTGTATGATCGTAAGATGTATATATTTATTATAAATATATATGTATTATCACGAAATACATATACATGAGTCAAACCCATGGTGATGTAGACACGCATTTTTCATAATGACGCAACTATATAAAAACAACTGAAACAGTCTATATGAAACAAACTGTTTTCTACAACCAGAAAATTCTATTTAAAAAAAATGTAATTACTTTTAAATATTTTTTTAATAAGTGCCAGTTCCGGAAACATATAGTGCGCCCTATTTTATATTAAACTCAGAAAAATGTCTGTAGTAATAGGACCACAGACGAAAACTGAGTTCAGGTCACCGATCATCACATATCATTTGATGTATTATTAAATAGGGTTGGCAGACAGACGGCCGTGGGTCGACGCTCGGCCCGAGACAGTGCCTTAGCGGCAACCATGCCTCGTAGCGCATCTCTCGCTCTTTTCCAACGAAACGTGAACAATGTCTAGGTACGTCATCACGGTCTTCTAAACATCAACTCGATTATGCTCTGTATTCTAGTTTCAATTTCAAGAGCTAGAACTAACGTACTAGACAATTGTTTTCTACTAATAGCTTGCTAGTTAGGCTTTCATTGTTATTCCAATAAATTAAGTCTTCCTTTTGTGAGCCGGCGAGCGAGCCGGCTCAGCCATAAAAGCTGCTTATCGATGCTCACTGCGGACTAATGATGATTTGCAAAGATTGGTTCGGTCTGGGTGTTGTGCTAATTATTCATTACCGCAATTCTCAAGGGACTTTGTTTTCATACAACATATTTTGTCAGGCAAAGTTAATATGTTTAACTTGGAAACTTGTAAATAAGTCATGGTAGATAATGAAGTTGATTCTCTTGTGCACTAACTTAACCTTATTTTATTTATCGCTCTCTTTTACTAACAGTAACAAAAGATCTCAGTCTTTTGTTGTTAGCAACAATTTTAGTGCTGTCAAATTAGTCAGATTTAAGTTTTCGATAGAAGTTTAGTCGTGATTTCAAAACATGTTGACTATAAACACGAAGAAGAGCAAATGATTAATTAATTTAACAGAACAACAAACTTCAAATACTTTGGCCATATCGTTACATCCAGCCTGACGGGTGACGCAGATTTAGAACGTCAACGTAGAACATTGTGCGTAGTGTGTAATATGATATTATATATAGTTCTACAAATCATCGCCTACGTGAGGATTACACTGTTCAGATCTTTCTGCAAGTCGTTTTACAAGTGTCAACTCTGGACTGAGTATACCAAAAGTCACACGATGGTATCAGAGAGGCCTACAATAACATCTTCAGATACCTCATGGGGCTGAAGCGCTATTGTAGCGCATACAATGTAGGTACGCAAAAGCTCGCGTTGACTCTTTCAATGCCATCCAAAGAAAGAGAATCGTCCTTTATATCCAGGGTTGACTCGTGTAACGACGCTATTATTATGAGTCTGACAGATACACTAATTATAACGTCAACTTATAGAAGCTGGGTGGAAATAACCATATAATTCAAAATAATTTTATTTGTGAATTTTGTTTGTGGAATTATGGATCGTTACAATAATTAATTATAAAATACAGCTGACAAAAGGCTGTTTCAAATAATTTTAATTTGTTAATCAAAAAGTAAAATTTTTGAAATTTGACTTTTTTTTCATGAAAACTGTCCACTATGGTCGGTGTCACCCGTTCAGGCTTAAAATACTAGTTCCGGGGTACCCAGTATATTCGTCAATGGCATTTTCAGAGTTACCATCCTATATTGGTTTTTATCTAAAACACTATGAGCAAAATCAACCCCATTTTGGCTGTTAAACCATGACTGACTTTGAACCCTCCAGGGTAGGGGGTAGCTAAAGGGTTCCCTTTCGCTAAGGCAAAGTCCCAATTAAGACCCAAATGAGATAATTTAGGAGACAAAATGCAAGGTTTTTAAAAAAGTTAAACTGACTTTTTGCTGGATACGGAATGGCTACCTATAATAGTTGGGATTACCAGGAGAGTACTATCGCTGCATTATAGTCTTCTTTGAAACCCGGATGAGATAGGATTTTTTACGCTGGCATTCAGTCTATAATCAAAACCATTGTAATATTTGTCCTTTAAAACATAATAATGCATTTTTACAGTCACTAGATTCAGAGTACCTAATGTAATTGGCAAAGAGCAGCGGCGGTACCGCACGATACACCAGTGAGTATGCCTTTAGGTGAAGTGTATTGGAAGGACAGTGTCAAAAGTAACTGGCAATAAAAATAACTAGGTTAAGCTAGCTATAACTAGTATTAAGAGGAACACGAGGTGTTCGGAGTGATGGGTATCGAAAAGCAATAATAACGTAGGTACATACCAGGCCACGCAATGTCGTCTAATGACGCAGTGGGCTGAGTATGTTAGGTATTATATTACATCCTGTAGTTCCGTAGTTTCTAGTTCCCTTTATATCGGCGTCTTAACTTTGAGGCCGAAAATTTCCATTAGATTCGGCTTGGGACATATCCTGCAACTATCCAGTATCATCGTTTTCGTTTATGTTTGCTACGATTTTTATGTCAATACGAAGTGTAGCGTGGCCAAAAGTGGAGTGTTCTCCCTAAAAGGCACATCGGAACCTGTTCAAACAACTAAAGAATGCATCGTGCAGAAACCAATGAATAATTAAATTATTATCAAGCTGAAAGTTGCAGATTATTCTAAGGAGAGGGTCCCTAAACATCTTCAAACCAAGATGTCGATTTTAAACTCTAGTTTATTATTGGTGCCTCAAGTCAATTTGTCATTTTTTATGAATTTCTTTAACGCTGTCAATTATAAATCTTTCCAAAAGATAATTGCTATCAATTAAATGTATTTTTTTTTAACTTTATACGTACATATTTGGCATATATTCTGGTCATTAGCATTAAGTTTTTGAAAAGTTATACATAATGTTTATATTTTTGTTTTTACCGTTTTGAAAATATTACATTCTGGTCAGCCATTTTAATTATGATCTTATTTAAGTTTTATGTTATCGTTATGTTTTGTTATGAGGTATTTATTGAGATGGGAGAGACATCGTCACCGCCTAGAGGCACTCGACTCTAGTCAGAAACTTCCTTAACTTGTATTTTTTGTAGTTGTAGTGCCACAGTTTTAGATGTTATAATCCAAACCTTTTTATATGTTTTATCAGTATTAAAAATATATATTTTGAATATTAAGCTTTATCGGACAAAGGTAACGCATAAAAGCAATATAACGTAATTCGATAAGCAATATTAATATAGGGCTATTAATTCCATTAATATTTTGTAGCATTAGGATAAGATACATTTGAGTATCAAAAGTATTTATCGAATGAAAACGTACATCGAGAATTTGATCGAAAACGGTTTTCATGTGAATTTTCATAAAATTACAATAGACTTACTACTCAGTTCGAAGTGGGCCTCTATTTTTAAGTTACCGTTTTCTTACGACTTCCTCTTGTCCTAGTATTCTAGTCTACGTAGATCTAGTTATATCTATGTATTCCTTATTGTAATATCCCCTTACATTTTCTTTAGTACTTACTATTATTCAACTATATACTCATATAGCGTCTCAGCGCTAGTAGATATTATAGAACTAGTTAAATACTAATAATATTAGCTTGATTAAAATAAAATAAAGTTAGATTTAAAGTATTATTCAAATAGTATGTACTCTATTTCAATGTGTAAGGTGTTATGTAAAGATAATTGTAAAACACAACTTATACAATGATATACATATTTGTAAATAATGTCCTTGTGTACCAAATTTCCCTTCTTTACAATTTTTGTAGGTGTAGACATAAAATAAACGATTACTTAAGCAAATATATTAAGAATATACTTATAGTGATACAAGTAATTTTAACTTCAACGTAATAGACGATAAGAAATTATTTAAATTTTAGACCAAAAAAATTCAAGTTCTGATTTTTTCGATCAATAAATACGATTATTTTAACGAGGTACAAAAAGGCTTCTAACGAAATTGTTTAAATTTTTAATATATTTTACTCAACAAACGAGCATATAATTTATATAAATCTGATAGGTTGAAGAAAAAGTCGTCTTCTAATTTGGTTTTAGATAATACGGCTAAGCATGGCAGTGATACAATTGAAATTGTCCAAATAATAGCAATATACTTTAGGAATATTTAGATATTAATATACATTACATTTTAGGCGATAACAATAAGCAATATAAGAAAGCAATTCGAAAGCAATACTGTTTTAATAGATTTAGTTATGGAAAGTGACTTATAATATATGATAGCAATTTTACGGCTAATTAGTAGACTGCAAACAAGTGATATAGTATTTATATGTATATTGTATTTCGTTATGAATTTATTGCTTAGGATTTAAATTAAAAGGGATTAAATTTCATTTTTAATAGAATATATATAATATCTGTCATGTATAATCTAAATTCCTATTCGGCTATTAAAACTAACTCTATAGCATGAATATGCTTACTTATTAAATTATTTAAGTAATCATTTATTCATTTTTATATTATCATCAATGGAGAGTTTATTACTTTTAAATTAATTTATTTGGCTTTGTAGTCGTCACGTGTCGGTTGAGAGACGCGAAGACGAAGTAGGTACGTGGAGCCAGAAGGGCAGCAAGTGGAATTCTTCTGCGTGTGCTGCACTTATCCACGGGGGTCCGCGATCTCAGACCGAATTTGCAGTTTACGAGGGTTTGCTAATTTAATATCTGTAATGTATAAACAAGATTTTAATTATATTAATATTATATTATGGTAATTCACCGCGTGTCGAACATTTAACATTTAGTAGGCTCATTACAATAATTATTGTCGAGTTTGTTACGATTTGAGAACATTATTCTTAATATTTTAAAGTCTTGGCTATATTTTCTCTCAATTTTTTTTCAAATTCGAGATTTGATATGTGCC
This sequence comes from Perizoma affinitatum, assembly GCA_961405105.1. Lineage (NCBI taxonomy): Eukaryota > Metazoa > Arthropoda > Insecta > Lepidoptera > Geometridae > Perizoma > Perizoma affinitatum. Next base: position 3,174,468 of record OY560185.1, on the reverse strand, counting down.
TCAAAAGTGTATGTAGATAAAACTTTGTATTATTACGTCATAGGACATGATTGTCGTTTTATTATACATTAAAGTGGGTATCCTGAATCGAATTAATTTTAAGATGAATATGTTGAAAAATATATCATAAATGTGTAAAAGAGCAATGCTAGAAATAAGTCGAAGTTTAACAACGAATTTTTAGTTGAAATTTATTTGCACAACGAATTATGTTAAGGATAATTTAATAATTAAATAATATACGATAATTTTATGAAACTACTTTAATATATTTATTTTACATTAAGCATTGTGCTGAGTAGTTGATTAGTACCAGATAAAAAAATCGGTTCGTCGTGAGATTTGTGTTGGATATTCAATATCCTATTTCGATTTAGTTTAGGGATATCCATCGATATAAAATTTTAATTCCAGCCAATAATTGTTAAAAACAGCCTTTCTGTTCTTTTGGAAATCAAATTACTATGACAGGTTTTTCTTATAAGCCTATGCATAACATTAGTATGTACATGTAACCTAATACTTTAAAATTAATGCCCTTTCATGGCGAAGCCTAGGCTTAGTGTAGACTTTAGTTTTAGTAATTCAGTAGTCATTATAACCTATTTGAGAGAAAGGTGATGAATACTATATGTGATGAAACATAGGAAAGGAAGTGATTAGGGGGTCCGCAAAGAATTGGATTTGTTTGCATTGAATTGCAGCCGTCAGATTATCATGATTATAAAAAACATGAATTTTATTTTGTTCTGAATAAATAAACTGTCACTAGTATCCAACAATAAATATTCGCTTGGTTAATAAATAAAACTAACGCTAGAGTTACTAAGAATGAAACATCTATAATTTCATCATTGTTAGATAGGAGCCTGCTTTTCTATTGCCACCAAAATTCTGTTGGAAATAATAAGTTGTTTGTTCTATGGTAAATAATCTCACAAAACCAACATTTTAATGAATCGCAGCGAAATGTAACTATCGATAACGTAGTAATATCTAAGTAGATATTAAATAATAAAAGAAAACAAAAAAAAATCACGACCAATATTTTGTTTTGGGTAGGGTAGGTAGGTAGTTTCGGGGAACTAAAATGACCAATCGTGTGCAAGTTGTAGGTACTTGTTGGTTTGTGCCCAGCTAAGTTGCCGCAAAATATGGCATTTCTAAAAAAATATAAAATTGACTAAATAAAAGTAACTGGCGTTGCCCTCTTTTCATTTCTTTAAAGTCAGACATAAAGTAGGATACTTCGTTTTTACCAATGACAACCTAGAATGCTATTTCATTTTGAATCCACGTAGAGTAAGTAACTCAGCTGGATTTTGATTGCGCTATAATCTAACTCTACATGAATAAGGTACCTACCTTCTTAGCGCAATTATACAATAGAGTAACAAATATACCAAAAAAGACACTAATTTCTACCAACTCGTATCAGTCGATCGCTATTTAATTAAACTACCGATAAGAATGTAAGCTTCGATATTGTCTGTATTTCTGTCTTGAAATGTTTAGTATTCATCGGATTGGATATTTTAGCTTAAGCGCATGAAATGCGAAGTGTCGGTAAAGGCTGTCCAAAAGCTTCCGGAATAATAGGCAAATGTTTTACCTACGTGTCCTCTGAACGATTCACGGTAAATCAACCACTCCATAATCTTTATATATCTACCATAAACTAGGTATTATACATCCTATCTTTGATTGGGAGATTCTTACTCCAGTAAGTTTATTTTAAATTCTTAGTATGAGTATGAGTATAATGGTCCTTTTTTGTAACAAATACCAAATACGAGTTCAGAGTTACGTAGTACTTAATATTGCATTATAATATGACATTTTAAGTAATAGGTATAGATAATACTATAGGTAAGTAAATGCCACATTAATAATATAGTCTGGATCATAAAACCACTGTCTAATCTTGTAAAATATAAGGTACTCATATTTCCTTGACTAAAATTTAACCTAGATAGCGTTTTTTTTAACTTTTTGTGGCTTTCAATTGTTTTACGTTTTCAGTTTAGGTAAGTACTGAGTCTCTTAAAAATAAACTATTGTCTCTAAAAATTTGCAAAAATATTATAAGATTCAGACTAAGACCAAAAATACTTAAAATAATTGTAGGAATATCTGCAGCATAATAAAATGTATTCTATGAATGAATACTTGAAAACAAAATTCCTGATTTATATTTGGTGGTATATACTCTGATGGCTATTTAATATTGTTTTGCTGTTAGTTATAGAAGTACTTACCTAGTTTTACAATACACTGTATTGTCATTATGTACTTAGAGGAGTGTTTCAAATAGAGTAGCTTTAATTTTTCAATCTCTGCGAAACGATTAATTCTTATTAATGGGTTTCCATTAATTATTGCTATTTATGATGGCAGTTATTTGGTAAATTTAATGACAAGATATCTGAAACTTAATCTGTCAGTGCACAGTCTCAAAAGAGGTTCTATATATTTACCGATTGGATCACGTAGCCAAGGGCAATAAAAACTTCGATCTTCGAACTCTATAACATTAAAATACTAACTGCAATCGTTTCGCAGTTCATAGATAACTAGATTGAAGACCCATTTAATTTCTAAAATAATCGTACAATAGCTTTTTAGTGTAGTTAAGTTTAGTTTAAAAATAATACTTAAATTATTACTTAATAATTTTACGAAAATCCTAATCATTATATCAGAATTTACAATTTCGCTGTTGAACTTGCAACTGCAAGTTCACAAACACTGCAAAATAAATTCAGTAAATTTTGTAAAAAATAATTATTCCTACGTTAGTTAAAAATTACTTTCATTTAATTTTCGCAGGGAATTTTATAAACTGTCTAACGCAACCTATACTTGACGTCTAATTTCGTTCGTCACGGTAATTCGTGACAAGCTGAAAGCATTTGCTTCCTGGTATTCCATCGAAACCTTAAAACAAGTGAATGCACGCACTGCGAAAACAATTGTCCACGGTTGGCCCGCGCCATATTACAAGCGGTTTCACGTCTCATTGCTTACATAGAAAGTGGCCCAAGCCACTTAGAGACGTAGCTGCAAAAACTACGTCTCTAGGTGGCGTCTGCAGTACGCCCACAAGTGTTGTAGCTAGCCGCCTGGTTTCCTTGTCGCCTAGCAGCATAGACACCTGCTGTATAGCTGCGGCCGGGTTTTAGTTCTGTAATTCTTAAATTGATTCCGTAACCAGAATCCATAAGTGATGTTTTTTCGCAGTGCGTAGGCACAGAGATATCAAGATATCGTAATGGTGCTTGACACAGCGCGGGTAGCTTGCGCAGTTTATATGCATTGTGTAAAACGCCCGTTACATTACTGTGCATATTGGTCACTAATATAGCTTGCTCCTTTCTGCTCCAGCTACAAGCGCTACCCGTGTACAAGCACTATAAAAAAAATGGTATCCATAATATATCTCGTAGCAGCCTCTACGCAAGCCGTAGCATTAGTTGCTACGTAGAGGAGGCTACAATCTTGTTTGTATCTCGATCTCGATTGTTGATTATTTTACAGATGAAATTCAGAATTGAAACTGTTTGTTTGTTTTTAGTTAAAGTTTAAATGTTTATTTCATACAAATGAAAAAAAAATGTGTTTAACAGATTCAGATACTTGTTTGTATATTTGTATACCGAATTGTATAACTTACCAAATAGGCACAAAATCATAATTAATATGAAAGTATTTTATCGTATACCTACTATTACTACCAATCAATATACTATGAAAGTATAGCCTGAGTAAGTGTACTCTAAAAAACACAGAATGTAATAAAAATCTTGTCCGATCCATTAAAGGTATTCGTAGGTACTTCAATAAAAGTCACTTTTTTTAAATGTTACACAGACATTTCTAGTTATTTTATAATTAATTTAATTAAATGACTAAAACACAAAAAAATTACAAGAATTAAATTTGTATCAGTAATAGTACGGAACGGCCCGTTTTGACAATACTCGCCACTACTTTCAAGTGACAATCGGCGAGGTTATTTTTTGAAATAATTTAAAATGATCTGTTGAAAATACTTTTTTCTTTTAGTAAAAGGGCAACGCCTTCATGGTCGCATGCCAATTACTAATAATATTTAATATGTCTAATCGGACGGTTTTTTGTTACGTACTGCATAATAACCGAATTGATGGTCAAGAATGTGCTGCGTTGTGTGATTTGTGTTTAGCCATTAGCTTATGTTTTTATTATTGTAAGTGCATGAATTAAACTACATATACTGAAAATACTAATGTTTTATTTACGAACCCCTTACCTCTGAAAAGTTTGCTGAGAAACTCTTTCTATCATTTCATCATAGATAACATCTAGTAGCAATTTGTCGTTGTAGGTAATTTAAATAAGATCTGTGGTCTGATTGCACCAATAAAGTGTAGTTATTCTTGTTCATACTTAATTGGGATTAAATACTTACTTTTAATTATGCATGTAGGTGTAGATAGCTACAACTACATAGATATATAGTGTTGACCCTCCGGTCTTATTTGGCCATCCATCTACGAGTGGTCAACTAGGTAGTAGAATAGAATAGAATAGAATAGAAAATACTTTATTGCACACAAAAAAACACATCAGCTTAGTTACTAAACATTTTTGATAATGTTGTGGTCTTATCGCTAAATAGCGATCTATTTATCTTTGAATGGAACGGACTGTAGGATAGTTTACAAGGGGTTTAATTGGTGTACTTACATTCTATGAATATACTATAATATACGCAATATACAATATACCTACATAGCTACAAAAACTATTGTATGGTCCAAAACATAGATAGACTAGAAGCAGGCAACAGTTAACGACTCGAGGACAAAGATAGGACATAGGTAGTGATTTAGCACGTCTGATGGTAACAGGTAGTTCATCCCACAAACGGACAGCCTGCACTGTAAAGGAGATATCATAGTAGGAAGAGGTGTGTACAGGTGTAAGAAGTTGAAGAGTTTCAGGAGAGCGCCGAGATCGAGCATTGGAGAAATGAATATATTGGAAACGTTCTTTGAGATAGACAGGTGAGGAGGGATTGAAAATAATGATATAATAATGATTTAGGATATGGGTATTCTGGCGAAGGCGTATGGGTAACCGCTTATTATTACTGGTACGAGTATACATTTTTTAAACCCCCGAGGAGTAGACAGTTGATGAGGTTAGGTACTTTTCTACTGCTGGGCAAAGGTGTCCCCCAAATCCTTCCAAACCGTGGGGTCTCTTGCCCACCAAACTTCCTAGAAACTTTTTAGACCTTACCTACGGGTGGCGCCTTTTTTTATAAGGTACGAGTACCTAGAATTAGGGTACTTATTTACAACCTACCTAGCTATATATCATAGTGGTTATTTCCTATAAGCTATGTATTCAATTCAACATATTTTATTCCATTTAGATACAAATATTGTACTTAAGGAAAAGTAATTTTAACTTTTTTAAGGAGGCGATGTCTTCGCCAATTGTAAACCGATTTTTATGATTCTTATGGGTATTGTCCAAGGATGGTCATATACGTTTTATGAAAAAAAAAATTAAAATCTTACTGGATATTATTTATGGTTTTTATTCATGGGCATCTACGAAAAACCATTAACTATTGGAGTACTTTGGGATTTATCCGCTAAATACGAGCTAGAGACTATGGATTAAATTGAATCGCAATGAGACAAGAGGCTCAAGAAGGAAAAACTTGCCTTGATAAAACAATAAAAACCTGGAACATCGCCGCAACTATCTGTATTTTACGATATACATTGCAGAGACTGTGCACCACCAAACGAGGGACAGCCTCAGCAAAAAGACACCGTTGAACAGTCAAAATTCCAAAAACTCGCAAGACTTTTAAAAATTGACAAAGATCTTTGCTTTATTTTTTATTGTGCGAACCGCGATAGAACACTCTACCTCTGAGGTTTTTTCCTTAAAATCTAAATATCTTATGTATGGTTAGACAGCAAGTTTGGGGCGACAACAATCCCCTGTCAACAACCCTGAAAAATAATCCTAGCAACGGTTGCTATGGGTAACAGATAATAATTAGTTATTATTATTTTGAACCTTAGTCGCAGTGTGTAAAAGTCGAATTTTGCCTGTCATTACTGAACAAACTCTGGATGGGGAACACATAACGCCATCTACCGAGTTACCGAGTAAGCTTAAAAAGCTGAATTTACACTAGAAGTGTGCTGATGTGGGACTGTGTTTCTTCGTTTAAAAATACTAGTCATGCCATAATAAATATTACCAGTAGATAATATTAATAGTTTTGCTTTAATTTTTAACAAGTTAGAATAGATGCTACGAATTTCTAAAAAAATATTTTTATAAAAGATTTTATTGTATAGTGAGTTGTAGGTCGTATAGGAAGCATCTTTACTATTACGACAGAAATTAAAATTTGCTAATAAGTTGTGAGCATTAGCTGATACCAATATTTTGTCGAACTAGGCACATATAAACTCAATTTAATAAGATTTAAGTTTAGTTTAGTTATTCTTCGAAGTTATTTAGCTCTTTCTCGAGACAGTCCTGACTAATCAGCACTGGATTGGCTCTCACATATCTAATAAAGGTACATAAACGAAAACAGTATCAAGTTAGCACTGACTTGCCAACTATCGCCGATAATCTGCCTTCAGTTACTGGCTCATGTCAATCTGCCTTAAACTGAAGTTTTTGGCGCCGACTCAAAAGTTTGAATTAACTTGAAACCTTTTCGGAAAGTTCTAGAGGTGATTTTCATTATTATTGAAAAGCTAAAGACTGTAAATTGAAGAGGTTCTGATAGCTCATCTGAATCACACCTAAACGATGTTGGACATTTTAAAGAATCAATGTTAAATAACTGATCAATTTCTATGAAATGGCTCTCTCAGTTTAATTTTTTGACAAAGTAAGTAGGTAAATAAAAAAAAATTAAGACCGTTGAGATTGATCAGGGGCCTAACCATCATGTCTTAAAGTGGCGAAAAGTCATGTAGGTATTTGCCTGATGTAGCGCGGAGCCCTAGTCGTTCACATAATAACTCTATTGAACACAACAAATTAGTTGGACCATGCCGCGTGAGTGACAGTGACATTAGGTCGGCGCCAATCGCGAGGCTAAATGAGCCAACGCCTAGCGCCCTCACGCGGAAGAAAAGAGAAGTGCGGCGTCCCGCGCGTTTTGACGAGTAATTTTCCATAGGCTACATACCTACCTACATAGTTGGCTTGGTTTTCGGTTTGTGAACTTTTTTGTCGTGTCATAGTTAGTTTTAATGTTTGTAATAATTATATTATACTGTGTGCATACCCATCGTTATCCATTCATAAATACCCTGAACAGCCAGCCGGGCAACATTAAACTGAACAATTAACCTTATATTATACTCTACCTATTGTTGGCGGGCAAAAGATCCTATTCGGCTTATTCCCAACTGGTTTTCTTTTTGGTTGTAGATGTAGTTTATACGTAGCCTTATAAAATAAAACTAGCCGAAATATGTAGAGCCTCTGCAAAACTATAATTATGGTACCTACCTAATTTATTATTTCTGCTGCATAATGTTTGTGAACGTTTCTTAGTTATAGGTTCAGACGTAAGCCGTGAAACCTAAAACAGGATCCTGTAAGTCGTGAGCTTTCTATGTGCACAGATATTTTAATGTTATGTGTGAATAGTGGAATGTAGTCAGCAGCAATACTCACACACATCGTCAATCGAAAACCATCAAAAGGAAAAAAGACGAACGTAACTCTATAATTGATAATAAGATTTTTTTACATTTGGAATCAGCCATATTTCTATTAATTCCGGGCTGGATACAGTGATCCAAAAAAAGAAAAAAGTAGACTACTTTTTGTTAAATGTTTATACTGGTTTTGTATTTGACTAAATATATGAAAATGGACCTCATTTCCTTAATCAGTATCCCCAATTACTCAAAATCAAAACAAACAAACGGTTGCAGGACTAAACTATGTTGGGTGGCAGGTAATCAAAGAATGGGAGGAAGGTATAAAAACTAAAAGAAAAAAGAAATCATTTTAATTTCAGCGTTTCTTTATTTGCTAGCATTACATAAATAGTACGAAATGATATAAAACAATAAACACAACTCAATTTGGAAGTACTTAATTGATAAATGATACAAGCACAGACAGATTAACAATGTTCATAAATTGAATAATTAAGGAAGACGCACCACGATTATTCTGATTGTTCTCTATTATAATCCTCTTATTCATAACCACTGGCTAACTCTAACCCAGTCCATTTCTAACACTAAATAAAGGATAGAGGCTGACAACTTTCAGCACGCTGCGAAAGTTAGAGTGATTATAAATAAAAGGGTATGTTTCCAACCTCTTAGTAACTAACGTAAATAGAAAAAGATAATGTAGAAGACCTAAGAATCAGGACCACCGTTTGTTGGATTGGGTGTCTAGACAAATACTACTTTCTGTTGGGATTAACGCCTGCCGAAAGATTATTTTGTATGGACATGACATTAGCTTTGGAAATGTCACGTGACAGCTGCCAAGTTTTACCTTGACAAATTTGGGTTAGTGTGAAAGAAAAAGAACCTAAGCAGATTTGTACAGATTTGTATGGTTTGATTTGCGTAGTTTATCAATTGGACTATTAGTTTTCTAAACTTATATCTGTAGATCTAATAGGTACCTACTAACGTACCATCTAGTTATAACGATAGTTTTGTACTATTGAAATATTGGAGCAAGTACCTAGGTATACAAAGGATTTCATGACGTAGCAAACGAGCAGTGTTGCCAATCGCCAAAAAAGGTCACTTTACGCGATGCATGGCATTTATAACAATACATTAGTACCTACTCTTTAAATTCAAGGCATGGATTATATCTAAGCTATATCTTAAATCATAATAAGAATTCGCGAAGGATACCAATTTTCGTGATTTGAGATCCATGTCGATATTTATCGAAAAAACATGGCAGATGTCGAATAACATGTTTTGCAAGGAATGAGTACATCAGGCAAGTCTGAAAGTAGTGATTTAAAAAGTTGATGACATATCTCTAATTACGAGATATTCTCTATATCACGAGGATTGTCTCCCTGAGTAGCTATTTACTATTAAGTCGATACATAATTAGTTTTTACTACTATGAGCTCGTTTTAAAACTAATTTGGTACGTTTTTTATATTCACTTATTCAGTAGCATAACTTTAATATTTCTTTATTCTGAATTTTTGCAGTTACTAACCCAAATCATACGAATCAAATAATAAAAACAAAAATAATAATTTTCCATTATAATTTATTCAAAACACCAAAAACTTAAAACAATAAAATTATTATCATAATAAAATAATAAAAAAAAAACAAAACCCGTCGTATATTCTGGTAAACGCAAATAAAATTGGGTATTTCATTCTAATTAATTTCCATAAAATATGTCCAAATTCACAAATAAAATGTAAGATCAAAGAAGTCAATAGGTACCTTAAAAATATAAAAAATAATTCTTCGCGAAATGTCTATAAGTACGTTCTTATCTAAATCACAAACATTATTTAATCATTGAACGTTGGTTCCTATCAAGCATTCGGGCAATGTTTTACTGATTTTTAAGTCATCGTATCAGCCACAGTTTCCTTTGAGACTACTTTTTGCGTTAGAGTTAAGTTTATTGAGTTCAGAAAGTACATTGAGGAAATTTTGAAAAAAATGTTTTTTTTTTAAATTTAAGTTTATTTATTGAAGGTCACTGCGACCGTAAAAAAAGGTCACTGCGCTAACAGCATATCCTTCAGAATTGTGTGTCGATTATGTTGCAACATTCTCTCGACTAATCATCACGTCCTTCCTATAAAGACCACGACATTTCTAGAGTAGAATTGTGGTCGCCCTACATATAAATGCGGTAGAGTAACGCAATAATGATGAATAGCTGCTAGACAGAATCGACATGATATTTAACTGTATTATAGAACCTCTATTTCTTTAAGACCTTAGTTGTCGGCAGCGATCGGGAATCGAATTGGATATTTCACAAATTAACACTGTGGTTCCAAGCCGATGGTTGAACATCAGTGTTAATTTCATCAATCGTAAAATAGCTAATCATAGCTATTTTATGAGATCCATTGTTAAAGATGACGAAAGCAGGACTGCAAATACAGTTTGAGACTTTGAACTCTTTAAATTACTGGCCCAAAAAGAGGTCCGAAACCTGACACTGCCCGCTTCTCATCTACATAAAATGAACACTGTAAATAATACTCATACGCGCACCGTCTCTTAATTAATATTATACTTATCAGCAAAACAATATAAGCCTAGCTAATATTACATCTACATCGATATAGTTTGACTAGGACTTATAGTGAACGCTGGTTATAGAATACACACCTTATCAAGTTAATTATAAAGCCTAGAATGACAAAATATTACGTTACTGTCTAGCGTCTAATTGGAAATATAAAGCTAAATTTAGTTAATTAAGTGCCTGGTAATGTTCACAGAAATATGACTTATTCTGTTATTTGCGGCGGTAAAGTTAGCCTTAAACATAAGCATGTCTTAGTAGCAGATATGAAAAAAAATACCGAATGTCACGCCTAAGTCTTTGTTTAAGCTTAGTGCAGACGGGCATTGGTGATTTTTTTAACAAATGAACAACATATCTTCAACCAGCGATCTCTGCAAAATTACACAGATAAAACATTATTAAATACAAAAGTGAATGAGTCAAAGAACGAAATTTCATGGTCATACTTCAATGAAATATTTATTTTTTTAGACTATTTCAGATATATACTTTCGGTGATTTCCGAATAAACTTGTAATAGTGATTAACAGTGAGGATATATTGGTGGAGATTTCGAAGATAACCTGATAAACTTCTAACAATCCCTACCAGCGGATAGATATTGGTGGGGATATCGGAAATAACTTTTTATTCAATGCCATTGATAGTCAACAATATATTATTGGACCCGAGACATTAACGATCAGATAAAAGATTTGACTTAACGTCACTGTCAAAATATTTCATGATAATACTTCAATGAAATATTTATATTTTTAGACTATTTCAGATATCACTTTCGGTGATTTCCGAATAAACTTCTAACAGTGATTAACAGTGGGGAGATATTGGTGGGGATTTCGGAGATAACCCGATAAACTTCTAACAATCCCTACCAGCGGATAGATATTGGTGGGGATATCGGAATAACTTTTTATTCAATGCCATTGATAGTCAACAATATATTATTGGACCCGAGACATTAACGATCAGATAAAAGATTTGACTTAACATCACTCTCAAAATATAATTTTTAATGAAACATTATTTATCACTTATCGTAACAAAAGAAAATTTATTTAATTCTAACAAAGTATTTCATTGAATAAATATCCTTATAATTTATATTGAATTTAGTTAATCGGAATTTAAAATTGGTTTTAAAGATTATTTTTATAATAAAGTTAGTGGGTCGGGCGGTGCGTAATTTTTAACGTAGTAATCATAACCTTAAAAAAAATTTGCACCATTTTTTTATTTAAAAGATAAAAGAGCATCATAACTTACGGAGTCAATTTCTATTAACAAAAGTACAGAAAATAAAGTGGACATTATTCAGCAGTTTGAAACCAAAGGACAACACACAAAATTCATCAAAATTATTCATCGTCAATTGGTAATGAATTTGGGGTGTCCTTACAAAATTGTAGAGTTTCATTTGCATTAAGCGCCAACGTATGATGAATGTACACTTTATTGTCACGTAATCAAATTAAATTATTCATAACACTAATAAATACTTAATAATCTAAAGATTGTGATGCAGATGACAACCACAGCCGAAAGTGGATTTCAGAATATTACGTAATAAATGAGATATTTCGAATAACTATAAAATTGATAATTAAACTCCTATTACTAAGAGACTGTTCCGCCATCGTTCGGTACTGCGATTCTATCGTATTCTCCAGATACTTCTGGAAATTACTATATCATCGAGGATCCCAACTCAAGGCGAAACGAATCTCAGTCTTTAAAATATATTATTTGGTGTTAAATATTGTACATAATTCTAAAATGAGATTAAGCTTAGACGTGGGTTGATATAATAAACAGTCTAAATGAATGAGACCGACCCGTTCCTCAAGGCCTTCCTTGAGGAACGGATCGGCTTCAAATATGTATCCTATTACACATATTATATACATATTTGAAGGCGCCAACGAACCAACAGGCGAGCAAAGCACACAATAAATATGATTTAAGAGTCCATATTGCCGTGCACACATTCCGAGAATTAAACGTATTGACGTGATTGAGTGATGAACACAATGCGACTAGATTTCTATGAACGTACTTCCTACAACGAGTTTATGTTTTTTATTGTTAGTTTACGTTCGTTGTACTTTTTGTCCTCGAAACCGTAATTCAAGATTTTTGTAAACCAGTAAATTACACTATTGCAACAAGTTTAACAAGCCAAATTGCAGTTTCAATGAAAGCATGATTTTAAGAATAAAATCGTAATTTCTTTCATTAAAAAAAAACCCTTGATTCACGAAAAAGAAACATGGGTAATTTCTTTGTGATGTTTTATGAAAAACTGTAAATTATTGATTTACAAAAAAAAAAATAACTAAATGATAAATTCGAATATAGAAAGGGAGATTCGATGAAACATAGTCGCGATTGTGTAATAATAGGTAATGAAGGATTACGAGGAGCCATAAGAATCCCGATTGCCGACCCCATGATGCAGCGCAACTCCTACTTTCAAACCCTTCGCGCAAATCCATTGACGATCGTCAGGCGATGGGAGTGTACTTTACTTGGGAACTAAATTACAAGCGTCTACGTCAGAACAGGTTTGAGATCTCTCAGTACCGTTGCTAAAACTAATGATCCATAGTGAAAACATGTTTTGCTCCCCTGTGTTTGTCACTATGAAAGTGTTAACAAATTGTACTGAGTCAAAAAAAAACAACGTATGTCCAAATCTTACAGACGAACTCTAACTCAATTTGACAAATTCAGCATGTAATTAGTTTATCCAGTACACCCCCATCACCGGCGTTCCCTATTCACTGCGTCGCGTCGACGATAGCTCCCGACCCCATCTTAATCGAAAAGGGCCTCGGGCTTCGTCGATGTACATACAAATACGAAGTCTGACTCGGATTCAATGCGTACGCGGCGGGCGTTGCGTTAGGCGGTCGCTACCTGCCACACTATCAGGTGGCTCTTTGCGGCACGCTCGGCAAGCGAACTGTGTCCGCTCGAAGAACCATCTTCTGCTACGAGTACGCTGTCCTCCATCTCCGAGTCGGCTGAAAAGTCAGAGGCTTTAATTAATAACGGTGAGCGGTAACATCGTGGAGAACACACACTGCAACTATGTTGCAGTGCCATGCTGCCAATCCCAATATTCCAAGATAACATGGCTGATCCCGGATCATAGATGGATCGAACATTGGAAATGGCAGATATAATTAATCATTATTATTATTAATAATGAATCCAACATAGTAACCTCTTTAATGACAATGTTGTTGTAAATAATAATAATGCTGGACATTTCATCACACAACATCATCTAGCCCCAAAGTATGCAGAGCTTATGTTATGGGAACTACATGACTGATATACAACTTTTCTGGCAAACTTTATTTCCTAGCTTGGTCAGAAGAACAGGCAGTAGATAAAACCGACGTTCTAAAGTGATTTTAATGAATAAATTTTTACTTTGACTTATATATTTTTTGTAAATACATATGATATTATACATAGAAAACATCCAGTCCCGAAACAAATATTTGCAGATATTTGAAGCATACAAAACGCCTCGCGGCGGGAATCGAACCCGCAACCTTCTGCGTCTCAGACGTGCCTTCGCCCACTACGTCACACAGGTCGTCATGGTAACTGATCTCGATCACTTGCCGTAAGAGGTATACATAGATAGATAACTTGGCCGCTTACTTTTAAGTTACCCATAAGCCTGCATATTCCACTGCTCATCAGAACGGCCAAGTTATGTATCGGTTAAACATAAAAGATATAAAAAATATCAGAAGAAGGAAACGGGCATGCCGGGTTCTTCGCCATGTTAAATTGTTAATATTTACACTACTTGATTAGCAATATACACGTTAGCGATATATAATAAATACTAGGCTAGAAGTATTGTTCACCCTGTTAGTTAAGTTGGTTTATGAGCTTAGATAAATAAAATATGGTAGTGTATATAATGCTAATTGAATAAAAAGGCAGACAATTAATTTTAAAACTTATAAACTGTTATGATAATACTTGATGGTTCGGCCCCTGGGGCCTAACCATCAAGTCTTAAAGCGATTTAATTCAGGCATAGATGTCAAATCCCGCTTTGTGAATGACGATTATATGACAACAGCATAGCGTCTGTAAACTGCAATTTAGGATTAGACATCTTTGCCCGAAATAAATTGCAATAAGACTTGATGGTTAAACCCCAGGGAGGTATGTCCATACTAGTTTACCGTTTGATAATCAGTCTGTAAATTACGTCCAGTTACCAATTTCGTCAACTACCCTGTTCGTGTACAGTACCTTTTCTCTAAATATTAAATTAATTATATGCCCACGCTTAGCATTCAACGTGACAGGTAAGAAACCCATAGCATACGTAGAATATCCGCGAAATACATTACACTCCGAAAGTCGGGTAAAAACGCTTTGAGCTAAGGCAACGTGGGTAAAGGAATACTGTTTAAGAGCAAAAAACCTTAGTATTGAGATTTAATCGACGCAAAGGTCTCGCTTTGAGCGTAATTATACCGCGCCCACAAGGCTTTTGTGTTACGAAATGTCGAAAGGCAATTAAAGCAGTAAATCGGTGTTATTACATACGAATTCCCAGCTATTTCATAAGACTATAAAGAACATTGCCGAGTAAAGAAACAGTCACGAGAGGCTAGAAATTTCGTAAACAAACCATGTTCCATTTTTTATCTATACATTTTGCTCGACATTTTATACAGGAAGTGTTGTCCTTAAAATATTTAGAGGACTCTGCAGATTCCACTCGTCATCATCTACGTATAACCGTTGCGTGACTGCCTCACTGTAAATCAATTGCAGCATAAGCCATAAGTCTTAGGGACCTGAAATTTAGAGGGTAGGTTCCTTTTGGATCGGTCAATACTTCGCCGCAGCCCGATAGTGTTGCCATAGGGGTACGATTACACGTATTTCAGGAAATGCGCGTTTTAGCTAAATGAGCCTTTTTATCAATTAACAGCTAAATGGTAGTGACGCTACATGCAACAGTGGGTTATGTGTGAAGGCGTGCTTTTAAAACAAATAGACGTACCCCATATATTTGTCTATTACTATACTCTATCAGGTGATCAGGTCTCGCCCGTAATCTGCCACACAATGAGGTGGGAGGCTGTATCTCTTACGTCATCTGCATGCTCTTCTATACGGCGAAAAAAGAAAAAAAATGGGGAAGTCATATGGAACTTTTGCCTATTCAGGTACGTTTTTCTACCGAAATGTGCGGTGATGTAGATGCTGCCTATTTGACTAAAGCGGAGCGGGGAAGGCGAAAACCAACCGGAAGAATCGTGCAATTTTTTTCCTCTCTGCTTTGGCGGACAGGCAGCCGAAGTGTTATCGAACATTAAGTGAAGATTTACAATGCAAGTACCCTGGATGGTATTCTTGTTATTTTGAACAGGAAGTTACAGTGAATTAATAATTAGTGTTTTTATGAACATGAAACCCATTTTAGTAGAAAAACTAACCTGAAACTCAAATCAAACAATAGGCACAAATCCATTAAATAAAACAAACAAAATGGGGAACTAAAGTAAGACCACTGGGAATCAAAGTGATTACAGTACTACGAATAATGTTATGCGCCTCGGCAATCCTCGATTATCTTCGACTATCTTCGGGAATGGGCACTCTACGCACTTCCAAATTGTACTTGAAACGGTCGTGTTATCACCATACGTGCGGTTATAACGCTCCCAGTTTCCCATTTCCGAAGATTGCCCAAGCGGTAAAAGTGAAATGCATAGAGTATAATAACGTTCCTCGTTTCCCATTTCCGAAGATTAACGAAGCAAATAACTTTTATCGTAATACGAGTACTGTAAGTAGGTTTGACGTCTATGCATGTATGCGAAATGTAATATTCGATCAAACTGAGAAGCCCTCTTTGACTTCTTAATTCGAACTCTTTATACCAGGAGAGTACCATAAGCAACGTGACCAATAGTGACGAGGGTCTGATTATGGAACCAGGAGGCGGATAGTGGAATTATTTTTAGATTTTTTAAACTACACATTTTATTTTTATTTTATCGAGGCATACCATTGGCCCATTGACATCTGTAACACCTGAAGCATTGCCTGCTCTGAAGGACTCTTTTTTTAATGGGTCATTTTATGCAGAATCACGTCACGTTATCGACAACTTTGTTGATTTTTTAAGGATCTTTTTCTAAAACTAGTACTTCATTAAAATCAGACAATATTTTTACGTGACGCCAGTATACTCCTCTTCTCAATAAAGAAAAAAATACAAATACAATCAAGCACAACGGAGTAACGTACAAAGGTACACAGAAAAAAACATGATAGCCTCCTCTTGACAACACAGGATTTTAATAATCGCTGATCAAGCGATTTGTACAAGACTGTACAAAACACATTCAAAGCTACACACAGGCATCTCAAGAAGGGTTTCACATTTTTCTATGTCCGTTTTGCTACTTACGTAACATGGTACTCGATGAGGAAGGGTTGACTACAGCACCCACCCGGTCTACCAGTATCATGTAGGCAGGTCTTAGCTCTAAGCATGATCATTAGCACTATTAAGCACTACGTTATCTAGCACGAAGCTACTTGCAATGGAATATGGTTCTTATGAAAAATAAGCTAACGTGCATATTGCGTGTATTGAAATATTGTCATATTATGACTGACGTATACATATTGAGAATGACTCGAGGTTTAAAAAAGTATTTTTGTGTTTCTGGCAACATACACGGAATGCGACGCGATCTTTAATAATTGGTTCGAATGATTGATTCTTCATTTCGCGCCACAAAGTCTGACCGCCATACAAAATGATAGACATAACACGAATTGACACTAAATTTAAGTAGGGCGGATGAGGGTGGACCTCGTGGCTAAACGGTTACAGCATCCGCGTACGAAGCAAGTTCGACCACCGACGAGGTTGATACCTTTGAGATTTTATAAAATCTAAAACTACTGGTTTCTCTTTTCAGTCAGGCAAAAGGGAAGGCCATTAATATATTCACCTTCTCTTCAGACGGTTGTTTTAGGCGTTCAGTGAGCTTGTGTTAAACATGAGCACCAAGAAAACCGTCATGACCACGGAAGAGAACACATAATATACTTCTCTTTTCCCGACAGACGAAAGAGAGACAATCATCATTGTCTTCTCTCATCGACATCAGTGTTGCACTGGGCGCCAAATGCGCACACACAACCAGAGTTACCTATTATTTTGTAAAAGGATTAAAAATAATAACCAGCCTTGTTTTTTGTCTTTCCTTTCTGGCTTGGTCACAGAGGAACAGGCAGTAGTTAAAATTGACGTTTTTTTTTTACATTTAGAATTAGCTCACCTATCCTAAAGTCGATGTACCCCTCGCCGCCGGAGATGACCAGCATGGGCGGCGGAGGTGGCGGTGGGGGCGAGCTGGTGGGTTGGCGCGGTGAGTCGGCCGAGCGCGGGGAGTCGGGAGTGCTCGCGGGCGATTCCGCCGCCCCCGGCACCGCCACGAAGAACTTCACCGCGTCCCGGTGCCCGTGGAAGCTAAGCTGCGCGTGCGCCATCGAGCACCACGGTATCAGGCCGGTGGGACTGCTCGCGCGGACCAGGGAACCGTGCCCTGGAAACACAAACAAAACAAAATTTAAAAAAATAATTAAAAAATATATATTATTGGAACCGGTTGAAGTATACCGTACCAATTAAAAAAAAATAGTTAAAATTGGTTCACAACTGTCGAATATATCGCGTAAAATACAAAAAAAAACAGATGAATTGAGAACCTCCTCCTTACTTGAAGTATTTGGATAATAAATAAAAGGCAGCGCTGACCTGATCTGGAGGTGACGCCTCCGACGGAATCCCTGCTGGAGCTGTCGGAGAGCGGTACGGATATGACGACGCCGTTGCTGGTGCCGATCCAGATGCGGCCCGAGCTGATGAGGAGCGCGGTGATTCGCACCAGCGAGAAGCCGAGCTTGCCGGTGCCGAGCATCTTGCTCACGTACGGCTCGATGTCCACGTCCTTCAGGTGTTGGTAAGTGTGCGCGTGGTACAGCCGGAGCGTAGAGTCCATTTTTATGGAAACCTGAAAATTACAGTTGAGTTCGTGAAATCATTGAAACAATTTATTTATTGTAAGATAAATCACTCGTAAAATTGTTTGCTTGTATCACAACGTTTCAGCACAATTTACTCTTTCGAGTGTACAATAATGTTGTTGATATCTGTCTTGCCAATTTGAATACTTTAAAACTATTTAATTTAAATACATTTAATATATTCCACAAAGATAATATATTGCCTACACACTAGGCAATTGTCTTTTGGTGCGCTCAAATGCCAATGACCGTTTTCGCTCTGCATTTGGAACAGACTATAGTTTGCTTGAAGAAATATACAAAGTCCCACGCGAGGCGTGCCTCTACATTTCTTCATACATTATGCAATCCAATAGTGTGAGTTTTTGCTAAAAGTCACCGCGATCAAATAAACGCTTAATAAGTACAAAGAACATTATTTGTTATAAAACGTTCGTACTTTAAAAAGTTAAAAGAAAACTTTGAAAAATTACCCGGAATATGTAAAAAAAGTGGCGTTTCTTACTCCCATACAAACTGTTCCTGGTTGTCGATTGTCGATTTGACATTTCGTATCTGTCACATTCAAGGACAGAACAACCAACCATCTTCTATACTTCAACCGGATCGAGAAGTGCGGGTAAGAAGCGAGCTTATGCTCGTTCTTCTAGCTTCGACTTCGGGAGCCACTACTCCCGAGTCTCTTGGTTTAGCCCTGGAGCCATTTGATTAAAGGTTGACCTTACAGCGGGTTTTCGCTCGCCTTCGCGGCTTTCGTTAAAAAGAAAGCAACAGAACAACGTATGTCGGCTCAGTTAGTGAAATAATGAGAATGTATAATAGTTATGGAATTAAAATTATCGTGGTTTGGTATCATTTTAAAATATAATTACGACTATACCACGTCCTATACCACGACCGTCGAGCGTGGTCGCGGACGGTGCTCATGAGAAGGACCTCTAAACGGTCAACGTAACGTCAGCAGGAGAATAGTAAAGTAAGTGGTACAGTCGTAATTATATTCTAAAATGTATAATAGTTACCCAGACACCGTCGTTGTCGCACGCCATCTGGCGCACCTGGCTCTCGTGCCGCGGATGCGCCTCGAACGAGTGAAGCAGCGCGCGCGACCGCGGCTCCAGCACGTGCACCTTGTTACGGTAACCGCACCACACCGTGCACCCGACCGCGCTAAGGCAGCGCACTGCCCAATACAAACATAGCATTTACCACCGTTGATACTTTATTTTATTTTATCTTTTGTTTTTATCCGTTTTTATTTTGTATTCTAAGTACTATAATTTTCATTTTTGCATTTCTAGCTATATATATATATATTACCGTATTTTTATATACATTATACCACATTATGCATTTTATTTTACTGTAAATTTACAAAAAAACAATCGTATATAAGTAGTATATCAGTCATGTAGTTCCCATAACACAAGCTCTGCTTACTTTGGGACTAGATGATGCTGTGTGAAAAATGTCCAGCATTACTTATTTTTATTTTTATCCAGCATTATAAATTGCAGTTGCACCACCTCTCTTCACATACTTTAGATCAAGTCCATCCAAAGGTTGCCTGGAAGAGATCGCTATTAGCGATAAGGCCGCCCATTGTAACACCACAACCAAGTTTTAAGACTCTTTGTAAAGTGTTTTTTTTAAACCTGGTGTATGCAATAAAGAGTTATCTAATTTACTGTGTTTTTTGTTTGTCTTTCCTGTCATTTGTACTTGTTTGTGCTATATTCATATGTGTGGATTAAGAAATGGTGCCGGGTAACCGTGGTTTAGCCCTGGAGAAGCATTATGTAACTTACCTGAACATTTAGGATCCCCTAGCGTCATGAGCCAGTACTGGGTGAAGTCCCACTGCCCGTTGGCGGATCGCGCGAATATCGCCACACAACCGTCCGCCAGCGCCACTATGCAGCGAGAGGAGCAAGCCACGATTGACAGAATCGCATCGTTCAGCTTCACCCTGGAAGAAGTTTAGTTTTTCGAAGTCACACAGATGGCGTTGTAGCAGAATTATTTCTCCTTTCCGTCAGAAAAAAGAGTTGCACTTTTTTTTTCGTCGACTTTACCATATAGCATGGCTGCTTATATAAATACACGTAGGTGTGATCGCGTTTAAGCGATACGACCGTCCATTGTAAGTTTAATATTAATGAATTGTTGTTTATTTCATACAATAAATAATTTTCATTTATGCATTCAGACAGTGAAATGAAATAAAATCTTAATAAATAATCTAACGTGAGCGTTAGGCAACTAACGTAAAGAGACAACTACGTTAATAATGAAGCAGTAAACAGCCAATAGACACATACATACTTAGTCATGACCAGACACTAGGACTCCCTGTGTCAGGAGTCCTAGAGTCTGGTACCACAATACCCGGATCCGGAACAAACATCTACAGAACATGCGAGTTCGATTCCCTTCTCGGGAAAAATGTTTGTATGATCCGCAAATATTTGTCTCGGGTCTGGTTGTTTTATATGTATGTATGTATTTATTTATAAAAAAAATATTGTATAAGTAATTTAACAGTCATGCAGTTCCTATAATACAAACTCTGCTTAGTTTGGGGCTAGATGATACTGTGTGAAAAGTATCCAGCAAAAAACTACATAATAAAATGCAGTCTCACCTCGCCAGGCACTTGCTGTAGTTGCCTATAGCGGAGTACACATAGAGGTTGCCGCTCTTGGTCCCGAGCCACATGGTCGCCATGACGGTCGACATGTTACGGCCCTGCGGCACATCGCCGCGGCTGTCCGCGTTCGACTGCTCCTGTGCGAATGCGTCCACGCCCGGCTCGGGCGAGCCCAGGTGACCTTCCGCTGTGGAATTGCATTATTGTAAATAAAAATAGTTATTTTACAAAATGTTATTTTTTTTATTTATTCCTTTAGAAATAAACAAAGCATTCGCCACCAAAATAAGACGCTTCTGACACAAGAAACATGAGACGTTCAACGTCATAGAAACAAGATGTAATCGACAGCGCCCTGATAAGGACGACTCAACCGTGCACCATCACCAAGCAAGCCACTGTTCACTGCACTGCGAGCACCAACACTTCAAGCTGCGAGAGGCACTTCCACCAAGCATCAGATCCGGATACTTCCAGAAAGTTCCGAGGTCGCACACAACACACATTACGGTTTTTGGGCCACCCTTGTGTTATTGGTAGCGTGCTCAGCTGACATAGATTTTTCATACCATCTATTCGAAAAAGAACGTATTGTTCCTCAATATTTGAAAGCAAAATACGACTTTTACAGCGGGGGCAGTAATCAATTTTAATTTGGAACATGAATTTTATAACTTTCATTATAATTGTAGGCGGGCGGTATACATTCTATGATGGACGGAAACGATGGTGCGTTGAGGGTCGGAAGACAATAACGGCCCGGTCAAACCGACGCGATGGCGGTGACACTACCCCCTCCCTCCCCCCCCACAACCCCACAACCCCCACTGCACGACAAAGGTTATCAAGTGTCAAAGTTCGCGTGAATGTATTGATAGCCACTTTACACTTCTTCTTGTCCTTATTACAACACGTTTTCTTCTTCCACAGCTTTCAGCATTTACTCCTTTCTTATTTATGTCATCCTTTACACAATATATCCGGACCTTAACACTACCACGGATGAAAAAACGAACGTGTGGAGACTCACCTGGTGGTACCGTTATTGTTGTGATGGGCGTGGAGCTGAGCGGGGGGCTGTCGGGAGGCGCGGTCTCCACCGACTGCGGCGACTTGACGGTAGGCTCAGAGACCTCCGCCTCGGCGATACCGTCGGCGTCGGCCTCTTTCACGGGCGTACTCGGCGGAGTGAGGAGAGGAGCACATACCTGATTGTTTTATCAAAAGTTACAAGCATCTCATAATTTATCTCTTAATCTGCACGATGACAGGAGCCCGTGTATGCGTTTAAATAAATAATGCTGGACATTTTCACACAGCTGCCTCTAAAGTATGCAGAGCTTGTGTTATGGGAACTACATGACTGAGTTACTTTTTTTTTTACACTCAATATACACATCATAGTCCTGATGTGGGGGGCATTAGGATGACCTAATGGTACCACAAACAACCAGACCCGGAAGTATTTTTTAAGGTATGGGTGTTTTATATGGCTAGTATGAATTTACAAATATATATATATATAAGTAGTATAACAGTCATGAAGTTTTTTTGTCAGTGCACTAGCACCAGCATTACAGACGTAGTCTTACCAATCGTGCGCTACCAATGGGCACTTCTTTCTCGGTATTATCGGCCGTGCTGTTCTCGGGGTTGCCTGGAGAACCGTTGGATCGGTGAGACGAATTCGCCGATTCGGTTCTGCTGGCACAGAACTGCGACGTCTAAAACCAAAGAAGACCTATCAATAAATTACAGCTGTAACCATCTTAGTCTGCCACTAACATTCTTCAGGCTTAAATTCCACCCGTGATCATGGTACATGCAACTGCGCCGAAATATCTGGAAACATGAAAACTCCAAAACCTAGATAAATATCCAGTTTTAGGTAAAATGTATGTTGAATTAAATTTGTTTATTTATTTTATTTTTTTAACTCCTGATGACGGCGTCGTTTTCATATTTAAGGTGCGTTAAGATTATTTATCCAACCAATTTAATATTACAATCGTCATCATAAAATTACATAGCAGCCATTACCAAAAATAACTATTAATTTTGCACAAATCAAGGAATAAAAAATATCTTTCAACTTTCCAAACAGTAAAAAACTTATCAATTTTCATCTCCTTTCTTCTTCGCAATATCTTATCAAGTATACCTCTTTTTGATATTTTCTGGTAGCTCTCTTTGCTTGCCGTGGAAGTAATGATCCTCTTGGGCGGCTCCGTACTGGCCTAGGCCTGCTCCGGATTCCCTCACAGTTATTTTACGTGACATACCGTATGATGTGTAGACTCGGGAACGGTCGAGTTCATTCTCTCCTCATATTCTAGATAGTCCTCTTCAATCGCGCCGGGCACGGACGCTATGCATAGTATATGCTTGTCACCCGCTGGGAACGACTCAATTACTTCCCCTGGATTATTTGCATCTATTATCTGAAAGAAGACACCAAATTCTATACTAATAAAGCTGAGGAGTTTGATTGTTTTTTGTTTGAACGCGCTAATCCCTGGACCTAAAAGTCTTGAAAAAATATTTTTTGAATTTGCTAGCCCATTTCTCGAGGAAGGTTATAGGATGTTTAACGATCGTGTGTGAACGCACATACTGTTCCAACCAACTTTTTTCACCCCGTCCCGTTCACGCCACGTACATGGCACGGTTAGCTATTGATTGTCCACTGTAAAGGTGCAGAAGGGTTGACGTGCTCTCACCATGACCATCCCCTTGTTCAGCGTGCTCGAACATATCCAGACGAGGGAGGAGAGATTCTTCTCCGTGCACTCGACGCTCTGAGTCGACTGCAACTGCCGATTTATCTGCTCCACCTCGGGAGAGTGCACTAAAGTGGCTTTGCTGATTTCGAGAGCTGGAACGAAATCATTATGGGGTTCAAACTTAAGGTACAAGAATTTATAACATCCCAAAAATCACGGCGGGTCTCGAACCCGCGACCCCTCGCTTGGTCCGCGTGGTATATAATAATAACAATATAGGCCCGTTCGCTCCAATAAAATAATAATTATGCATAGCATCATCTAGTCCCAAAGTAAGCAGAGCTTGTGTTATGGGAACTACACATATATTTTGTAAATACATACATATTATACATAGAAAACACCCACAGATGAAAAAAATATTTGCAGATCATACTAACACTTGTCCTGCGGCGGGAATCGAACCCGCTATCTTCTTTGTCTCAGGCGGACCTTCGCCCACTGCGCCACAGAGGTCGAAACTCTGTACTCTGTACCTGTGCTTTGACAAGCAATGTAAATATAACGAATAAAATAGAATAATCGTTCATTTTCATGCTTCACAATATGATTGCCATTTCTTGGCATAGATTTATTAAATCTTGGGTGATATGGAATTTAAAGAAACCTACATATAACCTACATACCTACATATTAGCATATTTATAGCTAAGAGATCTTAAACTTTGGTTCAAGTTATCCTCACTGTAAACATAAAATTTATGCAGCCTCGAAACATCAGTAAATCCACGACACTACAGGTCGGGATTTGTCGTTTCGTAAATAACACTTATAGGCCTATAAACTTACCCAGTGACATCACGTTTTTAGGTTTATCTTCTTCTTTCTTGGCGTAGAAGACGCTTTCCCCGATCATGCAGCCGCCGTCGGGCGTACGTCCGCCGTTCAGGTTCACGGCCGCAGCGCAAAGCAGCGACAAGCGCGGCTCGCTTTCCGCTAACGGCCTGTTGAGACAAAGTCAAAGTCAAAGGTTTTTATTCATTGAAATCACAAGGATCATATAGAAACGTTAACTTAAAAAGTAGGTGAATTTAAAATTTTAAAGTGAATTTACGCCGATTCCTCCTACCGAGACAATAGTAGATTGTACCGTATTTTAAAGTCGTTTCCCGAGGTATCATTTATTTTGCGGTTGGTATACTCTAGGTAGGGTAATTTTGCTAGTAGCGCGACCACCATTGCTACGCGACCATTTCAGGTACCTCCTGCAGAAATATTTAGATACTTAATAAGAATTCCATTTCATTTTTTTTACATTATTCGGCTCTATATATAACAAGATAGACCTATAGTTCTAATCTACTAAAATTGGCAGCATAGTATAACCTGAATTTTGATCAATCCTTGCTTATTCCGGTACACGCGCTGGTCATAAGCAAACATTCGCAAAATTTAAAAAAAAATAGTGAGCATGTTCTGCATTCGGTGTGAATATTTTTTTATTTGTAACTAATTGTTAGTGTCTCTTTTGCTACAAAAGTAGTTAATTAACGCAATTGCACATCTTTTATAAATAAAATATAAAAAAACATGTAAATTATTGAGTGGTCGCGTACTAAAATATAAATAATTCAGTTATTTGACTTTACGGCCATGTGGACGCAAACTGACTGCTAAATAACATATTTTTTAACATTTTATAGGTCTGCCAACCTGACAGATGGTGGATCTCCTCCACTGCAAATTACTGCGGAGGAGGAGCACGTACTCAACACAATAAGTGAGTTAGCCATTGTGGGGCATAGTGACTCTCAAGAATCACAAGTAACTTTTTTTGGTAAGTAAAGCTCTTTTTATAAAAAAATGTTCTGTATTGAACTTTCTATGACAAGATAATAGTAAGTCTTCATTTTCCACAATCATTGCCACCATGACATCTTATGTGGCCCCCCAAGTGTTAGAAAAAACAGTCACATAGATGTGAGGCCTTGGGTTTGCGACCAAAATAATGAGATTGATAAGCAAGCTATAATAGCTAAAATTCCAATCATCATCATTTAATGCACCCTGTTGGTCAAAGGCAAGTCAAAGGTTGCAGGAAGTTGGGAGATAGGAAGGCTCAGTCTGATTGTGATATTCATTACTCCCTCTACTTATACAAGGATTAAGTAGCAACTTATAAAAATACCTATCACAGTGAATATTTCTTATTTCAGATGATCATACAGCTGTCGAAGCCCCTTTGTTCAAAATTATCATTAATAGGTAAGAATAAGAACTAATCTAATATCTATGAAGCAGTTTATTTTATTATTATTTCACAACTTAAAATGTACATGTAATATTCATAAGTGAAATATTCACTGTAGTTTCTAAAACTAGTGAATAGCAGATGTGAGATGAACATATCTTTCAACAGTAATCTTTTTATTTTCAGAGGATGGGGGACCATCTACAACCTGCCAAGCTAGTAAAAGATGTACAAAAAAGTAGCTTCACAAGAGCTTTGATGTGGCACAGGCTCTAACAAAAGTGTTGAACGTAAAACAAATAATAAAAAATATTTTTATAAGGATTCTATTTGTGAAATGAAAAAACAAACAGAAGCCATGAGCAGGCAGGCAGATGACCTAGCTCTCATTTGAAACTAGCTATCTAGCATCTCCTTCAAGTAGCCACTCTCAACATCCTCTGTGGTGTGGGTGAAGTCCCGTCTGAGATTAAATAATTACTAAAGACTGATTTGCTGTTACTTTAAGTTGTTAATGTGTTTTAATTAGTTTTTATTATTGTTGCAAATGGATTGCTTATGACTGTTAATGTTGTTGTGACATGATTTAATTAGCTAACTACCTACTATTTTTATACTTAATACCTAATAATTGATATTGCCATTGTGAACCTACTTTAAGTCTTAAATGTGATTTGATTAGTTTTAATTATTGTTATAATAAACTAGCTTTCGCCCTTCTGGCTTCGCCCACATGGTACCCGGATAAAAAGTAGCCTAAAGTGTTGTTCTGATGCATTAGCTATATTACTGTAAAGTTTCATCAAAATCCGTTCAGTAGTTTTTGCATAAAAGAGTAACAAACATCCATCCTCACAAACTTTCGCGTTTATAATAGTAGTAGGATGATTACCTACGACAGTATTAAGACTGTTAATGTTGTTGTTTAGGTAACTACCTACTATTTTATACAAAACTACCTGTCCGCCAAACAATTGAAAATGTTATGTTAATGATTCCAGGATTTTATCATTGTTTATTAATATGTAATTTAAGATAAGATAAGATAAAAAAGTTTTATTTATTTTTCCGAAATACAGTTTGGTACAATTCCATTTCCATTTAAATGGTACGGACAAATAATTGAGCACTACAAGATTAGGAACGAATCCTAATCAATAAGAATAAGAATTGTACCCCGGTTTATCTCTGTTCCCCACACTAGGTCTGAAAGCCTGTATAATTGAAAAAGAAAATAAAAAATATAGTTAACTATTTATTCTGTTTTTATTAATACCATTGTGATTAAACCAAGTAATTCTGAATAATGTTTTTTTGCTTCCTTGAAATTTGCAGCAGAATGTTTGGTCTTCGGCCCACATCATTTGTTGTATAAGTCACCTGTGACATTATGCCCAATTGGTGGTGGTCATTTATCAACTCCGTATCTTCGATGCTATTTTGAATACACATGTTGTGCAATATTGTGCATGCATTAATTCCTTTGGAGGTTTTGTCTGGTGTATAATGCAAAACCCTAAAAAAAGAGGTAAGGTGTTATAAAAAGGTCATATTAACTGAAACAAAATGGAAAATTAAGTTGCCAAACCTGTCTTTTAAAAGACAATGAAATCTTGATTTAAGCACACCATTGCATTTCTCTATGCTAGCCCTTGTTTTAGTGCTTTATTGTAGCGGTACTCAGAATTTCCCTCTTCAGATGCTGGCAAAGGTGTGAGGAAGCATGGACGGAGGGCATAACCACTGTCACCTGCAATCATAAATAACAATGAAATAAACCAAAATTGTATTAGCTTTGATACCTAATAATTGGATATTAGTTTAATTGCTTATATTTTGCTATGCACTTACCTATTAGATGGTAATTTTTGTGACCCTAGTTATACAAAGATTCCATCAGGGTAAGCACATTGAAACTATTCCAGATGTGGGAATTGTGAGTGCTTCCTGGGAATAAACTATTCACGTTTATCATTTTCAGTATTGAATCCCAAATCTAAAAGAAAACACAAATATTTATCGATCATACTCCTTAATTATAAAAAAAAAAACAACAAATTGTTGGTGCATACCAATTGAGTGTTGATGGAATGGTAATGTTTCCTATTAACATAGCTCCTCTGATACTCTGACTCCTCTGAACAATAGCCACATGCATACAATCAATGCACCCGATGATACCCGGAAACTCATAAATTGTAGAAACTGAAAAAAGGGTTCGATTGATATTATACCTAGTAGGTTATAAAAAAACTTTATATAGGCTTTATACAAATAAGAATGTATAAAGGTAGGTTATTTATAAGATATAAATTATGAACTCACCCTATCACATTACAATTAATTTCCTGCATATTTTGAGGAATTTGAACCCACCGATTGAAAATTGTTGGATCATTCAATGCAACCACTACCTCTTGTATACACCTTGAAACAGAGGCTTGCGACAAATTGATGATCCAATTGTTTTCCACAAGAGATTGATAAGATCCAGTGTCGAAAAAGTTTAAAACACACAGAACCTGGAACATGTATTGAATTTAGGGGGTAAAATAAATAAATATTTTAGGCATTTTTAGGTTACCTATTACCTACTTGTTATATAACGTTGACTTGCAATCTTTGCAAGTACTCTTACTTTTGTCTTGAGGTATATGTGTCTTTGCTGAAGTAAAGGTTCCACCAAATTCATTAGAATCACCGTCAAATGATTGGTCAAACGATTTTTTTTTAATTCGCATCACTTTGTTCCACCCTCCACAGAGCTCGTCGACGCGGCGGAGCCTCTATTTCGGCCTCCCCGATCAAGTCCATCACTAAAACGCCAACAAATTCGTCAAAATGACATTAAACAAATTTTGAACAAACATTGACAAATAAATTCATGACTTCACGTAGTTAAGTCTCTCGTATTCTGTGGTCTGTGCATAAGTATGTACAGACTACCACAGAATACGAGAGATTCTTGATTTTTTGTAGCTTGTGTTGGATATTTTAATAGACACGACATTATCGAGTGCTAAGGATCACTCGATACATATCGAACGACTTACCATCATATTTATCTAGTCACTTCTCGAGAATACAGAAATTGAGATTCAAAAGATATTTTGACGTTTCTAGCGATAATTATCTAATCTGATATACGAATATCACTTTCGCAGGTCTGAATCTGAAAGTCAATCGGATAATAGCTCTCATATTAATGGTAACTAGTCGAGATTCTCCTGAACTTTCCAGATTCAATCGGATAATAGCCCTCATTATATTAATGGGAACTGATCAAGGTACCAACAAAGACTTACACTAGTTACTAACACTTACGGCATGTCACGCGTAAGAAGATTGCAGGAGGTCGGTGGATCGAAGTGGCTCCATACTGCTCGTTATGACGCCCTATACTAGAGGTTGTTGATTAGTACCTGCAGAATACCGGCACGGGTACCGGCACGCCCCCCGACGAGAGCGACGTGCACGGGCTCGGGCCTTTCTGCTGCCCCGTCTTGCCGGGCAAGCTCCATCCGTAGGCGTGGGTGCGCCCGTCTTCCTTGCGCACATGTGCCCGCACCTAGTAAAGTTCGAATAAAATGAAAAAATGGAAAAAAAAAATCAAGATGGTGGGTCAGTTATGAAACAAACTAGCTGTACCACGGCCGCCCCGACCGTGCTATTACTTATTTTGCTCTGCTCCTAGGGGTCGTAGCGTAACGTTAAAATTAAAAAGCTCGTAACCTTCCTCAAGAATTGGGCTAATGCGAAAATATTTTTTCATGTCCGACTGGTAGTTCCAGAGATTAGCGCGTTCAAACAAACAAACTCTTCAGAATTATTATTAGCTTTAAAATAAAGGTCAATAGCCTACTTACTTTTGAATGTTGGTAAATTAACTGTTTTAAGTAAACGTCCTCGCGCCTTGGCGACCGCAGCCTCCTGAATTTACCTAGTTTTATCGGGGTCATTTGGCATGGGGTGTCTTTGAATATGAACACGAAGGGGAGGAGGGTTTCGAAAATAATTAAATTCGTGTGACTTAATTTATGAATTCGCGCCCACATGGCGACTATTATTTTTACTATATTCAATAGGACACCTCATACTAAGCGATCACTTCAAGACTAAACAGTCTCGGTTGCTAAGTGGGGGAGCACCGGTATATTACCGGTTATTTTTTTATGCAGATCTGATAAGTGTCCCAATGTATGTATTGAAGAACTCAGAATTCTATACAGCAAATGTGAAAAAGTCAGTAATTTTCTCTCGAGCGTT
Source organism: Perizoma affinitatum (assembly GCA_961405105.1). Lineage (NCBI taxonomy): Eukaryota > Metazoa > Arthropoda > Insecta > Lepidoptera > Geometridae > Perizoma > Perizoma affinitatum. The sequence continues at coordinate 3,144,158 of OY560185.1, read as the reverse complement.
CGATTGTAAAACATGTGGCAGGCCCTCTATTGTAATATCTGTGGCAGGCCGGGTTATTTCCTTAAAGCCTACTAGATGGCACTGCATGCCAGGGACACATGAAGGCTTTTATTAGTGTTCCAAAAGACGACTATAGGCTGTCAACCGGTCTCTTGGAATGTTAACTACTATGCAGTGCTTTTGACTTAGAATCCTCAAGGATAGCATACGGTTCTTCGTGAGCTGATACTCCATGGGAGCTCACCTGTCTAAACTGCTCACTCCTCTCCTGGCGTCTCGCGTGGTGGTGATCCGTGAGCTGGGTCTCGAGAAAATCCGCCTGAGTTCGGGAGTGGCGCATGGTAGACGGCGACACAGTCACCGCGCGCAGATGCGGCGTCGATAGGGGACGCTGCGGGCGCTCACTGCTGCTGAAACGACCGAGAGACTTATTGAATGAATGCCTCCGTGGCGCAATAGACCATCCACCAGTTGAGACGATATTTGCATGTTCTGCCAATATTTGTACCGGTTCTGCGAATTAAAGTTCCATGGTACTCCTAGTTTATAATAAATATATATAGCTTACTAGCTTCAGATGCGGCTTCGCGCGCATGGTATAAAAAGTATTCCATGTATAGATAGGTGAATAGGTTTGAAATCAATATGGGTCATGGACAATATTGATTCCCAATTTCGTTTAGTCTTTTGTTTCAGCCGTTACGGAGATTACTACCAACTTTCGCATTTATAATATTAGTAGGACTATATTTTGATCGAGCGAAGCGAGTGCTATCTCTGAGTCAAGTTCATTTTATGTATGTATATGGGTCCGAAGATAATTTCACGAATGGTTAATCCTAACGTCATGAAATCTAAACTGGTCAACAGAAATAGAATTCGATTGTTGCGGAGGGTTTTGTATAATTAGGATGATTTTCGAGATTATACATGAACCGATGAGACTGCAGTTGGTTCTAAGTTCTAAGTGTAGCAGTTGAATTACTTCTATTATAACGTGAGTAAAACTAGTTCTAGTAGTAATCGTGTTACTTTCAAGCGAGCACCGGTAAACCCCAATAAAACCGAAATAAGCTAATTGAAAAAAAGGTGTCTCATAGACCACTGATACTTACTTTACTAAAATTGTAAAGTTTGTTTTGCGAAAGAATTGACGCATCTTTACGAGTTTTTCATAGATTACATAAATAAATAAAAACCAATTTACTAAATATATTAAGTATGCATTAATAAATAATCTATGTTCGCGCGGCGTACCGTTTACCGACGCTTACTTTTATGAACATTATAAACTTTTTTTGATGTCCATATGTAAGCTTTTTTTTTACGCAAAGCGATGTGAGCTTAACTTGATTCTGTTGCAAGATAGCTCATTAGTACACTCATTAGTAAACGTCGTGATCCATTCTCATTCGCTCACAAATATAATATATATATAACGGAGCAGAAGCTCCAAGGTGGTCTTTAAAAAGTGTGACATCAGCAATGCTGACGTCACTATCATCACCAGCATGCTGGTCGCTCATAGTTGATGACGAAAGTAAACTCCAGGAGATGTTCTTCAAATGTATTCTTGGTTGTACAAAGGTTTTCAAGGTCTGTACGGTCCGACGGCTCGAGCGAGAATGAATCGTACTCGGTCCGTCGCCCGTATTTATGCAAAAACAAAGACAAAGGCAAACAACTTGTGCAAACAAGCTAAAACTGCCTACAAGCATTAATCATTTAAGTTTACAAATGGTTTTGAAGGTAAACATGGTCAAAATAACAACTTGATTACGTAATTACCTAATTGTCATTTGATTACAACAATCAAATGATAACTAGCTATTAACTAATTATTTTACACTGTAATATGACAATCTAAGTGATGATTCGTTAAATAACTCGTAGTTCTGCGACGATGACTCATTGTAGAAGCAGAATAACGCCTTTGCGCCGATACGGCCATACTGACAGGCGGTGCGTGCTCTGCACCAGCCTTGGGTTGTGATCTTCGAGTGTCTGAAACAATGAAATGGTTTTTCTTTTGAGTAGGTATCTGTAAGCATCGTGTAATGCTTGTCAATTTTATTACTAACACCAAAACACATCTGTCTTAGGTGTTGGTATACAGTTGGTTAATGTACTCGGTGGTATTAGTAACATGGAGTGTAGGTGGGTGTACTCTGTGGTACTTGGTGTACTCTGTGGTACTTGGTGTACTCTGTGGTACTTGGTGTACTCTGTGGTACTTGGTGTACTCTGTGGTACTTGGTGTACTCTGTGGTACTTGGTGTACTCTGTGGTACTTGGTGTACTCTGTGGTACTTGGTGTACTCTGTGGTACTTGGTGTACTCTGTGGTACTTGGTGTACTCTGTGGTACTTGGTGTACTCTGTGGTACTGGGTGTGCTCTGTGGTACTGGGTGTATAGGCTCTCAGGATGCAGGAATAGATGTTTGGAAATAAGTTGGTTTACTTAACTTATTCTGATGTCGCGTCTTATTCTCGTGAGTCTAGGACTCGTCGATCAGACCGTACAGCTCGGGAGGTAGATAGATGGTCCAGGCTCGTTTGGTATTGCAACGGTGCCTTTAGGAGTTGTTGATTCGTCCTCTTCTTCGCCGATACGGCCTCTTGACAGTAATATGACACGGGTAGTCCTGACATGACACGCGTCCTCATGTGTATCTGTAACAAGTAACACAACTGGAGTACACATTCAAGCTCGGCCTAACCTGACTAAAGGGGTGTGAATTCATTTTCAGGACAAAATAAATTACAAGAAAGGATGCCTCAATAGTAATCGAAATAAACTGGCTCTGCATGAAAACTGCGCATGACTATTTGTCTCTAAACGCAGGAGGAACGTCCGTGTCTCGTAACGAGAGAACATTCGGTACCACTATCATAATAAAATGGGAACGACCGACCTGATTGTTATAACGCACGAACGCCGCCGATTTCGTAGATGATGACCCGCCTCTCGGTTGCTACGCCGCTGCCGCCGATAGCACCACCCGGTGCGGTAGACACGGCCCCGCAACGGTAGCAGGTGACATCCTTGCTGTTGTCCATCAGGGTTGCAGAAGCTGCTGTAGACAATCCGTGTGAAAGCTTGCCTTTTCGTGTAAGGCAATCGATTGCTTTGTGTCCGAACTTGTGACATTGTATCTTCGAGTGGTTGACACTTGGGTTGCCGTTGTGGTTTAGCGTGAAGTTATAGAGGCTTCGATCATGTTTTCGCTTCATGGAATAAGCTTTGACTTCTTGAACGAACTTCGTTCTTGATTTTATGAAATGCCAATTGGTGAATCCTACCGTCAAATTTGTGAGCAATTTCTTGGGGTTCCATATCTTTCCATTTAGCCATGAGTGACGTAATCAGTAGAGTTACGTATGATGTAAGACTTTCTCCTTCTTTTGGGCTGCTGCTGTTGGTGTTAATGATGGTTGCAGCATGGTTCTCGGCAAAGTCGTAACGTGATAGGAAAATGTCCTTGAAGTTTATCCAGGCCATGCCGATGTGAGACACTTCGGAAAGCCATGTAGATGCGGTAACTTTCAGTGATTTACTAGGGCGATGATCAATGCTCCTCCTTCCAAGTGTTGTTCAGTGAGGCAGGTTTCCACAGTTGAGCACTAGGCACGTGGATTTGCATCAGGCTGTTCAGGGTTGAATTCTGGCAGCGTTATAGTCTTAGGTGGTGTTGCCGGAGATCGCATCACTTCAATCAAGTGGGAATTGGGTATCAGACGAATATGGTGCCTGAGCTGATGAGGAACTGGTTTGGATTGAAACAGTGTCCAATCCCACTTCTGATAACGGAGCAGAAGCTCCAAGGTGGTCTTTAAAAAGTGTGACATCAGCAATGCTGACGTCACTATCATCACCAGCATGCTGGTCGCTCATAGTTGATGACGAAAGTAAACTCCAGGAGATGTTCTTCAAATGTATTCTTGGTTGTACAAAGGTTTTCAAGGTCTGTACGGTCCGACGGCTCGAGCGAGAATGAATCGTACTCGGTCCGTCGCCCGTATTTATGCAAAAACAAAGACAAAGGCAAACAACTTGTGCAAACAAGCTAAAACTGCCTACAAGCATTAATCATTTAAGTTTACAAATGGTTTTGAAGGTAAACATGGTCAAAATAACAACTTGATTACGTAATTACCTAATTGTCATTTGATTACAACAATCAAATGATAACTAGCTATTAACTAATTATTTTACACTGTAATATGACAATCTAAGTGATGATTCGTTAAATAACTCGTAGTTCTGCGACGATGACTCATTGTAGAAGCAGAATAACGCCTTTGCGCCGATATATACAATACTTTAATGTTACACCATAAGTTAAATAAATACAACCGAAAAAAACTAAAAAAATTAAAGTACAATGGGCGTTATTTTCGTTCAGAAGCGATGTCTCTCAGACAACCATTGGATAGAGACAAACTTAACGACGGTGACCAAGAAAAAATCCAGTATGTTACATATAGTACTAAATAAAGAATTTTAATTTGAATTTGATGTTGAATAACATCTCCCTGATTTTCCCGTCACACGACCGTGCTCGCGAGGTCGCAGACGGTGCTCATGAGGTTAGAGAAACGGTCAACAAAACACGTTGTACGTAATCTAGTAAGTACGCGGTACAGTCGTACTATACTAAAATTTATAAAATCCCGCTGACACTAACAAGTTACTAGATGCGGGCAGGGAAAAAATATTAAAAATTATTACTCCTTTCCTGAGCACAGAATAAATAAAGGGACTACGTACAGAAGGCGCACTCCGCAAAGGCATTTTAATAAATAGCGTCTCTCGCTTCGTCGTAAATTGCAACAAAGCTCGTAAAGGACTGCTTGTCTAAAAAATATATTTACGCAAAATACGCTCGGCTCGCGCATGCGCTCATGCTTATATTGTATAACAACGCACGAGATTCTTTTGATCCAAAACTTCCACTCAGTCTCGCTCGTTAGGGCTATCTACATACACACACAACATACATAAACTCACTGTTTTTTCCCGGAGGGATAGGCAAAGATCACGGATTTTCACTTCCTATGATCCTAAAATACCTTTCGCTTCATTCACTTTCATCTTATTAATGATTAATTCACATGTCTTATTTATTCACATCACTAATGAAACTGTAATTTTATACAGATTACCTACATACTTCCCAAACGCAAGAATGAATTAAAGTGAAGCCTTCTAGCGTTCTGCAATAAGTTTTTAGAAATAGTGTTCAATATCTTCAATACGCTGTGCCGGTGAAATTACAGAAATTATACAATATTATCTTCTATTTTGTTGAGCTTTCCCTGCTTCGCAAGCAATCATATGATATCGCAAACAAATAATACATAGCAATTGCTAAGCCTAAAATGCTGGGTGTCTCAACAAATATCTCAGGCTTAGTTTACATTTAAATTTGTGAAGGTAAAACTTGGCACCAGTCACATGACATTTCCACAGATAATGTAATTTCCATACAATTCAATCTGTCCGCAGGCGTTAACACCAACAGAAAGTTGTATTTGTCTAGTAGACACCCAGTTCATTTATGGTGAAATAGCCTGCCCAGCTACCCACGTCTTCGCACGCATGATAAAACGTAGCCGATGTGTTATTTTAAGTCACAAACTATAACTGTTCTAAATTTCATACAAATCTGTTATAAGAGACAAACATCCTAACATCCAATCTTTCGCATATTAAAATATAAATAAAAAACACCCAACCGACATTGAATTTTTGCATCTCTTGCGTCACAGTCGTATTATTAAATATTAGTAGAAAAAGCCGTGTTGGCCTAGTGGGCGATACCCCGACTTCCGATCCGAAGGTTGTGGGTTCGAACCCGAAGACAGTCGTGAGCGTGTTTGTTTTATTCTTTCTGCCTAGTCGCTCTCACGGAACCCGGATAAAAAATAGCTTATTTGTTTTTAGAAACTATAACTATTCTAAATTTCATACTAATCGGCTCAGCCGTAACGGCAAGTACAGTCTTTCTTATCAGCAACCATCGAGCACATAACCTCGATTGTTAGCAACAAACTTCCAAACATCCGTACATTTGCATATATAATAATTATAAGTTTAACTGGTCTTTATCGCGTTTACCTTTTTTCATCCCGTGACCACGGCTGTTGCAATACAGTCGAAACGTAAAATATAATAAAAAAGGTTAACGCGATAAAGACCCGTTAAACTTATAATTATGTTATCTAATCGCGAAAGTTTGAAAAGTAGGTACTATTGCATATATAATATTAAGAGGATTGGGTAGAAGCAAGAATATAAAATATGTACATAAGCACAGCAAGAAAAAAGGGTGAGTTCGCCACTTCCATTGTATAAAAACTCATTCGAACCCCAAATCTAAGTGAGGGCGGGCGACAGCTGAATAGATTTTTACATGACTCGTGGCACAGGGTTAAACTGGCTTAAGATCGCTATTAACAAGCTTGATCGTATCTAAGAGAACCTATAACGATTCCTCGCGACCCTTGAGCAATACCCCATAAAATAAATATTTATACAAACCGGACAGGTACAATGGAATTACAGTCGTGTTTGGACAAACCATGGACATTTGCCTACAGGGTGTGTCAAGCTAATGGAATTCTCAAGGAATGTATCTTTTCTTTTGTAGTTAGAAAGCTTGTTGTTGTAAAAAACAAAATTGGTCGCTGTTAAGATGGAAATCAAAACTAAAATATTATTTAAATATCGAATATCAATAAATGATTGGGGTTAATTAACTTTCCTCCTTTATTAGGCAACTGTTTTTAAAGAGCCATTTTACTAATCATAACGAAAATACAATAAAAAAAAGCAAATACACTTTTTTTTTTTTAATATAAAGCCAGACATAGCCAGGCATAGCATATACAATTAAAAATATCTGAGCAAGCTGTGGCGGCATAATTGTATTTTAATAAAACAAATATCATAAGAATATCACTTTTTAAAACTTATTTTCACTGCTTTTGCAATTTTGGGATAGAGTTAATCTCAACCAGTGACATTCATATAAATAATTGTGAACATTGTACAGCGCACATTTTTACCTATCTCGTACGAACTTAGCACACCAGCAAAGTCACAGTCAAAGTTAAAGTCAAAAGGTTTTCATTCATTGAAATCACAAGGATCATATAGAAACATCAACTTAAAACCTCCATGAATTTAAAATTTGATAGTGAATTTTCGCCGATATAGGTTAATTACGAAAGGTGTCATTACCTGAACAGGTTGCTGAAGAACTTCCATATGCTTTGCTTGTTCTTCTTGTCCATGGTGGAGTCGACGCGACTCGCGCGCACCATCTCCGTCCAGCGGACCGCGTCTTGCAGCTCCATGAAACGCTCCTTAAAACAACAGTGAGAGAGAAGAATCAGAATCTGAATTATATTTATTGTGCAACTGTGTTAACTTAGTTGCCAGCACAGCCAGGAATCATTCATCATCGGGATGAGAATCGCAAGGGTACCAGAAAGAACGGTGTTATAATGAGGGGTTTATACTGAACAGTGCAGAAAGGCTGGATGATGATGCTTTAAATATAGTTTTAATTTTACACCGAATCACGCCCGACCACGGGAATCGAAACAACAGTCTAAGCCGACTACCCGCACATCGCGCCACAGAGGATCGACATATATCCTTTCAATGCTTTTAGTTTATAATGCGTATGTAGCATATACGCATATATATATATATATATATATATATATATGTGTTATTCATACACGCTTTATCACCCAATTTTACCCAAAAAGGGTTCAAAATAAATCAAACAATCGTTTTTAAATATTTACTCGTTTGTTGTAGGTATGCAATTTTAGTGCACATAAGCAAACAAGTTGATCATTAAAAAAAAACTAGTCGTATTTTACGTCGTCAATAGGGATGTTGACAAATGGTACAAATTCATGTAAAGTTATTATTTACATATTAAAGACAGTTTAAAGAATCTAAAATATCATTTTAAGAACTTATTAATTCGTCTTAAATGAAATAAAATTGATTTAATTTTCGTTATTTACTACCCACTAATAACGTAACTGCGAATACCATTAAGAACGCGACCACGTCACTGACCGGGAAACAAGCTGTCACTTATCTGTCATAACAAAGATAAAAGTATCACCGGTGAATTAATGTCTCTCGATAATTTGTTACAACGATAATATTTTACGATTTTAATCACAAATGAGACTGGATTCATCAAAGGAACATAATATTGATTCTTTGATGGTGGCAAGTTTATTTGACAAGAAATAAGAACTCTCATGTTTTTTTATAAGAAACAAGGATTTTTGTGTAGCAGAGCTTAAAATGTCTTTGTAAGTAAATTATTATGTTTGTGTTTATAGACCCTTTTCTATAAAGAAAAGCAATTCCAAAACTTAGTCAACATCCCTATTGCATCGTCCTTTAGGACATGTGGTGATAAAATCTTTTAGAAATTCCCTTCGATAGCATTACAATCGGATAAGCCATCCCGATGATAAATGGGTACAGGTAATGATAATGGTATACCTACAAGCAAACACACAACCTCTTACGGCAAGCTGGGTTCCTTAAGTGGTAAAAAAGAATATACTCGTAGATTGGGTGTCGCCTGCGGAAAGCTTGAATTGTATGAACATTACATTGTGGATGTAATGTTCATACATCGTATTCCAAAATATAGAAGCATATAATAAACAATAAATTAAACATGCTGATGTACATGACTGATATAATATACTACTTGTATATATTTATAAGTAGTATATTATATCAGTCATGTACATATTATACATAGATTACACCCGAGACAAATATTTGTAAATCATACAAACATATTGTCCCGCGGCGGGAATCGAACCCGCAACCTTCTGCGTCTGAGTCGGGCCTTAGCCCACCATTACACACATTATTAATAAATCCTATAAAAAAAATTATACTCTAAATACAATTTGAGATTTTTACCAGCTGTGCTACGGCCTACCGCGGCCCCGACCCACCGCGTCGCAACGCGCTATTACTTCTATTGCGCTCTTAAGGGTCTTATCATCTTAGCATGATCTTAAATATGCATATAGCCTTGGCTCAAGAATTAAGCTATCAAATTTCAAAAATATTTTAACCGACTGGTTCTTCCAGAGTTTAGAGCGTTCAATAAAAAAACCCCTTATTTTTTGTATATTTTCTTATTTGAATAAATTACCAGGTAAGGTATACCTTGTATTGGTTCCTCTCCATCAGGACTCTGGCCATCTCGACCCTGGTGAACCGCCTGCGCTGGGCCATCGGCACATCAGCTTCATCTTCGTTCTCGCCGCCGCCGGCGTTGTTGCTCATTGTTTCCTGAAATTGTTGGGAAATGCTTATCAGTACCATGAACATCTCAGTAGATTCACTCATTTGTAGTGGCAGTGCGGACAGTATTTTGGGAACGCTTCCGTCTGGTAGTGATCTGGATCAGTTGAGCTATCTATAGATCGTTTGCAACGGTCTTTAGATAGATAGCTGCTTCATCTGTATGTTTTGTATAAAACTACTTGTACATAAAAAAAATACATTAACTTACACAAACATTTGCACGACGAATTCAGTTATATCTAAAAAAGCCTAACAACCAATGTACCTGTATTCAAGCAAATAAAGTTTTCTTTCATTATTTTTTTCATTCATTACTTAATTCCTTTTTATCACAATATAGGGCTACACAAGGGGCCTTGGCAGCATCCTGCCTATTTTCATTCATTAATTCATAACCTTAGTGTAGCATTTAATTAATAATTATTTGTGTATGAATAAATATCATCTAACTGTAAAATAAAACAAAAACTATCTTACCTAAAGTTTCTTTTGACATTTCAACTTGTCTGTACTGTATCGAACAAAGAATTGAATTATCTACCTAGATAGATAGGTATTCATCATACCTTCAAATGGCGCAACTCCTCTTCAAGCTGCGTCACGCGCTCCCTAAGTTTCTCACGCGCAGAGCTGAGATTGTTAATTTCCTCTCGAAGGATCTCTTGCTCCCCGGTCAGCTCGTCCACCTTCACTATCAGGTCGTCCTTGACTACGTTCAGGGCATTTTTGGTGGCCAACAGCTCATTATTCTCCAGAATTAGGTTTTCAACTTCCTTGCCCATACCTATAAACATTCAATTTTATGTGGTATATATATTATTTAGGCTTGGCAGGTAGGTAACGATGAGGTTTGGATAGATAGATAGATAGAAAATTCTTTATTGCACATAAAAATATAAGTACATAGGCGAACTTAATGCTAAAAAGCATTCTCTTCCAGATAACCTTTGTGTTTTGTGGAATAAGATGTGTCGTTTTAATACAACTCAAGCGATGTAAGCCTGCCACACCCCACCAGGATTACACCCTGCAACACCAGACACACTCGCGCGTTGAAACCCTGAGATTTAAAGGTGGAAAGTCACATATGCCTGTAATTTCACCGGCACCCATGCCCTTCAAACCGGAGCACAGCAATGCGAGCATTGCTGCTTGGCGACAATAATAGGTATGATTAGACACATAGTGTTTAAAAGTAATTTCAAGTTCTTTGCGTTGGACTTTAGTAGCAGCATGCTTAGTAGCAGTTGCAGCAACGCACTTAAAGCGTTTATGTTGACAAAAAAAAATAGTATTTTGTTGCCCTAACTTGAGTGTATGGGATTCCAATCAAGAATGATCTCCAATTGAGCTTACAATTCCTTTTGTCTGATGAATCAATAATTATGTATTTGATATTGCCCAAGACATTGCTCTAAGACAAATGTCGAAATTCGTGTAGCAACGTAAAATGCAAACGAAAAATAATTTAACCAATAATGTCTAGTAATTGTTGCATACAATAACATATTTGAAATTATGTTACTAATATTTATTAAATTAACTTCATGTAAAACTTTGTTATCTTTCACGTAGGAAAATAACAAAAACTACAGTTTTATGTTTACGTAACAGTTCTTTAAGCACCTCCATTTATCTCTTAAGAGATGAAAAGTCAAATAAATATATAAATAGGTACTTAGTTAAAATATGAGACTTTCACAAAAGCGCTGTCTTAAGCTTAGCATGGTTAATTTCTTAAGTTAATTTGCATTTTGATAAACTTAAATACTTGGTATTTAAAACTGTTATGATTTATAAAGTTATCAACGGTTTTTTGATGAAAAAATAAACGTTGTTTAACTTCAGACAGCGTTTTATGTTAAGCCCAACGTTGTTCACTTACCGAAGTAGTTATCGTTTACTGCGATGCATTGATGCAACATTTTATTAAACGCATGAAAAAAGAACAAACATTTTATTAGTACAGTGAAATTATAAAGAAACCTTTCATGGTTGATTTATAAAAAGCCAAGCAAGCAGAGGCATAATTGCCTTTGAATTGGATATTAGTGGATTTTGATAAACACAAAATATTACCATTGGAATGGTATTTACAAGTTTCGATCTAATGCACTCGAGGTAACCACACAATATTAAAAGACAACTTCATCCTTCCGTTACGACAAATAATTGATTCATTCATACTATAAATATATGAGGAGGAACAAGAATACAATTAAATAATTTTTTAAGAAGAATTCGTCTCAAGAAGTAGGACCAGGCTAGCACCGGCCGCGGTAGAGCACTCTCGTACCAAGGTCGCGGGTTCAATACCGCTTAAAAAACGGAATAATCTTTATTATAACAGATTATTAATTTCATACATTTAAAATAACAGCATGCAAGACCGTTAACAATCAAAGCGTAGCGAAGATGCGTAATTGTAATACAATATGTGTATATGTTATATTGTACTATATATTGTTTCGTATTTTTTCGTACCCCAAAAAAAAAAGGTTCTAACGGAAGACCAGCGCTGTTTGTGGCTAACAGTATTATGCTGAGTTGGGAACTTTTTTGCTATACTGTTTGTCACATTATTTATTGTGAATATTTGTATCGTGTATTTGCAAAATAAACTAAATTCGATTATATTCTATCCCATTTAGATGCAAGGTATTAAGTTGATTCAAAAGTGATATATTTCAGGTGTTAAACCATACTCGAGGTAAATTACAAGATTTTATAATAATTAAAATATACAACTTCGGCGGCACCTTTGTGTCTTCCTTTTAGTGGGGGTTACCACACAAAGTTTACGCTGTAGATGAAGCCACGGAACTTCGAGCCCAAGTATTACGAACAGGCTGATAACGCTCTCGTGGCTTAGTTGGTATAGCCCCCGCGTACTAAGCGGGAGGTCGCGTCGTATAGACTTTTTGGGATGTTCTAAAATCTTATTAAATTGTTTGTTTTACAAGAGCTACTACCGCTTTGATGGATACCGGCCTTCACTAAACTGTAGCAGATAAAGAAACGTACCTGACGAAGCATACTCGCCAGGGTGGACCCAGCTACCTGTGTGAGAACGCATCAGTTTAAATAAATAAATACAAATATAATGCTGAACATTTTCCAAACAGCATCATCTAGCCCCAAACTAAGCAAAGCTTGTATTATGGGAACTACACGACAGATATAACACTTAAATACTTTTTATAAATAGAAAACACTACCATGTCCCATGAAAAATGATTTACTTATTTGTTTTCTTCTGTGGAAGAACACAAACAGACAAAGAGTTCAATTAACTCAACTTGCCCGATAACCTTTTAAGGTCCTTAGTCTATTGTCAGGAGTAAGTCACCAACGATATTCTAAATTTAGATTCGCACTCGAGTTAGCAGGGCGCACGATGCATTACATTAATTATTTTTAATGAGTCTTTTTTATCTAATGCGTCATGCCATCTCCATTTGTAATCTAACGAGTCCACACAATTAATTGACTACATTTTCTGAGACACAAATAAAAACATTTATTTATAACATTTTGTCGCTAAATTGAACTCTTTCTTGTATTTCTTGTTATATTAAATGAATTAACTTTGTCCTGACCCCGCACTATGATTCCCTGTGTCCTGGTTATAAAGGAAAACGAGTATTGAATCACAGTTTTGTTTAGTGCCGTTCTAGTGAATACTCTTTTTCCTTACAGAAAAGGTTGTTAACCTAAAGGAACTACACAATCATCAGTGGCGCGGCTGTTCCGCAGAAAAAAAGACCACTTCAGTACATTTTGAACTTGAGCTTTTGTGTAAACTGAATGAGGCACTGACGCTTAATAGCGGTCTTTTATTTTGCACCCCGGCCCGTTCACGATGCGTGCAAGGAACGGAAAGGTGTGCATAGCCTTTTCAGCCTCCCGCAAAGAGGGCAAGCCTCGTCGCCACACCTCTTCTTACAAACAACGTACCTGTAATATCAGCACCTTCGTCTCCCTCAACCATGTTAGAGTCGGTATCATGGAATGCCAGCTCTTGGTACAGAGTGTTGGCGCTCCGCTTTTCACTTGTCGTCTGGGACTTGCCCGATCTTGTGTTAGGCGGTGCCGCCGGCGATGTTGCCTGAAATTGACGTAGAAACAATTTAATTTTTTATTAAACTCAGATTGTATTAGCAAATCTACACCATTCATCGTGGCATTTATAATGTGGGGACATATTAAACTATTTTCGTTGTCGGTCGCCAAGTGGACGTCTATCGACTGTTGCTTCTACTTATAAATACTTTTTGATATCTAACGATGATACCTACCGTAAAGTACAAAAACAATGTAAAAAAATGTCAACACCTAGTCCAGCTTCCTAGAGATCGTTGATACGTCATTACAAATGCTGACCGAAAATGGTCACTGACCCACTTCTCACACTGGTATTATGTTAACGCAAAAAGAAAACGACAGTATCGCTCTCCATACATTTATTTATCGTCTCCTTGTTTACGCTTTTACCGCGCTTCGTAGTACGGAGTGAGCGATCCATCTGATATAAAACCTTGTTGTATTAAAATGTTTGATTGTAATTAAAAATGTTGCATTAGGTACCTATCCATAGAACTAACGCCGTTCAAAGACTGAGACGCGCAATCTCAGGACATCGTCATATTATTTACTAAATTGAACCTTATCCCAACGAAATAGTTGAAACTAAGGAACCTGCTTTCAAACACCAGCTTTCATACATAACTCTATTTACAGGTACATAAAAATCTACCCAACAATTTTAGACCGAAAATATATATTGTTCATCCTTATGCGTTACGCTCAAATGTCATTGACGTTTTTCGCTCTGAATTTTGGAATTGTCCATAGCGTGACTTCTTGATTATGGCCATAGAAGAAATAACCACTACATTATGGCTCAACACAAACTTACTAAGGACGCTAACGCATGTTATCACTAAAAGTAGTTTTTATTTCCTGTATGGTTACAACCAGCGACGTCACGAAAAGAGTTCGTATATTTAATCCTTATTACTGTAATTTTGACAAGTACACGTCAAATTAAAACAGAAAAATCAATTCACTCTACCGATATCTATCTAGATATCTTAATAAATAACGATGTATATCTTATTTCCTATTATAGTGCTGATATCGTGCAGCAAAGTTGCGTGTCTAAAGTGCTACCAATGCTCGTCTATAAAGAACCGAGGATGCTTCAAGTATAACCTAAATAGCGGGCATTTGAAGGACTGCGCGAATACTACTATCAGTCCAGTGTGTCGATCTATATCCCAGGTAAATAATATACATAAATAAAGTCACGCCTGTTTACCGGAGAGGTACGCAAATACCAGGGATTTCCACTTGCTACGATACTGCGAATGCTACCATAAGCCCAGTGTGTCGATCTATATCCCAAGTAAATAATGTACATACATAAAGTCACACCTGTATACCGGAGAGGTACGCAAATACCAGGGATTTCCACTTGCAACGATACGTACATACTTATTTCGCTTCGTTCTTCCTCATCACGTTCTTTGTATAATCTCGTCGGTTTAATGCACTCTTGATTTGGCCTTTCTGTAGAACGTCTCCAATTTGGTATCCCCACCAACTATCCCATTCGCATTCGCCTTATATACTTGTTTTGTTAATCTTCATCCTTTCTACACCAATGCATGATTTCAACAACGAGTATAATACATAATCATCAAACAACGAGTGAAGCGAAAAGCAACATCTTGAGACCAGATTCTAGACTATAAAAATCGTAAAACATACATGAGGGTGATTCGAGTCAGCCACAAAGTCTCCCCCTGCACTTTTAAAACAATGGTGCCTATATAACCTATACCTATACGATGTTTTGCTATTATATACCTTTCTAGCAAAACATCGTTTCGGCCCCTAACTTCACGCGCATGGTATCCGGATAAAAAGTAGATAGCTTATTTCTTATTCCTTCGCTATCTATTTCTAAACTACATCTAAATCGTCTCTCTCACATCCTACTACTATTATAAACGCGAAAGTTTGTGAGGATGGATGTTTGTTACTCTTTCACGCAAAAACTACTGAACAGAAACTTTACAGTAATATAGCTTATACATCAGAATAACACATAGGCTGCTTTTTATCCGGGAACCACGCGGGCGAAGCCGTGGGCAGAAGCTAGTTCACAATATAGTAGGACGGGATGAGGCCGAGTCTATATCCGTCATCGTGACCCGATATCTAAACCAAATATGATCCACAAGATCACTTTAATTAAACCTATATTATACCGGCCTTGTTTATGTATAAGTAAGTGTCTTTGTATACATCTCCTATAAGCTCCAATGCCCATTTACTTAATAAGTAGGTACCAAACATGAGATTTAAAGTTAATGTATACGTGATTTGTAATTATTACAGTAGTACATTTTCACTTCTTCACTATAAGGGGGCATACATTAATTTTGGCCATTTTTGAACTCCCCCTCCCCCCTTAGTGAGATATCGTGAGATTTGGCTCGAAAACCTCCACCCCTCCCTCTTATCTCACGTTTCTTCAAAAATACGTATTTTCAGTGTAAATACGTTAAAATATGCTTCAAAGCGTTGGATTAAAAAAAAACAATTTGTTTAATTATTTTTATTTAAGACTAGTATTTAAGATTACTAAGATCGTAGTCTAGAATCACAGTGAAAAAATTGAACAATAAGATACTTAAACCACTGAAATTGGTAAAAGAATATTAATTCTAATTCAGTCCACGGGGACGTACGGTCTCAAGAGTGACTACTGGGACCAACATTAAAAAAAATTACGTGATTCTTGCCAGGACCCCCCGCCCCTCACCCTCACGTAAGATTGTCTGAGAATCGGCTTGACCCCCTCCCCCCACCTCTTAAACACCTCACGTAATTAATCGATGCCCTCTAATAGTTCAAAAAGCCAGGTAAACTAGACTATAAAATTAAATGACGACGCTTATAATGATTTCCAGGTGCAATATTTCACGCAGGGCCAAGACGTGGCCATTATACGGGAATGCGCGTATTTGTACGAGAAACCGCTGCAGTGTATTCAATCGAAGTTCAGCGGTCTACATTACTCGCTGTCCTGCGAGTGTCGGGAAGACGGCTGCAATACTGCGAGCAATGGACGCGTGAATTGGATATTACTCGTCAGCCTTTGTTTGGTACCAATGAGCAGCGGGAGCGGAATCTACATTGAATCGGAACTCCTCAAATGAATCTAGATATACTATGCATTATGAGTGCCAATTCCTCCGTCGCATTCCTTTGGCACGTCAAAGATTGACAAGAGAGTTGCTGGCTTGACTCCCACAGCGGGACTAATGTTTTATGTGATCCGCAAATATTAATTATGCGTGTTGTACTTAAGCGGTACCTGTACCTGTCTGATCCCACGTCATGGAACCCTAATGTGTGATTAGACAGGACCGCAGACTCACCGCATAGCCCACGATCTACGAATAGTCAGTCACTGATATGCTTCTACAAACTAACCTATGTGAAAGGAGGAAGATTGCACAGTACGATTGACACAATATACGTGAACTACTAAAACAGCGGTTTTATTTTGACGACCTCTGTGGCGCAGTGGGCGAAGGCTCGCCTGAGACGCAGAAGGTTGCGGGTTCGATTCCCGCCGCGGGACAAAATGTTTGTATATGCAAATATTTGTCTCGTGGTCTGGGTGTTTTCTATGTATAATATGTATGTATTTACAAAAAAATATATATATATAAGTAGTATATCAGTCATTTAGTTCCCATAACACAAGCTCTGCTTACTTTGGGGCTAAATTATGCTGTGTGAATATGTCCAGCATTATTTTTTTTTTTTTTTTATTATAAGGGAATCCCTTAAATAATGTTTAATTTGTATTTTATGTTTATTTTCGCACTTTCAGTAAGGCGTCATTCTTTTAAATAGTTCTCTCCATCCTAAGGTTGTCTGGAAGAAATCGCCCATTGTGTTTCTTTTGTTTTTTGTTATTTTATTATGTTTGTGTTTTGTACTGTAAATTGGTGTCATGTACAATGCAGAGTTTATTTATCTATCTATAATTCATGAATACCAAGAAATTGTGTACATTTTAGAAGAGTTCTATTAATTTCGCTTCTACATGATTTACAAATCTGATTATGTTATTCGCGGCGTATCCGCCAATGGCGAACGTTCATTTTTTACGTACCCACAACGTACGTGCCATTACATTTGTCACATGCCTGCGTTTTGCAAGTAGTTGGCATACCACGTGACAGGTTGCAAGCTTGTGATGTACAAAGGAAACCGCTTATTGGAACACTAACAGATGGCAAACGCCTTCCAAATGGTTGTTCCCATTGAGCACGAGTTGATTGAAGTAGCAGCAAGTGCTCTGTTGTATAAACATAATATTATCCTATTATGAGTTCAGCTCTTTAGAAATCGATTGTCAACACTCTAGACTAGAGACACAATTGTTTTGTTGTGACACGTATCAAATAGTAATTTTGCGTATGTTCAGAGAGAAATATCGATTGCTATACTCCATACAACATTTTACAGTTAGCATTCGTAAGTTACTACTTTTAGGCCCGGTATGAATCTTATCACCTAGCGTCTTCGAAATCCCTTCGGATAATTTCTTCTATTCTTAGCAAACACGTATACTAACTGAAGACACTGTCGCTAATTGTGTAACGACCTCACCCAGCCGGTCTTAAAAATCTTAAAGTACTTTATTTTTATACGCTCCACCTGGCTGGTCTTGAAACTCCTTCTAGCACGTATAGAAACGTCCCTGTTGGTACGTGTGTACAATCGGCCTGGTCCTGAAACTCCTTCTAGCACGTATAGAAACGTCCCTGTTGGTACGTGTGTACAATCGGCCTGGTCCTGAAACTCCTTCTAGCTTGTATAGAAACACCCCTGTTGGTACGGGTCTACAATTGGCCTCATCTGGCTGGTCCTAAAACTCCCTCTAGCATGTATAGTGACTCCCCTGTTGGTACGAGTGTGCAATCAGCCTCTACTGGCTGGTCCTGAAACTCCTTCTCGCACGTATAGTAACGCCCCTGTTTGTACGGGTGTACAATCGGCCTTACCTGGCTCGTCTGCGTAATGGGGTCGGTCTGGTGCGCCTGCTCGATGGTCTGCACGGCCGCCAGCTCGATGCCGATGGGCGGCGTGGAAGGCGAGTAGGGCAGACTCACAGGACTGTCGGGCAAGCTATCCGTCTGCTCCACGTTGTGCAGGGAATTCTCCAGGGACGCGAAGCCGAAGGATATATGACCTGAGGAATGGAGTTGTTTTTTTATGCTATTCAGGAGCAATTCATGAATGCATGAATGAAAATACTTCATTGTACTACAAATGATAACAAAATAAACAAAAACTTAATACAACTAAAAGTACAAACACCGCCGTCTTGTCGATTGAAAGCGATCTCTTCCAGATAACCATCAACCAAGAACTCTTGTGCTGTACATGAACGGAGCATCTGCTATGCACTCTGTATCCGTTCACCACACTTTTAAGGAAAAATGAACCCTTAGGATATCTTCAATGTCCGTCTGTATGTCTGAAAAATACTTTGCAAGTTTTCAAAGTTTTTGAAGTTTTGGAGTTTTCTCAGGAATGCTTGGAGGTTAAATTTCAATTAAAAAAAGAGTTCAAATTAATATCAAATACGTAATTTATCAACTTGATCCGCTCCTTGGTGTGCAAGCGAGTCTTGTATAGCTCTGTGCAGATAACTCACCACTTGATCGCCCCATGGGGTTGAGGCCCAGTCGGCCGCGCACCTCGCCGCGGTCGCTGGCGGTGCTCAGCAGCAACTTCGTCCGCTCCATGTAGTCCATGTGTGTCTTGAAAAGCTCTGTGTAGCGCTCGTGGAGCTTGGCGTATTCCTTTTCACAAATGTTATGTAAATAAAAATGATATGCTGTTCGTTGGTAAGTGCATCACTTGAGAACGGCTGGACCAATTTGGCTTAAATGATTTTTTTTTTAATGTTCGTAATAGTTCTAATTAGGTTACAAACTAAATAAAACAGGGCAAACCCTACAAATGAGTAAAGAAAACCCATAACAATAAATCTGTGGTGTCTAGGTGCTAACTAACATAATGTTAATAAGTATTTTACTAGAAACACCTACAAACTACACTTACTCATAAAAATCTGCCTAAAGAATATGTAAAGTTGAACAGTGCATTAAGTACTGTCATTCCTATAATTTTAGAGACAAGAAATTATAATATTCAATATTAACCAACGTTTATAAGACTTACAAAAAGGAATCACATAAGTGTGGCTTGGCCATTTTCATAAACTTAAGTAGTGTTTAGCTCTCTGTGTCACCTGCGGTTATTTCTTTGGCATCAAGTATTAGGACCATTGGTGAATGCGTAGTGAAATAATTCATAACAGTTATACAGTTAACTTTCATAGACACATGAAAAGCCTAGTTAACCGAACTCAAAACCACTATTTGATGATCATACATTATTTCGAGGTCGGAACGGATCACGCAACATCAGCTCGCAGACGATTAGCGATTTAGTGGATTTTATTGAAGGTAGGTATCGTTACACGCACTTTGGTCATGAGTGTGACATGGATTATTAAGTGTCAAAAAGAAAGCAATTCGTTTTAGGGATCAGAATTATATTTTGTTTCTCGTAAAAGCATAAAACAAGAAACACACAAAATATAAAAGGTGCCCTGACTTGTTTTAAAATTGGTCTCTTGTAAACTCTACGGCTAATAAATGGATTGATTCCATAGGTTATCGAGTCCATTATTTTGTGCAATTAGGTTCGAAACTATGGCATCGGCATCGATATAGAAAGTTCTTTTATGTTAATAAATAAATCATAAATCTTTATTTCACCAGTTTTTGTTTTCAAATAGTTTCTTAGGTAATAAAAAGTAGGCAATAGTAGACACAGATAGGTAACACACTATCTGTAACGAACACGATCAAGCTCTCAACCTAGGATTCCCTTTTTGAGAAGCTGGTCGTCTCGTAAAGTTATTACCTACCAGGGATCGGAATAGGTAGTTTTAAGTACCAAATGACGTCACAGTCACTACGAAATCTTAATATGGATATGCCTTTAAACTCGAGTACCGGGATCGATATCAATTTCTTCTAAAAATGTTCTTACCTACATTTAACTCAAAAATAAGTAGTGCAAAAGACCCGGTTTCTGGTTTTCTCCACCAAAGATTTATTATGAATAAGTATGAGATTATGAACAGTAATAGTATTTAAAACAAAATTAGATATTGATATAAAGGTTTTTTTTATATTGAATTTTTTAAAAGGGGTAGAGGAAGGGGGTCAGGAATTAGATGTTTTACACTGGGACTTAGTATTTCATTGCATTTTAGTCTTGGTAACTGTATAAAGTTGTTTCTTATACATTTCAGTTCTGAGAGAGGTGAAAAAAGAAAACATAAACTGACAGTATTATTGTTTATAAGTGTGACTTAGGTTTGAAGGGGCTTAAAGTCCTGACCATTAAATGCACCATGTATCTACCTAATACATCTGTTGTCTCGTCTAAGGATACCCACAATTTGGCATTTCCTATTTTGGAATAAATTTCCTTAATCCTATTTTTGTAAATTTTTTCTAGATAAACTTTTGGCAGTAAACTTCTGCCACTACATTTGCAACATAAATATTTTGGAAAAAACTTTTTGAAAGCAGAGTTATTGACTTGAGGCCACGGTTTGTTACAGTTGATTTGAAATTCAATCAAACAATAGTAAGAGGAAGAAACAAAATGCACGCAGCGTACACGCTGAAAAATAACTAACTATTTAGTTTTGTGTTAAAGTAAGAAAAAATAAAATATATTTGTATTAAACCCGGATCCCGAGCCGGATTAAAAGGCATATCCATATTAAAACTTGAAGTGAACTTGACGTCATTTGGTACTTAAAAACTCTACCTATTCCGAACCCTGGTTATTACAATTCTAGCGGCACGCCCTTCGTTTTGTTTCAAAGTTTACCGTGTTTATTGCACCCTTATTATTTGTAAAACTTTAACAAATTTTAATTCGTTGAATTTTTTACGTGTTCTTAACTTTTAATTTTCTTTCTCAAAGTAGACATTTCTTTGTAACAACATTTTAATCGCTTGAGTAGTTTTAGGTATCATTGTACTACGATGAAAATTAGTCAACGTGCATATTAGGACTGCTTTTACCCACAGTAAACACAAATTTTCGCAACAATTATGAGTATAGTAAGTAGATTAAGATTTACAAACAAAGTTACATCACGTTTAATGTAATGAATGAGTCACGAACTGTAATCCTCAAGGACGCAAATAATAATTTCAGTTAATTATCTGTTGTAATGTGCACATCCATAAATTGTGGTCTCATATAAGATCAGACTACTTCGAATCTAGACAGTATTAACCTCCATATTAATAAAATATGGATAGCCGCGCGTGAAAAAAGTTTAAAAATAATTATATTAAATACATGTTAAGTATAATAAATAATATTTCAAATAACGACCACGGAAACCCGCGAAGGCGAACTCCTCAAACCTCAAATCCGATGGCTCCCAGGGCAAAACTGGTGACTTGGTGACTTGGGAGTAGTCACTCTCGAAGTTGAAGCTAGAAGAGAGAGCATAAGCTCGCTTCTTACGCACACTTCCGGAACTGGTTAAAGTGTAGAAGACCGATGATGATGATGAGAGAATAGTGAAGTATATGGTGTTGTTGTAACCATAATAAATCCTTATATGTTTATGTATGCAGAGATGTTTGGCAATATTGATATTTTACATAAGTTAGACATACCTTCTTTAGTTCATTCTCCCGTTCTTCAAGCCGGCTGGCATGGTCCAGTGAGTTTTTATGTTTCAGCTCCAACATCCTTACAATGCTATCTAAAGCTTCAAGGCGACCAGTCAGATCTTTCCTTTCCCCTTCATAATGGTCTTCTGCTTCCAGAAGCTGTTAGAAATAAAAACAATTTGATAAACTATTGTTTTTGGAAACCTTCATAGAATTGGAGACTAAACAAACATTCTTCAAGAATACTATTGAGTATTCATTATAATTGCTATAAGAGCCTTATTATAATGGTGTAACGGGAATTTCTCATGACCGAGCCTAGAATGATAGACAGCAAACATAGCATAATAATGTCTGTGACAGTGCAACCACAACTTTTTCTGTCACCACACAATCAAGCTCACCCCATATTCTAAATTGAGGGGTATGCATGAAATAAAAAAACAAATGTGATCTTTCAATGAAGCACTATGCAAATCAACTTTCGAACCAGTTATTCCATTACAAACTTAGTTTCTCAACTATGAATAATGCAACATGATCATTTAATGGGTATAAACAGTATATGTTGATAATGGGCATCTCTGTTGAAAACAATAAACATAAATCAACACATTGACCTGTGTCACAGAGGTACTTCAGATAACAGTACTTTGATTCACATACTGATGCCCAAATATTATAGTTAAGTAATCATATAATGCTTAACTTGTTTACCTTGAGAGTTGGATAACAGAACGGCTGGCACATTCCAATTTTATTAGACTATAATCTTTTATTTTAAAATAAATTGTATATTGAGCAACAACATAAAACATGCACATTAATTGGTGTGTAGTTAGCCACTGCAACAGACTAACAGCCTTGTGATGTACAAAGGAAACCAAATCAAGGTTTCAGTAATACCTCTTTGTAGACTAGCGAGTAAGACACTAACAACTGTATTCCCCACGATGGACACTGTCAGATACATAAGAAATTGGCTTTGCGTTACTGCCTAGACCTGAACAGATAAGAGGAAAAATTTAGAATAATGCTACCTTAAAAGGGGGTGACTTGTTGACTGGTTATCCCCTTTAGAGGGATTTGTAGTTTTTTTTTATTGAATTTTAAAATTTCTACTCTACATTGCATCATTAAAAATGTACATTATAAGGGGTACTGAGAAAGCATATACACCTTTGTAAATAGGGAAATATTATATTAATAAAAAAATTATAGAGGATTTCGTTTTTAGATCAATAACACATTATAAATTCAGCCATCAAGCACTGGTCAATATAGGAGCAAGGCTGTACAATAAGATAAATAGAAATGTTGCTCTAGTTAATATGAATACATAATCGGAATGGAATTTAAAGGATTACCTCAGCAAACTTAAATTTTGACAACTGATTAATATTGAACTTTAGTTTTTTTTATGATTTGTTTATTATTCTTTATAGAGATTATCTTATTATATTTTTACTTGCAGGAGACAAGTAAAATGGATGGCGGTTTCCCTGGACTCCTTGGCCACACATGGTCATCCCTGACCAACCGAGGTAGCACAATCCTAAATCCAACCTGATATAAGTTCAGGGAGGATAAGTTATAATGGGCGAAAGTAGATACCTTCTGCTCAGAGTGTTTTCTAGCCGACTTTTCTCGCTCGTACTGCGTCACCAGCTGTTCATTATCCTCCCTTAGCAGTTCCAGTTCCACCTCATGTTCCTGGTTCGTCTGGTACGCGGAATCCAAGCACTCCAGCACATTCACCAACAACGGCATCAAAGTCTTGACCACGTCTTCATCGTAGCGAGCTATCATACGCTCGAACTCCTGGTAAATACTTCCCGCCAGAGATTGCACCTTCTCAGACATCACTACGTGTGAATCTTCGTGCGTGCCGTATATCGTCTCGGTAGTGACATAGCCACTACTGGAACTATCGTCGAAATTCATAATGGAAACGCACAATATCCGTACTATGAGGAAATTACGATTACCCCTCCCGAGGTCGTCTAGTGAATTTTACGCGAAAACATGACTTTAGAATTTGGATTCTATTACGTATGACGCGAATTTTCGAAACATCAAAAGTAAGTTGTGGCTGAATGTGTTTGAATTTCGTTTCAAAAGTAGCACGTTGTCTAGTAATTATGTGGAAAAGGATAGGAACGAAGGAATTTCCCTAAATTAAAAGTACTCTATGGAAGGTAGGTATACTTGGAGTAAATTATACCTACATACCTACCTAGTTCCTTTCCTTTACGAGTAGAGAAAAAGCCATAGACTACAAGATGTTAATGCATTTAAAAAGCTAAAAGAGCAAAAGCCTTGGTGCTTGCTTGCTTTGTGGCTCAAGCGGACAGACCACAGACTTGTAAGTATTGGTACCATAGAGGAAATAAACATTACGAACGTATAAGCTATTTTTTTTTTCTCTTATTGGCGTTGCCACTTTCGGTACCATTTTATTATTTTATTAACAAACATTTATTATATTTATAAAATTACATGATACGGATACTAAAAGGTTATAGGGGTATTTAACAGCGGAGTTTATTAATAGCTCCCCAGATTAAAAAATAATTGTTCATAAGGGCAGATGGGAAACGTAAACGTAGTGAGGTTCTTTATTACAGTATTATAGCATGTGAAAATGGTTTAGTTAGGTAAGAAAACCTTATTAAACGTGTCGGGTTACTTTTAGGTTGTTACACAACACAAAAGGTTACTTTTAGATGTTCATTTTTTAAATTCGTGGAATTAGTTTCTTACTTACGGGAAGTAGTAGCGCTACGTCCTAAACTATAAAAAATATTTACAATGGTGGCAAAACATAGGAGAAAAACTTGTAGTGAGTTTTTTTGTTAACTTGAAAATATCATATAATGTTTGTGTTAATCCATCGAAACCATACGGTTTCTTGCCACTTCTCATCAGCTGATTTTTTATGTCCATAATTGTAAAAATAAAGCGGCTTTATATATTATTTTGCGATGTGTCAATCCATCGATATAAAGAGTCCATGTTGCTGTTACTAGGTCAGTAACTAAATGCTCTTAAGCGGTTAATACATAATAAAATGTATAAGGAAGAACAAAACAAAAATGTTGGACAGCCTTATTTTAAAAATGTAATAATATAGATTATAAGTTCTTATGCGAAAATAAATTCGTCAACGTAAAAATTTGCCCGAGCTAATTCCCAGGATATACAAATAAATATATAATAGGAAATATAATCAAAATAAGGATAAGTTTAACGAAATAATGGCTAATGGGGAATGGGGAAGAAGAAAACATATGGCGCTTACCCCTACGTAATGTAAGTAAATAATCTCTAAGTATAAAGTCTATGTGTAGCAAGTCGTTTTTATTCGGCTGCCCTCAGTAGCCCGTCGCATCGGCTTTTTTCGCCAAAACCGGCGCTCGCCTGCGCATCGCGACGAGCGTATAGCAACAGTCGGCCCAGAGCGTGCATGCCATGTTCATGCGTGCGTTTGTATCCTCCGCGACCGACTCGCATCATTTTTGTACCTACCTATAAAGTAATTCTGTATTTCTAGTATAATATTTCCGTGTTCTGTTTACCTACCTAAATAAACTTTACATTCTGTTTTAACGACCTGTGTTGTGACTATGGAATCCCGAGTCCCCATAGGCCTCCGTTAAATATCTTATTATATGTTAACAGTTTTTCATGTAGGTGTAGGTAACCCATAATTTTATGATGTCTAAGCAACGTTACCATCATTATTATGGAGTGCAAACTCCTTCGTAAAGTTTTAATGCTTCTACCTTGAGACAGGAAGGAATATGTACTTCCTGTCTCTTAAATATACGTATTATTATGCTAGCTTAGTACAATATGCGTAGTATGCTACTAGGATGATAACGTATGTAATAATTAAATAGTGTCTACTTATATATCTCTGTCCTTCCTCGGTGATGCGCGATGCGCTGACGCGACGTCGACCTACGTTGCTATGTGGTGGTAGGTACTGTCTCACTGAACTTCACTTCTTGATTATGGCAGTTGTAATTCTGAGTGAAGTGCGTGCACAGATTAAAAAAAACACTGTGGTGATGTGGTGGTTGCGCTTTTCCAGCGTTTTGTGATACAGTAAATTCTACAAGTGTGTAACTTTCCCCAGCACATGGTTTTCCCAATATATTTTTGTTCGTATTACAATATAAACCAAACACGTTGGGTTCCATTCACTCTTGACGGAAAACAGAGAAAGTAACTTCTTATCACGTTTTATGTGAAAATGCCTGCATCTCTGAATGCTGTCGGGACTGTTCAGAATCCGAAAAAGCCTCAAAAATCTGCCATTGTGGCATACCTGCTATGGTTATTTGGCGGCATATTCGGTTTGCACCACTATTACCTCGGGCGCGACCGTCACGGGTTTGTGTGGTGGACTACTTTGGGTGGATTCGGTGTAGGGTGGCTTGGTGAAGTTCTGAAGGTTCATAAATACGTATTGGACGCGAATGAAGACCCCAAGTATATGAAGGAGCTTATCAGCAAAATGCAAAGGAATCCGAAGGTCAGTTTCATCAATTGAGGTCACAGTCAGTGAACTACTTACCTCAACTTTCTTTTTTATTTTAGTTTTCATAATTTCTAGTAATTGATGTGTTTGAAATTCTTCTCTAGATGCCAATGATACTCAGCTGAGCCTAGGTGGCCGCAATGAGTTAGTAAGTAAACTTGTGTATGTTTCCAGTACAATGTTTCATCTCATTCATTGGCTTTGAAGTTTGCTTTTTGAATACTGAGATCTGCCTCTGCATAGTAAAAAAAGAAGTTTCCATATTTTTTTCTGTTTCATAAGAGAACACACTTGGCATATCCATTGCCAAGTGTTTTGGATTTTAAATCTAAAGGAGGTCTTATAACATACTTGTCCTGGCACATATCAATAAGAAACTGATGCCGGATGGGGTCAACGCATGTTTGGTTACCAGCAGGGCCTCAATTACCTTAATTTAGTTAGTGTTCTAATAAGCAATGGGCATGCAACCTGTCATGTGGAATGCTAACTACTTGCAAAATGTACATTTGGCAATGTAATCTCTGACTTCCCTCTACTTGGTATCCTCAAAAAGATCTACACACTGAGTATGTATCTGAGGATGTCTCATGGGCGATACAGTAGTGAGCGTGTTTGTTTGTTTTTGTATGTTTATTGCATGTATTGTAAGGTAATTAAAAAAAAAAAAAACTAAATTTTTAATTTAGCGTGTCACATGATATATTTACTTACATACTTAAACTAGTTTACATGATTCTAGTTTGTAAATTTTCAACTTATACCCTATCGCCCCTCTCCAATACATACACCTACAATAATATGACACTTCAATGAACTAATAGACAAACATACACACAAATTATGAACATCTCTCACAATACCTTTTTCTCACAGCCTCCATTCTCAATGAACCGTTTCACCGCAATCCTGATAGTCAGCTATTCATGGGCCCGGGTTGCGATGTACGCAATACCACCAGACGGGATCCTGGGGATCAACCTCCGTTTCCTGGTGGTACCATTTGCTGTAGCACTTGGTGAGTCATCATCATCATAAAGATTTGAGGGAAGCCGATGTTGACTGGCGTCCCAGAAGAGTTCCACAAATATAACCAACACTAACTGTCTGAACTACCTTCATCCACCGCATTCAACTTTCACAATATCATCAGGTAAGACTAGCCCTACTCTTTGTGTTATGGTTTGTGGTCTCCCCTGGGTGTTTTTGTGGTACTTTAATTGGTAAAGAAGATATCCAAATCACCAAATCGGCAATGGTGAGTGACCTCTTAAAGACTCTATCCTATGTGCAGGTAAACCACACTAGTTCTAAGTTAACTCCATTTTAAAGAATTGAGTTAATATTTTTGTGTAATGATTTGCAGATCTTTATGAGCTGGTTTGGCCATACTTTTATGTTATGAAATCGGTAATCTAGGTCTTGCTTTAAGCACAGTCTCAGGGTCCCAAATGCAATAGTTTGAGAATACTACATCCATTGGACTACCATTAAAAATTATGTGCAGGTGTGTGGAACGTCAGCAACATAGGCAATGAACGTGGCGCGCTGAAATGGGCGCTCATCGGCGCATATTCAGCATACCCCGTTCGCTACTACATCTACGACGAGTCTTTATGGATCATGGCCATATCAATCGCATCGGGCCTTGTGTTTGAC
Organism: Perizoma affinitatum; assembly: GCA_961405105.1. Lineage (NCBI taxonomy): Eukaryota > Metazoa > Arthropoda > Insecta > Lepidoptera > Geometridae > Perizoma > Perizoma affinitatum. The sequence continues at coordinate 3,115,765 of OY560185.1, read as the reverse complement.
TCGTTCGGCAAGATGTGGGATCGCCGGCCTCGGAAGCGCCCTAATACTATCAAGTAAGTTCTAGCTAAGATCATAAAAGTTGTTTGCCTGTTTTTTTTAACCATCATAATACAACTTTCGAGGTTCTCAATGGCATACTTAATGGTTAGCCAGGAAAGAACTGGCCTATTAGACAACAACCAGTTACAGTTTGCGTTAACGCCTGTCGTATTAAATTGTATGGAAATGACATTACTTTTGAGATGTCATGTGACTGTTGCCAAGTTTTTCCTTGATGCAGGTTGTGGTTCCCCAAATTTCAAGTATTGAAGATGGATGATTTGGTGTGCGCACAAGTATCTTAGTTTTTCAAAGCTGATCTTCATTTTACAGGCGTGTAGCAGTGATCGGATTGTGCACCTGCCTGTACCTCGCCCTCTGGGGCAGTTACCTGTATTTCGAGGGTACGGTCACCGACAGTTATGGCGACGAGATTCCGATCTATGAAGCTATCAACCACTTCTACACAAGCCGCTGGCAAGTATTCTCCAAGCAGCTAAATACATCTTTCAAACAGTGACAGTCAAAAATCTACCTTATACCTTACTTTATATTAGAATTGATAACAGAATGATGCAAGCTCATTCAGGCTTACCTTCAGCAAGATAAGCAAAATGTTAATAATATTGCAACTTACTTAGTAAAATATCTTCATGATTGATTCCAGGGTATATCCATTAAAATGTTAACAACATTGGAGGCAAAATTGGCAACATTTTTGGCTTTCATTGTTGGCTTTTAAACTGATTCACATTCTTGTTATTTTCTTCAGGTGGTTAGATCTAAAGCAATGCCTCTTTGAAACCTACAACTACGCGCAACACCACGGTTGGTACGAAGTTTGGAAACAAATTGTGGACCTCTCCGATCCACACGGCGAACAGAACGCTTACAAGGTAACCGGATTATACTTACCCCACGCTGATATTTGTTGGGACCAGGGTTACTTGACAAATACCTCACGCTTAGTTTTCATTTTACGCTAACGCAAATTTGTCAAGTAAAAGCTTGGCAGCAGTCACGTGACATCTCAAAAGCTAATGTAATTTCCATACAATTCAATCTTTCTGTAGGTGTTAACGCCAACAGAAAGTGGTATTTATCTAGGCACCCAGTAATCGCTCGCTGTATTTTTTATACTTATCTATTAAAGTAAATATATTTTCAAAGTAAATCTAAAACGTTACTCTCTTATCTTAAGATTAACGGAGCTTTACTATTGACGATCTCAGTTCGAGTCTCAGCCGGCTGAGACGCAAGAGTGGGTTCGATTCCCGCTGCGCGACAAATGTTTGCAGATATTTGTTCTGTGTCTGGGTGTAGTGGTACCACGGTACTCCTAGTTCCTAATACCTACGACACAAAGAGTCCTAGTGTGCGGTCAGGACTATGCATGTGACTGTTGGGTGTATTATTTATTTTATTATTTGATGTCATATAATTAAAAAAATACCTACGCCACTACTAAAACTAAAGCAAACTAAGAAATATAATCAGAAAATCATAAATAATAATTAAAAATTAGCAGTAAATACATTTTATTTAAACTTAAACTTAACACAAGTATAGTCCATTAAGTAAAACGGGAAATATTCACGTCGAAGGCACCAAGTGGTATAAATAAGTTATAATTAAATATTCCTGTTCATTTTTCACACAACACCTAGCCGCGAAGTAAGCAGAGCTTGTGTAATGCTAACTACTTGTGGGCATGGGCCAAAATGTAATGTTTTGACGTGATCTTTGAATCTGAGGATATCCATCATGGGGATTAAAGTCGTGTTTGTTTGTTTTATATTATGAATTCACAAAACCATAGGTATGTTGATCTTTTTATATGTCGCCAGGTGCTGGGTGTCAGTCCTGATTCGTCCCAGCAGGAGATAACGTCCACGTGGCGCCGGCTCTCCCGCGAACACCATCCAGACAAGGTGAAGGACATCGCTCTCCGCCGCCAGGCCCAGGACCGCTTCATGGAGATCCAGGAGGCTTATGATCTCCTATCCAAGAGCAAGAGCCGACGCAACCGCAAAAACAAGAAGGATAACACCCCCATAGACCTATGATTACCCCCCGTTATATGTTAGTGACCAGCACAAGCTTCACATAAAGGCTTTTAGTTCATCTATGAAACTACCTTACCAAAACAGCATAGATCAACTGACAGACATCGAAGCTTCATCTTTGACCTCATATCTTATACTGACCTTTGATGTCCATCCTCCATGGAATGTCAGTCACCACCACAACCTTCACCTAAAGGCTTTTTTTCCTTCACTCAATAAACGCCAATGGGCGTAAACTCGCGGACCCTTCGCGAAGTCGCATAGTCCTTGAATAACTTTTACCTGTGCTTAAAGCTCTTTTTTAAAAGCTCTTTACAGGCGACATTTACCAATCATTAATCATCGTATCAGAGTCATTATAAAAAAAAAATGCTCTTATTATTTATTATTATTTAGGTATGCTTACATTGAATTATAGACTAGTTTCTGATATAAAGGTTATTTATTTTGGGGTAAACCCATAGCTTATGTAGATCTGCGATTTTTTACTGAATCCAATACTCATTTAGGTTTGGTGTACTCGGTCTGTGAGTGTGCAATCTCATAAAACCTTGCTACGAATTCCTTTTTGAAAACAATATGATGGTAGAATAATGATAATTTCAACAAAAACATACAACTAAAGTGGTAAACAAGCATACAGCCCATCTGTTGGTAAGCAGTTACCGAAACCTATGAAAGCTTGCATACCTAATTAATGGGATTTTGCCTAATATTTAGTATAATATAATATTTATTATATTATACTAAAAAGTATATCTTTGGGATGCTTCCAAATGAATTATAGACTGCTACTGCTCAATTAAATCATATTTTTCTATAAATTTTTGGTATATTTATACAAGATATTTTATGAATATAAGTCTTAATTACAATAAAAAAATAAGCAGGCATCTAGGGTTGAATCCCTTTGTAATAGGATTTTTTTGCCGTAAGGTTAATTTTAAAACTGCGGATAAGCCGCTTCCAACGTGAATGGTAACAGATAAATATACAAATAAACATATAAACCTCTTACGAGAGACGCATATTCGGGCTCCTTTCTTAAATGTCGCTGGTAAAAAGACGAAAGTTTTATTATGTTACCTAGCAGCAAATAAATCTTATAATATTGCCTTGCAGCAAGGCTAAAAATGTGCTGTAATTGCGATGCAATATTTTTTATCGTCCGTCCTGTTTTTTTTAATGTATGATTTTTTCCAACTACTTATCTGTGGTTGATTTTCTGTCTAAGGCTTTATACTGTCAGTTCACCTAGTACTAGGTGAACTCACATTTCGAATGCAACAGTTCGGTTCCCGCCGAGGGACAAATGTTTGTATGTCTGGCTGTTTTCTATGTATAAATATCTAAGTAATTACAAAAAAAATGTCCAGCATTATTATTTTTGTTAATCGCCAACTTAGTCTATGAATATGTATGAACTCCTGTTGTTCAGGGTATATTTATGATATAAGATAATTGTTGTCTGACGGAGCTCCCAAATATTATGAAGGCATTTATAAATTATTTGTAGTTAATCTTAAATGTTACTTAATTAACATAATATATACCTTCATGTAGCGTTACTGCGGATGTGTAGTAATTTTATGCTCTGAATGTTTCTTAATTATTTAGTTTATTGATGTGGTATTGTACTTATAATAGCGAGAAGGTACAGGTAAAAACCAGGTATAATTTCTTAAATAGTTTCAAGCTAGTTGAATCAATTTGTCAAAAAAAGTTGTCCTAAAATATCTTTGTATACAATATTATAAAAAAAACTTAATGTGCCAAGTTTTTTTTATTATATTCTAATTCTTTGGTTCCATAATCTTGTTAGGTTCAAAATGTTGACTTAACCTCGTGCAGCCCAATCTAATTTTAGCCCAATTTTAAAAATACTGCTCTTTTTCCATTAAGTTCATTTGCTCCTTTTATTTCACAGTGGGTGTTTGTTAAATTATAATGTGCAATATATTGTTATAATTTAGTTGACATTGAGCTTTATTTCTTGACATGAATAAGGAATAAGGATACTGTTGAAATTACCTGTAAAATTTGACTTGGTATATTTCATTAACAACAACTATGATCACAAAGTACCGAATTGCAATCAGAAATTTCTCGACTTATTTTGGACAGTTTGGTTATCTAGTCATGGTAAACAATCAAAATTAATTATTTTCTAAATTGTGTATTAACCTGTTACATTAATACCAAATAAATAGGTACTGAAGAGTTTATTTAAATAACAACCATCGCCCCTTATAATAAACCAAAGATAATTCATTTTAAGCACATGAAAAATATTAAGGGCTATAGAAACATACAACTATCTAAAATCATAAAATAATTTTGGGCGGTAAAGCATATAATCTTTTTGTCTATTAAATGATATGAGCGATAATCAAGAAATCCACAAAATATACTTGGGGTGTAGGTTAATTTTGATAAACCAAGGTATTTTTGTTACAGAATGCTTAATCTTTTTGTCACGGTATAATCTAATTTGGCTCTTACCATGACCATTCTGATTGGTTACCTTCGCTATTTCGATAAAGTATGCTCGAATAGTACTTATAGTATAAGCAACATAATATAATACTTATAAGAAAATAGTGGTTTAGCTTACATTATGTAAAAGGCAAGTAATAGTTGTATCACTAAGCTTAGTGTAAAATGAGAATAATAGCCTTTGTACCCACTACCTTTTCTCAAATTCCTCATTTCTGCAGATGTGCAGTCATGTGAAATTCGTAAAAAAAAACCTAATTGTTAATTGTAGAATTATTATTAGTTTTTTTTTAATCATGTTAAGGTATACCTTTGGATCGTGACGAAATAAACATTACCTATATTTAATCAGGATCTTAATAGTTTTATTAACCTACATTTTATACATAGGTACCTAGGAGACAAAGGACATTTTGATTTTATATAAAGTTCTGCAAAATCACAAAGATGGCGTTATGTCGAAACTTGAGGTGAAGGAGTATCAGTCTCTTACTAATCTGTGGGTGAAGGTAGGGATGATTCGATACTAATGTTTCCATACTAAAGACTTTGTATCGAATCAATTATTTCGATACTCGGTATCGGTCCGATAGTACTTTTATTATATTCCTTATTGTACATAAATAAACACTTACAAAAATTCAATAACATGTACATTGGCGAGCTTAACCCTAAAAAGAGTTTTCTTCCAGCAAACATTGAGTTAGAGGTAATTTTAGAGGTAGGATCGTGTACACAGACGAAAATAATAAAACAACAATACTTTGGGTACTTATAACTACAAAATTCAGATACAGATAATTTATTGGTAAATGATAATTTTACACGTCAAATAGGTAGGTTTACACAATACTAAAATACGTAATTATATACATTATAAAACAATATGGTTTACTCATTGGTAACATTTAAAAAGTCGCTGACCGAATAGTAGGCTTTTTACGTAGGAACTTTTTAGTTTGTTCTTAAATATAACGTCGGATGTTGCATTTATTATCGCGATGTGCCTCCCCCAACCTTTCGAATTTATCTAGGTTCATGCGTACGAACAAACTTATCTGGTAGATGTAAATGGAAGGTACCTACGGTAAGAATGTTGAGTTCGATAAAGTAGGGTTTAGCGGAGCAATCAGACGGGATCTTTACTATCGCACGTATTGCTCTTTTTTGGAGAATCAAAGCTCTTTCACACTCAGCCGCTGATCCCCACAACTCCGTACCGTAGGCAAGTGAGGAATGGACTGTGGCGGAGTAGCAGCCAAACAGGTGCCACATCGTCCGCAAACATGTATATCTCCATCGATTGAGTTTGGCAGATTGTTTTATAGTCCCTACTAGAGGTCATATTTTGCAAATACTAATTACATATTATACTATACAAAAAAATACAACTACTATAAAAAACATATACCATACATAATTTAAAGAGACAGACGCTTACTGCTTATACAGTATAGCAGTAAAGCGTCGACTAATTAATTATAATTAGTCACTTTAGCGGCTAGATGAGTGAAAGGGAGAAATAGTTTTAAGTAGGAGAGATTTAAAGGTCCGACACGACATACCGCGTGGGACCAGAAATAGAAAACGCTCACGGAGATAAGAGGACTGTAAATAATCATGACGACGACGAATAGACTGCCATTTGAGTTGGGATCTAAACTCGGATACGTGCTCAAACTTGCGCATTCCGAATATAAAACGGATGCACAGGTTTTGTAGACGCTCCAATTTGTTAAGATGTTCTTCCGTGGCATCAGACATAGATCGGCATAGTCAAGAATAGATTTAGTCACCATAGATTTTCTTCCGATACTATCGGAAGAAAAGTACTTGTATCGAATCGAATCGCCTGGCAAGATGGCGCTGGTCTAAGCGCCACCCAGCCCGGTTTGATTTCCGAACGAAAATGACGCTTACATACGATTTTATATTTGGCGCGCATTGTGTCTATGGTATTGATTTCTGGCCCCGCTCCACTCCCCGTCTTCCACACGCCGCGCCGCCGCCGTATCACTCGTCTAGTCTATTCTTCACACCACTCACATAAATCAACTTAGCATTATGAATAATCTCATTCAACACGCGTTTCGAAAAGGTCGATCATCAACACTAACTTATTGACTTTTGTCAACTATTATATATTAAAAAAGGTTATATATGAAAATGTCCAATAATCTACTTCAATTTTAAAAAGCATTTGATCATGTTTTAGCATTTGATCATGTTTTTATATTGTCCAAGTGGAGAAATTAATTACTTACCTATGGATTTACCCATCTACTATTTTTATTCCAGCTATATTTCGGATAGACTAAGTAGGTTGTTTTGATTCCGCTTCTTACCATATCCGTGCACAGGTGTAAGTCAAGGCTCATCTCTAGGACCTTTGCTCTTTTCCACTATGATTGACGACGTTGTAGAGTATATCACTAATTCACAATATCTATTTATATACAGATGATATCAAAATATTCGATATTAAGTCTATTAGTTATGTGACGAAACTTCCTCAGGTTGATCTGTTTGCGGATGGAAGAAGATTGAGAGAATGTGTCTCTGTTATTGTGAGAGTGACTTTACTGTATAGTGATGTGTTGTAAAAGTATTTAAGTTATGTTTTATATTGTGTCCCTAGTAAGTAGCAAAAAAACAAACAAACACGCTCACGACTGTCTTCCCCATGGTGGACATGCTCAGATACATACTCAGTGAGTAGATCTTTGAGGATACCAAGTAGGGGGTAGTCAGAGGCATGTCCAAACATGACATTTGGTACATGCCCGCGTTTTGCAAGTAGTAGGCATTCCACGTGACAGGTTGCAAGCCCATCGCCGCTTATTGGAACACTAACTTTTGGCACAACCCACGACCTCCGGATCAGAAGTCGGGGTATCGCCCACTAGGCCAACACGGCTCTGTAAGTAGCGTAGTGATCATTTGTTATTTTGTTTTCATTAAAAAGCGTGTTTAACTTTTACCTGACTACCGAAAGGAGGGTGTCATGAACTTACCGAATGATTACTGCCGACGACATCTACATAGATAAACATCTAATTCTGTTTTATGTACTAAACGCACTAAGTATCTATGTAAATGAAGATGTCCATCATGAGAAATAAATTATTATTAGTAATTACGTTTCACAAGGTACAGTGAAGGTACGTAATTTAGATCGTGGTTCAGCGCAGCGCAAACGGACATGCGGTCAACACGGGCGTTCGCTTCTCACTGTCTTGTCGTGTCGATCGGCGCGGCCGGCGCGCCCGCGCAAGCAGTCGCGAGGGGCGCGTGGCGCGCGGGCGGTCCACGGTGCGTAGGTATTGCGCCTTTCGTCAGAGATGGAACACGCCACATATGCTTTCCCTGACCGTCAGCGATGCGAGAACTTCGCATCTGAGTTATAAATAACTAAGTCCATGTTAACAATAGTCTGTAATAGTTTGTTCTAGTCTAGATTATAGTAGGCAGATAAAAATATGTCGTCACGACCGGAGTTTTCCAAAACGGATATACGTCAATACGTCACTTAACTTGACGTCACGGCTCATTTGTTAAATATTTAAATTATCCGTGCCGCGAAAATTAAAAATAATCAAAGTTAGTGTTTCACCGTATTTTAAAACTAGTTTCCCATCTTTCAGTTTTTTTTAATCTGTGGCTCCGACCAGGAAATATTGCGGGAATTTTCACTACGCGTTTGTTTTCCCAGCCAGATCGCACCCAATATTATCCCTAACTAGTCTGTGCACAAACTCTCAGTTTGTTCAGATCGTTCTCTGCTCTGGAACATACCAGTTATCTATTTTCTATAAATTGCTTTGCAGATTCCATTTGCAAATATGATGCATCGTGTAAGTATTTCATCTAATTTTCTGTTTACTTCTGTTTCTGTGTTAATGATTAGTCCAATCCAGTCATTGCACTTTTGTATTAATTGGAATTTAACCATTTTCTAGCCTTGCATCGAAGTACCGATCGAGATTCCGTTGCCGGCAGGCATGGTGGAGAGAAATGACGACGTTCATGACTTGCAGGTAAAGAAAACAAGTGATTTTAGAAGAAAATAAGTAAAATTATCAATAAAACTTAAATTGCATTTTGATCACATGCATTACGCCCTTTTGTATTTCTACTACGTCACTGATTGTGGGAGGTACCTATTTGCATTGAATCTTCATATTTTATCCTGATCTTCCAGCTTGCCTACATACATTGTGTGTATACAAATATGAAATATTAAGTCCTTTTTGTCTACGATTCATTAAAATATACAAATTTTGTTCAGTATTGATTACTTGGTACATGAATTTTTTGCAATGTCATTCTGCTCTTTTCAGTTTGGCATCTCCCAGGAGTCCTAGAAAATCAGACTTAAAGAGTTTTAGTCTAATAGTTCAAATAATAGTCTAACTAACTTCCTAAAATATTAAATTTGTAACTTGTGATATCAAAAAATGTCCTCCATTTTGTATGTTATATTTTTTTCTTTTCTTTTAGTTTGGCTATGATGATGACCTGGACGAGGACGACAGGCAGGGAGATGCGGCCCATAAGCCTCTGCTTCCAGGTATTGAACTAGGTTATTTACACTACACAATCGCAGAGGTGGGGGTCTAGACAAATACCTCACGTTTAGTTTTCCTTTCATGCTACCGCAAATTTGTCAAGGTAAAACAGTAAAGCAGTCACATGATATTTTTACAGCAAATTCCATACAATTCAATCTTTCTGCAGGCGTTAACACCAACAGTAAATGGTATTTGTCTAGACATCCAGGTGCTGGTTATACTACATACATGAAGCAAAAAGTATTAACTGTCTGTAAAGAGTTACCTTGTTTTGTTCCACCGTTATTAAAGGCTGGTTAGGTCGTAAACAAAGCTTTTAGACACATGTTAACAAAGGAATCTATCAACATTATCAATGACCATCCATTTATTTTGTCTTTGAACTCTAGCCTTATTGTGTAACTTCAATAATTGATTATCAAGCTGGAAAATGGTTATCTGTGGTTGTCAAGTTATTGGTGGAATTTGACTTTAATTTTCAAATTACAATAAGATTTCACACTGAATCAGCATAAAGATAGCACAACTCTTACGGCAAACACATTTTTTTTTTTTAAATCTGAACTTGTCTGTTTCAGAAATGGAACTCATAAAAGAGGCATTAGTTCGCCAAGCTGATGCTCTGGAGAAGTTAGCCGTGGGCGTTCAGGACATCAGCAAGGCTCTCCAGCAGATAGCCATGGTAATGGCCCCAGCTGCTGTCAGGGTTGGTGGCCCGGCTGCTGCACGGGCTGCTGCCCGGGCTGCCGCTCCAGCTGCTGCCCGGGCCGCTGCCCCAGCTGCGGCCCCGCCGTTTATTCCGCCGCAGGTTGAGATTATTGAGGTAAGTAAAGTTTATAGCTTCTCTATTCCAAATCAATGCTGCATTTAGTAGTTAAAGGTTATAAATGATGTTATTTTCTTTTGTTTCAGATCCCGTATGAGTAATCGTCAAGGGAAATAAATCGTAAGTTTCTGTATTAATTATTATTTGCTTCGTTATTTAAAAGATCCGTGATTCTGTGATCTCTTTAATTTACTATGTGAAACGTCATCAGATCATATTTTTTTTACTTTTCAAGTGACTTGTTGTTTGACTCGGCTCAAAACTCAACTACAATCGGCACTTTTCAAGATCACCATACCTTGGATGAAATGACCAGTCACTTCCTCCGTAAATTTTAAATCTCAACTATTCCAAATCAGTGCTGTATTTAGTAAAAGGTTATAAATGATGTTATTTTCTTTTGTTTCAGGCACCGCTTGAGTAATCATCAAGGGGAATATATTTTAAGCTTCATTAGGTAGTAGCCATTATAATTTGCTAAGTTATTTTTAAGATTCAGTGATTCTGTGATCTCTTTAATTATAATGTAAACCGTCATCAAAATGGAAATTTTTACTTTATAAGTGGCTTGTTGTTTTTATTCTCATTACCCTCGACATCACCTTAAGATTTATTCGACTCGACTAAACCATACTTAACTAGTACTTCATCTGTGACACTCTGTGTTTTTGATCAAAATAAGTTTCTTGGTAAATCTTCCTGTATGGATGCCAGGATTGTCTCCTTAGTAAGTTTTATTTTGGTCACCTTAAGTAAGGACAGCGATTAAGAAAGAGTCCGAAAAAAAAAATAACCAGGGAAAACGATGAATGCACAGTTCAAATCAAACGAAGGGTTTTATTTTAATTTCATTTATCATGGTACAAGTACCTAAATTAGAACATCCTTCCGTCAACTACATATCTACAAGAAAACAATATTAGTCATGTAAAACTAATAATATTAAACAACATAAAAGCAATGTCCAAACTACTTCTGTTTTAACAGTTCAATAAAGGACAATTAATTGATTATGGATTAGAGTAGTAAGATTGTATGTAATCTTACAATCCTACTATCCTACAATCTTATTCTGATTCTGCAACATATATGTATTGTTGGAAAATCAGAATTACATGACAGAAGCTTGTAATTCTTGAAAAAGAGATTGTATACTGGCAGCAGAAAATAGTGATTTTTTGTTAATCACTTTTTTCTGCTGAATGCCGCAGATCAAAAATAAACCTCACTTCACTTCACTTCTTGATTATGGCTAAAAAAACCTCACAGAAGACTTTTTATTAATCTGACAGTTTGGATCCATTGGAGACATTATGTACCATATCGATGTCTGCCTTAGTACCCTAAACCACCAAAACGTTAGGATGTAGGCAGGTACGTTTTATCATTCCTTTGCAGCTGACATAAGCCTGCACTGTGTAATGTATATTACAAACGATACTGCACATGTTTACATATAATAGTAAATAACAGCATTCATTATATATGTAGTTTAAGAAAATACATCAAGTATAGTCGAACAATTTATGTAAACATGCACGGCTTTACAAGTTCATAAGAATAATAAAACTATTTCATTTAATGGCACAATAATATAATTTAGAGCTTTATCAGCGCAGATAATAGAATATAATATACTTAAAATAATAATTACAGTACATAATTCGTATGACAGCAGTAACGTACTTAAGTGTACCTACATATTTATCAATATTAACAAAAGCCATAAAAGTCATAAATTAAAATTATTTACATGTTACATGGCAAACGAGTTTGGTCTAACATTAAATATTTGCAAATTAATTGAAATTTGAGCTTATTTTGTGTAAGGATGTGTTCGTGTAAAACATCTTAAAATTAATGTCTTTTGTGTTTTGCCATAGATGTAAATTATAATAGTCGTAGCAGAACTTTAAGGTTCAAAAGGATGGCAAGTGAGTAAGCAAGTAATGGCCATTTCATTTCATCATGAATTAAAAATAATATTCAAATGGCAAGATCATGATTGCATTGTTATGGATATGTTGCGAAAAAGTATTACAAAATAATAAGTTCTTCCACAGACTGATAGGCCGAGCTTTTTTTAAAAAATTTCTTACATTACGACGCACGTCTCAACTCTCGCATACTACCTACGTATCTGCAAATGGTAAAAAGGCTTCATAATGTGAAATACAAAATGTCGAATGTAAAGTTACGAGATTTTTATAATACTCGAAGTATCCCAAAAATTAATATCTCGCGAAACTCAACTTTTCAAAGATTTACCTCATTAACAAAAGTTACATAATAAGCTAAGATTTGGGAATGTAAAAGGAATAAAGGAAACTTCAATATTTCTGAATTTTGTTGGCATTAGAAGTTAAATTTTTGCTTGGCCTTGTCGATTGCCTCTTGAGTCAGTTAAAAATTGTTTATTCAAAGTATTTCCATAATGTGACTTTGCATATTTCACAGGTTCTTTAATAAAATTAAACTAATTATCACAGTTTTAAAATAAAATAACACACGCTAACTTAACTTGTAACTAAATCATTCTGGAATCCTAAACATAGCCTTCCTTATTTAAAATTAATAAATAACTTATACTTTTTTAATGCATCTAACGACACACGATATATATTTTTACAAACAGTTCCTATACAGAATTTAAGTAGGTATAAACATTAACAAACTGGTTATTTTATAACTATGATAGAATTCTGACGGAGCTAACACTAGCCATCGTGATGGCACAGGGTGCGCACGGGCGCTTTAAGTATACAGTCATACGCAGAGATCAGTCTAAAGTAGGTATAACTCATACTGTGGTCTCGTTTCTACGAAGTGGTTGGAGTTCCCTCTGCAGGTCGTTGTAGTATTCGTGGTCGGACATGGACTCCTCCTCAACGGAGCGCTGGGGAAGATACTTCCCTGCCGGTACACTCTCGCTACCTTCACTCGTGCACAACGACTCGGGCGCTGGTGCCTCAGCCGTCGGAATCCCGAGCGTCTGAGTCGGAACATTCTCCTCTGACATCAGATACTCTGGGTTGTCTATGCAGCGCTTTGAGCCTACAAAATTGCTGAATCTCAGGTCTTTTACGTCCTGACCTTCCCCACCTTCCCCTATTAAGTCCATGTATGCAGACGCGCTCTGGTTGTGCTGCGGCGATGGCATAAGATAGTCATCCTCATCTAATGGTAGGTTGAGTTTCAAGTTGCCGACTTGTGCCTCCTTGGCCTTGGACATGCCGTCGAAGTTTCCTTCATCGGCACAGGTTTTCATAGGATCGCTGCAGTATCGGGAACTGGAGTTTTCTGATGTGCAGACTCCGTTGTTGTAATAGTGTCTAAGCTTCGCTCCGTCGGTCGAGTCCTGAATGTTGTATCGGAGGAGCTCGTGATCCCAGGCTTCAGGTTTAGAGCCATCAGTCGTGACGCCGTCCGGGTTTGTTCCATTATTCGCCCAGGACGAAGACGTGCATGGCTTGAGCGAGCTTGTCTGCGTCTCCATGCCTGTACTGAGGGCGGAGTTGGTGGTAGCTGTTCCGGGTAAAGTCTTGAACTTCGGTTGCAAATACTCATCCGCCTCGACCAACGGCTCAGGACCCTCTATAGCCGATGACAGATTTCTCATCATCTCCTTTTCATCCTGAGAACACGAAATGAATAATTACAAGTTATTAACGAAATAAATTGAAAGTAACTATGTTTTTTCAAAATTCAGCATATTTTAACTGTAAAAAAATTAATAAAAGAAATAAGTTGCAACGTAATGTAACTAGTAAAATGTTGAAATGAACTTACAATACACACCTGCGTAGAATAGGACGGCAGGCGCATGAATTTGTCGCCTGGAATGACAAGGTACCGGCCGGGATCCCGAGCCATCTCCGCGAACGTGTCCGCCAGGTGCTTGAACGTCGGCCGGCTGTCCGCGTCCAGCATCCAACACGAAACCATAATGCAGTAGATATCTAAAGTGCAAATACTCGGCTGGGGAAGCTTCAATCCATTCTCTATTAGCTCGGGAACGTTTCTAGCCGATATATTCTCGTACGGACGAGCCCCATAACTCAATATCTCCCAAATCGTCACCCCAAACGCCCATACATCGCTCTTGTGCGTAAATATCCTGTGCTGAATGCACTCTAGCGCTAGCCATTTTATCGGCATCTTGCCTCCGGCCGCTTTGTACTCATCCTCATTTATATCTAAAAGTTTCGCTAAACCGAAATCTGTAATCTTCACACAATTAGGCGTTTGTACTAAAACGTTGCGTGCGGCCAGATCTCTGTGTACCAATCTCTTTTCTTCTAAGTAAGACATACCACGCGCTATTTGGGTACACCAATTAAGGAAGGCCTTAGACCCTATTTTTTCTTTGTGCGTTCTGACGTAATCTAGCAGGCAGCCCAGCGGCATCAATTGCGTGATCAACATCATTTGATTGGTCATGCACACGGCTAAAAGTTGAAGCAAATTAGGGTGCTCGACGCTAGCCATTATGTAGGCTTCTTCTAGGAATTCTTTACTGGTGTTGGCGCCCGTTCCCTCTTTCAAAACTTTGATGGCTACTGGAATTTTTACATTTTCGCCTTCTGGCACCCAAACACCTTTGTACACTTTTCCGAATGCACCAAATCCGAGCATGCCCCCTCTACGTAGCTCGGCTTCTTTCACAATGCGCAATTTGGCAAGATTCGGTTTCACGTTGGTAGGTCGCAGCGGTTCATTGTCCTCGCAACCTGTTAGAACCATTGTCATTTTAACGGCTTCTTTTTTTGCCTTAGCTTTTTGTCTGCAATTGTAGCCAATAATGCCCAATATCACAAGCAATATGAAAGCTAGGACCAATATAATCACTAGAACAGTCGGTGTTCTTGCAGTTGTCAGTGTGTTGAGGCCGCTCGCCAACACTGAACAATACGGTTCATCTATCGGGTTCTGCAGCTGTTCATCAAAGTAAATTTTGTGAGGTATGTCATCAGGACAGGTGTCTGTACAGTTGAAAGCGGTATTGTTTTCAGAATTTGAGTCGATGAAGATTTTCAAGTTTTGACACTTTAGGCAATCGGTGGAAGCTGGTCCGGTGCACCCCCTACATTCGTAATGGCAAGGCGTGCATGTTCTGGCATCTGTATCAGTGTAGTGATCTGACGGGCATTCGTCTTCGCATTGGTCTCCTCGTTTAAAACCTTTGCAAACCTTGCACACTTGTATGTCAATACCGAATCCGGTGCATTTTAGGCAGCGAGGGTGGCATTTTCTGCAGACCATACTGACTTTGTCTCCGAGGTCTTCGATGTTGCCAACCCATTCGTTGTAGTAGCCATCCGGGCAGGTTTCGTTAACTCCGAGACAGTTACCGACAGTGCCTTGTTCGGTGAGGATAGCTATCTTGCAGTGGTTACAACCTCCGTCACCGACAATGTTGTCTGAGCCGGTGCAACCAGTTTGGCAGTTATCGTGGCAAGGCTGGCAGGTTCCGTTCTCTGACAAGTATCTGGAGTCTGGGCATTCTTCTACGCAGTATGGGCCATCGCGTACGTGTTTGCAACGCGTACAGTTCGCTCGACTCGGTCCCGAGCAGCCATCTAAGCACTCCGCATGGCATTGCTTGCAAGCTTTTGGTCCACTCTTGTATAACCTGGAAATTTAAAAGAGTTGAATTTTGAAAAATGTTTACTATGTCACTAAAATGCTTTGTATTGTCTTATTTTACCTCACATTGGCTTCTCCTACATCGAACCGATAACAGTGCTACCCACCCACACGTTACTGGGTTGTGTTATGTTAGTAAGATTGTCAGTTTTAATGAAGGCTGCTGCCAAAATTGAAGGATGTATCGCACTTATAAAACCTAGGTTTTGTCCAATTGTCATAGCATTTTACAGTACCTACTTTAATCTAAGATAATAATAGATATCGCATGGCTATTTTAATGTTTATATAAACTTTTGAGAATTATAATAATAATAATGATGGTCATTTTTCACACAGCATCATCTAGCCCCAAAGTAAGCAGAGCTTGTGTTATGGGAATTACATGCTGATAATTACAAAAAATAATTATTGCTTATATATTTTTTTTTTGTAAAAACATAAATACTATACATGAAAACATCTAGACCAGAGACAAATATTAAATAAATATTTTCGCTAAATAACTTTTTGGCTGCGAAAATTATAATAGGTAGCTGGGAAATACTTGCAGCTAACGTTACATCAGCAAAGTTATTTGGCGAGCATGAATTAAGTTCTAAAGAAGTATCCAGTACCCACCCAGGATGTAAGCTGCAATTTTGGATACAGGTTTCACCGAACTTGTAGTTTTGACAGAAAAGGCACTGGTCCGGCCCAGGACCCCAGCATCCATCGGACGAACATTGAGGATCACACATCAAATTTGATTTTTCTGTGGAGCATAATCTCGTTAAATAACATCTTATCGCATCATTAGCAAGGCGGGGATCTAAAACGCGCAGACTTTAGTTGCATAGGCAGTTAATTAGGTTAGTACCATTATGTGTTTTATTTTTGTTGAGTTAAGACAGTGAGGTTGGTAAGAGAACAATGACCAGTTCGCTAGGAATTTTATAAAGAGTGATCGCTGGGCAGTTACAGATCTAATTAAACTTATGACTCTACAATGAGGATCCTCAAAAATAAATATCGCTGAGCAACTTACCACAAAGTATCGGATCGCCGTTCTTCTGTATAACTTGCTTGTGCTCTTTCGATTTGACTAGTTTACTCCAAGCTATTTTGTCAGCATAGCAAAGGTTCTTATTCTCCATGATTGCTATCGCTCCAGAATTTACACGTTTCAGAGATTTAAATCCAAGTGACCTTAGCGACGACTTAACGATGTAGAGTGAAGCGAATAGGTTCTCGACCATCTGTCGTCCTCCTATCACTTCCAAGTTCCGAAAGTATGAAAGACTCGTGAAGTTGGGATGATGCGCTTGCACGTTCAGATAGCCGGTCACCTCGCGAACCGTGCTGAACACCTCCAGTGCGTCAGGTTCCATCTTAGCGTAGTGTTCCCCGAACGAGTAGTCGGCGTTAACGTGCTGGAAACCAGTGAAGGTCATCTCTAAAATTTCGATCGACCCATCTATAATGGTGCAGCCTTTGAAGCTACCAATGTTTCCAGAATGAATGGCCTTCTCCGCATGGCATGTCTTTGGGCAAGTAACATTGCAGGGTATACATTCTCCATTTACGGCGGTTTTGTTCGGCGGACAGCTTCTTACGCAAGCTCCATTATCCTTTAACAGATGTTCAGGGCAATTTCGCACGCACGTCGCACCGTATGCGTACTTGCCGTTCGGATTCGGTTCCCATGAGTAAGTGGTGGGGTTGTAGATTTGCATCGGTGGACATTCTTGAGAGCAAGTGCCTTCGTCGTAAAAGTTCCGGCATGCAAGGCACTGGCTCGGCAAAGGTCCCGTACAGCCACCGGCGCAAAAAGTGTTGCAACAGTCACGAGGGTTGGGTCCGTAGCAGCGGCCTTGAGAGCACTGCGGACTGCAGTTCGTTTTCGAAAATTTCTGGCAATTTTCTTCGCCTTCGCCCCAGCACCCGGCTTCGCATTTGGCATGACAACGCGGGCAGTCTCGCTCTGGCGCCGAAAAGTTATAAACGTAAACGTAGGATGCGTTCACTCCCGTTATGATTTCATCCCAGTTGATCGTCTTCACGTGGCAGAGGTTGTAGTTGTTGTAGATGCCGACGCTACCGCGGAGTACATCGCGGAGGGCTGGCAGTTCCAATGTGAAGGCCGTGGACATGGTGACCATGAGCGCGAACTCTTCTTCTCTCACGTTGAGCTTGAAGAGCGTCCGCCCGCGGATAATCTGTAGCTGAGGCATTATGATCTGTTTTACACTCACATGAGAGATGAGTACATAACCTGTCACCTCCCTTATGTACTTGAGGAAGGAAAGGTCTAGAGTTTCGTTCTGGAGCCATGTCAGCTCTAGGTTGCCGTCGACGTAGGTACAGTTAGTGAATCGATCGCGAAGATTCCGGTAGTGGGTGTCGCGATTCGAGGGCACCGACATGCGACCATTCGTCCCGATGCATACTGAAAACAAACAAAGACCAATGTTAAAACTGGTAGATAATGAACAATTAGGTAGTACAGACCTATATAAACATGTTTCTCTCGGGTTAAATAATTGGGCGCTCAAAATCTACTGTTAAATATGTTGGTTTACGTTCGACATGTTAGCCGCAGCGCGCGTCTAACGAAGAGGCGTGCCGTGTGGGCGGGCTCTGAAGCAAGTTTCTTCTACTACGCTACAAGTAACACCGCTATTTCTGATTTAACGACGGAAAAGTTTACGACGCCGGATTGCTTCGGCGCACGAGTCGATGTATCAAATTAAACCGCGTATGTAAAGCGAACAAGTGAGTTTGACGGAATCTAGAGTCGCGCGAGAGTTTTACCGTTGAACTGTGTTTTTATAACGCACAATAACATACGAGTGTGATCTACATATTTAGAAACAAAATAACCGCTGTTGTTTGATTTACTCAAAATAGAATCGATCAATTTATTTGTATACTGTGATTTATTAAGAAAAAGCTTGTTTCTCAACTATTCAAATAAAAACTATTCCAGTAATCGACGGCACTTTGCGTAACTTGACCGCGATATGTAATTTTAAACTTTGTCGAATAATTACTTACATATTTTTAGTTATTCGGCAAGAACTACTTGTTCCCGCGGACACTTTTATTCTTCGCGTGTTAGAAGACTCCAGATTGTCCGAAAACAAATAATAGACGTTTTTTTCCAAAACTCCATAGAGAGCGGGTGTATAATATTGGGCTTTGAAGGTGCAAGGTAAATTTTACCTGCTCGTTTAAATAATAGGCCTTTTTTTCTCTAGCTATGTATATTTTGGAAGTATAGTGTTACCGTCTATAAGCTTTAGATCACTTTGAAATACCTTTGGATAAGAGATAATATTAACTTACATTAAATTTGAAAGTAAAAAGTTAGTAAATAAGTTAACACACTTATCTACCTATAGGTACTTTGTTTAACGAGTAAAACTTTTTATACACGTTTATAGCAACCTTCGGAGAGTCTATAACAAATATACAGCCTTTTGAGCCGATAACCTTAATTTTGCAAGAGACGTGCTAATTTTAATCGCAAATTTTGTAAACTACTTTGTTTATCTAGACCATTAAACCGTTTTTTTTACATAGGTAACAGAGTTTCTGCCTACCTCCCACGGAAATCTTTCAGAATGTACACTTTGATGGATCAAATCTCAATTCACGGATACGTTTCTAAACAATTTGCATGCATGTATTGAGAAATCACTAACATTCAACCTTGCTGTTAGTCAGGCCTTTCCTATAGGAATCCTTTCGACAGTTTTGGGTAGTTACAACATTTGATTGGCAGTAGAAATGTTATTAAGTAACAATGGCGACACTGTGCCTAATCATAAAACGTACATACTTTCCAAAATACCAGCCATGCGCGTGCTCAGTCTTTCGAGAGTAGCTCTGTTACAAGCGCAGCCTCCAGTGATGGTGAGGCCGACACCTTTGTAAAACGGCCGAATTTAAATGTTGCCTCACAGTTTGAGCAGCGCTTTTGATTTATACACATAGTGCTTGGTCGCGTTTTGTGTGGGCAGCTGGCTGGTGTCCGGTCGACCCAGTTGTGCCGATGACATGCCCGATAGCATACATAGATGTGGCCGTTAAACACAGATCTGATGATATGGACATTCATTTCTAGTTATCATATACAAAGTAACACGCGATGCACAAACAGCTGTAGAATTTTTCTTAAGGTCTTATTACGACTTGGAAGCTCTCTTGAGCAATCGCTCAGTACAAGTATGCCCGCCTCGACTGGTTTGTCTCACGGCGACGTTTTTATCCAGTTACTTGCATTCTGAAGCACAGAAACCAGTTTTGCCCGACCACCATCTCGTTCTTGTTACGACCTTTCACTACAATCGCTTATTGTATTACGTAGCTTGCTGGCCCCTTGAGTGGTTTATTTTTAAATTAAGTATAAAAACGTCAATGGTTGTTATGCGTGTCGTTGTGAGTGATAGATTGAGAATCTCATATAATGATGTCGATTCGAGATCATTGGATGCGTTTGAAAATCAAACCATGCTTTTCCACCAAAGTGAACTTAGGCCTCGATCGCACAGCAAAATTATAAAACTGTTGTGGCACTTCTACAGAAAAAAACTGCCCTTTATTTTGTTCCTGTTTAGTTTCACATTTGTAGGTAGGTGGAAATCGTATACTTGTAAGTACTTAAGTATCTACTTCTACCAATTCAAGGTATGAAGCATGTTTTAGGGTTCAAAACCCACAAAAGACAACAACGAAAACCCTTAAAGTACACCTATCGTTCTGTGAAGAGGGGGATCAACTTGAGGTTTATTTAACTATTATTTATCTGGAACCCAGGTATTTAACTGAAGTTCAGTATCCGTAATGTTTTAACGCTTATCCTAGAAGCATCAAATAAAGTTCAGCAAGTAGTGGGTATTTGGTAGAAACTGCCAAGTTGCAAACGAAAATCGGCTTTAAAATTGACAATGGTACACGAGATACCGATGAAGCTTGCAACTACGGGACTCTAACAAAGCGTTGCTCGACACAGCTCGGCCAGTTTTATTATTTCTGAAAGTATGATCGCATATGTAAATTTGACAGTTACAGCGCGGTGGTAGAACAGTAAAGTGACGCAAACCGATTTCCAAATTGGTGCCGTGTCCCACACAAAGCTGGGCCGCTTATGGTACGTTACTATACGGTCTTCTTCAACATTTAAATAATTTTGAACATCTTGATATTCGGTTTGGAAGTGATTATGTTTTTTTTCCTCGAGGTACCTAAGAGTACATACGGTGCACTATCTTACACGCAACAAACTTTGTGAACCTACGCATTTAGAGCCGTGGTATTTAATGAGTTAGCCGCGACCTTGACTTTTCGATTGTAAATATATAGGTAATATGGTGTATGTAATAAATAATATTTGTTTAGGTCCGTCCGTTTTATCACCAGGGCTACATAAAAAAATACGCTGGATATTTTCACAAATCATCATCTAGCCCTAAACTAATCAAAGTTTGTGTTATGATAATTACAGGACTTATATACCTACTTCTTTTACTACTACTTTTTGTAATTTCATACATATTATACACATAGAAAACACCTAGACCTGATACAAATATTTGCAGATTATACAAACATTTGTCTCGCGCCTGGAATGGAACCCAAAATCTTAAGTCGTTAAAGGTGTTTATTAATATATGTAACGTAACCTGTACAAACAATAGAAAATTTGTTAGCAAAACTAAACTTAACTGGTAACAGCGCGTTGATGTCTTTTTAAGAGAAATTGTAATTGGCACTTTTCATCCTTATTTTCTTTATTTTATTTAGGTTATAAATACATAAATGAGAGTAAAATTAATTAATTTAAGTAGATATTTAGACATCGTCATAAGAAATCGCGGTCACAGCCAACCCCTAATATGGAATCGTCTTAGATTGAGAGGAGATTTACTGTTAAGTTCCGGTGGAAATGCAATATTATGGTGACACCGAGCTGATCTGATGAAAAAGGCAGGACCCAATTAGTCGATAGAAGCTGTACTAGATGTCGTGGTTGGTTTTTTTACCCAAATAATATTTTGATGATCCTTTTTCAGCTTTAGATAGACAATCGACTGAAAGACGCAGTCAAATAGTAATGACCGACTGTTGCAATTATTTTCTTGCAGTTTATGAAAGAATGCAGGGAATCAAATAAAACGGGTGTATGCATTTTTAGGGCTGAAGATGTTAGTTACCTGGTCCAAACATTTTACATTGCCCATTTCGAATCGGCTTAAAAAGCTCTAATAAAACACGTCTCTTGATTTTAACGACCCGATAGACAAAGTATTCCTAATGGAGAGCCGCTCATAAATTCCGACTGTTATTTTCGTAGAGGGATAATATACAACAGAACGTGTGTGCCAGCTAGAACCTTTATACATTCTAGAGTAGGTTCGATCAAACGGGATCAAAGTAAATCAAATCAAGTGATGCAAAGAACTTATACATACATTTGAGTTAAAAGGTTGCTTATCCGGTTTTTTAATCGCTTTGTATGACTTCAAGAAAGGTTTCTAGATATGTTTTAACATCACACGTTGGTTTCAGGACATGCCGGTTTCCTCCTTCAACATTTTGAGTATGTTATACTGCTTGTAATAGTAGATAAAAGTGAATGTTTTACTTTATTTCACTTTATTATGGTAATCCAACAGCATAACATTGAACTTAGACTATGAGTTATGAGACAATAAGGTCTAAATCCTGTTTCAAAAAATAGGCTAGATTAGGTGTTCATACTTGTATACGATGTACGGTTCATATGCGTGTGCTCTATGTGTAGGTATCTTATTATTTTTTGCTTTCATCTCAATATTCAATATTCGTTTTCGTGGCTGGGTTTGCATAGAATTATAACTTGATTAGATCTAATATGGCCGTTAATCTAAAGTGTTTTCGTACTTTAAAATTTTGATGTTATTAACATGGATCTGATTTTATATAAAATATTCACTAGTGTAAAAAACCATAATAATATTGGCTTCGGTTAGCATTTTATTTGAAAATGTAATATCATATTGGTACCTTATGATGTATATAACTATTTTACACACTATACATGGTCTCACAATCACCTCGATTAAATACGTGTTTTCCTTGGGAAGGCAATTATTTTTTACCTACGTAATAACTTGGCGACATGTTTTTTTCCTTGAGAATATACGGAATTGCGGAATGTAATCTAAACATCACTCCATCATAATGTAATAAAATGTATACAATTAACAATCATAAACAAATCGTCAAGTGTTCAAATCCGTTAAACCCGAACGAAAAGTCGTTCGAAAATGGACGAAAAGTCCATCACTTCCAAATTCCTGGTTGATTTTGCATCATACTGCAACCAGTTAAAGAAATACCGTTGCTTAAACTGTTTTTTTTAAGTTAAGTATCTAAACAATGAAATTCTATCAACCTAAAACTACGTATGGAGAACACTGTTGGTATTGTGTCCTCCATTTGCAAAGAGGAAGATCTCCGGGCTGATCCATCTGATCCACTTGCCCGAGGTCCTAGGACCGACAGTTGTTTGTCGGAGGTATTATATATGTTCAAGTTGAGTGAACACTTAGCTGGCGCGATCTAGAACTCAGACATGTGGCGAGAGATGTCGCTACAAACGTAATTGTTTACTGTGAAAACCGATTTAGTGCTATTATTAAACTAGGGCTGTTTTTAAATGTGGAAAAGCCGAGTACCGTACCGAATCTATTTTTACTGGCGCTTTGTTTAAAACAGACATTATATTGATTTAAGCTTGATATTATGTTATCTATAAATTTATTATAATTAAATAATGCCTGTCATTTTTCACACAGCATCATCTAGCCCCAAAGTAAGCAGAGCTTGTGTTATGGGAACTACATGACTGATAAACTACTTATATACATACATTTGTTTTTGTAAATATATAAATAACATACATAGCAAAACACCCAGACCCGATACAAATATTCGCAGATACAAACATTTGTCCCGAGGCGGGAATCGAACCCGCAACCTTTTGCGTCTCAGGCGAGCCTTCGCACACTACGCCACAGAGGTCGTATTATGAAGTTACTTATGTACTTATATATTATGTATGACATTATTATTTCTGAACTCGATTGTTCGCCGATCTTTGTGTAATACCCGT
Source organism: Perizoma affinitatum (assembly GCA_961405105.1). Classification (NCBI taxonomy): domain Eukaryota; kingdom Metazoa; phylum Arthropoda; class Insecta; order Lepidoptera; family Geometridae; genus Perizoma; species Perizoma affinitatum. The sequence continues at coordinate 3,091,981 of OY560185.1, read as the reverse complement.
CTAAAAACAGCGCCGCATCTGACTTACCTTGGTTTTGGTGCAGCATAATGCTGGACCTATTTGAAACAACACAAAAATAGGCACCTAGATTTTCTGTTTTTTGTTTCATTTTGTTTATGATATCTGTTTTGTGTGTTATATTATTTAAAACTTTTGTGTGGGAAACAAATAAAATCATTTTTTTTTCTTTCTTTCTGTCTTAAGGTAAAGATAGAAAAAAAAGTAGGTAATGATAAATACGTATTGTAGATAAAGTTGCAATTTTAAGAAGCGCTATCCTTAGTTTTCCATTCTATCGCTATAAACTCTAGCAAAGGCAGATCCTAGGTGGGAAGCGAAATAAATTATCGCTAGGGTATTTTTTTTTTGCCCATTTTATCTCCCAAAGTGAATATATTTTTTATATTCAGTAAATTAACGAATTCAAATTATACCAAAATGTTTGGTCTTTTGTGTGCGTTAATAAAGTAGCATTGTTGATATAATCAGTTACCTTTGTGAGCCAAACATTTTAGTTTTTGACCCCACAGAGAGCTCAAAAACCTGAGCTTCTGAGAATCGAGTTTATATCAATATATGAAACAATGGTGATTTTTGACTAAAGGAAAACATTTCTATAACAATCGTCCAAATCGAAACATGTTTGTAAAGTTACGAGCTACCAATTCGACGGGTACATTGTTATTTTTTATGGTATATTTTTGACCTCTGTGGTGAAGGAAGTTAGTATGATCTGTAAATATTTGTCTCTGGTCTAGGTGTTTTCTATGTATACATAGGGTGCACTTTATGCGTATAATTACAATATTTGAAAATATAACTCTTTGATTGTAGAACAGTTTGTTTAATCTAGCTGTCACTAGTTTTATATTGTGGCGTACTTTTTGAAAATTGCTTGTCTTACCACCATGTATAGGACTCGTGATAATTTTCGTAGTATGATTTACTACGATTTTAAGGTAATTTGTCAGATCATCAGAATCTCTCTCAGCTTCAAACTGCTTTTGGCGATGGACCATGCAAGACGACTATTTATAGCTGTTTTGCCGAATTCAAGCGCGGTCGTGTCGTGTTGTGTACAACAAAAACGTCTGATATGAGCCATGTGATCAAAAACAAACAATCATGTGTCCTACCATTAAATTTGTGCATAAGCCAGATACAACCAACTCTACACAAATATTTTGGGTGTGAAAAAGCTGTGAAAATGACCAGCATTATTTATTTTATAATGTACTAGCTGAACCTGCGACTTCGTTCGCGATTGCCATCGCTTATTCGCATTTGACCACAGTTTGTCTCATATTAAGCAACGCTGTAGACTGCGGTGAAGCACTCTTATCAACAAAGAAGCTTTTTACTTTCGGTTTTGACTCCCAGGTTGAATTTCTCAGAAGACAGTAACCCAGGATTCATATAAAGAATCATTAAAATCTGTTTAAAATTATCGAAGGTAACGCATATCAAAAACACATTAAAAAAAAATACATTCGAATTGAGAACCTTCTCTTTTTTTTGAAATCGGTTAAAAACTACAAAAACGATGGAATTTAAATTTTGTAATTTTTACGTGAAAAAAACGTTCAGCTACCTACTCAGCGTATACTACAAAGAGCACTACAAATATTACACCAGCTTAAGATGAGACATGTACTTGAAGGTTCCTGTAAATTCAAGGTTTCAAGTTATTTGGACCTAATACTGAGCGTTATGATGTCTGTATTTTTTGAACTACAAACCCGATGACCTTGAAATATTTACGGGACAATCTTTAAAGTACCTGAGGGAGGTACTTTAAAGATTGTCCCGTAAATATTTCAAGGTCTTTAACAATTTCTAACAATTTTTACAATAGGGCGATATGTAAACTGAATATTAATTTCCTATTTGTAACCTACCTTAAGTACCTATGCAATGTTTTTTGACGAACACACGGTCATGTAACAAGTCGAAAGAGTTTTTTATACAACTAAATTCGCAAACAAACATACGGCATACTTTTTGGTAAGTAGTTATCGTAACCTGTGCACGTTTGCATCACCAGAGTCATTCCCTGAACTGATTAGGGGGTGAAAGAGAGGGAAATATTTAACATTAGTTAACATAATAACGTTTTAGAATAATGTCTTCGGCATGACACTCTATCAGACGGCGATTTAAAAAAAATACACGTATCAGAAATAATGCATCTTTTGTCTTAAAATCTGCGAAGGTTAGACACCTCCGCAGATTTTTAGACAAAAGATGCAGTATCAGTCCATTGTACACACGCATCATAAAAGCACACCTTTCAAAAGCATCTCACATTGTCCACGTTTCTTTAGAATCACTCGACACTATAGATTTAATTGTTCACAAGTAAGTGCAGTTCACTGTACCCAAGAGCAGCTTTCCAAGCTATATAAGGCTGCGTCTGTTGGTACAAGATAAGCTTTGTGTATTTTATGTAGCAGCGATTAAGTCATACCTTATTACAAGCTGTTGCCAGCGGCTTTGCACGCGTGGACGCTTCCGTACAAGCTAGTATGTTCACCACCCATATGAGCATAGTTCATAAACTATGAACGCACTAAACATTGCTTTACGAAAACATAAATCTGATTGAAAGGCAAACTTAATTTTGAAGTTGAAAAATTTTTCGCCCATACATAATATATATGTCACGGTCTTTTCTCCAACTGTAAATGTATGTTGGTAATAAATAAAAATATTTTATTAATACTTTTTCCTTTACTTGTATTGCCGCTGCTAAATTTCATGATTCTAGGTCAACGGGAACCTATAGGTTTAGCTTTATTAGAGTATCAAAATATGTCGCATAATGCTGGACATTTTTCACACAGCATCATCTCATCAAAGTAAGCAGAGCTTGTGTAATGGGAACTTGACTGATATACTACTTATATACATTTTTTTGGAAATACCTACCTATTATGCATAGAAAACACTCGGACCCGAGACAAACATTCGCAGATACAAACAATTGTCCCGCGGCGGGAATCGAACTGCGTCTCAGGCGGGCCTTCGCCCACTGCGTGGCGCAGAGGTCGTCCTAAAATGCCTCTATTTATCGCGTTGAGTTATAAGATTGATTTTTTAGAGCTCCTAGGGACCGAAGTTGGGCTCCACATTTGATATTAATTTATACAATAAATTTGATATTAATACCTCCACGCGTTGCTGAGAAAAAGAGTCTTGACAAGCGAACAGACGGACAGCGAAGTGATCCAATATGGATTTTCCATATGAAGTACGAAACCCTAAACTCCCACATACTTAAAATGTTAAAATCCAAAAACCTTGAAACACGTAATTTTTATTTATGATAAGTAGCTACAATTCTTTAAAATCTAAAATTAAACCAATTGTCCTATACTAACTTTCCCCCTTCCCCATTTCCTCCCTTATAACGTGGAAATCCAAAAACCCTAAAACACGTTATTACTTATTTATGATGAGTAGCTACAGGTTTTTTAAAGGTACTTTAAACCAATTTTCAAGTTCCTACCTTTAAAGAAACCGTTTTCAATTAAGGGTTTCACTAAGAAAGGATTTATCCGGGTTATAAATAGTAGCAAAACAGGCGCAATCCTACGTTTTATATTCCAGGTGCTTGGTAGATTGAAGTGACTGAACAATTGTGAACTGGAGCAGCGCGAATCAGTTGATTTAGACCTAATGCAAGTTGGACGAAACTAAAGGCTGCCAACTTATGTTTTTGACTGGAAAGTGAAATAGCCAAATGAGTGTACGATTTTAGAAAAATCTAAAATCGATTTTTTTTCTAGTTTACACCAAATAATATTTCAGCTTAAATGAGTACTACAAACTTTTATAATGATGTACAATAGGCGGGTTTATACAGTAGGACGATATCACTTAAACGATGCTTTTGAAATCCAGGTGGTAAAATCACTGTATACTTACTCTTTCCTTTTACAAATTCCGAGTGGCGATTGTTTTGGTGGCTATGATGCGGGTGTAAATGCGTCCGTCCCTTGGCGGTGGCTTGGGCCGCAAGCGCGGCGAGCCACAAGCACAGGCACCACAAAACTCGCGCAGCGACCATGCTGCGTCATCACTACACTACACACGCGACCGACCGACACAGGCTTCCATCGTGGACTGGCAAGCCAGGTACGAAAGCCTTATTGCGTAGACGCACCGCACCGCCCCCATAGAGCGAAGAAGATTTAGACATGGCAGCCGCAAAAGCCTTTGCGTTTCTTTGATAACCTTTCAGCTTTGAATGCGATATAAATCTGACTGAAGATCACTTTGACTCAAATAAACAGCGAAAAATTTTAATTTTTCTGCTAGCTAATCGTACACATAAAGTGTAGTAATTATGAAGTTTCTCAGTTATTGCATGAGCGTAAACCAGTACATAACTGAGAAGCCAAAATTAGCGATGAAATTATCCAGCAATTGGAGTGAGCCGTAGAAATTCCACTCAATTTGTCTCTACGAATTATTATTCTACGAAAATACGAAGTCCTTTGTCAGGTCAACTAAAGAAACAACTCAAGGTCGTTCATAAGGGTATGAACGACCGGGTTAGGCGGGCAAGATGTAACCGGCTGAGACGCAAATGTTTTTATTCTGTTCCGTGTCTGAATATTGTGGTCTCATTTTTCGTAACCTAATACGTAACAGGGGATCCTAGTGTGAGATCACGACTATTTATGGAAAATAATTAAAACTTTCCTTAGAGAAGGCGAATGTCCTGGTCTCCACCGAACCAAACTACATCAGTAATGAGGCCTGGATCGATTTATGTATCTAATGTAAGCTCACATTTAGTCAATTTTGTTCTTTATCAAAACTTCAAGTAGCTTCGATTGTAGAATAAGCTCGGAATTGTTTTTTTTAACGTGTTTTTAGAAATGTGACAATATATTGGTCAAAACTGACATACAAGAACAAACCAAAAATATTCTTAATCCGTAGATGCAATAATAATAATAATAATACTGGTTTTGATTGAGACGGGGCGGCATTGAAACATCGGCGTCAGAGTTGGTGCTAGCGTTACAAAGAACCAACAATGTTCGTACATGTTCTTACTTATTAACGGCTGAACCAAACTCTTGACCTCATAGCAATGCCTAAGAGTTAAGAGTGAAGAGTAGAGATTGAAAGTATAAATCTAAAAAAAAAAACAGAAATCATAGCTCCTCTGCACCGTGAAAATGTATGGGCCAGCATATTGCTTCTGACAGCCAACGCTCTGCTCGTCCTAATGTCTGAAGGGTATTCCAGAGCCAAATTGATATAATTTATTTGTTTATTACCTGGATTTTTTGTTGTGTCTAAAACTGAGACACAAAATACGTAATATCACTACGTAACTGTGATTATAGTTGAACTGGCTACTTGGCGTAATCTAAAAGTCCTGTGCACACTCATTTACACGCATCAGAGTTTAAACTAATAATTTTATTATTTACTCTACTTAGATAAACTTGTGTACATAGATAAAATAAGCGCGCGTTGAACTCTCTACGAAAGTCGAAAGTCCCTGACTACGCTACAACAACAATACACAAGTCGCGGCCCAACTGCGTACCTTCACAACCACTACTCGCTTTTTTCACTGGTTCAGTAAAATAAATGGACAAAGCCAGCAGTGGAACTGTTGAGAAGCGTAACGCAATACCTGGGCAAATGTTTGGTTACGACTTCACCTCGCATTCCTGAACTATGGTGGTTTCATTTCAACATTCTGAGATTGCTCTTAGCTTAGAAAATTTAAACGGACCAAGCAGGTAAGTACCTACGTCTGAGAAAGTGCCTGTACTTGGCTAATTGAATGTTCCCTAATACTACTACTTATGTTAGAAATGTTTGAACGCTGCGTTTTTGTTTCATAAGTAAATAAAATTATCTACAAAAAAATGACAAGTAAAGGTTGCGCAAAGTGATATTTGATTCATAGCTGTCCTACAAATTTAATCACAGACAGGTAGGTAGGTATATATTTAATGTCGTGCCTAACCAATGTTTTTTTTATTTCTATTCAACAAGTCGTCTCGTTTAGAAAATCACCTACCTAAATATCAATATTACTGACTTAAGTAAACTACTAAGACTTAATAGTTAAGCTCGCCTGAGTACTTAGTTGTAGTAGAGTTGCTTTGATAGAGTAAGTCCAGGCAGTAATACCGGAATACAGCGTTGGTTTGAAAGTTTTGGGTATTTTTTTTAAGTAATCGGAAAATCATAACATATTATCTTTGGTATAAGTTATCTTACTTCGAGAATATTCATACGTTAAAAAAAATGTGAGCTAAGCCGCGCTTGGATGCGTGCTTCGATATTATTGTCAAAATATTATCATGGTTTACATAACATTACTAAACAAGATGGCCGTTAATTTTGTTTTTTTTTTAAGTAATCGGAAAATCATAACACCATGCTTTGGTTTAAAGTTTTAATTTATTAATGTCTTGGTTGTTATTTTGTTCACTACCAAAATGTCTTTCAAAGTCACCACACCCAACAGTGTCGAAAAATAATTTCTCCTACATACATAAAAAAAAACCTTCATTTAATTTTTTATGAAAACATTTCTGCTACCAAAATGCATATAAACACTCAATTATTATTTATACTAATATTATACAAAGATAAAGTTTGTATGTACCCCTACATAGTCTCCGAAACTAGGTACTCATTCGATTTAAAAAATATTTCACTTATATTTAAAATAGACTGGATTTTCTGGGTAAACTTATGCTATATTATCCCGTTCAAAAAAAGTTTTTTTTGTGAAGAACAATTTTGCATCAAAAGTCGTTGAAAAAACCTGTATTTTATCTAGGTACGACGCGGGCGAAGCCTTGTGCATCAATACTTTAGAACTAGATAAAGTAACTTAGTATTTGTAAAACATTAGAATGGCCATGGTCTGTAGCCCGGCGTAAAGCGTTGTGTTGAGCTGACTTCAGACCCGAAGCCTCCGGGAGCAAGCCTCTTCAAAGTCTCCACCACTTGACTCCATTGTCCCTACACAATAGAACTTTGATTTTGTCTATTGTGCCCGCAGGTACCGACTTACCGACCTGACGCCAAACCAATATCAGCCATACGATTCTGTACCTTGTTTCCACTGTAAGTGGTAAGATATCATTGGATGGTACATAATCCTTACTTTAAGGTATTTGTTCCTGATACAAAAGAGTACAAGTGCTTTTGTTGGCACTTCATTATAATGGGACAATTGTTTTACTCGGATTACGTTTAAAACTTGAAACCCCGACTTTCTCAGTAAAATAAGTCAATAAATCTTTGAAAAAATATTTAAATTTTTGAAATAATCACTCAAGATTATAAGATGTGATGACATTTAGACAACACATTTTTTTATCAACTAAGAATTAAGATATATTCTAAGTACTATCTAAACAGGCTTATCTTATTCCCTCTTTGTTCATCTCTAGTCTAGGTGTTTCCTGCGACCGTGATTACCACGTTGTCAACATATTTCGCTTTAAGACGGTGTGGATTTTAATAATAATAATAATACTGGACATTTTTCACACAGCATCATCTAGCCCCAAACTCAGCAGAGCTTGTATTATGGGATCAACATGACTGAAATACTACTTATATACTTTTTTTGTAAATACATACATATTATATATAGAAAACAACCAGACCCGAGACAAATATTTGCAGATAATAGAAACTTTCTGCGTCTCAGGCTGCCATTCGCCCACTACGCCACAGAGGTCGTCGAGGCGGATTTATCCAGCCTTAAGCGTCATTGCTTCTAAAACTAAACATTAATTAGCAGATCTACGTCGACGGTCAACAGAATCATCAATACAAATGACATCAACGTGCAAGCCAAAAAATAGTCACCATAACACTAAAAAATCAGCACTCCTATTTTTGACCGACACTTTATTTATTTTTTATAATAGACTCTCTTTAAAACATATGATCTAATATTGTTTTAGTAATTGTAACCTTATTAAACTTTTGTATAATTTGGATGGACGTTCGAGCCATGACTTGAAAACTCAGCCCGCCATATTAGTTGAGAGAGATCCTTTTCTACAAATGTTACCATGTTAATTTTCATTTGTATTTGTATATACCTAATTATACAAAGTTATGTAAATCAATGTTAAATAACCTGAAAAAAAAAATACGTTACCAATGCGATTTCAAGGAACATCTCATTAAAGTTAAAATTAAAAGCTACAAAGAAAGAAGGTAATGTTATAAGCATTTTAAAACCCAACTTTGTTAAAAGCGTACAGTAAATAGATAATTTTAAATACTGATACATAAAACATGCATATCCATAGCATCGACAAATCAAATTAATATATAAATCAAAATCGACTTCGTGTGATTCAGAATCAGAAAATAAAGCTTTCATTAGCCAAAATGAAATCACAGACGTTCCCACAAAATCAATACCTATGTAAAAGGATGTGATTTATATACTACTTATTATAATTTAATTACTTATCAACATTCCTCGACAACATTAAAGTCTCACATCAATTTTAGAAACCAGTATAACGTTAACAACAGCTTTTTAGCAGAATTAATGTTGTAGATTTACTGCTTTGAATTCATAATCATGAAAGGAAGATAAAAATAAGTTATCTTAATACGAGAATATTCATACGTTAAAAAAAATGCTATTTTACCAACTATGTGAGCGAAGCCGGATGCGTACTTCGAAATTATTGTCAAAATATTATCATGGTTTACATAACATTACTAAACAAGATGGCGGTTAATAGTACCCAATAAACGGACCATAGCACCAAAACTCTTAAAACATTCTTACTTTTAAATAAACGCCGCCTTTGTAATAAAAATTAAATTTTTGATCATTAATAGTAGACGTAGAACTGTTAATAACTGAGGTATTATAAATGCCGTCATAAAAAGTGCATTCTTGGTGTCTCTTCGTACCCCACTGAGAGGGATGGCGATTCAATCTTTGATATACAGTCTCTCTTCTAAACAATACAACCAGCCAAGCTATTTTCTTCCTAGCCGCTTCAAACTTAAGTCCAGTTTTGTTTAGTAAAGTTTTGGAACACAGCCTTTGCCACTATACCAAGATACAAGGATATGAAACAACCAGCCAAGCCAATTGCTACGTTATTTTCAAATATTTAAGTTCTAAGCACCGATACTGGTAGAGAACTTTGATTAGTATTTGAATGTTTTAGATTTGGTATAGCATCTGCCACCCCCAACTGTTCGATGTTATCAAATCAATAACTCTAGGAATACGATACCAATCGATCATAAAACTCATAACCGAATACCAATACCATTGTAGGTAAAATTATTAAAATATGATAAATGTTTAACGCTTGTTTTCAATCTCATCGAATTCAACACAACACATGTACTATGACTTTTAACTGAGTCAATTATTCAAATAATTAATAACCATACCTACTTCATGAAGTAAGGCTTTTACATTATAGCTATTGATAATGTTTTGAGAAAGCAGTACTACATTATATTAACTTTAAAAACCTATATGCAGGAATAGTTTAAAAAAAATTCTTTGAAGAATCGTCATAAATGGAAGGGGAAGTTATAACAAAATAACTCTGTATTACAAAATAATTGCAAATACTTTATGGTACTGATGTAATTTATTGTAGTGATGTTAGTTTGAACTTTTGTCAGTTTAAAAATGATAATTAAATTTAATTTTAAAGCTCTCAATCTTACATACTACATAAATAAATCCTAAACATATGAAAGATTTCCAGAAACGCATTAATGAAACGCAATGAATGATAATAGCAAAATAATACTTGTAAACAAAAATATAAATAAATATATACCACTCCAACCTAAATACCAATATTTAAAAAAATATATATCATGAGAAGTTAAATAAGCAATATTTCCGCGCCTTGAAGCCAGCAAACCAACCGCTCATCATTAAACCTCCATTTTGTAAAACGGCTCTTAAAGAAGTTTTTATAGTGTCACTGTTAAACTCATACTCAAGGTATTTAGTAAAAATAATAAATGAAACATTTTCACGGATATTTTTTTCTACTAGTTCATACATACAACTTATTCATACAAGTCAACACGATTCAATCATTTTAGTGTCGCAGGTTAATTGCAGGAAATTGTCAATTATGTTAATTATAGGACGTGATTTTAAATACAAAGGTTTTTTGTTCATTTGATACAAATATTTAATAGCTTATAATTTATGTTTTCCTGTTAACTAACCTAACTACTTAGCAATACCTAGGTACCTAGGTATTGATGATCAATAAAGATCCGTATCAGCACCTACCATAATACCTATCACATTAGTCGTTGCAATTAAGCTATTAACAAGCACAGATTCTAGCAGAATCAGAAAAACAGCGCTCCGATATTTTTTAAGTAGAGCATATATAGCTAAATATTCCAATAATTGGAGCCAAAAAATTATTTTCATTCTTCTGGCACACGCCTTATATAAATTAGTAATCTCGCATCGTAACAAACCGCCTAACAAGCAATAAAACACGCGGATTATTGAAAAAGAAAAAAATTAAAAATGTTGGACAAAATAGCCCGGTTACCTGCGAGACTTACCTTACCTTTTTTTTCCACTCGGCCACGGCCGGCCGGCGGGCGTAGAACAGATAAAGCCCTGTAGACATGGGTAAGACAAACGTACTGTCGTTGTCTTGTTTCGATTTTAATCGCCCGTTTTATTCGTCTTGTTCTATAACGTTTTTACGAAGATTGACGTCGCTCGTCAGTCGGTCACATTCGTCCTGTGGTTTAATCAACTCACACTTTCTTGTTTTAAGCCTTATAGGGCACATAAGTGGACAGGCCCTACAATTTTACAATGCGTTTTTGCTTAGCACCGACTTAAAAGTGTTTTTTCATCGTGCCTCATAGGCCGATGCGAATGCCACTATGGTTGTTAAGAAAATGCTTTTATCAATAAAGCCACCATATTAAATAAAAAATAATTTTAGGTTTTGCCCACAGTAATAATTTTATTCATTGCTTTTTCTTTAATACGCAATATATATTTTTTAATCTATCTCGTCGGAAAAGCTTCGTTTTCAAACTGTTTCGTGGGGTAAGATTTGATTCCAGGGGATCGAGGTCGTTTTCACTATAACCCAAAAAGACCATTCTCCGAAAATTAGAAACGAGACCAGACGGTCTCAAAAAAATCTCAGCCTCGCTCCCACAATGAGATTCGCGTTTAGATGCCATTCCGAATCTCGAAAAGTAAAAAAAAAACACTATTGTAGCGAGCGTGCGAACACTGGCTCCTTTGTTCGACTCCGTATGTCAAAAGTGCATCTGTCAAAATCGTTTTAACTCCAGCCGAGGGCATAGCACAGATAATTTTCGTTCATTTTACGTTAGCAGTAGGTACGATAAAAAATATCAATTTAGCCTTTGGCATTACTTGAAATGTTTTTAATTTGAATGGTTAATATTTTTCGACTTCAATGGCGGGTTCAATTCTTGCTGCGGGACAAATATTTGTATCTGTTCCGGGTCTGGGTGTTTTGGTACCAAGTTATTGTAGTTCCTGACACCTGTAGTTCCTGATACCCGCGACACAGAGAATCTTAGTGTGTGGTCAGGACTGACTATATATGTGTCTGGTAGGTGTTTATTATTACATTTTATTATTTGGTAGTTTTTGGGATATTATAAAATCCCCTCCCCTTTGTGTGGTGATTTCCCTCATGTGTTACTTTAACCAAATAAGGAATAGTATTGTTAAAGCAAAATTACGTAAATTATTCTTGAATCTGCCTCTTTGCAGGTACCTTACCTGCCTTATCTCACGTGATCTCTTCTCGTGTTTCAGTTTTTATTTAACGCTTGTCCCTTTTGAGTCCAAAGATAGAGTAAGTTAGCAAATTTTGATGCTCAGATCTCAGTTATTCTGAACTTTAAACATTTTTAGAAAAGGTCCTGAATATGAAAATCTTTTATTTCCGGACTAAAATAAACACGTGGGCTAATTATTTACACCAATTCGCGACTAAAGCATCCGAAAAATCGGCAATAAAATTAGCTTGGTTAGAATAACCAGGTGATTATTATTTCCTATCCTTATTCCTATAAACTATCAAGTTTTTTTTTTTGACTAAGTTGTGTTCCATTCCAAAAATTTCTAAACGATTTTTTTTTGGAAAAATACATTAGTTTTTTTATAGATTTTAGTTTTTTATAGACAAGGAACTGTTACAACATTTATAAATTCAAGTATTCAACAAACTTCCAAACTTTCGCATTTATTGTGTGAGTGGAATGATATGAGCCGAAGTGATGTTGTAAAAATGATAAAATCTTAATCAAAGGTTAATAGCGTATATGTGCCCTAAAATTTAAAAACACTACATCTTTTTCCTCAAACCGATATAAAAAAAGAATGCTTTAAACAAGATCAACCAATGACTAAACTTAAATGTACGCACATAAATTTCGAGCCTTATCAAAAAACAAGATGTAAATTAGTAAAACTGCAGTGACCTGGTGTGTGTAGCGTCCTTAGAAAACGGGCTTACAAGAAAAATAATTATCATATTATGAATGACTTAAAGATGCGCGACTGGAAAACGACATAAGGTTAAACATTAAAAATACAAAATAAATACTAAGTGATGGAAAACGACATAAGGTTAAACATTAAAAATACAAAATAAATACTTAGTGATGGAAAACGACATAAGGTTAAACATTAAAAATACAAAATAAATACTAAGTGATGGAAAACGACATAAGGTTAAACATTAAAAATACAAAATAAATACTTAGTGATGGAAAACGACATAAGGTTAAACATTAAAAATACAAAATAAATACTTAGTGATGGAAAACGACATAAGGTTAAACATTAAAAATACAAAATAAATACTAAGTGATGGAAAACGACATAAGGTTAAACATTAAAAATACAAAATAAATACTTAGTGATGGAAAACGACATAAGGTTAAACATTAAAAATACAAAATAAATACTAAGTGATGGAAAACGACATAAGGTTAATCATTAAAAATACAAAATAATACTTAGTGATGGAAAACGACATAAGGTTAAACATTAAAAATACAAAATAAATACTAAGTGATGGAAAACGACATAAGGTTAAACATTAAAAATACAAAATAAATACTTAGTGATGGAAAACGACATAAGGTTAAACATTAAAAATACAAAATAAATACTAAGTGATGGAAAACGACATAAGGTTAATCATTAAAAATACAAAATAATACTTAGTGATGGAAAACGACATAAGGTTAAACATTAAAAATACAAAATAAATACTTAGTGATGGAAAACGACATAAGGTTAAACATTAAAAATACAAAATAAATACTTAGTGATGGAAAACGACATAAGGTTAAACATTAAAAATACAAAATAAATACTTAGTGATGGAAAACGACATAAGGTTAAACATTAAAAATACAAAATAAATACTTAGTGATGGAAAACGACATAAGGTTAAACATTAAAAATACAAAATAAATACTTAGTGATGGAAAACGACATAAGGTTAAACATTAAAAATACAAAATAAATACTTAGTGATGGAAAACGACATAAGGTTAAACATTAAAAATACAAAATAAATACTTAGTGATGGAAAACGACATAAGGTTAAACATTAAAAATACAAAATAAATACTTAGTGATGGAAAACGACATAAGGTTAAACATTAAAAATACAAAATTAATACTTAGTGATGGAAAATTATATCTTTAACGTTCCCACGTTATCATTTTGCGTCACTAAGTCATTTTTGTCACCTTAATGTTTCCTATCATTTTTACCAATTATAATATTCCCTGTAATTTTGTTCCGTAAACTATAATGAATCCGATCATTTTTAATGTAAAATGCACTCCGTCCGCATCGCTATCACTCACTCTGATAAATATTGTCGGAATAAGTCGAAACTTAGTCTGTGCATCACCGATGGTACGGTAGGTGAAAAAATCGCGTTACAATACAAATTTTCTGCTTTAACTGTCTCTTTGGCATTTCCATGAACGATATACTTTAGACGACCTCTGTGGCGCACTGGGCGAATTCCCGCTTGAGACGCAGAAGGTTGCGGGTTCGTTTTCCGCCGCGGGACAAATGCTTGAATGATCTGCAAATATTTGTCTCGGTTTAGCTATTTATGTATTTACAAAAAAGTATATAAGTATTATAGTAGTCATGTAGTTCCCATAGTACAAGCTATGCTTAGGTTGGGGCAAGATGAGGTTGTGTGAAAAAATGTCTAGCATTATAAGTTTCGTGTCTAATTATCGTCACTTTATGAGAATTAGACCATTGCTAGTTAGATGTATCGATCATGCGAGAGAAAACAAACCCTCCACTACTAAATACTATACTATGTACGTATGTAGTAAGTATATAATTATGTAAGTATGTTCTCTATATAATGTAGTATATTCACAGTACGTACTTTGTGGTAAATGTACCATGCAATTTTCATGGAGTCTGTTCCATCCCAAAAGCCGCCTAGATCTAGACAGCGGCACCGGATGGGATGATCCGGAGGTCGTGGGTACGAACTCAGCCGTGCATCAAATCAAATCACGGAACCCTTTCTCAAAAATTGTAAATAAAATCTTTGTTTGTCCCAAAACTTGCAGAACAAAATTAACAACAAAGTCTAGTTTCGTCCAAAGCGTCTGTAATACGTAAATCTTGAATTCATATCAAGTCTTATGCTTAGTATCATCATAACATATCCGCATTCCGCAAACGGTAATATAAGAGGCATTGTTTTAAATGGTAATCAGCTAAATTATGAAGGATACATAAATATAACGTATATACCGATTCTACAATGACAATCAAAAAACAAACGTAAAGCTGTTTGCGTAATACCACAGTGACCAGCTATGGGATCATTGCTTATGCAATATGCTTATTAAATTCATCAATTTCAGATCAGTTTCACTTTATTTTTCGATATATATATACGGTAATAACCTAATAATGTTAGTTCATCCATGATTATCTTATCATGCAAAAAAATATATTATAAATTACATTAAGTTCTTCATATTGATTTATAAAATTAAAAACACTATACCAACAAAAAAAAAATATTCAAGCTATATATATGGTCTAAAAGAAAATAAGAAGTACGATCTCATGGTTCCAACTGAATAACATTCCCTGAATAGTGGTCATACGGATAAAAATTTCTACGATTTTGGATAGTGCATCATCTATTTTTTTATTTTTAGTGCGCAAATCCTAACAATTTTTCATGTTAATAAATAAAACAAAGAAACACGCTCACGAATTTATTCCCCATAATGAGTAGATCTTTGAAGATAACAAATCCCTAACTAGTATCTTCAAAGATTCATTATGGGGCATACCTCTGGCTAGTCCCTACTAGCCAGAGGTATGTCCAAACATAACATTTGGCACGACCACGTTTCAAGTAGTAAGTATTCCACGTGACAAGTTGCTAGTCCATCTATGTCCACGTATAATCGAGTTTTTATGAAAACTTTCTTTACGAAGACAGTGAAATTTTAGAGATCGGTACGTAAGCAGATAGTCGTTTATGAAATTTAGTTCAAAATCAAAGTCAAAATCCATTTATTCATTAAAATCCCAAGAATCACGTTGAAACCTCGGTTTTATCTACTGCCTGTTTTTTCGCGAGTTAAATAGAAACTATACTTCCGTAAAAGCAAGTGTAATAATAATGATGATGATTCTGGCGAAAATGTTTCACCGTAATATATGAGTACATTGAAATCTGGGTTTCATCATTCTTATAAATATATCATTAAGTAACTACTATCCAAAAATAAATATTTCGTTTCTATAGAAACAATGCTAGTTAATGATTTATGAAAAACAATCAGAAGTTGGTATGTAAATATAACCAATCACGTATAGAATCAGAGACTATTTGTATGGTTAAATACAATTATAGTAATGTTGTTGACAAATGATTAGGAACGATATGAAACTGTTAAATAATGTGCCAACATCACTGTTTACTTTTACCACTAAAACAACGCCTTGAGTAATTTTATTTGAAAATATTTGGTTGATAGAATTCGTTAGAGACCAAGACGGTTTTTAATGGAATTCGTTAAAAATTATATCCTAAATTATATTTGATAATCGTACAACAAGAATCGTGTCCCTGTTACAATGTAGAAAGCTGTTTCAGCCAATATATGATAATCATCATGCTATTCTAAATCATCCTATCCTCTTCTATCCTACTACTATAAACGCGAAAGTTTGAGAGGATGGATGTTTGTTACTCTTTAACGCGAAAACTACTGCACGGATTTTGATGAAACTTTACAGTAATATAGCTTTTACATCAGAATAACACAGGCTACTTTTATCCGGGTACCACGCAGGCGAAGCCGTGGGCAGAGGCTAGTCCTACTACTATTATAAACGCGAAAGTTTGTGAGGATGGATGTTTGTTACTCTTTCACGCAAAAACTACTGAATGGATTTTGATGAATCTTTACAGTAATATAGATTTTACATCAGAATAATACATAGGCTTCTTTTATCCGGGTACCACGCAGGCGAAGCCGTGGGCAGAGGCTTGTATTATTATACTTCTGTCTCTGGCCCTTACTCAAGTCCCTATTCTTGAATCCTGACAGAATATATCTCCTTGGTCTGCGAGAGCTCCCATAGTTACTTAGTTGAAGCAGTTTAGTAGATCCGTGAATCTGGAATGAGGAATTAGTCCCTAGTAGAGACCGGCGGGGGTTCGTGCAGAGCCCGTGCACGCCCCTACACGACCTATACTTTAGTACTCTATTATCCCGAGTTGGCCCTCGGCCATTACAATCTCAGATTGCCTTAGAAATTGCATTGCAAGCACAAAAAATAAAGTGCACTTTTTTAATGCTAGAAAAGTGCTCGCAATCTTTACCAGGCACCGCATCAGCTACTACAAAGAGAATTCGAAAGCGGGATAAAGTTCGAAATGTCAGAAAATGTTATTATGACAGGTTAATGAAAGAGGAATAAGAACAGGGGACGTCTGCCGGCGAATTGGGTTGACTATATTGTGAATGGGACGTGGACGTAATTGCGTAAGACTGGTACTGGAGTCGTACTGGATGAGTGACATGAATACAGAGAGATGTAGCTGTATATAGAATGAAGAATATGATTTTTATCTCAACAGGGTGTTGATATAAGTCTTTTATAGTAACTCTAAAATCACAACATTATAGCATTTTTATATTTCCTTGAAGTTCACATAGTATGCAGCCCAAGTCAGCTTAAATTAGATACATATTTATAGAAGCATCACATTTTCGATGCCCTTACAATTCGCGTCTTTTACACAACGCGATAAAATGAGACAATTCTGTCAACAATTATGTGTTTAAATACTTTTGGTGTTGAACACTCGTCATTAGTTGTGCTAAAATGATTCAGACAACACTATCAGACATCTCTAAGTGCCTGACGGAGTCCGTCTTAGACAAGGCTTTCAAGCAGAAGACTAACAGCCAGGATAGTGTTAAAATAATTGAAGTGACTAGAGCAGCACCAGCCGGCGAAGGCCTCCTCAGTGCCGTCTACAGGATTCATGTAACGGGATACAAGTATTCAGCAAACTTCATTGTGAAAGGGCTAGTAAACAACCTCGCCTTACGAAAGACTCTGCAATGCACAAAATACTTTGCCAGGGAAGGTAAATTCTATACAGATGTCTTGCCATCGTTAGTGGAAGTCCAGAGTTTATCAGGAGCAAAGGAGCGCATTCAAGACTACACACCTAAATGCTACAGCTGCTGCTTGGATGGCCAAAATGACTACATCTTGATCGAAGATCTCTCCGAAAGTAATTGTTGTTCAGTATCAGAATATCCGACAGAAAGTGAAAGAAATAAAGTTCTGAGGGCTCTTGCGCATCTGCACGCTGTATCTATTGCTCTCAGAATAAAAAAGCCTGAGGTTTTCCAGAAAATTGTTGAAGGAATCCCTGAGTTGTACTATTCCGAGGATAATCGCGATTGGTATAGCCCGTACCTGATGAATGCCGTAGAGATAGACAGAGTAGTTCTCAGAGAGTACTTGGAACCATCCAGCATATACTACAAGAAGTTCGATGACATCGTTTCCAATAACCTTTATGGAAAAATCATTGCGTCTTTGATTAGTTCTGTCGACCACCCGGTGCTATGTCATGGAGACGCTTGGTGTCCCAACTTCCTCTGCTGTAAAGAAAAAGCGGTAGCTATTGATTTCCAACTATACCGCTGCGCGTCTCTCGCTACCGATCTGACGTACCTAATTATGATGTGCAGTAATCTATGCAAAGACAAACAAGACTTTTTGGACGCCGTGGATATATACTACAAGGAGTTTGTGTACTTTTTGAAGGACATGGGACTAGAAGCGTCTGAAATGTTTTCGCGAGCAACCCTCGATGAAGAGATACAGAAGCATGGAAGGTTCGGTTTTATGGCATGCCTCTCGTCTATTCCCCTGATGGCAGGTGAAAGGTTTGATGCTGTTACGTCAGTGGTCGAGAATGTATCAGGACAGGAGAGACTGCCTCTTGAAAATTTATGGAAACTGACTCCAATCAAAGACGAGCACAAGATTAGGGTGCTAAACCTGGTTCGAGTGTCCGTTGATGTTGGGCTAATATAATTAGGTAGTTTTACTGTCAACTATTGTTACTTTATTCGTTATTATCAATATCTTGAAACATTCCAAACTTCTAATCACGTTTGTTCTAATTTCCATCTATTACAAAATTAGCGTATCTACCTATTTAGCGTAATGATTCTGTTATTTAAACAGTATGTGGTATTTTAAAGCGTTCAGAGCGTAGTTTGCTGGGTTCACGATAAGCGACATACCGTCATATCACCATTTAAACAAATGACCCGTTCTGACATTGCGATTTCCATTTCTAAAACAGTCGTATAATCATGTCGAAGGCTCCTTTTAAAACACTAGGTACCACTAGCTCATCCGAACTCACATAAAGTGGTATTTTAAGTAACACGCAATCCTTCTAAAGTGCTTTAGAGATGTACAAAACACCTGTATCTGTAGATAACTGGATGAGTCGACATAACATCGGAATGCCGACTCGTGACCGCTCGACAGCCGAAAACTAATTATCGTCGATGTCGATGCTGACCGCGGACGGACTAGCTATGGACTCGAGAGTGTATCGAGGTGAACGCGCTGCCTAGTAAATAATTATATCTGTGTTATAATATCTGTGGTGCTGCCAAAACTTGGGGATATTGTTGTATAAAAAAAATATATTAGTAAATACAACAAAATGATAGTTATGTGGGAAATACATTTATTTTACAACAAATGCCCCAGCTCACACTGTACAGTAGCGATCTCTACCCGACTTGCGTCGTCCCGTGTTCTTTTTTTCACAAAGCGTATAATACAGATATTTTATACAATTTGCTTGGACGCAACGCCAAGTAATGTGTCAAGTATACAAAAACAAATTAAACACCATTATGGATACTTATTCAAAATTAGGTATTTGTGTTTTATTGGAGTTGAAAAAATATTCTGGAGAGTACGAAAGGTAGCTAACTGATAACCCTACACTTTGTTACTCCGAAGGCTGCCTGTGCCATGTTTTTACTGGCCTCAAACAGTAGGTATGACTAAGGTTGAAGAACGTGACTATTAAACAACTTTATATTTGAACTGTACATATCCTGCTCGATGAATTTATTTTAAAGGATTTTTTTATCCATGAATTATTGAAAATCTCTAGTTTTTAGAATACCTACCCCAAAAATATCAGCTTGGTACGCGGGTCGTGTGGCCAAAAGATGCTAGTGAGAAATTGAGATGTACAGTACATTTGAAAACAATAGGTATATAAAACTGATTATATCCTAAGTTATCATTACCCCCTTGTATACGCCGCCTCGATTACGTAAAACAAGGCCTGCTTTTAAAGCTCAAGTCAACTGAAAGGTCACATGTAACATTCAAAATCTTATAAACCAAGTTAATTTACGCCAATTTCATTACTAAACTTGAGACTAACTCTAGAGAAAATCAGGCAGCAAACATTGCTTGGTTATTTTTCTGATATGATGATCATTCTGATTTTGTGTATATCTACAAGTATATGCGTTTATGCAATATTTAGTCAGTCATTAAGTGATTCGGCATTCCTTCTGTTGAATATAGTAAATCGAATTCAGTTACATTATGCAAATACATTAACACAATGCAGGGCAAAAGGTAGAGGGCAAGACTGATTTTAAAATACTCTGTTGAAATACAATATATTCAATGAATACTTTAAACATACAACACAGACGGATAATGCCGTCTGTTTTTTTATATTGTTGTTGTCCGGGTAAAGGCGACAACGCTTGCCTGGTTACAACACCCAATGCAGAAAAGTTTTGATTTTAGCACTAGTAAAATCACTATTTTCTAAATAGTATGTTAGTTTGGCCTGGTTTATTAATGATAATAATATTTGCTTTGGCTAACTCCTTGGCGTTACCATTTGGATGAGTGACCGATAGTTGCAGTGTAAATAAAAATCTCGTGGCAGTTTTTAAGCTTTGAAAGTATACATACAACGTTAGGGACCTATAGATACGTTTCTAAAATGTGTGCAAGAGAAACTAGGTGATTTCTAAATTATTGTGTCTCGAGATTTTTCATATTTTTTTGTGTTCTTTTGCAGATTTTAGAAAATGTATATTCAATTAAATCCTTTAGACATACCTAAAATCGACATGTTATAATAAATTCGCTAGGGGCTAAAATTGATTTAAGTTTGGGTACAAAATGTGGGCGTCCAAGACTTTATGGAGGAATATTTTTTACTCAGCTCATAAAGTACCTTTATGTACCAATAAGATAAGTAATTTAATATATTTTCCTTAATTTGGATATATAATATTTTACTTATGAGTATATAATTAGGTACTTGCTTTATGATCAAAAACTCGAAACAAATTATGAAAATCTTCCCCTTAGCTATAGGAATGCGTATAATGAACATTTTAATTTGTAACACCACATTTGGTAACATTAAGAGTGATCGCTTACAACCTGTTTACAGGTCGGACTCGACCTTTTTCAATGTTCTACCTTTAGGGACTCTACTCACAGCCCAGTACCGTGGTCCCGGACCATCGTTAGCGTTTATTAGGAACACAAAAACCACACTTTAAGAAGTATGTATATGTTGGCAATAAAAATTGTATCGTGAGACTGTGTAGTGGAAAGTTCATTATTAAAGTTCTGAAAGATACCATATGGTCCCATTTTCGTCATTTGGTTTCATCATGTCTGTCTGTCTGTGAGATGAAGCTTAAGTTGTTTTTCCCCTTTAAAATTATTAACTTTGTGTCCTAGAATTAAAACAAAGCTTAGCGAGTAGCGTTAGATCAGTACTGCCAACTATTAGTTTCACTAATTTCTAACATTAACTTTTAAGGCAATTACTAATATTATAAATGCGATTGGTACCTAGTTTGAAAGTTTGTTGTTTAAATCTCCGTAACGGCTGTACTGATTTGTATGAAATTTGTAGCAGGTATAGTTCGTGTATACCTGTGTTCGTGTACCACGAGGGTTACGTGTCTAGGTGTTGTGGTTCTCGGGAACCTAGTGTGAGGGAATCCTAGTGTGAGGTCAAGGCTACGTATGTATCTGTTAGGTGTTTATTTATTTATTTATTCATATTATTCCACAGCTGGACAGAAGCCTCCCAAAGAAATGTTTTATAAATAATAAGTAACATCGCAGAAAATTTCCCACTACCATTATAAACAAACTATTTATATTCAATATAATACGATTATACGGAATGCAAATAACCTATTGACGCCAGCAATAACATCCTGCGTAGGTAAATCTAAATAATATTTCAACACCGTTTAAATGAAGTTTTTTGTTGAAATTTTAGAAAGTAGGTATTTTTAGGTTATTTGCTCGTGGTGTTATCCTTGTAGGACAATAGAACTACAACCGTTTCATAAACTGAAACCTTTCTCTATAAATAATCTACATGGCAGTGAAGACAGCATAAGTACCTTAGTACTCACGAAATATGAGAAAAGAAAATGTTTTTTTTTATAAAGATTTTTATATAGAAAATAAGAATACCTGACCCAAAAAATGAAATCTACACAATATACTAAAACTTATTCTACCTTAAATACCACACTATAAAGTTCAAATTCAGCTCAATATTTGCAGGTGACACAGTATACCTGTATAGCCTCAGTAGAGCCACTTGGGACAGCGTGAAATCGGAGAGGACGTAAGAAGGTTGTAAATCAAATGGATGGTCTGAACATTTTTTACTGCCCTACAGGTAGTAGGGTGAATATGATGTTGTTGAGACATTTTTTTACATATTATAAAACGCCTCGTTGTAACAGTGCTGTGTGACTTGTAGGTCAACTACTCAGCGAACGAACGATTCGTATACTATTTTTTTTTAATTTGGTCCCATATTCTAGTCGTTACACATAACTATCTTAAAAAAAAATAAAAAAAATGATATATAAAACACAGATGCAAAAACAGTATTTGAGTAAACGAAAATTAGTAATTATTTTGACGGCGTTTTAAACATTGCTCTGAAAATATTGAACAGATCGACATGTTTATAGTAGAACAAATACAATAGACTTTAAAAAATAATAATTGACAAAAGGTATTTTAGTTGAAAAAAAAACACACTCACGACTGTATCCATTCCACATAATCCCCATCCTCGGATATATACCCAGTACGTAGATTCGTGATGTAACTAAATAGGCGTTAGTCACATTCTCATTTTTTGCATACTTAGTACTTAGTGGTTAGCATTCCAAGATGATGCCTAGATAATGCTGTGTGAAAATATCCAGCATTATTATTATTATTATTGGAACACTAACGGCCTGGTCAAACCATAGCAGTTTCCGTGGCGGTAGCGATCATAGGGAAATGGCTACCAAGTGGCATTGGTAGCATGGTGGTGGATTGTATGATTGTGTTGATTGCCACTGTCATAGCCACCGCGTCGGTTTTACCGGGCCCTAATACTGACGGCACATATTACCTATCATTTAATTAAAATCCTTCTTTGTTTAAACCCATGGCCACCGCGGACATCTTGGAGCTTTTAACGTTTATCTAAAAGCATGCCAAGCTTGTTTGTAAACGTCTCTCGAAACTCGGGAATCAAACATTAGAACCTTTAGTCTTCAAAGGGTTATTCAAAAGCATGAATATATCCTTTTTATGTTGTTTTTTGCGTTTTGAGTACGAGTACCACTAGTAATTATTAGTAATTATTTTATGTGTATAATTACATTTACTTAAAACAGTGAAAGAAAGCATCGTGGGGAAACCGGCATGCCCTAGGACCAAAAATACGAATGATTCATTCAAAGGCACAATTGTGTTTGGTCGTCTCTGACTACCCCCTAGGTAGTCCAAACACTAACTGATGCTAGTCAGTGCGTAGACATTTGAGTTTACTAAATAAGGACTTGGTATATACCAAGTCCTTATTTAGTAAACTCAAAAGTCAAATATTTAAATCTACGCACTGACTGGCAAAAAAAAAACAAACAAAGCACTGACAAACGTTTTGTCTGTTGTTCAATTTAATTGCTATTCTGGGTCTTTCTTACCCAGGTTTTACACGGAACTGCAAAATACGCAAAATAAAAACAAAAAATTTGTGTCAATTAATTTATATTTATTTCGTATAGTAGTAATCGCACGGAAACCCTAATGCGTGAGTGCGACTCACGCTTGCCTGTCAACGTTCCAGCTATCGGGGACATCAGTTAGAGCCGGTGCAGCGGCAGATTCAGCCGAGGATCTCAAGAGGAGCAAATATAGAAGTTCGACAGAGCTTACTTATTTTATTTCAGCCTTTTGGGGCTTTGGGGATTCTGGGTTACAGGAGAAACGGGGCCCTTCGCGTTTTCAAAATTATTTCAGGGCGACTAGTCGAAGCGACGCTTTACCAGAGAGCTGGCTCATAACTGGGTCAACGCATTAGCATTGCCAATGAGCGTGGCAATACGGCCAGTATCAGATGAGTTATCTTTAGATCATTTGCAACGGTCTTTCGATAGCTGTTTTATCTATTTTTTTATATATATACCTACTTGTACATAGTTGTATAAATTAAAACTTTCCATGCCTATCCCTACAAAATTCTAGAACGCCAACCTGACTTAGAGCTCTCAATTGCTGATCATATCTCCAAACGTGTAACAAGGAGATATGAATCGGAGAACCTGATATTTTATATCTTAAATGGAGGATATAATTCAAGTTTATAAGACGGTTGACATTTTTTTCGAGAACCGCTTGTATGGTGTGATGTTCATCTTTAGGTTTTTAGACATAAAAATTGTAATTTGTCCGACCCAACATAAACTACCTACATCTTGAACCAACTGGTGATTCAAGATGTAGGTAGTTTGTCATCGTCAATTTAGACGATATACAAGAATCTAACTAGAAACGTAATCTAAGGTAGGAACTATATAGGAAGATGACATGGAGGAAACATCGATAGGGACAGCTACGTAAAAATTAGTATTCAACAAGATTCATCCATAATGGGCATCTTTGTGTCTGTGACAGAGTCGATAGGATTTTAGCAGTATTAGAGCTCCTTATAAAGAGCTATCCGAAGAAGTATTTACACCTTACAATGTCTATTTCTGCTGCCAAGCAGTGATGCTCGCATTTCTGTTTTCCAGTTTATTTAACATTTAGGGTATGGATGCCAGTGAAATTACAGGGTCGGCAACACGCGAGTGATACCCCTGATATCGCAAGCGTCCATAGGTGATATGTAGGCCGCATGCTAGTTCCCCACTTTAGATGTACCTAACAATTAAAAAAAAGGCCAAATCTTTGTTCCAAGCCAACAACGCAACAGGCACGTAATTAATAAGATTTGAATCCATAGCCCAAGTGCTTATTTATTTGGGCCTTTAGGCGCGGCCATCGAGCAACAAAACTGGCTTGACTGGTCGATAGAATACCCGATAATTCGTCCCGGGGAGTTGAATTTACACCGTGTTTTACACTTTTAATATTTGCGCTTACTTGTATGGTAATAAATACGTAGAGTAGATTCTTCGTACGCTTGAGCGAGCGTGAATGACGTTGGCGCCATCGCCTAGCATAAATTAATAATTAATAAGTAATAATAATTTTAAATTAATAATTAAATAATAATTTTTAAAAATATAAAGTAAATGAAATATAAGGGAATTGTTTCCGATAATTCGAAATACTTGGATTTAGTAGGTAGGGATAGGTAGATATTACTGTGTTCTAAACATACGGATTGATTTGGAATGTGACAATATTAGTTTAAAAAAAAACAAACCTACTAGGGTATCAGTTTTTGGTAATTCCGCATTTCTAACATGCGCGTCATGACAATTTTTTATGAAAATTTTAATTTTAGTAGGTACAACATACTTATGTAGTCGCCTCCCATTCCTCCTCCCAAAATCATTGTCCACACAGCTCCGGTCTGTGGCCTGTGACTTATCTTCAGATGTTCACACTTGCCACTATGCCATGGAGTATAGTATCTTAGGAGTTTAACGTCAGAACAGGTATTTTATTGTACCTACATAACACTATGATAAAATACAGTGGAAATTCTTTAACATGTACCTATCATCCCATTATATGTGTTCCATAATAAATATAGGATGTCTGAACCAAACCACCTGATATTGTAGGAAATGAAATATTTTGCTAAGCGAAAGCTGGTATCCTTCGTTACTGCGAAATTAAAAGTTTGGGGTTGCGTGGGTCGCCAGACCATATCCGATCGGTACCTACCACAATAGTTTTACTACTTTTTCTTTGAAAAATGCACCGTAATGCCACAAAAATACGTTATATTATGATTGTAGATCGATTTTGTAAGTGGTGTTTACAACTGGCCCACGATTTTTTTCAACACCAAGCGGAGTGGGCGATCTGCCTACGTGGGACATTAAAAAACTAACCCATTACAGGTCATGACGTAACGTTTTCGAAAAAAAAAACAAACTAATTATAGGAAAAAATAAAATTCCCTTTGAACAACATGAGTGAACGTATTTCGAAAAGTGTGCAAATTAAAAACATCATTAAAACTCATAATTGTTTCAAACTTTTACTGTTGTGTGTTTCGTATGCCTTGAAAGTACATCACTTTTTATTATGAGGATTGGATAAAAGTAGCCTTTCAATAAACACTTTGGAAACAACAAGACAAAATTGTAAAACACAAAGTGCAGTTTTAGAGTGAAATTGTATTTATTTTTTATATTTTTTCACGTGGCCTGCCAATTTAGTGGAGCTGTAGCAAGCCGTATGTATTCGTTACCAAGTAACGTGTACCTCGCCTAACGTTACTCGACAAATAATTGCGTCTACTCACATCTACCGTATAGATGTCAGTTTGATACATACTGTACGCGATGCTTCATGGTAGAGCTTGATTGTATCAAAAGTAACGATTAATGTATTGATACGATAGTCTCGCTTGTTGCCGACCCTGAAATATAACGGGTGAAAAGTCTCAAGTGTCTGTAATTTCACCGGCTCCCATACCCTTCAAAACGGTATACAGCAATTCGAGGATTAATACTTAACCGCAGAAAAAGGTATGTTGGTATTACTTTTCCAGACGAGCTCTTTCACAAGGAGCCCTACTTTAAAATGTGTGGATGAGACGTGGATAACCTTGTTCGGGTGTCTCTAAGTGCGGTGGTAGAAGCTTGTTTGCATTGCTTTCGACCTGCATAGCGAAGTACCTATAACACCTACTTACGAAAGCTGTCAAATAACAGTAATTATAACTCTTTACAATATCCATTCATTTGCCACCCACTTTTTGATGAAAACAAAGGAATAACATAAATGTATCCTATATGTAGCTAAATAGCTTACTCATTAGCATTTATTCCATTGATAAGTAGAATAGAATATAATGATGGTAGGAATTATTTTCTGCCCAGACATTGTTTAAGAGATGATTTAAACAACGTCTACTATACATAGTTCCCTAACATATACAAACAAATAATATATTCTTAAAACTGCATAATTCGAGCGACTTCACGCACTAGGAAATCCCGTTATTCGTAGGAGATCAAATTTGATGTTCCGGTGCATATGTATGTAACTAGCTCAATTGATTCAGAATCTTATTAAAGAAGATAGTTCTACCTACCCACTGCGGTGGACACGTTGAAGGTTTTCAACTTTGTTTCTTGTCATAAACTTGTTGTAAAATACCAAAACTCACTAGTCAATAAAGTAGGTATTTATTTAAGCTGTTCTGACCTTATAATTTCCCGTGTTATATTTAAGTGTTTACTTAGCATACACAAGGGAAGCTTTATAAACGAAACTAAAGGGGAATCCAAACTTATCATGTTGGTTCGTTTGTCGTCACTGAGTTCTTGTAATCAGAGCTGAACGAACAGTGCTCAGGTTGTGGTATTGTGGCCCTGAAATATATTTTATAATGTGGATCACAAATCTATACTAATATTATACAAAGTTAAAGTTTGTAAGTTTGGATGTAGAGGGTAATCTAAGACTAATCTACAACTTCAATTTAAAAAAAAAACATCCACCAATATTTAAAAACGATTTGGTGAACATAGGCTGCAACATATATTATTTCTAAATAAAAGGACTTTTTGTGGAGTCCAATTTTGCAATGTAAGTCAACGGAAATACGGTCGAGCGAATGCGTTTCTTACGAACGCTGCCTTAACTTAAGAGCTACTTTTCATCGGCTACTTCTTATACTTACCCCACGCAGTCAGAGCCGTGGGCAGTAGTTAGTCGGTTATAAATAAACAAGCTTATCTATGTGTGCCAAAAAGCGAGATGTTTTTTGAGAACTGGATTCGTTTATGATGGAGAATATATTGGCGCCTGTAGGTACTTGGCTACCGGTTCTGGTTATAAAGGCTACGTTGTTGTGCAAACGGTTTTCATATTCTCAGAATGAATAAATGTTGATTGATATATTGACGTTACTGCGTTTAACTTGTTCAGTGCGAAATGCAGAAAATCTACGCAAAACAAATGATAACATAAATTTTGTTTGGATAAACTTTCTCTCGATCTTTTAAGTAGGCAAGTATACAGGCAAGCTCAGCCATTGTACTATAATGTTTTGTAGAAATAAATAACATAAGTTAAATTAAAAAGCATTTTCAAAAACAAGCTTAACAGGGTTAAATCCTGTTTGCAGAAACCATGTCATGGTAAAACTTAAAAACCAGGTATCATTTAATGCGTATACAAAATTTCGTGTCTGTGCTGTTGACCGTTGAAGAGTTCCTATAACTAGAGCTAATCCTGGATGTCAATTTAGGTTATGCGTACCATAAAAATGGATTGTGATCGGAACTGAACCAACGTTTAAAAATTCAACTCCGTAGGATAAGAGGTAGTGGTTGGCTAAACAAACAAACTAACATGCAAACATTGCAAGTTAATTAAATAATAATAATAAAAGCTTATAATAATTAATGAGTTAGTGTGTACATGTAATGCAACTCTATCTACAGTAAGCTTCAGTAAAACACCCAACTGCATAGTCAAATCCAACTCCATACATACATAGTCCTCATCCCTCACTAGGATCCCATGTCGTGTGTACGAGGAACTCAAGTACCATGGTATCACAAATTTGTGGTGAAAGGAGAGACAACACGCCATGGACCCGCATATAATATTCTTGAATTCTTATTTATTCATAGGCTCATAGCACTGAACAATCGAAGTACTTGATTATGCCACATGGAAGGCAAGAACATATATTGAAGATGGGAAGTGTACTCTAGACCATTTTATTTTGAAAACTAAGTAACTGAATACAACCTCGAAATATCAATCTCAGCGGAGATCGAAACCGTGACCTCGCGCTTGGCACGTGGGTGCTATTACCACTTAGCCAAGACCTCCGTTGCTTTCGTAGTCCGTCGCTTCGAAGCGTAACATCCCAAAAACTTCAACCAGAAATTACTCAAAATTATGAAACAATAGAGAGGTCGAGAAATCGCCTTCTGAAAAATATAATGACTTCCATTTTCCATTGTTGCCTGTATTGTAAAATAAGTTGCTCTATTAATATATACCTATCCCGTTGGATAAATAATCCAGCAGAATATTAATATAATATTCCAGAATACGCTCATAGTGTTCTTTTGATCTGCGTAGGTGGAAAGACAAGGCAAGGCAAGGCATTGGAGGTGGCGATGAGTCTCGTACTATATATTTAAAAGAAAGCTTATTAAACCGTTTCCTGTTCTGACTGATAACAACAATAGGAGACGTACAAATGAAATTTATTTCTTATAGGTAATATATAGGTAATAGGCTGCCAGGGATAGGCAGCGAGGAGTCCTTCTTTTTCTCGCCAATATGCCAGTCGCTAGATCTTGCAGCTTATACCATCTGTTTGTGTGCGTACTTTATTGTGTTGAGATCATATGGGGGTTGGGTTGGGTTGCGTATATCCAATGACCCATTCAGTAGGACCCGCATAAGACCAGCTAACAGAAATGTTATGATTTTTGAAAGGACAGAATCTGTTATGAGCACTTGCGGTGAGGCGTTGAGTGAGGTAATTAGTGATTTAATAAAATCACTAATTACCTGACTACCTTATTTTTTAATCAAAAAAATTGTCGGTAATCGAGTGAGACCAGAAATATCGAAAAAAGTTGGTTAGGTTATGTTTTAACAGTGACTGTAATGATTTTTCGCTTAGCGTTTTCCATGTGAAAAGTGTCTAAATGTTGCTAACGGTACCTTTCAAAGATCAATACGACCTATTTTATATACAAACCACTTGTCCATGGCAACGACTTACTGTTTTACCGAATTTGAGTAACCAAAACAAACCTCGTTTAACGTGGTTACAATATTATAGAAATATTATGTATGAACGTTTTTATAAGATTAAATGTATCTATCTATCTAATACAATTCAGAACCTTCTGCCATCACACTTTGGATATACGCGGCCGGGTCATATGTTTTCTAAAGAAAGTACGAACAAAACACGTGGGCAGCTAGCGTCAAGTTACGAAAACAAGAGAGGAAATTTACTGGAAATAAATGATTTTAAAACTTTGTATGATAAGGCAATGTCTTTGAGTGTTTAGATTGTCAGGGGCTTTTTGGATAAAGAGCCAAAAATCAAGCTGGATAATAAAAAATGGGTTTTAAAGTTGCTCCAATTCGATTAAAAATATTATAATTTAGACGTAACTGAGTACCAACATATTTGTAACTGGTACTTACACCTGTAGTTTTACTGAAATTTCTGTACTTTTGGAATTTTCCACCTGAATGTTGGTCCCTTAGCAAAGATTTTAAATTTGTTACAGATAATTTGTGACAATGATTTGAATGACTTATTGATTACTTATTTTCTGGATTGTACCTGTTGTTTAGTTTTTTTTTTAAATAATTTCTAGCCTTTTTCTTGGTTTTCTTTCCTAGCCTGCTCGCGGAGGAACAGGCAGTAAAATTAACGTTTCAAAGTGACCCTTGTGGTTTTAATGTTTAAATTAATTTTACTTTGACTTTGTTAAGTAATATTGTAAGCAGTAATGTTTTTTTAATAGGTTTAAGATCACGGAGATGATGCCGTTTCATCACGAAATTAGGCATTAGAAAAACATGTGACCACCGAAATTCAATCCGAACGAAACACCAAGACACACAAATTAAATGTTTTATAATATATATATTATTAAGTAGACTTCCTACGAAACCTGTTAACGTTAATTCATTAATAGCTTTTTGGCAACAGAGACCGGATGCGTCTTTATAGCTAACATCAAGCATTGACACGGTTGCACTATCAATGCTTCGCCCCCGCTTCGTACTATAAAGTCTTTAAAATATTGAATAAATACTCCTACGTCTACGATGCAATGTCATACCGTGAAAGGTAGGTTGAGCACGAACCATCCATTCTCTCAAGAGCTTGGAACTTAGGAAGCTACAACCGCCTCATCGCTGTTGCCTAATAACACGTAGGCTGTCGTATGCGTTGGAAGATATTCACAAGCCGACAAAACTACACCATAATTCCACAGTATAGAGCTTATTGTCAGAAGTTCCGTGGGTATACCGTTTTGAAAATGTTAATAGTCTGTGTCGCAATCGACGCGTGCCTTGTTACTCGGAAACTGCTGATTAGTGCATTTGCTTTTGGATTCTCGACCTTGTGCCGAAGCATGAGTACTATTATTTATTCTTTGGCTCAGGACCAGTTTGCAATAATAGAGGTTCTATAGTAAACTAAATACATGCAAGTGTGTGAGTTTGTTGTACGTGGGTAGGGAAATTACGTAATTTTCTACCTACCTATAATGCGGTATTGATCCTGCAAAATCTGTCTTTTGAATACAGAGTCTTTTGTTATCAGGTGTTTGAACAATTCGCCCTACATTACCATAGAGTTAAGAGATTTATGGGAATTAATTTATCAGTAGATATGCAGTGAGCGTTTAAGGAACTAAAGTGTGGACGTTACGCTGACGTCTTTCGCAGTGATGACGAAGGTTGTCTTAGTTGGGGTGACGTCTGAGGAGATCCAGGGCTTATTCGAAGTAAAATGTATTCTACAGTAAAAGTAAACAGAAAAATAAGAAAGAACGTTTACTGTCAAACGTTTTACAATACCAATTATGAAAACCTCCAAACTAACTACAATTGTCAACTAACTTTTTTATGGATATCTCAACTTACATGACTAGGTATGTCTAAACAAAGAACCGTTTATGATTTGTGAGTAATCTCACATTTTAAAAACACTTATAGTGGATATTAAGAAATATAAAAAAATCTTTATTTTCACTAACAACTACATTTTGAGAACGCTTGCATCTTGTTAAGTTGAAGTTTCAGTAGCAAAAACTTAATTTAATTCTCAGCCCATTCTATTTATCTGCTGCTAAAGAGAAATAAAGCTCTTTCCTAATGATATTCTTGCGTAATGATATTAAAGATTTTGAAATGGCGGTATGAATTAATTTAAAAATAACTGTAAGATCAAGGATTCAAAATGGATACGATTTGACGATATCTAGAAGAATTATTCATCTTTTGAATAATTAATCCGTGATCTCTGCCTACTCTGCCGGGATACAGCGACTTTATGTATGTATGAGAAAATATAAGCAAATGCACATACTTCTCCATTTCTTATTTAGACTGAGTTTGTGAAGGCAATCCAGTATGCATTCATTTCACTCGCACACATGTGTTGAGCCTATGTGAACCTCTGTCTTATGGCCAAGCCACCCTGGTTTCCTAGAACTCTCGGCGTTCTAAGATAGATCATTATCATCATTGTTGTAACATGATTTTCTGGTCTCACAACAAAGTCTACATCTCGTTATATGTTTCTTTGATTTTTTGTTTTTAAAAGTTGTTCGAAAGTCGAGGAGGTCGATTGCTACTACGCCACCATTGACATATTGACCATATTGACTTATAACGCAATTCAAACTGTTTATATAAAATACGGAGTAAACAAGCCAATGATACCAAGCTAAGTCGTTGACTCTGATAACTAAATGTGTAATCTGATAAAAAGCAGGTAACCACTACAAAACAAACGCAGATTAAAACTCGGGCATATAGTACCTAAGAACTATTATGTATTCTGTGCTACAGGTCACCAACTAATACAACTTAGACTTACTCAAATTAATGTTTAAATTTTTAATAGTTTTTAAGTTACAATGTTGCATGCGTTGAAAGTAGACTATGGAGGACACAACATTATTTTACAACATCTTGTTTGCACCCATTTTCGCAAATTAAAATATTTCTATTTCTAATAGAATTTTTGGGTTTTGACTGACTTCTAGTTCACTCGTTACTGAATTTAATTATTTACCTGGCTGAATGCTATCTACTATGCAAAACGTAGGCAATGCCAAATATAATGAATGGACGTGCCTCTGACTACCTACTTGGTGATGATTGTTGATCTAAAGATGGTTGGTCGTTTGTTTGTACCAGCTTGGAAGTGCTTGAAGGCGGCCCCGCCTGGATCGCGTGCGGAAAATTGGTACATTTACAGACCTTACAAATTAGACCCGTGCCAAATCGCTAAGGGCTTCGGAGACGAAGAACATCAATAAAAAAAAAAACATTTAGTTTAACGGCGCGCGCTTTAGGCAGTTTGGTAAAACCATAAATTTGCATGTTTTCGAGGTGAAATTCGTTGAATTGTTTCGCATTTTAGACGTGCCTTAGGTTAGATTGATACGTGCCTTAAATATCTTATCATTTTTTTATGTAAATATATAAATGATCGTCCAACAGACATATCTGTAGTCTTGACCCCACAATAGGATTCCAATATCGTGGGTATCAGGAATGTTGAGTACTGTGGTACAACAACACCCAGACACGCAGCGGGAATCATATCCGCACCTCTTGGTTCTCAGCTGGATACGGCCCCGCTGCGCCATAGAGGTCGTAATTTTTAGGTATCTTTACTATGAATGCGAAAGTTTGGATGTTTGCTGCTAAATATCTCGGCTGAGGCTGAGGTCTCTTCAAGTTTTGAGTGAATCGGTATATTTTAGAGCTTCATCCTCTATCATCCACATCACTTATGTACCACTAGAATGAAGAATATTTCTTGATTTGATTACGACTTCTGTGGCGCAGTGGGCGAAGGCCCGCCTACGACGCAGAGGGTTGCGGGTTCGATTCCCGCTGCGGGATAAATGTTTGTACGATTAGCTAATGTTTGCCTCGGGTCTGGCTGTGTTCTATATATAATATGTATATATTTACAAAAAAAAGTATATAAGTAGTATATCAGTGATGTAGTTTGTAGTTTTTTTATTTTATTTAATAAAAAATAATCCAACAATCAGGATTCTTTTTATTTGGGTACTATGCGGGCAAAGATGTGGTCAGATACCGTGGCTAGTACAATATATTATGAACTGAGTTTTTGAATTCGAAACAACAGAGAAACATTGAGTTCTCTGTATAAGTAATTATAATTTCATCGAAATTCGTTTAAAAAAGACCTCTCCATCATCATGAGATATTTATCCCACAATTATCATACTATTTCCAACCATATTCTTATGGCAGTTAAATATAATTATTTTATTTTATTTATATTGTTTAAGCACTTTCCAGTATTCAGAACCGCTTAGAACCAATTATGTAATAGCTCACGAGAATCTTTCGATTAGATGAGTATGTAGGAATTCTAAAATAGTACATGATTACGTATTTTAAAACTTAGACCGGTACATAGAACATATACCAATAATAACGTTAAAGAGTTTTTTCTATATTTTTGTTTGAACGCGCTAATTTCTGAAACTATAAGTCAGATTTGAAAAAATAAAAAATGCATTTGTTAGTCCAACTCATGATAATTGTTATATAGGCAATATAAGGTTCACAATATAGTCTTTATCATCACGATACGGCCTATAGGAGCCGAGCAAAATAAGTCATAACAAACAATCAAACAAGTCGAAAGGGGAAGCACTCATTAAAGGATAATGGGTTTAGTCGTGCCGAAAACTAAAGTGTTTGGACATGGTATATCTGAACAGGTCTGTCTACCACTGGACTGGAATTTAACTCATTAGTATGCAGGCCCTGAAAAGGGCTTAGTGAGTGAGGTAAATAAGTAAGTTATAAGTACCAAAGTAGATGATGACGTAATTAAATATATCATAAATAAATAACGAACAATGGACATTTTTCACACAGCATCATCTAGCCCCAAAGTAAGCAGACCTTGTATTATGGGAACTACATGACTGATATACTTTTTGTTACAACATACCAATAATACATAGAAGACACCTAAACCCGAGACATATATTTGCAGATCATACAAACATTTGCCTCGCGTTGGGATTCGAAACCGCACCTATTGAGTCGAAGCTAGCCGCGCCCGCCGCGCCCTAGATATCGTAAAATACATGTATACATGTATCCACTTATAAAAATATCCGGCAAGAAAATCTAGGTGAGTTAATTTCCCGTCGTTGGCATAGCATAGCTGGTAGATAATTTTCTTGCCTTAAAAGAAAATAATCTGTCGTTTCCTGGAGCGTCAGTGGTTTCCATTGGAAAACATGACAGGTTGGATGCCAGATCACTCACATCCTTATTTTGGGCCAAAGTATAGCTGAATGAAGAATCATAAAAACTGAGTTTGTTGCCTGACTCTTCTAGGCTTGGAGGCGCGAGGGATCGGATAAAATTCACTTTAAATATGTTTTTTTATTAAAACTGACTTTTTCTTAAATTTTGGGAAATAGTATTTCAGTTGGTCCTGAGTGCACGAGACACGTGCCTGTGCGAGACACATTGAATCCTTTCACCACACTGGCCGATAGGCCTTTTTCAGGGCAACCTTTCCTGGTCCTACATATATGCATATTAGGTACTTATGTTATTTTTAGTACACATTTTTTTAACCAAATATTACAACTACTAATTTAGCTTTCATCATCCAATGTCATGATATTAGACCACCTCCATGTCGATATACATATTTAAAAAAACAAACACGCTCACGACTGTCTTCCCCATGATGGACATCCTCAGATACATACTGAGTGAGTATATATACATAGTTAAATACAAATAATACAGTTCAGTCATCTAAAGGCCATTGCCAACGATCTATGGATACCTCAACTGATCTAGATCAGCGTCTTCAATTTACTTTTATTATGATTTAGTGGAGTACACGATATAAAAAAACGCCTATATAACACAAAAAAAGACTAGGAACCCTAGTTGGTATCCTCAAAGATCTACTCACTGAGTATGTATTTGAGAATGTCCACCATTTGGAAGACGGTCATGAGCGTGTTTGTTTTGTTTTTTTTAATTAATT
The DNA here is from genome assembly GCA_961405105.1 of Perizoma affinitatum. Taxonomy (NCBI): domain Eukaryota; kingdom Metazoa; phylum Arthropoda; class Insecta; order Lepidoptera; family Geometridae; genus Perizoma; species Perizoma affinitatum. The sequence continues at coordinate 3,056,020 of OY560185.1, read as the reverse complement.
TTTATTTGCGAAGGTACTTGATTTACCCAACCCGGTGCAGGACTGGTATGCTTAGTCCAAAGATATCGAACAACGCTATAAAAGCCTAGTCATCTACTTGGAACTCGGAAAACATTGTAGGTATTGTCGCTATTTACAAAGAGAATGGCCGATCACGTCTTATGTAATACTTGTGTACTTATTTTGATAGCATACTTAATGCATAAATCTACTTACAATTTTTCACAGCAAAATAACCCTTGAAATTGTAGGTTAGGAACTAGTTGGTAACTTTTTTTCATATCAATCAAAGTGGCAAACTATCAAACGTCCCTCCAGTTGGTAAGCGGTTACCGTAACCTATGGACGCTTGTAACACCAGAGGTATCACTCGCACATTGTCGACCCTGAGACACGGGTGTCTTATGTACTTAACTGTAATTTCATCCATACCTTTTTAAACCGGAACACTGCGAGCATTACTGCTTCGGGCGGAAATAGGTTTGGTGGTAACCTACAAATCCGACGAAACATGTACCTACCTAACGGTAGACGGTATTTTGTCGTGCGCCTACATACTGAGGGAGGAATTCAGACATGACGAAACTATCGACCATATATAAACTTGTGGTATATATTAAGATTCAGTTTTCACTATCTGACTTCGCATTTAAATTATTTTTCTTTGAATGGCAATTTTATTTAAAAATACCACCCCTTAGGTGACAAAATGGGGGATACAAATCTCATATTAATTATATTTATGAGAACGAACATGAATTTTCGTTTTTATCTTGGCACCGATCAGCAAAGATGGTCCTTGAATTTATCGTATTCATGTATATTTTGGATACAGATAAGCTTTATTTGCGCTGAAGGTAAACAGGCAAGGTAACGGGAGCAATATTTGCTTGTTGATAGCAGATCATCGCTTCTCTATTTACCAGCCAAAGCCTACACGCCATAACTTTATAACTCAATTGGCGTTTTATATCATATCTTTTATACGAACAGAATACAGTGAAAACTTCGGCTGAGACTTAATATGCGGGTTCAATTCCTGCTAAAGGACAATTTTTTGCATGTTCAATACTTTGCTCATTCAAAAAATATTCCTAAATGTATTTCCTAAAGTTCAGTTTATAGCGATCACTGAGTACTATTAGAGAATTTCAATTTTTATTTTGTCCCAATAATTCCGATTCAGAAAAACTCTAATTAGCACCTTTGCTTCGAATGATTTGTTCCGTGTTCGCCCCGCAGAGTTTTGCCCCAAATGTAAAATTCCACGTTCGCCCCACATTATATTCCTTGTCTGCCCCGAAAATATTGTTTTCTTTATTTTAATAATTTTGTTCCACGTTTGCCCCATGAATGTACAGCTAAGATATATTGTGGGCGACCCGGCGTCACCTTGATTTATGGTGGTCTAAGCATATTAGGTATATTTTCGTTTGCATTATTATTATTAAATATTTTGGTGACCATGAAATTGTAAGTACCTATACTTTTTCAGTAGGTGCCCGGCGTATAAATATATCTTGTGCCTTTTGCTATTTGCTTATGTCCGCTAAGTGATACCTGAATATTTATTTAGAAGATAAAAATATTCCTTAAACTTGTATAAAGTCGTATTTGCTTGAGTAGGTACAGTCAGCTATAAAAGTACCTACATTAACAGAAAAATAAAATATTAATATCTTTGAGCCGTGTTGGCCTAGTGAGCGGTACACTGACTCCCGAGCCAGTGGTCGTGGGTTTGAACCCGGCAGCTACGCAAAGGATTTTTCTTAAAAACACTTAAAAAATCATGTGCGCATTAACACATGCTCAAACCGCCGAAAAATACTGACAACTTGCAAAAACGCGGGCGTTTGACAAACATAATGTTTAAATGTGCCTCAGACTACCCCCTACTTGGTAACTTCAAAATACTACGGTCTAAGTATGTATGTATAATAAAGATCAGTTTTTTTTGTTTTTTTTTTTTAATTTTCTCATGAGTATGACTCGTTGACACTCTTTGGGTTCGGAATCTGAAAGATGTAACGATCATAGCTTGTGCCCTTACGGACGAACACAGGAAGTTCACGGCCGTCCGCGCTCAGCAATGGAAACCAGTTGTAATATTTTCACTTTCTATCCTCTTATTTTACGTTGTGCCTTAAAATGTACGGTTTCTCGAAATTTATTTTGTTAATCGAAATGAGGATAACAGAATTAACTAACTGGTTGTGACTTAAACAAAAAATTTCCTCGACTATCAGTTTGTTCATTTTGACACAGAAATATCTTACTTACTGACGGAACGGTTTCTCGAATTTGACATAGTAATTTTTAAAGTAGGTACACAATAATACCAAAAATTAACTTTTTTAAAGTCCTTCTTGATTACCCCTTTTCTTATTTGTTACAATTCATTTGTAAGAATGTGTTAAGAGTGTTGCTATATATATATATATAATTGTACCTTATCCGCTGTTTAACTTTTGATAGTAAGGCTATAGTAAACTCTTTTAATTATTTATTGCATGATGAGAAGTTTTACAAACAAGTTGTTACGCAACTAAAAACATAATATCGACGGAAGATTAGATTAGCTTAACTTTGTAGCAAGGTAACAGCGGTTGGTTTTTTAGTTTATATAAAAAAAATATTATAAAGACAGGAATTGCAAAAAAACTCTTTATAGTTATAAATAAATGATCATAGTTATTCACAAAAAAAAAAAAAAATTACCATGATTTTGGGTTTAGTTAGTTGCCACCGTTTACGGTATTTGTTTAAAAATGTATTTCAAAAGGATACCGTGATTGTTATTTTATTTGTGATCAGTTGGTACTGTGAACTGATTAAAGGGCACAGCTTATTCCAACTGGAATTTTAAGTTTATGGTCAACAAATTTGAGGCACGGCGGCACAATAAAGTTTAAATACATAACAAAAACAAATAATATGTAATTAAAATGTTTTTTTTTCTGAGCGTGAAAGACGTCAGATTGCGATAGCGGGATAATTCCAGGAGCGTATTCAGGAGGAGAAACCTCTATGGTTCTAAAACTTTCCAATTCATAAGCATAATACTAGGAGTCATATGACGTCATGTTTTGAAGACCCTCATACGAAATAAAGATCTGATCTAAGCTGTGACGTTGCATCAAGATCACCACAGATTTTTTATAAGAGTGACGAACTCGGTAGCCCTACGGTAGACAAGCCGGCTGAGACGCAAGAGTTTTCCGCTGTGGTACAAATGTTTGCAAATTAATATTTGTTCCGGGTCCGGGTGATGCACCACGGCCCTCGTAGTTCCTGATAAAAATTGAATAGAGTCCTTCAGTGCAGGCAACGTGTTTCAGATGTCAATAGGCGACGGTAACCGTTTTCAATCAGGCTTTATGCCTGTTTATCTCGTAATAACATAAAAAAGAGAATGTAAATAGTTTAATAAAAAAAATCTCACATTGTTACTAATACTTCTTACTGTTGGGTGTTTATATTTATATTATTTAAAGCGGTTGCCCTTGGCTCCGGCCCTGGTCGGTCGTGGTCGTCTCTCATCGTGCCCGCGATATCTCTGCATCTCGCTCGCTCTGAGCGCACGACTCGCCAGAAAACCATACCAACAGAACCACATAGATTCTATCAGAACTGTCGATACCAGTACCTGATTTATTTTATATCTGAGTTTCGTGGAGCCATCGGCGTACCACAAATGATATTGTTTATTCATTTGTTATTTTTCAAGATTAGGTCTGCGTTAGGTCAGTGAAAATGGCTATTATATTGTAACGACAATATAATAGCCATTTTAATTATTTCCCTTATTATTTGCTATTGCACCCATTTATAAACTTGAAAATGGAGTTTTTTTTTTGGTCAAAAAGTGTCCTTTTCAACTTTGAAACGTTCTTAATGAGATCCAATGGCAACTACTCCACGTTATTGAATACTTTTTTTTATAATGAGAAGTCATACGATTACAAGTATAATTGAAACCCGGGGATGCATAATACCCCATTGCCATTTTGTAGTTAGGTATTGGTTCTGAAGATTAGCTTCTGTCGAGGACAGTGATAAAATTGGTTGTTTTCCTGTCGAAACAAAAAAAAACACTTAGATTAAAAAAAGTTGTTCGTAAAGTAAATTCCTTCATAAATCGCTGCGAGAATATATTCATGTTTGCTCCACAAACGAAACTGATTCCCTTGTTCAGATCGTGCTTTTGGCTCGTGCGTCTAACTAACGCGGCACGTACCAAGCGGCCAAGGAATTTCACCGGGACATGAGAAACAACGCTTTTTAGTGTACAATGACTAATTGCCTTAGTTATAAGCACGGACATGCCACTTTAAATTGTAAGAGCTGGGTGGTAGTCAAACGTTATTGTACTGAGAAAAATGCATGTGAAAAGACTGAAAATGTCGGGCAAGACAAAGACGTTACATTTTTATAAGCCAACATTTTGGCAAGACGTCCATTAACCTTGTTGTAATTTGTGGTGGAGCAACATTTCAAAAGAATATTTTCTTTGTAATGACTACTGAATATGGACTCTTCTTAAATAGTTTTTGTATAAAATTGTTTTTTTTTTATTAAGCTTGAGTTTCGATACATTTTGATGATTATATTTGTCAGGTAACACCCACACTCCCAGGGGTAGATTATCAAAGATAATTACTATTAGACCTCTTTTAAGTAAGTTATACTATATTATTATCTCGTAAGATCCTTCCAAACTCTTGATAATAACATGCTATGAGTGTTTTTATATGTATCATTTATTGTAAAACATCCCTTTATTTATATGCATTTTCACATTGTAAGCTCCACATAGTTTTTGATTAAGAAAATTAAAGCAGTTTCAATTTGTCCTAGCCACAAATCCACTTCTAACTACATTGCTCTATATAGTAAGTAATTAACGAACAAACAATGTAATCAAATCATGAAAGTCAATTATAACAAACTTCGTAATTGTCGTATCGAAATGAAACTTTGTATGTATATTTAGTAGAGAGAGAGAGATAGATGTAAGTTACCAATAGTATTGTATTGTAATTGATCAATTTTATTAAACGAACTAACTAACTGAGTAACTCTACTTTGTTAGTAAAAACCATATTATATTAAATGCTATGGAAAACCTTCACACCTTGAAGGCACGTTCGGATAATTACTTCAAGGACTAAAACATACTAAAGTTAGGAAATATGTCCGATTCACCGTAGGCGTATAATGGTTACTATTTAATAAATAACAAATAAATCGTTTATTATGTATGTTCTTAAAAAAATCTATGTATCTGTATATAAAAAAAAAAACAAATCTTTGAAGAGATCGAAAGAAATTGTATGTAATTTAACTATGTGTTTATAATTGAGTTAATTAACAACAGGAACGATCAAGCTGGCGGTGGCGATAAATATAATCAATATACTAAATAAATACTACTGTCGCTAAATACCACTTTTGCACAAGTGACTGACGATACCGGATTTTTGTGTTTTTTCCGTAATCGCATATCGATACCTAATAGTAATAATACACTTTTGGATGGAACGGTTTTTTTACATAAAGTATACAAGCAACGACCCGCGGGCGAGCGCTAGTCTTATTTTACCGACTACAAATTGGTAGGGCAGACGCAGCGCGCACGCACGATTCTGTTTTTTTTTTATTTATTTGGTTGCTTTGTTTATATCAGTCTTTTTGTGGCGACCTCGATGGCAGGCGAAGGTCGACTCAGAGCTAGATGAGCTAGCATGTTGGATTGGGATGAACATAACATGGTTGGTTGCAAGAAACTTTGTCAGGTCTGATTTTGAAGCTTAAAGGGGTCTTGTCAGTTGCCGCGTGATTTTTCTTTTAACCTACAAGTACTTATGAATAGATTACATAAGAAAGTGTATCGTTCATACAATTTTTTTGGTGTATACGTACCCTTGTTTTTTTGACGACCTCTGTGGCGCAGTGGGCAAAGGCCCGCCTGAGACGCAGAAGGTTGCGGGTTCGATTCCCGCCGCGGGACAAATGTTTGTGTATGCAAATATTTTTCTCGGGTCTGGGTGTTTTCTATGTATAATAACGGGTGTATTTATAAATATATTAAAGTAGTAAGTATTTCAGTGATGTAATTCCCATAATACAAGCTAGATGATGCTGTGTGAAATGTCTAGCATTATTATTATTATTATTATTTTGAAGTCCTAACTAAAGTGTCATGTCTCCGGGATAATAAAATTAAAGGTCAAGATAATAAAACGATAAACTATCAAAACTCTATACCTCTGTTTCATATTCACTAACTTTAGCAGTGTGCTAAAAGTTGACAGCCTATATTCTCAGCCTATTTCTATGTGTTAGAAAAGGACAGGGCAAGATTTAGTGACTTGATACGTCAGCGATGAATTATGAAACAGTATACAGTTTCTGCGTTTTAGTGCATAAATGGCCGATTCCAGTTCAGACAGCTGCACTGATTTGAATTTCCAAGTGTCATTCAAATGGGTTCAGCTGCTACAAAATTATTCACATTTTAAATGGTACCTAAGATTGTCGCCAGCTCTTGTCGCCATGTCTATATTTTCTAGAATATAAATATAAGACCCAGTAATATAACATTTTTAAGGTACACATCTCAACACTTTGTCTGGTACATTTGTATAGGTACCTACAGATGGAGTAGGACCAGAGGTGACAAAGCCGGTCCATAATTTTGTCCCAACAAGAACTACACGGACCCCCCGGGCAACTTGTAGCAATATAAAACGGATCCATTTCTTTTCACCTCCACGCCATTTCTCATGAAAACGTAAGAAGCCACACATACTCCGATTAGTGAAACAATTATTACCGTTCTTGTAATATTAAAAAAAAACTATTGATTATGGGTAACTTCAAATTATTATTCTATATAACTGATAATAAGTATAAGGTATGCACTATATATATATTATTATAATCCATAATTAAGGATAACGAATAATATAGGTACCTAATTTTTATCTGGGTACTACTAGCGCATAGTTTAACTGATTACAAATAACCATATGTCGCAAATGATTAAGATTCGACACTTTTGTATTTATTTAAATAATTATTAACATCACAGTAATTTTTTTGGTCAGCTTAAAACCCGCATTGTTATCGCGTTGTATAACAAAATGTTTCTTTTTTTGTTATACAACGCGATAACAATTATAATATGTTTACTGAAAAATACAATAGTAAACAAAAATAATGTTTTTTAGGGACTGGTTTCTTGGTTGTTATGGTCGGGAAAAGTTAGCGTTATAATAATAAATATCGTGTACCTGCTTAGAGATTGTTGTGTATTCAAAAAAAGGAATTATTCATAACATTAGAATAATGATTACTTGCTATTTGATTTGAAAAATACTAAATTAGGTACCTTTGCCCGACTACTTACAGAAATCACGACACGAGAACCTTTGTCACGACAGACGCTCGCTTGTGTGGTCATTTCGACCAGTATACCTTGGACCACTTTATCTTAAACTTTCGGCTCAACATGCTGCAACCAGGCCATATCAAGGGGTCTATATAATCTAGTTTTTAGACGCACGGTTAGGGACAAGACAAAATAATAGGTTAAGAGCAGGAAAATGATATTTTGCCTAACGTTTCTGGATTAGCTGTTTGGAAATTAAATTGAGTTATATTGTAAAGTGAGACCACCGAGGTGACATTTTTTGTGACCCCTTTCTATGTTAAATTACAGGTTTATACCTGTAATTGTAGGTAGGTAGGTACCAAGTACTATCAGAACTTCGCTATTTAAGCTGAAGCCAAGCAGATTACATTATTAAGTATACTTAATAAGCTTACGTATAGATATTTGTTTAATTGCAAATTATCTTATTTATAAATGCGAAATTAAAGATGTTTGTTGTTAAATTATACTCTCATACCGACAAAACCGATTTAATAATTATTTATTTATTTATCAAAGAAATTACATATGAGGTATGTACATTAATTTTTGGTACCTTCCTATTTATTAAGTAAGTACACTATACCTAAACTAGGCCTAGCCTTTGATTATTATAAAAGGCGTACTTAATCGTGACTATGTTATATCTAAATTAAATTAGGTATAACATAGGTCACATACATAGGTCTGGTACTTTTTGCGTGGAACCCTTGAGCGTGAAACCTTGACCAGAAGCTAGTAGTGAATAAAACAATGTTAATAAAACTTACAATGATGCTTATATGAATAATTAATATTTGAATAATAACTGTCGCGGAAAAGAACCGTGTTCTCGTCCCAGGGAAAACTGGGCGCCATCTTGGAAATCAGGATTAGTGTATGCGCTCTCGACACGTTTAGAAGAAATAAAACCTCCGTGGCATACGATAGCCGCATACAAAACTTATTTGATCGGTCGTTCAACCATGTCGAACTGCTCTCTCTCTGTCCGGTATATAGCTTTGTCTCGTTCCTGCGTACCGTTAAAGTGGTACGCCAGAGTTATGGCATTCCAATGATGTTGCCACTACCTCGGAGGCTGCGCCGGCGCACTAGCTTGCGCCAAGCGTGTGTCACTTTGAATGAACTAGCAATGTAAAATGAATTTTATAGCGCCGGCTTTAGATTTAATATAGCGATTAAAACCATCAATGCTTATCTCAAAATTAGGTGTCCCTACAAGAGACTAGTCTGGTTGTAAAATAGACTTGTCTGTCTTGCTTGTTAGTCGTGGCGGGAAGCGAGACCGTTCTAGATCATTTAAATATTTAGTGTGTCTAATTGTTAAGTTCTTTGTATGTACCAAATTTACCATTTTTAGGCAATAAAGCATTTTATTGTTTATTAAATAAAACATGTCACATTATAAAATGAATAAAAATCGGTCAAATGCGTGTCAGGCCACGCACAGTGTAGGGTTAAAAAAATCATCTTTATATACGTTTAAAAAAAAAACAAGATTTTATTTTACTATGTTATCGACGTGATTAATATGTATATCCAATATACCCATGCCAAATTACAGTCAAATTACGGACATGGCGAAAGGGTTTATTTTTGACTACGGAACCCTAAAAAGGTGTTTGACCACGCGGGAGAGCCGTCCCGTACGTCAATAACGTCGTAACCATAAATGTAATTGTGGTCGGAGTGAGGTTTCTGACAGTAAAAACTACTATTTATTCTGTGTCTTTGGCCTGCACGTTATATCGTAACTTAGGTACCCATAGTTTTGCTTCCCTTATTCTTTCGAATGACTCTTAACGTGTTAACGCCTTCAGGATTAGTGAATTCAGATAACATAACAGTTTTGGGTTTAGCACGAGCGTTGAATAGGCCGTTACCAAGTATTTAGGCCATAGCGCCTACACAGTTATATTTAGAGATATATATATATACCTATGTATCACCGTTTTGAGCATACGTTAATGCACACATATTTTTTTTGGGTGGAAAAATCTATTGGTGCACGACCGGGTTCGAACCCACGACCTCAGAAGTCGGGGTATCGCCCACTAGGCCAACACGGCAAGGTCTAAAGAACTTTTAGAAAAACTTAATTCTGCTTTTAGGCTTACAAACTAAAGGAGGAGACATCTTAGATAATCTGAAGCCTTACATTTCCTAGACGACGGCTTAAATTAAGAAATGTTTGAAAATATTCGAAATGTTTTCTATAGACCTATTCAATGAAAACTCACTAGGGGGTGTAGTAAGGAAAAAAAATATCCCTCACTTTACATGACTAGAACATGCATTAAAAAATAACTCTCATTCTTATTCTCAAAACTTTCTGATTTCGTTTTAGGGTTATAAAAACACATTGGTCCATATTTTATCTCGATTCGCTAGAAATGCGTCTGACACACGGACGGACAGACCGACAGACAGACATGACAAAAATAAGGATTTATTTACGCTATTCAGCTTCGGCACCCTTAAAAGTTTATCGCCAAGATACAGCCTTTTTTTTATTAGGACTAAGTGTTTATATCGCGTCATAACCTGATTATAACTTTTAAGGTTCCAGGTGTACAGACCATAGGTCTAGGTCCTAGAGCATGTACCTGTTGTTTTTGTTTTAACATCAGTACATAGGTACCCAAACACGACATGTAAATCTTTAAGTACCTATACTTAAAGATTTACATGTCGTGTTCGCTGTTACGTTAATAATTTTAGGTAGGTACCTATGTACTGTATATAAAAACAAAAACAACAGGTAGATGCCCCAGCATCACGCCATGTATGGCCAATCGTATGACGTGATACCTATGTGATTCATACTAGATCCTAACCATATTTAGCTAGGCCGTTCCATCTCAGACATAAAATTACATTTTAAACTTTATTACCATCGAAATAAGACTTATCAATAGTCTGTCTAAATATTCATGTGCAAAACCACTACAGATACATGAATATATTTATAAGATAACTGCAACTTTGCGAATGATGTCATGGATTTTATTGCAACGCGCTATTATTGACGTAAATACCTAACTAAAATTTCTTCTGAAATAGTATTTTTTTTATAAATCTTAAAGGTACCTATCTGCAATGTCATTTTCTACCACAACTCACGGGAGGAGATACCTAAGTACCTAGGTAAGAACCAGTGCGATAAAAGACAATACGAACTAGTTAACTTTCCTACCCAAATTTGAAACCCGCGACGTTTTTCTCCTCTTTTTTAACGCTCCCTAGTTACCTACTTAAGCGATAAAACGTAACTAAACCTGTCCAAGAACTACCTACAAATCTATTATTTAATAACCGCATTTTAACCATGCGGGTTCCTGACGTGTCGCTGGTAAAAACACCAGGGCCTGCAGTCTCGATATAGATAGCGATTCGATCGTAAGCTACCGATCGTTAGATAATAACGAAAAAAATCATAACTTTAAACGTCGCAAAGCTAACGATAAACCGTATTCATAGTCCATTATTTAATGGATAGAACTTGCAACCTGTCACATGGAGTGCTAACTACTTGTAAAACGCGGGCATGTACCAAATGTTTGGACGTACGTCTGATTACCTTGTACTTGGTATTAGATCCCGAAAGATCTACTCACTGATGATGTCAATAATGAGGAATTGTGAGCGTGTTGTTTTTGTTTTGCTGCAATTAATATATTAATGATAATGCTGGACATTTTAACACAGCATCATCTAGCCCCAACGAAAGCAGAGCTTGTGTTATGAGAACTACATGACTGTTATATTATTCTAAATACTTATATTTTGATTTTTAATGTATTTATATTTATTTATAGAAATAATTATTTTTGATAAATTGGTTTATTACCTATTTTACTTAAATTTCGGGAAAGTTTTATATGAGCTTCATATATCCAATAAAATAATGGACTATGAATACGGTTTATCGTTAGCTTTGCGACGTCTAAAATTATGTTTTTGTACGGTTTCTTGGTAGTAGAGAATTGATTTTGACAATAACATCGTTTTAGCAAGCGAATTTTTTCGTTATTATCTAACGATCGGTAGCTTACGATCGAATCGCTATCTATATCGAGGCTGCAGGCCTAGGAAAGAAAGAAAACATATTTATTTTGAATTACAAATGCACAGCGTCAATGAAAATGTTACATCCAAACGAAAGAAGTATTAAGATATCCGTGCTAAGGTTTTTTCACTTGTGAAGCAAGCAGCGCCACCTAACCGTAATTATCTAAAGTTCCGAAGCGCCATCTTCTGCAGTTTTGTGGAACTGCGTATTACTACAGTTGCTCAGTAAGCTGATTCTTGACGTAGTTCAACACTGTGACGCTTGGTGGCGCTGATCGTGAGTTTTATTTTTTGAGTTAAAGAAGTTTATTAAATACTCATAAAGAACATGGTTCACTTATAATGAGCTTAAGCTACAAATATAACTAATGGGTTACTAGTTATTTTAAGTATTTTACTTTTACTTTCATATTATTATTCTTATTTATTGGCTTTTAGTGGCTGCGGCCGTAAGGCCTATTGTGATCGAAACTTGCTTTTCTTTTCCCCGCAGGGGGCGTTCAAAGTTCACCGCTCAGCCCTGCAGCTGATTCGTATAGGTGGCGCTCTCTTCGTCGTAAACGCAATCGTTTGCAACGGCTGTACCGGTTTAGTTTCATTTGTAAATTTTGTATTCTACCTATGTGACGTTGTTGTACTTACCTACTAGGGACTAGGTACTAGGTATTCTTTTTGCAGACAAATACAATTATAGGTACCTACGTCGTATTTCGATCGTTTGCAACGACGCCATACGGCGTTATTTATACAAAGGTACCTATATAACAAAGCTCAGAATGCCGTAAACATAGGTAGGCACCTAATAATGACCTTAACGTATTAAGTTTTTTTTTTTATATAAAAAAATATTACATACCTCCTTTTTGTTTTCGTATTTTTAAACTTTGTCCCAACAGTTGTCATACAAGTTTAGTGTTTAAGGTTAGATAAATACTTATGTGACGACTTACAGTGTTAACTGTTATCTACCTAATTAGGAACCGTATTTTTTTTAAATTTTTATGTACAATAAAAAACAATTTTATTTACTTACTGAAGTACCTTTTTTTAATGTTAGCTTTCCTTTCAACATTGTCATGTCAAAGAAACCGGTTTATTAGGAACAAAAACGGCTAACTAGAACTATCTAGTCTTACGAGTCTCACATTACAATGCTAGCCAGGATGGTAAATATTTGAAATACATATTTGAATAGCCTTTACAAAGCTAGTTAGGTATTTGATCGCACAAAAGTGCCGATCTCACGTCTGTTAGGGCAACGGCCGAGGCTGCGCCGGCGCACAATTTCATGCATCACTTGACAGATATTTGATTACAGGCCTTAAGCCCTGCCGCGCGAAATGCGTGTGTGTGTAAGTGTTGAAAAAAGTAATAAAAACTTAAAGAGTTATTATTACCCGTGATTACAGAAGCCCATAGGTACTTACCTATATGCGTTTGCCGTTAAAGGTTTTTTAGTTTGCTTGTATGTAGTTTGTCTGTTCATTGATCGCTGAACTGCAGATTGAAATAAGTACTGTTTTTTTAAATCGGGAGCTTTTTGTTTTAAAATAAGTTTTATTGCAACGCGAAAATACGAGATACTGCAATACTAGATGAAAACGTGGAGAAATTTCATTTTCTTGTTTTTTACTTCCTAAAGAGTTTTACTTCCTATTTATTGTTTCATTAGAACTGCAAAGCTTCGTACTTTAGTACTGTGCCTTCCACCTTGATAATTTTTTTTTGTAGGGGGAAATCTGCTAACAAATACCTTGATCCTGCGCTAGTATAAAACATCCACGTTGTCTGTCGTCTGCCTATTTTGCTACCGGACGTAATACGCTTCTGGAACTCCTCCATTAATTTTTTATCTTGCTACTTCTATCATCAGAAACTTTTTTTAAAGTTTCATAATCCTATTTCTTTAACCACCAGATTATTACCAACAATCGATCACCCCCCACCGATCTTTCAGGACGACCATGACTCAATCAATTATAGATCTGGCGTAGTTTGTGCAAGAAAAAATAATTGACACGGCGAACAAAACTAACCACGAAACAAAACTAATACGTGGCTGAACCCGTATCCGAATGTTTATTTAATTAGGCTCCCCAAAGACAAGTGCGGACGATTGGTCGGCCGACGTGACGACGCCGTCGTACCAATTATTATTTATCCACTGTTTGGTTGTAAAATTTGTAACAGCTGCTAAGAGCGATGACGGGCCATCGTGGATGCGAACGGTCTACCGAGTTATTGTTCGCTAGTAGCGAAGAAACCGAGCAGGAAAGAAGATTGTCCTCGACGTTGGTTTTCTTCTTAGCAAAAGTTACCAATTCTTTTTCTAATATAACTGAATAGTATAGGATCACGTGACATTTGGATAGTTTAAGTCAACCCTATAATATATTTTGATACTCCTACTAGGGAGATCGCTAATCGCTAAATGTGGCTAACCCTCCGTTACACTGTCTGATTGATTTTGTATAAAGATACCATAGGGTGAACTTATGAATAACTAAATCTCTACCCAGCCAGTAAAGACTACACATAGATAAATTGACACCGATATACATAATTTTGTACCCTTTCTGTAGCTGAGATCTATAAAGTGCGGATTTGATTACGGGTTGAGTGACTTTTTACAAATCATTGTGAAAGTCACTGATTTATATATTTTCGTGTCTCTTTAAATTATATGTTAAAAGCCATGGAGCGGGCAATGCTAGGAATCCATCTCGTGGACCGTATACCAAACATCGAGATTAGACGTCTAACTAAAGTGGAGGATGTAGGTATACGGATAGCGAGGCTCAAGTGGAGATGGGCAGGGCACTTGGCAAGGCGGGAGGACCACAGATGGACAAAAAAAGTCACAGGATGGTGGCCGAGAGATATGCGGCGGCCTCGAGGCAGACCGCTGGTCAGATGATATTGTGAGGGCTGTAGGTGAGTAGTGGATTCGGCTGGCACAAGACCGCCAGGAGTGGCGTAATAGAGAAGAGGCCTTTACTCAGCAGCGGGTTAACGGCTGTTTAGATAGCCTCCGTGGTCAGAACAACGTATGTGACTCCTAACGGTATTAGTAAATATAATGTTATATTGTATTTTTTTTAGATATTCACATGTGGCATCTTATCGTCAGTGTCTCTACATCGCAAACTCAAATGACTAATTACTATCTCCCTCTCTCTCGGGGCTATCCTCATTCTCTATCTCATTCTTTGCTTGTAAACTGGTTTTTGCGCAAATAAAACAAGCGGTTATTAGGTTCGTGTTGCTTAAATATTATTTTCAAGGCAACCGACAGACTCGAGTGCACATCAAGTAACTCACTCTCAAAATGTGTACTTTACTGAATAAGATCGTTCCAGCAATCGTTGGAAAAGCAAATTCACTAAACGCATTGAGTTATGGTCAAGAACCTTTATTCAACTTGATTGATAAAAAACTAATAATTATATTTTCATATAGTAATTTATATCTTTTCTTGTAGCATAGATTGCTTTAAATTTTCTGTTCTTAGTTTTCATCATAGTTCACTTCTCGAGAATTGGGTACGTGGATGAGTATGTTACACATCTACTTCTGAAATTTTGAGTTTTATACTTTTTTTTCATTTACCATGGGTACTTTGAGTTCGCATGTACCACCTTGTTTATAAGTATGTACATAAGATGTACATACTAATAAACAAGTAAGTATGTACCTGGATAACTTGATAACTTGAGTGATTTGTGGGTCAGTATCTTTAGGTACTTTGAGTTCGCATGTACCTATAAGATGTACATACTAATAAACAAGTAAGTATGTACCTGGATAACTTGAAAACTTGAGTGATTTGTAGGTTTTGATTTGTTGATCTTTATAGCGGTAAGGTTCTTTTTTTATACTAAGCTATGGTTAACGCTGTGGGGTGCATTATTACTAAGTATGATTTGCTGTACTCATTACTCTACTATTATACTCTATATAATGCAGTTATTTATTTATTACAAAAAATAAAAAAAATGATATGAGAGTAACTGAATAGTATGAGTGTCTAAATATAATTATTTTAAATAACATTAAAAAAAAAAAGGTAGAATTTGCCTCGTTGACCAGTGCCCTCAACAACTCTACTATATACCCAAACTGCTTTGCTAGAGGCAGATCAGTTATGATTGGGACAAACTAAATCAAGACTACATTTCAACAGTCCACTGTATGAAGGATGGAGTAGTCTACGTGACGAATTATGAATAATTACTAAGCGAAACCTATCAAGATCGTATGAAGATAAATAGATCAAAGAAATCTTAATGGTCCGACAGAGTGGTGCGTTGGTGACGATCGTAAAATTATTTGGGAATACTAACATCGTAAGATACATGATCTGTATGCCTGGGAAGGATAGTCTGTCGTAAAGGCTAGCAGAAAAAAGGCACTTGGCAAGATCTACCTAAATTACTGACGATGCAAATTTTGGAAAAGTATATACAAGTTAGCAAACGAACTTGTTTAAAAACTTGATCGAACTACTTGGCAAGTAAGTGGTAGAGAATGGAGGCTTGGTCTCGCTTAGGTCTTGTTTTCATAACCAATTTGGGTTCATTCATATTAACGTAACTGCAAAGCTACAAGACCTGTTTTGAGCAAAACTAATTTAGACACGGCTTTTATACATTTACGACAACTGCATTCTTTTAAATAAAATATAACTGCTGCTTTGTTGTTACAAGGCCAGCCAGGTAACATTTAAGAATACTTATCTGACCTTTATTCTATTCTGGATTGGGGTCGTATGTTGCAGCGAAACGTCTTTTAACTGGATGATGCGGTGAAATTTTACCTATTTGTGTAAAAGTAAATTATTTTCTAAAATCAAGTGCTTTTTTTTCTTGTGTCATTCCACACAAGGATTATTTTTGTCATGGAAACATAACTACGAGTCTATGTAGCTACTATGCTAGTCACATTATCCTGTCCGGTATCAAATATCTGCAGATTATTCAAACATAATTTGTCTTGCATAGGGAATTGAATCTTGCATCTCAGCCGGCCACCCGTCAGCCACGCTACCGCACACATTTCAACAAAATAAAATGACCACTAATAAAATGCTTATGATGCATAAAATGCATCATAAGCATTTTATTATGATGATAAAATGCATTTACATATTTTTATTCAAAACTTGAACTTTCTGAATTTTAATACGAATTCAGCAATAGTGCATTGGGGGCGTGAGTAACTGTTGGTTTTCTTTTTCTTTTTAGGTTTTTCATAACACACAAAATGAACCCGGATCAAAGCTTTGATTGCTAAGTCTAAAACAAAAGAAAAAGTTCGGATATCCTTTGAATTGGAGTTGGAACATGTGTTGATGAATTCGAGCGCTTCGTCGGGCAAAATAGTTTTTTCTCGATTTTCTGCTAGAAGCATCTGCCGGTATTGGGTGACCCGAACCAACGTGAGTTGAGATGATTGTGTGTAGTGCGACCGCCATTACTTGATACTTAAAGAAACTTTACTTCTCAGACTTGTCAAGTTTCTCAGCCTTAGACTCTAGGTGTTACAACTTTTGAAGGTAGATTTTTGAAAATGAGTTTTTTGGCCCCGTCTACGTTATCATTACCTTAAACAAGCAGACTCTAGGACCAGTGCCTTATGCTCTGTGCTGATATCCAGTTAGTTAGTGAGTCGTCCACTGTCTTGTGGAACCCTCTTTCAGTGATTAATGGATGAGAATTCACAAAGTGGAATCCCTATGCCTTTTTTTTTTAAAGTACTAACTTTTATCAAAATTTCAAATATATTTATTTAGGAACCTATTTTACACTTTTCCAAATATCTTTGAAGCACAACGCTCTGCTTCATCATACAATTGTTATCTGGAAGAAATTGCTTACTAGCAATAACCTCACTTATGCAGATTATTTATATTGTGCATTGAAGCATTTTCTGTACGTGTGTTGTACGAGTTACATTAGAAATATAAATGTAAATTATTGGTTACGTTATTTACCAAAATTATACCAAATATCTTACAGATGTTACAGAGTCTGTAACAGATAATCATATTACACTCAGATAAAGATAAAGTAAGATTGAAGTTTAAAAAAAAAGTAAGAAATATTTTTACATTTTGTATTGTCTAATTCTATATACTGTAGGTAACTACGACATATAATATAAGTTTCTAAAATTAAAAGAGGGAAAAGTATTATTAATTAAATAATTTTCTACCTACGCAGAGTAACAAAAACAAAACGCCTTACCGACATCTAAACTGGAAGTTTTTGAGCAGCCAATAAATAACGGAGCTTACCTGAAAAAAACAATACAAATTTTTATTTCAGTAACTTAATCTACGTATACATATGTGGGGTTGAGATCCCTTTTAAGTATGTATAAGAGATCTCGCTCTTCCGTGACAATATTTCTTTGAGTCTAAGTTCTAAATTTTATTATTATGACTCTAAATACTATTAACTATAATAACAAAGACATTTGTATGCTATCTATGTCGAATGTGTGTTTGCGTAAGTGTGTCCAAGTGTAAATTAGAGGTAGGGTGGGGGGTGTGTGTGTGTAATTGTGTATGTGTATATGTGTGTGCTTTATAATGTGTGTGGGAGAGTGGGTAAGGTTCGTATGTTTACATACTATATGTTTAGAGTGTATTATGCGTATACAGGGTGTAATCGTTAAGTGTGCACAGGCGATTATTCCGTAACTATTGCAGATATCAAAAAACTTTAAACTGATATCGAAAGTACTTTACCTAATGAGTAAAATGACATTAATAACTTTTTAAAAATAAAACGAGAAATATCCAAAAAAAATACATTAATCACTCCCATACATTTAGTATGAGATAGTAGAAAGGTTTTAGTTTCCTTATTTTAAGTGGAATAGTACCTACTCATTTTACCCTTGTCATTTTATAATTATGTACGATATGAAGGTATTAATGAATTTCAAGTAGATACACGTGTAGATTAATTATCTTACCACTTCAAATTTATAATAAACCTTGTTTCAATATTGTATTGATTTGAACTAGCTGAAAAGCAACATACTAAATAAAAACAAAAAGAAAGATACTCTTTGGTGTTCGTTCTAAATTCAAATTCTTTATTGCGGGTTCTCGTTCCCGCCAATTTATTGTATTTTTCAATTTGCGTTAATAATCGTGATTATTGCATTTATTGATTGAAAAATGGCATATTCCAATACAGAAAAGAGGGACATGTTAAAAATGTACTACAAACATGATTGTAACAATAGGGCGGCCATTATCGCCTACAGAAGAGAGTACCCACATAGAGAAGTTCCTTCTGGTACGTATTTACGTAAGTTGGATAACAATTTGATAAATTATGGATCTTTTAACAGAAAAAAAGGTTCGAGAACAAGAGCTCCGGAATTTGATAATGACTTAGATAACAATATTATTAACTACGTAGTAGATAATCCACAAGAATCAACGCGTTCAGTGGCCCGATCATTTCCAGTGTCCCACAATTATGTACACAAGTTATTAAAAAAACACAACTTCAAAGCATTTAAGATAAAACCTACTCAAACGCTGCACAATGATGATCCTGCTCGTCGGCTGGTCTATTGCAATTGGCTAGTCAATAATTATGTCAATGTAAGGTCAATTTTATGGACCGATGAAAGTAATGTTTCAAACTGCGGCATTTACAATAGAAAAAACTCGCATTATTGGTCAATTGACAATCCTCGCTTAACTACTGAAGTTAGAGCTCAGGTGCGATTCTCAATTAATGTGTGGTGTGGTATTCTTGGAGATCGGATCATTGGGCCATATTTTTACAGTGGAACCTTAAATCAACAGAGATATTTCTCCTTTGTACAAAACGATATGCCAAGTCTCTTAGAACCAATTCCAGACGATGAAAGAAGGTCGATAATTTTTCAACAAGATGGAGCACCTGCACATAATACAAATGTTGTAATGAATTTCTTACGAAACAATTATAATGGCTTAATAGCCAATAATAGTGCAACCCCTTGGCCTGCCAGATCCCCGGATCTCACGCTTTGTGATTTCTTCCTATGGGGATTTGTCAAAGACCACGTGTACGCTGAGAGAGTACACAGCCTAGAAGAGTTACAGAATCGTGTACGTCGTGCAATTGCTTTAATTACTCCGCAAATGTTAAGGAAAGTTCATTTAGAAACTGTAAATAGAGCTCGTCATTGTATTGCACAAGGAGGACGTCACTTCGAACATATGCTTTGAACACAAAATTTTGTACTTACTAAGAAATAAAATGTATAGGAGTGATTAATGTAATTTTTTTGGATATTTCTCGTTTTATTTTTAAAAAGTTATTAATGTCATTTTACTCAGTAGGTGAAGTACTTTCGATATCAGTTTAAAGTTTTTTGATATCTGCAATAGTTACGGAATAATCGCCTGTGCACACTTAACGATTACACCCTGTATACGAGTATATGATGTATGTATGTGTTAAGAAACTATTTCTAAAAGTGTCTCAGTTTCCTCGTAGATTAGCGTTAGTAACCATTCCGTTAAGATTCTTACATTTAAAGTAGACTTGCAACGGATATTCGGTTACTATTCGGTATTCGGCCTATTCGGCTGCTTTTATTATATTCGGCCGAATACCGAATATCTACATATTATTCGGCCGAATACCGAATACTTAAATAATATATTTTGTCATAGAGAAATAATTGGTAAAATGAAAAATTAAAATCGATTGATTACGTATATATTCATATTTTCATTTCTGTTATAATCATTTAAGTAGTCATTGGTGCATAACACAGGTACATGATCATCTTCTGAATTGGAAAAATGGAGGATTCTATGTATTTGAATTATTGTGGTAATCAAAATTTAGAAGGGTAAGGTTCTCATTTCTTTTATAATCATTTATTAAGTAGTCATTGGTACATAAAACAGGTACATAATTTAATCATTTTCTGTATTAAACAAGTTAAGAATTGTTCTATGCATTTGAATTATTTTCATAATCAAAATTTAGAAGGGGAAGGTTATGGTGCAGAAAGACTAACTTTTCTGCATTTTTAGAAACTGTACTTAACGTAATACGATATCCACGAAATTAACTTGTCGAAACATGCAGTGCGTTAGCAATATACCGCGCAGAGCAACAGTGGGCGCGCGGGCGATGAGTACATTAGAACAAAACAAAGGAGCGCGAAACAATCACGTCTGTACAAGTTTTTGGCGCTAAAATCCAGCCGAATACTTTTGCCTAATATTCGGCTATTCGGTCAGGGGCCTCGCCGAATATTCGGTATTCGGTATACTGCCGAATATACTATTCGTTGCAAGTCTAATTTAAAGTAGTTGAGTGGATATATATTCTTAGTTTTATTGATAGTGTTATAGAGGTGGGTTGCTTGTGTAATATATTGACGCGAAGCAAATTAGGTACGAACAATTGATTTAGACGTTATTCTATCTTTCCTTCTTTTATTAAGCATTGTCGTGTGATATTCTAAGGACCTGTGTAGCCTTAGAACTGAGTTTAAAATATATAATTTTCTAAGCATTAGTATACCTGAATGTTTAAAGAGCACGTCTGTAGAGAACCTAGAAGGCTTAAAATACATATCTTTTAATAAAGACCTTTGTGCACGTTCCAGTTCGTTTTGGTAGCTCCACCGCAGATCGATATACAATCATTGGAAAATTTCCATCATTATTTATTATTTGGGAATTATTTTTACAACTATGTAAAAGTAGGTATATACAAAAAAACAGATGGAACAACTAGCTATCTTAAGACCATTGCAAACGATCTATCAGCTACCAGATGGAAGCGTTCCCAAAATACTGGCCGCATTGCCACGCTGAATGGCAATGCTAATGCGTTGACCCAGATAAAGCTCTCTGGTCACACGTCGCTTCTTAATTATAATTATTATTAATCACTACTTCATAGTTAGAATTCAATAATATATATGTAATCCAAATTTAGTAGTTATATTGAAATAGCTAACGGATTCTTTATCTGTGGATACCACAGCTAATTGAGAAACAAATAAATTGATTGATCGAATCATTTATAATTGCTGAACTGCGTCTGTCAATATGTTCAAACCTAAAGTATCAAAATGTTTAAGACGCAGTAACTGTTACGTGAATATAGTAAACAGCGGGCTCTGGTTCTCACAGCCCCCACCTCGAACCTGTCGCGTTATACAGTGAGCCTGCGCGTACGCACCAGCTGTGTGGGTGGCACTGAACGCCTTTCGTAGATATTATGAATGAGATTTCATTTGAGTTCACGTCAGCGTTTGACCACTTAATAAAATACCTGTTATTATCCATATACATATATATATGTGGGTATCGTAAATGTAATGTTTACTCAAGCTAAGTCTTCGCCATTGGCAAGTTGTGACACTATTTGGAAACACTAGGATATAAATATCGAAGGTTTTAAAATGTACATACTCCAGCCCGCTTAGCATACAAGGTTCGTAGACAAAGTTTTGTCTACGAAAGTGAAGACAAAAACTATTTCTGTCGCCTATTCTGTGAAACAAAAGAGAGGGAAAATATTTTTTTGCCGTCTCGGCGGTAGACAAAACACTTGTTTTGGGTCTTCTTGCTAAGCAGACAGATACCCCGTGACCATGGCTGTTGCAATACATAAATAAATATTTTACATGAAATGTTTGGACGTGGTGTCCTCAATGATCCTCGCATTGGGTATGTCAATAATAATAAAATAGGTAAACGTGGTAAAGACTTATATATTTTTTTATAGTATTCGATATGTTTAACACTGCATCATCTAGCCCCAAACTAAGCAGAGCTTGTGTTATGGGAACTTCATGACTGATATACTACTTATATACATTTGTTTTTGTTCAAACATACATATTATACATAGAAAACACCCAGACTAGAGAAAAATATTTGCAGATCATACAAACATTAGTCCCGCGGCGGGAATCGAACCCGCAACCTTCTGCGTCTCAGGCGGGCATTCGCCCACTGCGCCACAGAGGTCGTCTCAATTATGTTTAGTGATCGCGATAGTTTGAATAATACTCATACAAAAAACCACCTCATAGCATACTAGCAGATGTTTATCAACACCTGCCGCTTACATTGTCACTGACATTTTCTAAGTTCGCGTTACAACTTCCAGTGGTAACTACAATTTCGAGTAATGTGGTAACTACAATTTCGAGTAATGTATGTGGTTGGAATCTGTCACGGGGGATACTAACTCGTCCCTTGTCCCAAATTACGTGTGGTCGGCACAACATGTTATCATCTCCCACTGTCCTCTATCGGCCGTCATCTCAGTACTCACTCTTTTATCCATGCCATCCTTCACACAATCCATCCATCTTTTCTACTTTAATATCCCTCTATAATTCAACACCTTGTTATCTTTCGTACAGTCCGTTCCATCCAAAGGTTGTCTGGTAGAGATCGCTAATTAGCGATAAGACCGCCCATTGTGTAACTATGTTAAAGTTTGTACTATTTATTTATGCTGAAATATTTGGTGTGCAGTAAAGTATTTTCTATCTATCTATCTATATTTATATTTAACACCCTTATTTTATGAAAATATGATTTCCTTCCCTTCTTATGAAATGCCTATACCACGCTAACCTAATTACTCTACAACTTTTCCAAAACTGGCGCAACTTTTATACCTACCCCGATATACTAATTCCATATCTTGTCCATGACAAGAACGATGTCGTAGACGAATATCATGCACTATGGTGCTTTCTATATTTCCGATATCAGTACATTTATAACCAGGAGAATCAGATGGGAACTATGAGCCGGTACATGGTGCAAGTCTGTGCGGTCAGATTTAACATGTCAGTGACAACAGCTTCAGAGTGGACGTCTGTGACTCTTAAATATAAATGAATCAAAAACGATACACTTTTATATCACCATTTTGAAAGTCGCCAATCTTTGATTATCAAAAAGATCTACATTTTAATAAACATCATCAACAAATAATTGAAAACAATGCTCGTATCAAGATTTAAAAAAAAATATGCTAGGCGTCATCTTTGATTTCAAAATAGAACTCATTTCCATAATCAGCATCCATAAATGAGTGAAGACCGATCTTTTGAATTATCAAAGGGGAATTATTAATCGTTTGACCAAGACTTTATATTTCCATTTTAATTCAATGACGTTGCGAGCATTGGTAGGTACTTAGCTGTTTTATTTACATTGCCATTACAGGGAGCACCAAAGCGACTAATAAATATATAAAAAGAGATACAAAATACACTTACTAAATATTAACATTAATACAATTATACTAACAAGCTGCTAACTATTACTTAATACTATAGCTTAAAATAAACAACTTTAAATATTCTTATGCGTCCTATCCAAAAAAAATAAAACCGCACCCCTTAATTTTTGGCAAGGACATATAAAATATATCAACATCCTCATCTGCACATAGACTATTAATAGCGCGAATTGCCCGTGTGAACGGGGACTTGCTCAGGAGGTTAGTTCTTGCCCTCGGAATCGCAAGTAGCCTGGGTCTTCGGCGCGCGTATACATACTTGTTAGGTACGTGCAGTCCTATGTACATTAAAAACCATTGGCATGGTTAAGGCATGGTTGTGTATGCCTCTAACCAAACTAAAAATGTATGTTATTGACATAATTTCCTTTCTTATTTCAAGTTTTAAATACCCTACAATACCTAGAACTAATAAAGGGGGATACATTAGTGGAAAAAAGAATACCATACGTTTATGATAATTAGAGGCGTATCCTTCAAATTGATCAACGGAAGCCATTGCACTTCTAAGGACAGACATATGACGCGTGACTTATCTGGCGTTATTTTAATGTTATCTACAACGGTTACCTACTAACGGTCAAATTTCACGAAGAAATGATAACATGTATGAAAACCGATCTCTGTGATGTGGCTATGATAAACAAAATATTATTGTTGGATAACATTCCAATGTTTACGTTCATTTTTTTGTCGTTAAGCCAAGTGTCGAAAGCAAGTGCGTACTAAGCCTTAACCAACAAAAGAAACGATCAAGTCTAACCATTGATTACGATCACAGATACTTATGAAAACATTATGTCGAAAAGCTTTGATTAGAACCCAACCCGTTACAATGTTGTGAACTCGGGCTTAAGACCCCGAGTTTATTAGCAATGGAAAATTTACGCTACCCACCTAGTAAGCTCACGAAATAAAAACTTCAGAATGTAGCAAAATGATTTTAAAAGCAACGTCATTGTTATGTAACGTCTATTGCCAATGGAAAATTTACGCTGCCCACCTAGTAGGCTTGCGAAAACAAAGTGCTTACGGCCCACCTCGGCCAAACTAACGCGATAGAGGCAGCGGTGGCGATGAAGAGGAAAAGGTGGCCAAGCGATGCATTCAAATATTCAAGATTTTTTGTAATTGTGCACCTATATAATAAGCGTAAGGTGGACTTCATACAGAAGACGTAGTTTTAGCTTTTGATATTATAAATACCTATGTAACTAATATTCACAAAGAACATAATCATGGTAAATACCCGATTTTTTTATTTAAACCCAGTTTCAAATTTTGATATATACTTACTACTTAAAGTATATATATCAAAATTTACTTATATTAGAAGATGTCCCTTGCTGCGTATTTTCTCTTGAATTAATTCGGGATATAATATTTGAAAATATCAGTAGATTCAGTAAATTAAATATTTTTTTTCCTGGAAAACGTATAAATGTTGTTTCAATTTGTAATTTAATGAAATCTTTCTAAATCTAATTAAAATTGTAATACCTACATAATACTAATATAGTTTTGTACACGAGGCAAGGGCGCGTTCCTTCCCATTATCATGCCCCTGATTTGCGGCTGATGTTAAACAGGCGAGGAAGGTATAGTGTCTATCTTCTGATGTAGATACAAGCCTTATGAGCGCAGGCGAACGCCGCCTGATCGCAGCGATCTGTCAAATTTCGCACCAGTCCAGTGTGCCTTACAAATACAGTATCTGCCATCACGTCAATTGGCCGGGCCTATATTCGCGCTGATAGAAAAGTGAGATAATTACACCTTTTTTCATTTATACACTCCTAAAACCGATTCCATTTGCTAAAAAAAATTAACAGTTTGTACAGTTAATTATCACTCCCGACATCGAATTGCTATACTTAATCCAAGCAGTCATAACCGCTCTTTTTTAGCTTTTTCTACATGTAAGTTAAGCAAGCGCAATCAGCGTGTGTTATTTTTCGTCCACCCTCTCATGTACTCATATAGGTAAGATTTAACAACTGTGAACTCCCGGTCTATAAGATGATAAGAAATATTAATTTCGATAACTTCACTGCGCATGCACCAACTAAGGATGTGTGAAGCTTTCAGCACAACTACATAGAAGCTACACAGGTTGGGGTTGGGGTGTACAGTATAAATACGGGTCCACGCGCAGGAAAGCCATCAAGCAGGCGGACTTCTCTTACCAGTTAACAGCTCTCCTCAATAGTGCTTGTGAATTGCGCGAAGTTTTAAATTTTGACCATGGCTACAACATCATTATCGCAACGCGATAGAGTGTACGGCCCAGTGGCGGGATTTACAGTGTTCCTGCACCACAAGACTCAGTATAGGAAACTGACAACAACCGTAAAGGACAACAGCAAATCTGCTTGTATAAGACGTGTTCTTACATGGGTGGCCCTGGCCAAGCATACCCTCGACATAATGCTGTTCAGCATTTTCCACAAGGAAATTGTGAAAGCTATAATAAAGAAGCACAAGTCAGGAGTGATGTATGTATATATTTAAATGTATTGAAGTGAACCGCCTTACTTCTAAATTGGTCGAAGCTCTATACATTTTTTTGTAAATTAAATTTCAGAAAAGAAAAGCCTAGTACAATTGTTTTCTAAAAAAATATGAAATAATTATGTATTTCCTGAAGCTTAGTACTGGATATTTGTTCTGACTGCTGTTTTTGATTTCAGATGCCGTATTTTAATTTATAAACATGTGCTGGAAGGACCGAAGAGAGACAAAATTGGAAAATACGTGCAAATGATGAAAATCAAAGGTAGGTTTAATTAAAGAGAGGATAAATAATAAATAATTATATAATTTCGATCGTTTGATCTAACCATCGGTTTTGTGTCGATTATGGCTTCTGCGTACAATTAAATTCCACAATATCGAGGAAGTTCTTAAGCTTTTGGGTCTGTTGCGATGCTCCCCGCCTCGTCGCGCCCAGATTCTCTGGTGGTGGTACTCACATTTATTAATTCATTTATATACAACTATGTACAAGTAGGTATATACAAAAAATACAGATGAAACAGCTAGCTATCTAAAGACCGTTGCAAACGATCTATAGATAGCTCAACTGATCCAGATCACTACCAGGCGGAAGCGTTCCCAAAATACTGGCCGCATTGCCACGCTGAATGGCAATGCTAATGCGTTGACCCAGATAAGAGCCAGCTCTCTTGTCACGCGTCGCTTCGACCAGTCGCCCTGAAAGACTTTTGAAAACGCGAAGGGCCCCGGTTCCCCACGGACCCAGAGTCTCAACCCCAAAAGGCTCAAATAAGTAGGCTCTGTCGAGACTTCTATATTTGCGCCATTATTCTTATTTATTTCAAAATATACTGATTTAATCTTAGTAATAGAATTAATATATATTTCTATATTCATTTATATTGTTTTAGGTATTCAGATCCGTATTGTGAATGCTGAAGAGATGCCCGAACCCCATTATCGAATTATTATGATCAATTACATAGACCCGATCAAGAACAGAGTACCTTTTAACAATGAGGCCGGATTTGTAGTTGGACAACAGCCCTTCACTCTGCCAAATGTTCAAAGCATCTGTAACGACGTTGAGGATATCCATGTATCCAAGGAAGCCCCCGTCAGGGCTTCACCGTGGCCAATTATGTTTGAGGATTTATGGTCTACATCAATCTTCTGGAATTTGGGCTAGATCCATTCCTCAGATGCACATTTTCGTGCGGATTTTGTTATCATTTTTTTTTTAATTTTCAGCATATTCTAATTTGGGCTATTTAATTAACTACAAAAGGTTATTCAGCTATTCAGTTATTGTTATAGGTTTATTTTTACTAAATAAAATATTCTAAGCACTAAGCCCAATTAATCGAACTATAAAATCGCTTCAGATAATGCATTTTTTTTGTGTACTTTATTGGCGAAAAATCCTAATCGTGTTTCATCTTATCTGACCCGAACCCGTCGGCCGGGAGTTCAGATAAGTCCTGAGTAAACTTTACTTGCAAACTGATAATTCGCCACCACTGCGACCTTTTCCTTCAACTATCTCGATGTTGTATTGATATGTATAATCTCTAGAATAGTGGCATGCATAGCAAATGTTTATGACTTTCGGTCAATATTTAGTCACCATAAGCGGTAAGACGGCGCGATGCATTTAAAATATTCTTTGGAGGAATTAGGTAGACCAACAGAATAGGTATGCGGTTATGTTTTTAAAACAGAGTTAGCCAAAGTAACATTTTTACATCTGTAAAAATGCATCTCGCCGACTGAATTAAATTAATTAATGTATCTACATTATTCATTATGAAAACTAGTGGATAATAATAATTAATGGAAATAAATGTATTGTTAAAATGTATTTCATAAGCTGTATCCTATAGACCTGTTGTTCTTTTACTGTATCTTATAATGAATTATGTTGGTATTTATAATGGGTACTATGTTGTATAATATTTTAGTAAAAAAAAACATAATAGTTGTTCGTTTAATTATTTTTAAGTTTTTTAAATTTTATTTCAATATTAATAATTTGTTTATGTAAAACAATGTGGTTTTTTAAAATACGTTTAAAATACGTGTAATCAATATTAGTGAGTTGTTAGTGGAATGTGTTTGTAGTTCAGCATTCAATGTCATTCTTATTTATTTCAAAATATACTGATTTAATCTTAGTAATAGAATTAAGTACAATTTAATGGAAGTTAACTGTTCTAAAATATAATCTGAATGGGAATAAATAAATAAAAATCATTGATGAGTTTCATTTTTTAAAAACCCGTCTCCAATCCCGTTCCAATCTCAATCACTTTAGGGCTAGATGATGCTAAAGCATTATTAAAAGAAATAGGAAAACTAATATCTCCGCAAAAAAAAAAAACTGAGTTACTTATCACTGTAATATATATAGACAATAATATATATACAACGACAATAATCATACATTTCAGTGCGTGTGTAAATTTACACCTCCAAGTGATTGCAATTTTTAATAAAAACAAAATCCATTAACAAGGCTGGTGTGTCTATAATGGAAGCTATGCTAAGCTCGATTCACTTTCTGCCCGAGTCATGGACCACCCAGTAACTCGGACAGCATTGGCAGTGTACGCCTCTGAGTCCAATCCGGACAATATACACATGTTATGAAAATACATAACATGATTATTATTCTCAACCCACTTCAAGAAACAAGAGGCAGATTAGTACAGCAATTAGTCTGTATTTTTATTTATTTTATGTTTTATGAGAAAATACCACCCACTCCTAAGGGTGAAGATATGGGGGTTGAAGTATCGTGATGGAGTTTTTATCGAATTTCAGCTATCGTTTGATACTGTCGTGTTTTTTTACGTCTTATAAAACAATATAAACAAACAAACACACACCCCACTGTACACAGCATAAGTGCGTAGATCTTTAAGGTTACCAAGTAGGGGATAGTCAGAGACATGTTCTAACATATTTGGCACATGCCCACGTTTTGCCTCTTATTGGAACACTATCTAACATTACAACTTACAATAGAAAACATCTTGCCGATCTATAGTTCGATTTTGTTGTTTGCTGTGTTTTTACATTTCGTAGCCCTGTAGTACTGATATTGTATTCTGTTGTGTAGGATTGGTTGAAACAAAATAAGTACCTAAGTTTATTATTAAACTATAACGTGGGATTTGAAGGGTAAAATATTTGCATTGAGTGGGAACGATCACTGATTTTTGTTCTAGGGCATGCCGGTTTCCTCACGATGTTTTCCTTTACCGTTTTGAAATATATTTAAAAACGGTAAAGGAAATAAGTGGAAAATTCCATTGGTGCATGGCCGGATTCTAACTACGATCCCCGGATCGAAAGTCGTGGCATCGCGGACGGGACACCCTGTTCTTTGAATCTGAATAATATGTTTATTATATCAGGCCCTGTTGGCCTAGTGGGCGATACCCCGACTTTTAATATGGAGGTCGTGGGTTCGAACCCGGTCGTGCACCAATGGATTTTTTCACTCGAAAAATTTATGTGCTCAAAACGGTGAAGGAAAACATCGTGAGGAAACCGGCATGCCCTAGAACCAAAAATTCGAAGGCATGTGCCAATAGTTAGTGTTCCAATAAGCGGCGATGGGCTTGCAACCTGTCACGTGGAATGCTTACTACTTGCAAAACGCGGGCATGTACCAAATGTAATGTTTGGACGTGCCTCTGAATACCCCCTACTTGGTATCCTCAAAGATCTACTCACTGAGTATGTATCTGAGGATGTCCACCATGGGGAAGACAGTCGTGAGCGTGTTTGTTTTTTTTTATGTTTATTATAAGACACTGTCATCTATGTATTATGTATTTAGGTATATCAGTACATTATATACTCGTAGAATTATCCGTAAATGTACACATATGAATAAAGGATGGCTATCCTTTATTCATTATTGCTTTGATCTTCAGTTTATTTTGTTGAAGAATTCTACTCATAGACGTTGGCGTGAAACTTAGCCCAGCTTATCTTTGAAGCAGGTAACTACAGAACGGTGTTCGTCCCTTAAGACTGTTGATACAAACCGAACACAATGTTACACGGATATAACAATGAGACATGTTTTGTAAATTGAACGCGTCCAATGTCTATCGAAGTTTTTATTAACACATGTTTAGCATTCGGGTGTCATCGCGTGCAACTGTTATCGAATTAAGTTACACTGACGACACTGTGTGACATCCAATTTTGATTTACAAGTTGGGGATAAGTTATTATACATAATATTATAAAGTGTTAAAGTCTATAAGTTACTATAAGTATTGCGCAAAATTTTCACACAGCAACTAGCAACACTGCGATCGTGAGGTCACCCCTCACTTCCAAGGTCCTATCTGAAGAGCAGCAATAAGCTGAGATAGGACCTTTTCAGCTCATATTTACCACTGCAGCATAGAATGCCCTCGTTAGTACTGGTTAGCACCCACGTATTGTATTCTACTGTGTTTTTTTAATTGTTTGTCCTTCTTGTCATTTGTTGGTGCTGTATTTGTATGTAAAAAACTATTTACATATCTATCCAGACGCAAGCTTAGTAGAGCTTGTGTTATGGGAACTACATTATGGGACTGATTTATTAATTATGTTTTTTTTTTGTTAAGACGTATTATACATAGAACACCTAGACCCGAGAAAAATATTTGCAGATCATAGAAAAATATTGAGAACGGCTGGACCGATTTGGCTATTTTTGATTTTAAAATGCTCCTAAGTCCGTTTTTATTTAAAGAAAAATTTAGCGGAACATGTAAAAAAAACGCTGTTTTTTTTCTCCTATACAAACTAATTTTGGTTGTCGAATGAAGTGGTTGCATCCGCTATAGTAGTCAAATTGAAAAAATATTATTTTTTGTACACACAAATAAACACTTAGAAAAAGGCAGAATTAAATTACATGTGCCTAAAAAGAGTTTTCTTTCAGCAATTGACTTTCAGAACAATGTAGGTAAGTCGGGTCAGCTAGTGGTTATTAAAGTTGTTCTTCGTGCATTTTTTTGTATACGGGATATTTTGTTTCAGTCAGCGGTAAGATTATCGTTGGATGTGAGGTCAATTGTTATGCCCTGCTTTGTCATAGAATAAGGATTAAGCCCTAGTACCTTTAGTAAAAGTAACCGTGAATTATGCTCTATAATATATCTTTGACAGACGACGAATCGATGTTGATTACCAAATAACGACTTCACAGTTATGGGTAGGCGAGTAAATAAATAAAGTCTGCGATCCGTTTGGAAACATAAAATGTTGATGTTGATGTTGAAATATTATTAAAAATTTATTGTTAAAAATACAACATTTAGAGTGATTACATACTATTTATTTCCATTATTTTATGGACCTATAAAATTAATTGAAATCAATTCTTATGGTAAAGCGATTAAACTGAAAATATATGAACTTTTCAGAAAGGTCGCAAACTTATTTTGAAATGTGTAGCGCTGTTATTGAGTATTATAGTTATGTTGTCAGCCAAAGGTGTCGATTCTCTTGTACACAAACTAAATTTGATATTATGTATCTTTTCCTAAGCAAGAGAGAAACAATTTTAGTTCTGTCAAATGAGTCAGATTTAAAATTTAGATTAGTCGTGATTTAACGGACAGGAGTAAAATTCTTGCCATCTTTTTCTTGCGTGCACTATCAGTAAAAGAGAGAGACAGTTTCAATAAAGTTTAGATGGTTTAAGAGAATCGACGCCAATAGCTGCTCAGAGGCCGTGGTCCGTTACTCTCGATAAAAACTAGTGTGAGCCACCAGGCTCGGTATTTTTAAAACGGTAACTGCTGGCTACCTTATTCGGCAGTAGCTACCTAGAGGGCATTTCTGGAAGGACTATCCACATCTATCAGAGCCTTATTAGGGCCAGAGCTAGGCAAGGGAGCGCAGAAAATATAGGTGGGTGTATTTTGTATGAAGTGGTACTTATAGTAGGGGAGCCTACGTTTCTGTAAGGGGATTAACTCGAGCGGGTAGTATTGCATCTTAAAGATTAGATTTTAAGAAAACAGGTTTATATGATGTTTATACCTGTGGGTTTCAGGGGGGGAAGGAGCACCTACAAGTTTTCAAAGATGTTAAAAAAACATACACATGGAAATATTCGATCGAGTTAGATATTGATGTAGTGTATAATTACCACGTGTCTCTGATAACGGAGGTATGTTAATCTGCCGCTTTGCATGGCGGAGTTGCTTAAGGGTAGAATATTGAAAAACAAAAATAATTCCTTGAAATTAAAAATAAAATTGACCGCGCTCGTACATGTCGATGTGACGTTTAATTAACTCACCTCTTACCTTAACCCGTATTCTAAGTCACATCGAGAATAATTCGAATTAATCTCGGCTCGTGTTTTGGTATTTATAATTGCCAACATTTTCTGCACTCGAATTTACAGATTTCCTCGACTGAGTGAAACAATGCAACTGCCATCTCAAGGTAACTTACGATCTACCTTGAGCATTCCTCAAAGTGACATCGCTACCATTTTGTTGTGTGTTTTCAGCAAACATAAATCGATGGATTTTGAAAACAGTTTTTAATAACATTATGATGACTGATAATAATAATATTTATGATTATATTTATAATTTTTCCTAAATTATAATTATAATTTTTAACCTTCTGAGTCTCAGGCGTGTTTTTTCCGCTGCGCCACAGAGGTCGTCAAAAAATTATAAAGTATTTACAAAAAAAGTATATAAGTAATATATTAGTCATTTAGTTCCCATAATACAAGCTCTGCTTAGTTTGGGGCTACATGATGCTGTGTGAAAAATGACCAGCATTTATTCATTTATTTATTTTGGCTGCCAAATAAAGTTGCATTTTTATTTAACTTTATTTTACAACCAATTCTTGAGGACATATCTTCTCGGTAAAGATATGCCTGGTAAATGTTGTTTTGAACACCACAAATCCAATTGATTATAACGTAAAACAAAATGGATGGACACTTTTCTAGCGTTTATGACATTTAAAAAAACCATAGAATACAACAATTTGCTGGCTTGATATAAGCTACTTCGAACTGATGAAGTATAGTGATAAATTTACTCCACTCCAATTCGAGTACACTCAAATGAGGAATCATCCTCATTTTAGTTTTAAAAGGATACTCGAAAAATTATACTAAAAATACTAAACATGAAGAAGATTTGGAGTAGAGTTGGAGTGGAGGAAAGATCGGAGAAATGTCTTAGAATACAGGGGTATAAATCTGACGCATTCGAGTATTTCTAACGATAGATTTATTTGTACTATTCAGATCTGCTGCCTCAGACGGGCGGCACTACATGGTTATCTGGTGGAGGTACTCAACAGGGTGCAAGGTATTCCCCCTTAAATTAATCTGTCGGTCTTGAGTAAATCCTAAAATCCCCTATAGAGCTCCCCTTATATTAAAACGGATGAAGTATATATAGGAATTTGTATGAAATTTTCTCGTGATGAACAGACAAGCTACTTATCCGTCTAGGAAAACGCGGGCGGAGTCATGGACAGATACTAGTTTCTTATAAGTACCTACCTACCTAATTTCGTATCTTGACTATTCTTGGTTGAGTAAGGGTCTCGAAGATGTATTATCCTGATGTGGGCGATACCCTAACTTCGGATTTTTCCACTCGAAAAATGTATGTGCTCAAAACGGTGAAGAAAAGCATGGTGAGAAAACGGGCACGCCCTAGAACCAAAAATTCGAAGGTATGCGCCAACAGTTAGTGTTCCAATAATGGGCGTTGGGCTTCCAACCTGGCACGTGGAATGCTAACTTGCAAAACGCGGGCATGTGCCAAATGTATTGTTTGTACGTGTCTCTGACTACCCCCTACTTGGTATCCCCAAAAACCTACTCACTGAGTATGTATCTGAGGATGCCCACCATGGGGAAGACAGTCGTGAGCGTGTTTGTTTTTTGTTTTGTTATCATGGGAATCCATCGGCCACTCAGTTGGGTAAACAAGTACATACAAGCATAACCATTTTCGCAGGCATATCCACAATCGATTACCAGAAGGTATTCGATCTTACAAACAATAGGGCAGTAAAGAGTAAAACCGTTTGTCCACTAAAGCATCGCCTTCAAAGAATAAGCTGAAGAATCGGACACACGGCTACGATTGCTGTGTAAGACCAAAAGTAACTATGCGGGTGAATTAGATGTCTTTGTCTGTAACAGTTATTATATGCTAAATAAACTGGCCCAAGATGCAATGATAGGGCCTCCAAGTTGCCTCGTATTATTTCGTAATCTCTCGTTTACCAAATTTAATCTTAATCTAAAGTATAAATTGTGTTAATCGGACCCTCCGTTTTCGCTTTTTGGGTTCGGAACCCTGAAAGCACGGTACATCTGTGCTTCAGTGTCCGTTGTCCTCAAGAGTAGCTAATCTGTTTACAAACTACTGGTATTTTTATGTGAGTATTCGTAGAAATGTCAAATGACACGCTCAAATGTCTTTGCAAGAATTTGCCATGCGTTAAACATATCAACTTACATCCAACGTGGGACAGTGAATATTGCTGTTTGTGCTGCGTCGGGAATCTTCTCCTGAACTTAGCTATCTCTAGTCTAGAGGAAGCGTTAAGCTATGAGCCATTGGTACTTAACTCATGTTTAGAACTCACATACGCATTTAAATAAAATAAAATTATGTTGATCATTTTCTACACACATATGTGTGTAAAAAAATCTCCTTAGTATGCAGAACTTGTGTCTTAGGAAGTACATGACTGATACATATACTATTTTTTTTACTATAAGTAAATACATTACTTTTTGTATATAGAAAATATCTAGTAATTACTAGACTACACGTATTTTTTACAAGAAAATGCCTTGAATCCTGTACTATGGGCGAGTCATACCCCTGGACGTTGCAAGAGTCTATAGGTGTAACAACTTACCAACTAGCTCTAGACAAAATACCTCACGCTCACGCTATCACGAGACATTTCCACAGCTAATGTCATTCTCATATAATTCAATCTTTCCGTATACGTTAACGCCAAATTATACGCAGAAAACCATATATTACGCAGAAAGTGGTATTTGTCTAGACACCCAGGATAAGGATACAAATACTAATGGTTTTTTTGTAGACCCCCAGGTATGCCTTAAAACTTAAGTAGTACTTATATAAATACAATCCTTGGTTAAAAAAGATAATCAATGACTTAGGCTATTTTACCAGTAAAAACTTTACCGTGCACTAATTAGACATGACGGTTTAACTGCTAAAAAAACCTTAACAAATAAACTTTGAATTATCCAATCTTGAATATAAAATAATATAACGTAATGAGTATGAAGCGCATGAATGACATACAAGGATTCCCTGTATCATGGGTATCAGGAACTACGTAGACCGTGGTAACCCCAGACCCAGAACAAATATCTGTACTGGATCGGAATATCGCGACAAGTGTGCCTTGTCGCGAAGCGGGAATCGAACGCGCTACTCCTGCGTCGCAGCTGGCTACTAGCCCGCCGCGCCACATCGTCAATATTACCAAATAATATTCTATCTATGCTTGTTTATATACATTTTATATTATACGATATTTCTGAATCAGCCATTTTTATACAAAAATGGCTGATTCAGAAATATCGTATTTGCAGAAACCTCAATCTTTAGTTTTGAAAATAATCCTACATGTATTTGAAACTACAAAGTTTGGATGTTTGTTGTTAATAAGCTGTTAGTTTTCGGGAGCATTAATGCACTCTACACAATAACTAAACTAAGCTGAACTAACTCCTTAAGTACATAGGGCGCACATATATAGTAATTACAATATTTGAAAATAATTGATTTGAGTCGTGAAAATTTTCGTAGAATTATTTACTACAATTTTAAATGTAATTTGTCAGGCCAGCAGAGCCTCTCACGGCTTCGGACTGCTGTTAGCGATGAAACACCATTCTAGACGACTATTTATAACTGGTTTGCACAATTAAAGCGCGGTCGTGTCTATCACAGTGACGAATTTCGTGATGGTCACCTGTCCACCGCAGTGCACAACAAAAACACCGACGCTGTGCGTCGTATGATGAGACTTACCATGAAATTCAGGCCTGAGCATGAGTCAGATACATGTAATCCTTCATAAACATTTGTGTGTGAAAAAGCTGTGCTCGCGATAGATCCCTCACAATTTGAATGAGGCTCAAAAAACGGATGGCGTGACTTGGTGCAACGCCATGCCATGCTCACCAGATTCAACGAAGGGGCATCGCATTTGGTGTGGGATATAGTAACAGGTGACGAAACTTGGATTTAGGTACAGATACGACCTCAAAACAAAGCAGCAATCGACCGTTTAGGTCTTTCAAGATGAACCAACAAAAGTGCAGATGAATGCTTCTTTTTTTAATAAACTTGGACACGTGGCTACTTTTGCTTTGGATTCTTAGTACAGTGAATATTGATACACGACCATTTGTTTGCCGGAAGTTATACACAAACTCCGTAAAAATAACCAACTTGCAATATGAGAATGCCAGCTCTCATACGGCCAGACAGACAAACTAATTTTTGAAGGTGAAAAACGTAGAACTTATTAGCAGTCCCGACCTGGCACCTTGTGACTTCTATCTGTTTTCAAAAATTAAGAACCAAATACGCGCTCAACGATTTTCATCTCCAAAAGAGGCTGGCGAGGAGTGTGAAAACATGTTTCTGAGATTTATATTTTGAGAAACAATCAATTCATTTAGAAATTTTCTTTAAAAAAAAATCTGATTAATTCCGGAAATGTTTAGTTTACCCTAAACGCCCCAAACCCAGAAAGATAAATACCAACATCATGTCTGTTATAGGTCAAACAGCGAAAAGCCAAACACCATCATATAAGAACTAGGCTATAACTAACTTGGTGTAAACTTATTCAAATAATCTGAATGCAAACCATCTCTGTATTCTGAAAGCGAAGGATACAAGTGAACGTGCGCGTGCTCCGCATTCCGTGCCAACTTCAGAGAACAGCCTTTTCAAATGCCATCAAAGTAGAATTCCAACATCAATCGAATCAGCCAGCGAACAGAGTTGGAATTGCCATCAATTAGGTTTAAATAAAGAAAAACAATTTGCAGAATAGGACAGAGATATGCTAACAGTCTAAGTTTCTGCTTAAGGTTCGCATGGATTGGTACAGAGTTAGAAGAGTCGCTGAGACAGGCAGGCTGCTTGCCAAGACTGGTGTATTTACATATTGTAATCACGATTTTACTGGGAATTTCAAACATTTTATTATGGACGCTATGGTGATCCGACTATATTACGCAATTTATGCAATCTCTAATTAGTAGTCGTGACGCGTAATAGTTGGCTTCACAAAACCAACATAAGTCTAGGATGACAGTTAAA
The DNA here is from genome assembly GCA_961405105.1 of Perizoma affinitatum. NCBI lineage: Eukaryota > Metazoa > Arthropoda > Insecta > Lepidoptera > Geometridae > Perizoma > Perizoma affinitatum. The sequence continues at coordinate 3,018,308 of OY560185.1, read as the reverse complement.
AAAAAGGTTTTTTTTTCTAAATAGACTCTAATGCCTCTGGGCCGCAGATGGCCTTGGTCAGCGTCACCGAACTATTTGCGAATGCAGAAGGCGCTCAGCCTGTAAAAGTTAGATTGGGGCAACTAGCAGAACGGCACCAATTTGGTACGGACTTTAACTTGGTCCGTTGCATAGGTGTATCTGTGAAGTGTTTACTCCGTCAGGACTTGATGACGTCACCACGGTGTTAGCAGTGCTGATAGGGTCACCAAGAACGTGTATTGGTCTACAGAGGGCTTAAAACAAAAGATTGTGTGTAACCTAAGTATTAGTAGGTACCTGCAGATCAGCTCAGTACCATTTATTTTAGTCAAACATCAAACGTTATAGGCCTATCGTTAAGGTCTTACTGTATCTCTTTACTATGAAGATACATTACCAGAATACAAAAAGAAGTCTGAAACGAAATTCGCGACATGGTCATTCGACTTAAGCTGGATCATAGACCCAGATTAGCATTAAATTAGCACACACCAGAAAGTAGCATATCTTCTTCTTTGTCCTGTTCCATTTCATCTGGGGTGGGGTCTTATAGTAGTTCTGCGTCAGGATACTCTATCCTGGGTAGCCATATTAAAGTAGCAATACGAATTTCAAACGCAACTTCATTGAGTTAAAGTTTATAACACATCCTCCTCATCATCCACGCCTCACAATTCGACATCCACGCTGATAAAACAGAAAAAATATAAAATAACATATTTAACACTTAACATGCTATTTCTACCACCATATTAAAAAGCGCTTCTGTAACTACACTCTCTAAAAAACGAGGAGAGCCGTTGTTGTATGTGATTGGTATATTTACCGACATTTTAATGCAAAAACGTTCTAAGCGTAGTCGTTGTCTTTTAAAACATTTTCAAAATTCCCTTTATAAGAATATAGGATAATATAGAACAGACATGACATGACTATTATAGGCCTTTTCCCAACAGTAGAACGAAAGTTGATTAGAAGGTGCTAAGGACACAAATTGACATTTTAAATAGTTTCTTTTATTTTTTCGATCTAAACTTTAAATCGAACTACCTTTCTTTAATTCATAAACGGAAGTGATTGTAATTGCTAGCTCTGGAACGGTTATCGAAACGGAGACATTAAATTTGCATTATAATTACAAGGATTTGGATACCTTTCACGGCACAAATCCGGTCCATGTCCGGTGTCCAGCGCGTCCGGCGCCGGCGCCGGCGCTCCTGTCCGGATGGAGATGTGAAAGTGGAGTAGTGTGATCTTACCCTTATTGGTTTCATTTACGTTAATATTGGTCGTGTTGCCCTAATCGGCTTTACCCTGACTTCGATCTGAAGTTATGGATTTATTACTGGTCGTTGTGGTCGGAAACATTGTGAGTAAACCGATATGCCCTAGAACCAAAACTTCGAAGGCATGTGCTATTGGTTAGTGTTCCCATCAGCGGCAATGTGCTTGCAACTACATCGCCACTTGCTACGTGGAATGCCAAATCCTTGCGAAACGCGGGTATGTGTGGAAAGTATTTTTTTGACGTGACTCTGAATACCCTCTACTTGTTATCCTCAAAGATCTACTCACTGAGTACATATGTATCTGAGGATACCTATACCCATCATGGGGAATAAAGTTGTAAGCGTGTTTGTTTGTTTTTGTTTATACGTTAATATTACGATTAGCATCATCATCTAATCTTTGCCCCACAACATGTTTCCTTCTTCCAATCTCCTCTATCAGCCTCATCTCAGTACCTACTACTTTCTCATGTCATCCTTCGCAAGATTCCACCAATCTTTTCTTTGTCGTACCTCTGCTTTTATTTCCATCCACATTCATATTGAACACTCTTCTATTGTAATAGTTTCTGAGGATTGTATTATATTATTTTTGGTGCACCTTCTTATATAAATAGTGGTTCGATTTTGCTTCGAAGCGATTGCAGGTTGTCTAGTTATCCTCTGCCATACAGAAAATTATGGCAGATTAAAAGTATGAGAGTTCATCATACATTATGGCACTGAAACGTTTTCGTTATTATTCTAGTGAATAAAGATCCGGTTAAACTGAATCATTTACGTTTTAAATTAATAACCTCACTACTACATAAGAACTTCTTTATAAAAATTAAGAAATTCCTCGTCTCAAAAATAGAAACAGTCATCAATGGCAGTGAAGGGCTAAGTGACTGAGTGAATAATTTACTTACTACTCCACAGGCGCTTCTTTATATTATACAGACTACCAATTGGTCTGGGCCGGCCTGCGTGTGCGCAGGCCGTCTCACAAGATTATAGTGCATTGCTCCTATTCACTCCTTCCAGGATGTATGAATGAAAGTGCATGCTACAGACCCATTGCTGAGTTGTTGTCATCGGAAGCACCATTGTGTTGCGTGCATATCCGGATATCCGTGCCAGAAGATATTTTGTTATTTGATACTTAATAAGGGGATATAGGTAGTTGGATCGTCATCAAAAAGCTTGTAAAAAGTCGTCTTTGTTATGAAGCAGTTATTGAAGAGACTGTGAAGGGTTGTCGACATTTGTTTACTTCGCTGCCGATAATGGTTACCAAGTTTTTTTTATTAAAACTGGGGTTGCCTTTGGTTATCCAAAGGCAACCCCATATTTAATATCATCAGATTAGTTATGAAACTAGCCTGATGGTAAGCGCAGATGCTTCTGTACTTTTTTTTTTAAGATATCAAGTTAAATTTTGCAGAATTCATGACACGATGTGTCAGCGGTTTCATTATCGTGAATGTCGACTATGCCGTGGCCTGCAAGTTTACCTTTTTTACCTATCGCGTTTAATTATCGAATAATTAGTACGTTAAAATGAATCATGGGAATTATTTTTTTCTTATAAGCTCCTTTCGTAAGAAGCTGTATAAAAATAAACTTTTAGTTAGAGACGATCTCTGTGCACAGTGGGCGAAAGCCCGCATGAGACGCAGAAGGTTGCGTAAGGTCAATTTACGAATGATGTTCAGCATTTTTATTATTACAAAAAATCGCTTGGAATTTTTTTTTTTCTAAATTGTACCTTGTTTTTTATAATAATTGTATTTATCGACTAGGCAAGATACAAAACTAGCGTTTTAGTAGTACTGATATTTATAACAGTATGCAGTATAAAGATATTATCTGTTATCCTTACTCTAGCAGACGTAAAACCGTAACAAAAGATCGCATAAAGCTGGAGCGTTTTTTGGGTTCTAGGTCAGCGGAGGTCACGGCGAACTAAACAATTGAAGGCTACGAAAGTTAAACCCAACCTGTTGATTCGAAGGAGTTTGTCTGATGCTACCACAATACCGACTTTTCAAGCCCTTGAACTTTGCGGGAAGGGATGTTTTGGGTAATTGATATCAAAGTCCCTAAAGGAATATGGAGTGGCAGGTTATTAAATTTATCATAAATTAAAATATTTGCTAAAAAAACTGATTTATTTTTGGAGGTTTTGGGAGTGACCGCACGAGTCAGTTATCCATTCTATCAACAACGCCGTTGCATAAACAATATTTTGATAGCTCATTTCCAAGGAATGAAATGAAGTATTTCGGGACGTAGGTAAGTACTTTTACTGAACAAAAACTGTCGACCTGCTGAAAAAGGCGGTCGAGGCAAGATGGCGGTCGTTTCCCACGCCGCACTCTGGGAACGACTCATACCACATGTGCCAGTTTATGCGGGAAATCTCGCTACAGCAACAGACTGTGACTTTATTTTTAATTAAAATTCATGTCAAGCGCACGCCGCTTCACGTATAAACACATCACTCGAGTAACTAGTCTAACTAATAGAAAATATTATCTCATTATCAAAAGGTCTCGTTTAACATACATTTTATACGGTGGTAAATGTGTTTATTTCTAAGGGCTGAAGCTAAAAATAAAATGCACATTTTTTTTTCAGAATCTGTTTAAAAATAATGAAAAGTCTTTGTTTGAATAAGTTAATGCAAGAAACTGGTGTTTTCTATTGGGAGCGTGGTGTCGTAAGCACATCTGTCTTGCGTATGCTAAAGCTATATTAAAAGACGAGACCGTCACTGGAAGCTTTATTTATTGAGAGGGCATATCCGTTTCCGTCTTTTCTTATCGTTTTTCGTACTTCTATTCCTTTGTGTTTCACCTGAAACTTAAAAAAAATTTCATCATCTCATAGAATCACGACGAGACAACATTTTTTCTTTTGTTTTTTATTCGAAGGAATAAGCAAAATAACTTTTGCACGAGAGGATCTGATGCTATTATAGTACCTGCAGGAAAGAAACCTTAAACTACCGTATCGCGAATGTCGCAATTTAATTACTATCAAGCGACTCCAAAAAAGGAGTTTCTCAGTTTGTCTGTATGTTGTAATTGTTTGTATTTATATCTTCGCCAATTGTGAACTGATTTGAATGATTCTTTTTTTAATGGGTACTTCAAGGGTTAAATAACACACCTAAGGGTGAAAAAATGGGTGATGAAATTGTATATTGGACTTTTTATCAATTTTCCTTTATATGAAGTCGGTTTTTTGACATTTAATGTTTTTAATTATTTTTCGAAAATAGTCGTTGCCATTTTAGATAGTAACTCTTTCACGTAAAAACTACTGAATGGAATTTGATGAAACATAACAGTAATATAGCTTATACATCAGAATAACACATAGTCTACAATTTATAATGATATGGCCATAATTTAACGGTAAGTATCAATTAAGCCAGTAAAATTATATCGGAAATATCCCCTCCCCTACTTATATGTTTTACAGCTAAACCGCTGAGCCGTTTGTGATGAAATTTGATATCGACAATATGGACATAGTTTGAAGTCTGGAGAAGGTCATACGCTATCAAAATACAACGCGAGCGAAGCCGAGGGCAAAAGCTAGTTGTTAATATAAAATTAAATTCAATCAAGTGGAATTTGTACGGCTCTATGCTTTGAAATAAAACTTGTCGCTGCACAATTTTGATTAATTTAATGAATCAGAGCCCGTAGCTAGATGGTTTCAAGTTTATCATTAGTTCTTAGAAATCGGAACTCTTAGGAACTCACTTTACAGAATTCTTAAAGTTCTTAGAAATCGGAACTCTTACGAACTCACTTTACAGAATTCTTTGTACAGAATCGAAACATTAATTCAAAGCAGTCATATTTCATGTGTTCGTTACAATTTATTCTTTTTATTTTTATAAATAAGCTGTTCAACTGCATCTGTTATAAAGATTGACACTAACAAATCCTACAACTATTATAAAACGTTTGTGAGGATGAATGTTTGTTACTCTTTCGTGCAAAAACTACTGAACGGATGTTGATGAAACTTTACAGTAAGCTAGCATCAGAATAACAAAAATGCTACTTTTTATACGAGCACCACGCGGGCGAAGCCGTGGGCAGAGGCTAGTAATGAAATAAAAGGAATAGCGATTACAGATATAATTGATTTATTGCTTTCATGAAAAACAATTAATTAATTGTACAATGTTTTTCATGGTACAAAATAATATGTTTTGGAATAGAAATGCGATTTAATTTTTTTTTGTCAGTGTTTGTCGTATGCTCCACAGTCTTCCGTGAATGTGGTGAAAGTATGTTGTTATAAACTCTAATACATTAACGTAGCGTTCACAATTAGTATTGCTTTATGACGCGCTGATCAGAATGTATATTTCTTTGCAAGAATTTAGGTAACTGTTTAAGAATATAGATAACAGATAATAAAACTTTTACATATAGTTAGCTTCTTTATATTTGACATTTCGGTTGTGCAAGTTTTTTATATTTATGTAGGTAGGTAGTTACAATTAATTAATGACGACCTCTGTGGCGCAGTGGGCGAAGGCCCGCCTGAGACGCTGAAGGTTGCGGGTTCGATTCCCGCCGCGGGATAAATGTTTGCATCTGCAAATATTTGTCACGGGATCTGGGTGTTGTCTATGTATAATATGTATGTATTTACAAAAAAAACGTATATAAGTAGTATATCAGTCATGTAGTTCCCATAACACAAGCTCTGCTTAGTTTGGGGCTAGATGATGCTGTGTGAAAAATGATCAGCATTATTCATTTATTAATTAATAATTATATTTATAATAGATTAATTACGTCAATTTGATAAACATGAAAATATACTAGAATAAAAATACTCAAATATCAAGCAAGCAATAGGTCGTGTAAATGCCTTAAAAAGCTCGGACTTATAAAATTATTATATTCGGAACTATAGCGAGTAGCAACGAGCAGCCTAAACGAACCGGTAGTGTCCGCGCCGGATATCAAACCAGCACCGTTACTGCAACCAGTTTGCACTCATTAGCTGGGTGCGCCCACAAACTGTTTTCTCGATTGTGGCTAGGCTATAAGCTATAGGCCAAGGAGCTATGTATATCTATGGCGAAAGTTGAGCTTTGTATATTCCTGTCATCATTGAAGACATGTTTAACTCGGGTTTAAACCGAATAATAGATATGTAAAGTGAGGAAAGATATACACACAAATATAAAATAGTATACCCGATTAAATTAAAAACCACTCAATCAATTCAGCAATAAACTTAAGCGTTGGTTGCGAGAAAAATGTTTGATAAGATGTAAAAGAATTAAGTAAAATCAAAATGTTTAATTGGATAAAAGTAGGTAGGTACTTGTTTCTTGAAACTCCATATAAATATTCGAACTAAATTAAAATAGATAAAATATTATATACTAAGAATACTTGTGGTTCTTTGCTTTCGAACGGAATACGCATGCTTATGCCGCATTCAAAACTATGAAAGCGGATATTACAAAAAATCACATCAGATTTCAAGTATCAGCTAAATCATAGTCGGATATTTCATCAAACAAAAAACCCATCTTCTCATGGTATCTCCGAATGGGGGCCTGATAGAAAAAGTAATGAACACGTGGTGGCCCGCATGTGTTTATACATGCATCTGTTTCTCAATAATCCTGGCGAAGTAAGAAACAACGAAGATTTAAATCCACAGCTCTACGATGCAGACGATTATATTTATCCGATAATACTTACGTTAGGATACTCAGTTAAAGTAAAGGCGTCTATGACATTTCTGCTGTTTAACTGACCAAGTTACGAAGTTGAACTATGTGGAGGTTCTGAGAAGAAGTGTCGTGTCTTTCAAATGAGTCAGGTTAATTTTTAGGGTCAGTCGCAATTGACCCCATGCAGCTGCCGGTTAGCCGAAGCGTTTTCATGTGTCTTAATATAAATGAATGTATTGTATTATGAAACACGTGTAAAATTCCCATTGGGCTTTGAGGGTTTTAAACGATTCGTGGAATCAATCATTTACCTGCCCAAGTTCAGCAGTTGTATGGGCTTTCGATATCATGAAAGATAAAAATTCATCTAAAGAAAATGATTTCACATAATTAGCTTGTGCCTATGGCTTCGCTATAACATCATAGTACCTTATATCTACGACAGTGGACTGGTCTCATTATGAATTGTGGTTTAACTCTTGGTATAAGACCAGAATTGGAATCCTGAATGTCAAGTCAAATCGTCTAAAAACGCATACAAGTTTAGAAATATAAAATAGCTGATTTTTTTTACGTTTTTGAAGTACTTTTTAATCACAAGAAAAATGCTAAAAGATAAACCAGACAGCCTAGCTTATTTCTATTATAACTCAAGCTCTCTCTGAGATGTTTATTACGTTTGGTAGCCAACGGCGTCGAATCTCCTGGACATCCAACTAAACTGTCGTTCTCTTTTCCTGATAGTGCACGCACGAAAGGAATGGCAAGAAGTGTCTCTCTCCTTTGTGTTTTCAAATTGTTTGCTATAACTTGGATTTAATTAAGTTTAATTGAAATTGACGCCAATAGTAGATTAAATGTAATTTTTTGTTTTCTTTGTGACGTGTATCAAATAGACGGTTTTAAAATTTCAACAACCTTAAGGTTTAAAAAACCTTAACTTCGATTTGCACATAATTTTTCCAGTGTAGGTTTAGTGACCCTGGCAATACTCGAGTTAAGACCACCTGCGTACTGACAAACCGTTTTTTAATCGTTTAACAAGTGATGATTGATGCTTTTTAAATTCGATCTTATTTTTCTCAAGTAGAACTTCTCTGTCTAGTTTAATCTATTGTCTATGTAACCTAGCACATTTTATGAAGCTTAAATAAAGTACTTATATAAAATTATGGTGTAAGTTTTGAAGTATCTATTGTATAAATAAACCTGTCCTGTATATACCCTATACTAGGATTCCCTGTGTCGAGGGTATCAGGAACTACGAGTACCGTGGTATCAGAACACCCAGACCCGGAATAAATATCTGCAGAACGTGATCACATTTTGTCCCTTAACTAAATGAATTGCTGTTATGCAATCATTGCAGTCGGCAAATCTTTTTGTGTCTCCATTTAACCCGACTCAATGAAAGGTTATACATTATTATACCTAATTTATGCAGGATCTTGTGGAAATAAATAAGTTACAGTTTTATTACGCATTGCCTCAGGTTTGATGACATTGTGTACCCATCTACACAATGTTGTGGGCCTGTACCCCTTACACTCCAAAGGTCGTGGATTCAAACCCGGTCGACACTAATTAATTTTTCAATTTATATTCTCAATATGATGAAGGAAAACATCGTGAGGAAACCGTCATGCCATAGAACCAAAAATTCCAAGGCATGTGACATTAGTTAGTGTTCCAATAAGAGGCGATGGGCTTGCAACCTGTCACGTGGAATGCTAACTACTTGCAAAACGCGGGCATATGCCAAATGTAATGTTTGGATGTGCCTTCAAAACCCACTACTTGGTATTCTCAAAGAACTTCTCACTGAGTATGTATCAAGGATACATCATGGGGAATGAAATTGTGAGCGTGTTTTAAGATTATTTAGAATATACAATACTCTAAATAATACATACTTAATGGTAAAGAAAAATATTTGTATTTGTATTAAACTAACATAATAATAAGTATACCTACATTTGCTAGAAAATACTTAAAGCAGTCGAAGCAATCGCAATCTTCAAAACAACCCGGGGTTACTCCGCAAAGCCTACGAAAATCACAGAAAACTATGTGCTTCTAGGCAGAGTTAGTATGTCTAGTCATCTGGCCAGACTCCCATGAAGAATATACCAAATTTAATCAAATTGCAGTAACGGTATACACACACACACATAAATAGAAACATCTAGGTCTACCAACTTTATTGATCAGTTCAATTGTGCATCTTCCGTTTTCATAATTAGATCCGCCTGCCTACAGTAACTTGAGAACAGTATGTATAGTTGACAAAATATATATATACTGTTCTAGGGCACATATGATAATTATAATGCTGGTAATTTTTCTAATATGTATGTATTTACATGTTTTCTCTATATCCATAAATCCTTAGATAAGGATAAGAATAGTAGTTACGTCCAAACATTAAATGCACACATGCCCGCGTTTTAGTAGTTACATTCCACGTGACAAGTTGCAAGCCCATCGCCGTTTATTGGAACACTAATTGATGGTACATGCCTTCGAATATTTATTTTTGTACAAGTGGATGCCAGTTTCAGATGCAGAAACCTTGGAATAAAAATTAAAGTCCCAATTTCGTTCGGTTGAAATCGTGAAAACGACAAATATGTAATTAAAAACAAAATTGGGTCTGGCGGTTTAGTGGTTTGGTGTTTTGGCGTTGCAGTGTTTTGTTGTTATTTATTCCAGAAAATAGCCGCAAAAAAATTTAAATATTAAATTTTAATTTTATTATATTTTAAACATCTATTCACAACAGTCGGCATTATGCTACTGTGCTACACATTAGTCACCTACAAAATATGGTAGGCGTTGTCAATGTTTTTGTTTTTTTTTTATCTCGAGGTTTTAAATTGTTGTTTAGAATATAATAAAAAGTGGTGTGTTTTAATCAACATTTATTTACAAAATAAAAACATTAAGTAAGTACCTAGAAAATAAATGAAATATAAGTACAGTTTATTATTAGAGAAGAGGAATTATTATTAGAGTACAAAGTATGTATTCTATTTTCATTGTAAATTTCAGTAATAAATATTGTTTGCGTCCACATAACACGTTTTGTAATAATAGCTATTTTGCGCGCGACCAGAAATCGTGATGAGTCGCGACCTTCGTACAGTCCAGTCAGAAAGTAGCAGTACAAATTTCAAACGCAATAGCATTGCATTAAAGTTTATAACAGCATACGCTAAATTGTGGCGTTAACGATATCCGCGCAAACAAAAGAATTACTTATAAAAAACTTTATTTTCGATTACTTTGAGAAACAAAATAACAGTTACCTGTTAAAAACATTATGTGTGTGAAAAAACGTGATAAGCATTGTTGTCGTTTAACAATCCAACTTTCAATCTAAAACTGTTGTTTACTTTTTTTTCGGGACAGAAATTAAATTGGTCGAATGATTATTAAACGAAAAGTTTTTAACCGATAAGAATTTATCCAAATTTATCAGCTCTATTGTGCGCCTGAAAATTAAATTCAACATCTACCTATACTTGGATAATTTTAATTCCAGGTGGTCAGTTTGCATTGTTGGGTGGAAATCTTGCTGGCTGTAAATGCGAACACCGAAAACGGTTTCTAGTGTGCACTTATACATCCAAAAATATATAATTATTTCCACCTTAAACGATATCATAATTAAAATTTAACAAAACAAAATTTCGGATAGGATGGCCAGGCGATCTGGATGCTTTCCCATATTCTATTCAGATCGAACTACAGTGGTCTGATTTTTCACACTGAACACTCAAAGTCCTCAATAGGCAAATAAAGAATTATTGGGCACATTTGAATCAGCATACAGTCGAATAATTATCGAATTTTCCTTTCAGCTTTTTCTATTATGTAAGTTTCTATAAAAAGTTTAACCTTGGATGTCTGATGGAGACATAACAGATTTTCTATTGTGTCTGGAATCCTAGAGCTAAGCAGTAAGTAACATATTCTTAAAAAAAACTGTATTTAATGTGGACGAGGACACTTTCAAAGTTAAAGTACTCTATGTCATTACACATGTGTTGTGTGTATGTGTTTACGTAAACAGTGTTTTGTTTCCTACTTGTTGAATTTATATTCAACGATTATATTGTAACGAAAATAGAGCCAATAGCAATATGCCCTTTGAACAAATGAGGTGCGTTGTTGAAAGTGTAGGTAAAAAAGTGTAAGTAATAAATAGAACAAATGGTCTTAAAATGTGTTATTGCTAGATTACTTAAATGTTGGTGGAATTAATTACGTTCTATGGAAGTTTTTTTATTATTACACCCAAGTTACATACGTAGTCCTGACCCCACACTAGTATTCCCTGTATCAAGGGTATCAGAAACGAGTACACCCAGACCAGGAACAAATATCAAATATCTATCCCGCAGCGGGAATCGAGCCCGCACCTCTTAAGTTTCATAGCCGACCCGCCCGTCGCGCCGCCTCACTGTCTCGACGGCGACGTTTGAAATAGTTAATTCTATGAGGCCTTCTTGTAAATGCAGGCGAGCGTGACCACACAATGGGGCCAGTCTTAGCTATCGGTGAACCGATTACTTGTGCTTTCAATCGATCCTCTGTCCGATAGTAAAATCGGTCGTTTAGTAAGTAGACAATGAAATAAATGGATAGCACAGTATTGAGTATAAAATAAAAATAAAATAAATATAAAAAATAAAAATAAAAATATGAATATGCCAATATGCCCAATATGAATACAGGCTTGAAAACAACTTTTCGAAATAAAAATACAGAACAGCAAAAATGCCAATATTTCAAAAGCACAAGAGAGGTCACAACCAAATTCGCTAGTTTTAAAGATTGACCCAAATTCGCTAGTTTTAAAGAATGACCCAATTTTTATTTGTAAATAGCTTTTGGAGAGGCTGGATTGATTTAGTTTAGATTTAGAATACTTTTAGCACAAACAAATTGTAGAATAACAAATGGGATACCTTTTATCCGGGTTTTATGATGAGTTTATGATATGAAATTATATATTTGCGACTGAAATGGCTTTTACCGTTCATAATAACAATGGACATATCTAGAATTACATTTATAATTTGCTAAATAAAATAGCCTACTCAACGAGTACTTTCATTAAGTTGATGATATTTTTACTATGCGCTCGGAACAAGAGATTGAAGACAGGTTTTTGGCTTGAAAAAATATTCTAAATAACGCTGGACATTTTTCACACAGCATCATCTAGTCCCAAAGTAAGCAGAGCTTGTGTTATGGGAACTACATGACTGATATGTAACTTATATATATTTTTTTGTAAATACATACTTATTACACATAGAAAGCACCCAGATCCCGAGACAAATATTTGCAGATGCAAACATTTGTCCCGTAGCGGGAATCGAACCCGCAACCTTCTGAAAAATGTTGTATAACGACGACTGGCTAAACTTTTAAAGTAGGTAGATAATGAGAGCCAAAGTGCACTCGACAACGTAGAACAATGAGTAAAACACAAAGAGTAAATCAATCTTATCAATGTGGAACCGTGTTTGAGCGTGATAGGAATTTTATGAATATGGTACCTACATATTCAGATTGTAGTTTTTTTTTTATTTTGCTTTTATTAAAAACAAACACGCTCACTACTGCATTCCCCATTATATACTTAGCTACATACTCAGTGTGTAGATCCTTTGATACCAAGTAGGGGGTTTTTAGAGGTACGTATAAATTATATTTAATTTTGTGACATGTCCGCGTTTGGAATACTATTACATAGTATTCCAAGTGACAGATTGAATATTAACTGATTATGAATACCTTTTAATTTTGGGTTCTAGGGCATGTCGGTTTCCTCACGATGTTTTCATACACCGTTTTGAGCTTGTATTAATGCGCACATATATTTAACGAGTGGAAATATACGTTGGTTTAACATCAGCGGAACATAATTATCAGTCGAAAGGATCCACGTTGAACGGTCTTGCGCTACCTACGTTCAATGACATCCTGCGACCTACAATAGTATTTACAAAAAAAAACTACCTGTGGTTACACGCGGCTTTATCTGTATTGAGTTTTTTTATCGCGCGACAAGATTTTACGACACTCTTCAACGAACTGTTTTTTCGTCATTTTTCCCTTTCTCAGTGGTTACTTGGTTACCTTTTATTATCATTATGTATTCATGGCGATAGGTTCCACGTCTATATATAAAATATTTTTATACATAGTCGGTCAAGGATCTCTTGTCCGACTTTTAAGAAATACCTACAAGAATTATGACAAAGAGGATTAATAAGATGTGTAGTTAAAAAAAATCGCTTTTAATATTCCACAATCCGACTCCTGGCTCCATCATCAGATCAGCTCCAAGATACCAGTTTATAGTATTGTCATCCGAACTACATAAACATAAAGTTACATTTCGATACGAAACTTAGAAGTTGGTTAAAATTCCAACTTCTAAGTGTCGTATCGAAGACTTCCAAGATTTAATTAAATTGTTTGTTAGTTAGTTACAAGTGATGCTAATAGCTAATAAGCGTGTTATAAAACATATTAAAAAAAAGCCGTGTTGGCCTAGTGGGCGCGACGCCGACTTCTAATCCGGAGGTCGTGGGTTTGAATCCGGTCAAAGGTAGGATTTTTCCACTCGAAAAATGTATGTGCGCATTAACCCCTAGAACCCAAAACTCGAAGGCATGTGCCAACAGTTAGCGTTTCAATAAGCGGCGATGGGCTTGCAACCTGTCACGTGGAATGCTAACTTGCAAAACGCGGGCATGTATCAACTCTTATGTTTGGACGTGCCTCTGATTACCCCCTACTTGGTATCCTCAAAAATCTACTCACTGAGTATGTATCTGAGGATGTCCACCATGGGGAAGACAGTCGTGAGCGTGTTTGTTTTTTTAAAGATATGATGGGAGAAAAAAACGCACCATAAAAAGTGTGAAGACAAGAAGATTCATTGCCACCTAAGCTCATTTCCACCACTCCAAAACATATTCTTAAATATTTATTTATGTACACAGTTTAGTAAATGTGTTAAAACAATTTTAATATTATTATATTATTAAAAAAAAATTTTTTTGACATATAAAGTTACAGGTACATGAACCCTGTAATGGCGCTGTAACTTCTAGTTCTGTAGGTTACTAAGTAGCTCTTTTTATCTGTATTTAAGCTTCAAATATAATTTAATTATCATAAGATTGAGGACATCATAAAAGTCACTTACAAAATATAATCAAATTCAATCGCAATCTAGTTACCAATAGAATAATTATTAGCAAATAAAATCTCAAATAATCTTGTCTGTCTGAATGGGAAACTCAAAATTTCGTACTTAATGCGCCTAAAAGCTTTGTCGATTTCTTTCGAACTAAAATTAAAATACATTTATTTTGCATTATAATAAATACCTGGTCAAAATCTACGCTCTCACTCCACATCCAATAGTTAAAGGTTGAAAAACCCAGGGCGTAGTAAGCAGATAGCGCAATTTGGTAAATTGTGTACGATTTTGAGATACTTGTGACAGTTTTGTTTTCATGTTTGGAATATATTTTTTTCCAGTTCGACTGTCAGTCGACTGAAGTGAGTGTCGACTGTCAGTATCCTGTTAGTTGTAGATGTACATGTTGTAGTTATTTAAACAAGTATTCAGAAACAAACAAGAACAGGCAATATATGCGGCGATGGGCTTGCAACCTTTCACGTGGAATGCTAACTTGCAAAACGCGGGCATGTATCAACTCTTATGTTTGGACGTGCCTCTAAATGCCTCTGGACGTGCCTCTCGGCATAAAAATATACGGTGCATCATAACGGAGGATTTCCTCCTGAAAACTTACAAAACATAATATTATACGTAAAAATACCGTTCTTAGTAAACATTATAAACGGAACATCGTTCAACCACCTAAGATTTGCAGACGTCTTCCTAGTACAATCTGATAACCCAAATCATCTTCAAGATATACCACATACGTGGCAAAGTGAGACTGCAAATTGATGTACAAATTAATTATTTATCCGCACCAAAATACCAATCATAACTGAGTAATGAACTGCCATCTGAGATGGTAACCGGTGAACGAAAACAACACCCGCTTGAAAAAGTTTCCAGAGCAGGCAACGATCTCTATAATTGGCAAATGCTCGCGTCACGGAAATTTAATTGGCAAAAACTTTTTTGTTTTCATAACCTCACTTTTAGTTCCTACACAACCACGTCATATAAGCTGCCATGTGATACGGCCCTAATTGTTGGTTAACCTGCTTATTGCCTAAGGAAACGAAATATTCCTCTACTAAGCGCCAACCGTAGACTACCTATCTGTACGAATTAGTCTCAGACTAATATCACACACGTTAATATAACGTGTTAAGCATATATTAATAAGGTGAAGCGTGCACCTAGTAATTAGGTACAGGAACGGTCGTTACGAAGTTTATTCACAAAGTAGCCGTAGAGGGTTGTTGGTAAAGTTGGTGAGGACTACCTACTTCTTGCCTATTAGCTATCTATTTGCAAGATGCCACCTTGGACGCAAATATAAATACCTACCTACTTTAGACTTATAACAACATGTGCTTATTATCAAATAAGCACATGTTGTTATAAGTCTAATTATAACAACATCATTTCTACCTCAAAAACACAATATGTGTTTACACTTTACATATATCCTACTACTATTATAAACGCTAAAGTTTGTGAGGATGGATGTTTGTTATAGTTTCATGCAAAAACTACTAAACGGATTTTGAAGAAACTAAATAGAAATATAGCTTATAACTTAGATAAACAAATAGGCTACTTTTTATCCGGGTACCACGCGGGCGAATCAGGGCAGAAGATAGTTACTTAATTATAAAAATGGGGTAATCTGTTATTGGCCTTATACTCTACTCTACCCTGATACTTACACAGATACCCTTGTCATGAGTATCAGGAACTACGACTACCGTGGTACCACAACAATCAGAAGAAATATCTGCAGAACATGCAAACATTTGTGCTGCAGCGAGAATTGAACCCGCACTCCTGCGTCTCAGCTTTTCGCAGTTTTTGGCCGCCTACACCCGCCACCTAAATCTACCTTAGTTTATGTGATGATTATACATTATTTTTTTATGAATAATTGTATTATCTATCTATCTACCTACTTTGAACTCGTAAAATTGACGCGGCCGCGCCACCGTACAGTTTGACAGGCCCCTTAAAGTTTTTTGGCAATTTCGCCGAGGATTTTTTTCATCGAGGATTTGTAATTTTGTAAGTACGTTTACACAGATAAGTATTTAAAATAAATTTTAAGTATTTTCGATAACATATAAAAGCTCATTTACAATTAAAATCGGAATTCTCGTTCAAACGGGTTTCCACGATCCGTGAGAACGCTCCATAAAATGAGAATCGGTTCGAGAACCAAGATTGTTTTTAACTGCAAAATGAAAAGGTAATTCACAATTATATGACTTCTGTAGGTACCTAAAAAATTACAGAGACTCTTTTAATTAAATTAAAAAACCCATAGTTAAATTTTAATTTGATTTGGATAGTAAATTAGCTTTCGGAGAACTAGTAGGTAGTATTATAGTAAGAGTACTTGCGATCTGGAAGTCATTTCGAATCATGACAAGCACCTATGCATTTTTGAAAGTGAAAAGTTTATGTGCGGATTGCTAGTGATTTATTAAAAGAAAATGTCTTGAGGAAACCATGTCCTAGATCCAAACTAGAACCGAAAACTCGAAGACATGTGACACGTGTATGACTTTTACCACATTTGTTAACCGATTTTGATGATTCTTTTGTTGTTGTGTAAATAATGATTTAATCTGTAAGGTAAGCAACATACTATGTGCTGAACAATAGTGTTATATATCTAAAAAAAACTGTGTTTCTCACACCATCGGTAATTGTCACTAATGGTCACACAGTAAAAAAAAAGCCGTCATTAGTCTTTCGTTGTTTGCATAGTCTTTGTAACGGTTAGGGATTTATGTAAGTAGTTATCGAGATACCGATGTTTGCGGGTAGGTCGCCACGGCTCGCTAAAGCGTCACGGGCGGCCGAGCTCGCCTTCGGGAGTGCTCGGAATCCATCGGTAAATTTCGGCTTCCGACCCGAAGAATCCAATTCTGAGGTGCGCGTGCACTCTGACTCAGCTGGCTAAGTAATTATACGGAACGACTTCGGGATTAGTACTGACAGCGACAAAAGTATAATTATAAAATAGATAAATAAAAATAACCTTTATTCGCTGACTGTTACATACGAAGTTTTTTATCTATGATTACATACTAATTATATTATTACATGTTCTATATTATAATACTGTGACACCAGTATTCTCATAGTCAGGTTGTCCTTTGACATAGGCCTTAAAAAGGTTTATAAGCCATGTTGGCCTAGTGGGCTATACCTTGCTTGGTATCCTCAAAGATCTACTCACTGAGTATGTATCTGAGGATGTCCACCATGTGGAAGAAAGTCGTGAGCGTGTTTTTTTAGGGCTGTATTACTGTGTTGTTGAATTCGTTAGTCGTAGAAAAAGATAGAGGTGGATGGGTTTTCCAATGTAGTAATACCTTTTTCAATTGTACCTCGTACCAAAGTTGCCTCAACCGCTTATGAGCAAAGCGACAACAAAGGGACTGGGTAGATATTTATGTCCGTCTGCACTACGTTTTGGCGAAGACTAAGGCCCAATTTGACCAACAAAATAAACGTACGGTCAAGTCTAACCATTGATTATGAAGACAGATTCCTATACAAACATGTGTCCAAAAGCTTTGATTAGGACTTAAGCAGCCATTATTGTGATGACGAACTGGCCTCAGTCGTGTATTAGTGACTGATGAAATTTTTGGTTTACATAATGAAAGTCCAAACTTTTATTTTTGATCTCATTTTTGTTGCCGCCTGTACCTAATATCATGATATCACGAGCGAACGACTCCACACGTTTTGTTTTGTTACAAATGTACAGTGAATAGTCCGTACGATTACTCATCTAATCATCATTGAACTCAAAAGTCAGATGCGTCGACGTTTTAATTCTCTACACGATAAATTTTATTCACTACATTATTAGAATAGAGTAGAATAGAATAATCGTTTATTGTCTTACTGTGTGTACAAAGATGGAATAAATTGGTAACATTTAGTAACAACAGTTGCCCTTCTACAAAAACAAACAGGAAGCATGTGTGTCTGAAATATCGGGAAACATTAAAACTCACATATCAAAGTAATTTAACAAAAAATGACCCGTTTTCAGTAAAATGTTTATAGGTATATTACTTTGGAATCGGTACTATGTAGCACGGAGTCTCTAGCGTATCTTAAAAATATAACGGCCTGTTTGTGCTTAAGTTTGACAACTGTACATGCTGAAAAAAATCGCCGGGTCTAGGCGATTCGTGTCGTTTCTACACACGAACTTTGTAGGTATACTGTCTCGGCACTGAACAAGAAAAATATCTTATCTGAGCAAGACACGACGCGCTCTTTTTTGCTTCGTAGTAAACATTATTATTTTCTTCACAAAAAACGAAAATTAACTTTAGATAGACTCGACTAGAGTTTCGATGTAGTCACACCAAATTTTATCCCAATCCGCTTTAAACTAAAAGAGAAACTGGGTATGTCACATAGATGGTCAGACAAAAGTCAGGAAAGTATATTTTTAGGAAAGCTGTCGTACTTTACTTAAACCGTTTCGGTACCTACCATCCTGATATCAATTTCAATGATTTCGGCAATTAAATTACTGCAAACAATACTTATACAGGGTGGTATTGGTTGTATATCTGTATTTAAAATACAGATAAAAAAAAACAGATATACAACCTCATATTCTACGGCTTTGGCTAATAATAATTAAGTATTTATTTATCAAGCATGTACTATGGTAATGACATGTATTTTGCCAGATAAGATATAAAATAATATAGTTAGTTTGACGAAGCATCTGTGACTAGAGAACTTATTTGTGAGAGGATTATTGTGAATTGTTTTTCTGAGATATTCTAATGTTTACAAGATTTCGTTTAGTATTGTAAATATACTTTATTTATACACTGGTGTAAATTGATCAAAAACACTGTATTTATGTGAGTTAACGATTTATGATTATATACCTATGTATAAAAAAATAAAGACTGTGATTATTTATTAAGTACTTGTGTTATTTTATTAGATAGATAATCAGTTATTCCTCTAATCTTAATATTCCTTTATAAATAAATTCATCACGCCGTTTAGTCTACAGGATGTACGGGAGGAGGCTAAAGGATGTATGGTTGATCGGTGATCGAATATGGAGGCTTAATATTTCTTGATATTAAATATATATATATATATATCAATCTCGTGATCAATACAAATCAAATAATGAATAAACAGACATACATAAAATAATAGTTCTTGTAGTGTTGGTAAAAGTAAACAGGAGGTGAAGGGGTGTGAGCGACTAGCAAGAACGCTTACCGGCAATGACTAGAGCTCATGTTTTGGACTACGTATAAAAAAGCCGATGTAACGCATCTATAATTATAACCTCGCACGACACGAGTTTATATCTTTTATTATTATTTATTTTCTTAATTTTCTACCCTCTTTTTGGTTTATTATTTAATTATTGTTTTACTTTCTGGCAAAAACCTTTACAAATTGCAAAGTAATATTTTTATCCTATCCTACTTCCTATGCTTCCTACTAATATAATAAAAGCGAAAGTCTGTGTGTGTGAATGTTTGTTACCATGTATCTCCGTAGCTACTAAACTGGTTTGATGAAATTTTGAATGGAAGATAGTTAAGGTTCTGGAATAACACATAGGCTAATCTAATTATCGGAAATCAACCCCTAACGGGGTTAAATAGTTTAGTAAAGTTTCGATGGAAAATTTTATTCCTTGGTTACATTCGGTCAAAACTTTTTATTTTGTTTTTCAAAACTACCTTTCGGATAATTCTGAAATTTATATAGGAAAATAATATTCCCTGGTCTTATACATTCAAAAGTTAGTGGTTTATCAACATAACATGCGGGCGAAGCCGCGGGCAGAAGCTAGCAGTAGATAAATACAAAGTGTTGACATGGTAACATTGATAGATTTAACCTTTTATAATTTCTCTCTGACAATGATAAATGAGATGTTGTTGTTTTTTTCAATAGTATGTAGTGATGCTGGTTGTTGTTTTGTTTCATAAATGTGTATAGGTATAGCCTTCCCTAGTGAGTTATACTCAGGTTAGGTCTAGAATGTCTGTTTTTATTATTACGTGGTAGGTACCTACAAATCACACACATCGCTTAAAGTCTAGCTACTTTTAAATACTGGTCAATTACACTTTAAACTGTTAAACTTTACGAAATTTATTCCTCAATGATAATATTCCAAGTTGAAATGAATGAAACCATTACAAATTAATGATAGTCTTGTAAATTTTATAATTTTTTTTTTCATCAATCCATTTTATTTAAGTAATTCTAACAACTTAACATTGTTTGCAGTCCGAGTCCGTGTCTAATTTAACAAACAACTTAGTTAACTTTTCTATTTGAAGAATTATTTTCGTTGTTTATAAACACCAATGGAACACCGACGGTGGGATTCATAAACCGTATAGCTATAATGGGATCTACGTTATTATCTTTATCATGATTATTCGTGTGAATACTCCATTACATTATTATCAAAATGTTTATTTGTTTCTACTTGGAAAAATCTATCTACCATGTGAAGTCACCCTTAAACGCCGTCCCCAAATTAGGTGTTCTTTAAATCAATGTAATTTATTGAAGCTTAATTTTTTCTCATAGATACATTAGGGTACGTAGAACGACCATACGAAGTAGCCTGCGGAAGCTAATGGTGTTTTCTAGAAACAAACTATTGAAGTTTAAATTTTCTTCTGCTTATGTAATAAGGACATTGTCTGAGACCAAAGGATTCAATCGAAAACGGTTGGTTATGAGCCAGATACTTTAGCAAGAATCTGATCAAATGTTATTTATTTATGTTATTTTTTAATTGTTCGTTTTCACAATATCTCATTAGAGGTGGAAGGTCCCCCCATTAATCCCTCCACCTCCACTCCGATAAGTAGGTACTTCTGGGACTTCTGAAAAACCAGTACCAGTATATTACTCAATTCCACCATCAAAATTTCTACAAGAAACTGTATTCGAATTAGACAGAGAATATTAGCAAATTATAAAACAATAAATTTGATTTACTGCAATTGTGCTTGGAATGTCGATATGCTAGTTTTCAAGGCTGAGCGTCACACGTTTTCACACATTCTTAGGCAATTTTGAGAAAGTGTTTGCTTGGTACTATTTGTATTTGAAACTTTGCTCGTTACATGTGTGTGATGCCGAACGCCGAGCATAGCTTTGGATCTAGCTATCTCTCTTATATGAGGAAGGGTTTTGGAACTCAAAGGAAAGCACGGAGACACATCGCAAAATAAAAGGAGCGTGATACGACCCCGACCGAGGACGCCCTCGGTGGCTTGGCGGGCGAGTTGCCGGCTGCGACTCAAGAGATTTATTCCGGGTCTGGGTGTTGTGGTATCACGGTACTCGTAGTTTCTTATACACACGATACAGGAAACCCTAGTCAGGACTATCTATGTATCTGTTGCGGGTAAAAAAAAATCGTTCATAACAAATCAGTTAGTTGGTGTACCACAGAATTTTTACCACATGTTTTGCATCGAAAGTCAGGGTCACTAACCACTTTTATATAAATACAAGCTTTATATTTTACAATATAAATAGAAATTATAAATTTATTCATACAACTATGTACAAGTAGGAATATACAAAATACAGATGAAATAGTAAGAAGATGAAGATTGTTGCAAACGATCTATAGATAGGTAAACTATTTCAGATTACTACGAGACGAAAGCTTCCCCAAAATGCTGAATGCATTGAAACGCTGAACGGCAAGCCAGCTCTTTGGTCAGGCATTGCTTCAACCAGTCACCCTGTAATAATTTTGAACACGCGATGTTGCGTGTTGGCCTAGTGGCCGATGCCCTGACTTCTGATCCGGAGGTTCGAACCCGGTTGTGCACCAATGGATTTTTCCACTCGAAAAATGTATGTGCGCATTAACACTTGCTTAAAACGGTGAAGGATAACATCGTGAGGAAACCAAAAAATCGAAGGCATGTGCCAACAGTTAGTGTTCCAATAAGCGGCGATGGCCTTGCAACCTGTCACGTGGAATGCTTACTACTTTCAAAACGCAGGCATGTACCAAATGTAATGTTTGGACGTGCCTCTGACTACCCCCTACTTGGTATCCTCAATGATCTACTCAATGAGTATGTATCTGAGGATGTCCTCCATGGGAAAGACAGTCGTGAGCGTGTTTGTTTTGTTTTTTTTGATGGGCCCCCATTCTTGCGGACTAAGAGTCTCAACCCCAAACGGCTCAAACAAGTAAGCTCTGTTGAGACTTCCATGTTCATAAGGTTTATAAGTAGGATAGTATAAGATAGAATATCGTTCTATAATATGCGTTGCATTCGACATTATGTCCATTACGTAATTATAAACGTTTGCACTGTGCTATTAACTAATGACGACCTCAAAAGCAGTGACCGAGCTAAATCTCAAGTTACCTTCTGATTATGCACTGAACAATGTGGCTAATTAAGGCCTAAATGGTGACCATTAATTATTATTCCGTAATCACAATTATAGTAAGAACGGTGAAGGAATGCAAAACACATTATCATCATCTTAATTTCCTGAAAAATACAATCTCTTCAAGGTCTGAGTGAATAGGTATCTTCTAGACCTTTATGCTATCGTCGTCCATATTATCACTTACCATCTGGTGAAATAGTCTTAGTAAAAAAACACTAGTAAATCTACGCTTGAACCTTAGGATCTCCACAGATAGCTGGAGTGTTTAGTGCGATGACATACCGGTCAGTCAGAAAATAATACGCATGGAGAAATCAGTGTCCAATCCGGAGGTAAATCCGAAGTTGCACAGATAGCTGGAGCATTAAGTAACATGCCGCCGCAGACCGTCGCGGTCGGTCAGAAAATAATACGCACGGAGAAATCAAAAAAACCAAAACTAAATCCGAAGGTAAATCAGAATTTCGAATTCGAACTGTTCGGTTTCTTCTACCAGTCCAGTGAGCTTTAGACTAAACCTTAAACCACTTAAGCTTATAGTGGTCAAGCAGAGATATTTGAGCCAACCTAGACGCTAGGTGTAATTTAATAGTAGAACTGCTGTTACATAACTTGGTTTGAAATAGGGTCAAGTCATCAGAAATCAGAACATTTATTTAAATTTTATAATAATAATTTTCAATGTAGGTATCTTTATATTATAATTTTTACTGATGAGATTGCCGTTACTGTCATCTGTAATTGTTAAATTTTATGATGTTAAAAATATTATTATAGAGTGTGAACTACTTCGCAACTGTATTTACTCATCAGTATTTGCAATATCTGATACTGATAGGAGTAAAAGCTGTTGCGAAGAGATGATAGCCACTTGAAAACACTTGCGTAAAAATGTTTCACTCTGTAGCTTTTGCGGACGGTGTATGAAGCTCACGCTGCCAGTGAAAACTACACAAAGCATTTTTCAAACGAAACTCAACCATGAAGTGTAACGAAGTCGTAATGTACTTAGGTATAACAAATACTGCTATTTTTAAAATGTCGCTATTTTCAAGTGTAAAATATTGCCTTTCCCTTCTGTTATTACACCACACATCCATCCCGCCGCCATTTGTAAATATTGCGGTTGGATAGTAATATCGACTCGAAAGCTTTTGTATTTAGCTTCGACCGACAGTTTAATATGACTTTCGAAGCACGGATGCATTTTTATATATCATACGGTTATCCATCCGAAGTGTTTACTAGTATTGAAAAGGAAAAGTAATAAAGGCACATACGATGAAACTGTTCTATATAATAATGTGGCATGAGTCGGCATGTACAGTGAATAATGACACTCTGTAATCATCGTCAGCTGCTAATAAATCTACTTAGCTAGTATAAAAGTAAAGTGAACTACTTGACGAAACTTTTGAAACGATCATGTGTGAGAACCCCAATAACGTGCTACCATTACGTCCGGAGACAGGTCGTCGTGTGTCAGGGTCGAGTTGTATGTACCCTCACTTCTTGCTGTTCAGCTGGCTGGTCAGTAATGTATGCATAAAATAAGTTATTTTTTTAATTGCCAATTTCGATTAGTCTAATTTCTTGATAGACCGTCATCCGTTATTTAACTTTAAAGAGTTCATTCTGCTTTGGGTC
Source organism: Perizoma affinitatum (assembly GCA_961405105.1). NCBI lineage: Eukaryota > Metazoa > Arthropoda > Insecta > Lepidoptera > Geometridae > Perizoma > Perizoma affinitatum. Next base: position 2,993,965 of record OY560185.1, on the reverse strand, counting down.
CTGAAAACAGAAATAAGTCAGCTGTTGACTGTACCGAGGTATCTACATGATATTATAAGTCAGCTGTTGACTGTACCGAGGTATCTATATGATATTATAAGTCAGCTGTTGACTGTACCGAGGTATCTATATGATATTATAAGTCAGCTGTTGACTGTACCGAGGTATCTACATGATATTATAAGTCAGCTGTTGACTGTACCGAGGTATCTAAATGATATTATAAGTCAGCTGTTGACTGTACCGAGGTATCTACATGATATTATAAGTCAGCTGTTGACTGTACCGAGGTAAGCCGCACCATTTATTAGAAACAAGAGCAACAAGTAAAAAGGTCAACGATGGAGATAGTGACATCCTTGTATTTATTAACCTTATAAACAAACTGTGCAAGGAATCACTAGATACGCCCTGACTGTGGCATCATTTTCAACCGGCTACAAAACTAGTAGAAGATTCTCAATTAAACTTTTATAAGAATATTATTTTTAGTGAAAAAACACAGCCATGTTATCATTCTACTCGTCATGTTAGACTCGAATAAAGTCATTAAGATTCACCGATAACAGATTTATTACCTAGACCGTGACCTTCATGTTGTAGTCTTATACTTTAATTAAAACCGGATAAGAAGTTATTCCAGAAATAAAAAAACAAACTATGTTCTTCATTTGATTTGAAAGCCATCGATAAATTTGTTACTACAAGAAAGTACATGGCAACCTCTATGGCATTGAGTTAAACAAATTGCGTGACAGAAAATCAATACCTTGAGTTAAGCTTCGCTTTGACGAACACCTAGTGGTAGACAATATAACTACTATGCAATTTTCACTGTGATTAAGCTAATGTCGTAATTGGTTGATTGCTGAAACTATCAGTTCACGGGACTAGACAGGCAACTTGGAACATTCGAAGTGATTCGCTTCCTTCCAACACTCTTCGATTGTAATACATCCTTAATTTGTCGACTAATTCGCAAGTATTTTTGAATCATCTTCCACACAGTAAATTTATTATTCCCACTTCTACAAGGATTACGAAATAATAGGAAAAAAATATAAGGAACCTAAATTCATATAATACTATATGGTTCCTCTTCATTAAATTAGATATATGTAGTTCACAAAAACTAAAAAACACGTTATCAACCCCAAACTATAATAGGACTCATCATAAAATGTAAGAGCCCAAACTCGAGAGGTTTACTAGTAGCCATTGAAGAGTTCCACTATCTACCTCCTAGCTCCATCATCAGATCAGCTCCAAGATACCTAATTATAGTATTGTCATCCGAACAAGTGAAGGTTACGTGTTAAAAAAAGAGTCACTCGAGCTAGCAAAAATAAATCACTCAAAATTACCAGTTTTGATTCCTTCTCCAACTTTTATATTGCTACGAGTTGCAGATCTCTATCTGCAACTCGTAGCAATATCAAAGTGTCATCTCTATGAAACTGAGGCACATAGTAAGTAGTTGGTAGCTAGTGCTGATAGATCGTCGGAATAATAGTTTAATTGAAACGACCATGTACCAATAATGTAGCAGAGTTAGTAGTTCACATTATATTGTTAAAGGGGCTTGACTTAGTGAAAACGTCTACAGAAAAAAGGTGCCTCTAGGTGTAAAAATTATTACTGGTAATGTTCACACGAGGTCAATGATTTCTTTGGTAATTGATTTAATAAACTTATTCCATCCATCGGCTTTACCTATTAATCGTAATTCTACACAAACCTTTTTCCTCAGGTACTTGTCGTAATCCGGATACGGAAATAGAGTTTTTTTTGAAGGTGTTCCATGTTGTACTAATTTACTGTGCACAAAAACTATTAGAACAACGAGTGACGTGGAATACCGGACAGATAAATAAAAATAAGTGTGCCCTTCAAATTACTTTCAAGGCCAATTGCACACTTTATTTTACAAAAATCATTCATATTCATCAAAACATTCCTAAATACTTCTTTAACTGAAAACTATCTGACAACAAAACACAAGATCATTTCCCTGAAAGTCTAATTTTATTGCAACACCCTGTATACACTACACACAAGCTACAAAATTACCGGTGCTGATAAATACTGTTGGTTTTATCCATACGGTTATTTCAAGGCACCAATCATAACAAATGGGCTCCCGACAATTTTCCCATGACCGATAAGATCGGCTCAACTGTTTTATAATTATGGAAAACAATGAGATGTATTGTGGTGAGCAAGGGCAAAAACAGGTCTAAGACAACGTTGGTTCAATCTGCGATATGTGGAGTGTGCTGCTATAGAATGAAGCATTTGCAAAACCGGATTACCAACGTGACAGGTATTAGACAACGTTGGTTCAATCTGCGATATGTGGAGTGTGCTGCTATAGAATGAAGCATTTGCAAAACCGGATTACCAACATAACAGGTATTAGACAACGTTGGTTCAATCTGCGATATGTGGAGTGTGCTGCTATAGAATGAAGCATTTGCAAAACCGGATTACCAACGTGACAGGTATTAGACAACGTTGGTTCAATCTGCGATATGTGGAGTGTGCTGCTATAGAATAAAGCATTTGCAAAACCGGATTACCAACGTAACAGGTATAAGACAACGTTGGTTCAATCTGCGATATGTGGAGTGTGCTGCTATAGAATAAAGCATTTGCAAAACCGGATTACCAACGTAACAGGTATTAGACAACGTTGGTTCAATCTGCGATATGTGGAGTGTGCTGCTATAGAATGAAGCATTTGCAAAACCGGATTACCAACGTGACAGGTATTAGACAACGTTGGTTCAATCTGCGATATGTGGAGTGTGCTGCTATAGAATGAAGCATTTGCAAAACCGGATTACCAACGTAACAGGTATAAGACAACGTTGGTTCAATCTGCGATATGTGGAGTGTGCTGCTATAGAATAAAGCATTTGCAAAACCGGATTACCAACGTAACAGGTATTAGACAACGTTGGTTCAATCTGCGATATGTGGAGTGTGCTGCTATAGAATGAAGCTTTTGCAAAACCGGATTACCAACGTGACAGGTATTAGACAACGTTGGTTCAATCTGCGATATGTGGAGTGTGCTGCTATAGAATGAAGCATTTGAAAAACCGGATTACCAACGTAACAGGTATTAGACAACGTTGGTTCAATCTGCGATATGTGGAGTACGCTGCTATAGAATGAAGCATTTGCAAAACCGGATTACCAACGTAACAGGTATTAGACAACGTTGGTTCAATCTGCGATATGTGGAGTGTGCTGCTATAGAATGAAGCTTTTGCAAAACCGTATTACCAACGTAACAGGTATTAGACAACGTTGGTTCAATCTGCGATATGTGGAGTACGCTGCTATAGAATGAAGCATTTGCAAAACCGGATTACCAACGTAACAGGTATTAGACAACGTTGGTTCAATCTGCGATATGTGGAGTGTGCTGCTATAGAATGAAGCTTTTGCAAAACCGGATTACCAACGTGACAGGTATTAGACAACGTTGGTTCAATCTGCGATATGTGGAGTGTGCTGCTATAGAATGAAGCATTTGAAAAACCGGATTACCAACGTAACAGGTATTAGACAACGTTGGTTCAATCTGCGATATGTGGAGTGTGCTGCTATAGAATGAAGCTTTTGCAAAACCGGATTACCAACGTGACAGGTATTAGACAACGTTGGTTCAATCTGCGATATGTGGAGTGTGCTGCTATAGAATGAAGTATTTGCAAAACCGGATTAGCAACGTAAAAACAGCGTCCAGAAATTCAATGCTCTAGGGCAGCTCACAATAATTAAGCCACTCTGTTATTCTAGGTGCTGGAAACCGCAAGCTTGTACACTGGTGAACAATATTTATTGGAGTGTAATAATGTGATTGCATCTTAAACTAAACGTTACTTCCCACGGTCGCGACCGTCGGTTTAAAAAGAATCGAGGTAAAATTTGGTATGCATACGTGATTTCATAAACCAGATATAATTGTATTATTTTCTATCACTCCCTTCATTTCGTGTCTGGCAGTGGCCGTATGTTAGTGCCCGGTCTAACTATACAGATACAATGCGACATCCACTTGATAATTCAATTCTCTTTTCAATAATTCAATTCTCTTTTCAATTCTCTTTGACCGCCGTCGCTATCGATTCAGTTTAAGTGAGCCCTTTTATGATAAGGTCGTATTATGGTTCACCTCAACGTAACTAAATCTTGAGGTGGGTGTTACAGTTTTGTATTATCATCGTACCTAGATAATTGGACCATAAAAGAATTTCATATATGATTCGGGGAGCGAGTAATAAAATACGAACTTGATAAAAAAATATTTACAAATTCTTAAATCTAATTACTACTCGTATATACTAAGCTATACACAATGTTGTCCTTATGTACTTAGTGTTGTCCATTAGTAAGTTCGACGCAACCTACCCACAAATTTTGTTCATTGTAAGTTTAACTAAGCGCAGCACAATGTTGTATAAGTATATACATTATGTAATCCTATTAGTAAGTTGAATTCAATACCAACTCCCAAATTTTGTTCATCGCAGTTCCTCGCTAACGCACAGATTATATCTACAACATAAAGTAACTTATTTTACAAGGGGTGCCCTTGTCTAAATATACTATAATATTATAAAGAAATAAATTTTGTAGGTTTTGATGTGGGAGGTAGTTAATCTTTGAAATTCAAGTCCGAAGGGTTTTTCATAGAGACTTGAGATAAATTTTGCAACGTCGACGGAAAAAGGGTCGAGTGAATGCATTTCTTTTGAACTCTGCCTTAATAGTAAGAGATACTTATCATCAACTACTTTCTAAGTGTTAGTATGTGTTAAAATACAAATAACAATGAAATTAAATACATACATATCAATTGTACGTTTTCGAAATGTTATATATTACAAATAGCGAGCACGCAATGAACAACCTCTGTGGCGCAGTGGGCGAACGCTCGTCTGAACCGCAGCAGGTTGAGGGTTCGATTCCCGCCGCGGGACAAATATGTGTATGTATGATCTGGAAACTTTCTCGGGTCTGGGTGTTTTCTTTGTATATTAAGTAAGTATTTACAAAAAAAAATGTATATAAGTAGTATATCAGTCACGTAGTTCCCATAACACAAGCTCTGCATATTTTGTCCAGCATTATTATTTGGTAAGGTAAGTATATGCATACTTCACTTGTTATGTAACAGGATGTCGACAATGATAGTCTATGGAATAATCGGTTAGAATACATCACTATATTCAAATGATTTGCGCATGATGCACTTACATACCACTTATCTGATTGTCGGGCAAGGTCCTTTGTGTGAAGATATATTTATCTCTAAAGAATCTAATGCTCTTGTATCCTATCCGTTCAATTTTATTCTATTCTATTCTATAATCCCACTGAGGAAAACATCTTAAGGAAACTGGTGTGTTCGTAATCCGTGCATAAAAGAAATCTCTACAAAACTTACTGAAATCTTCCATCCAAGCATTTCATAAGTAACCAGCATTTCTAAGAAACTAATCTGGTCAATGATCTAAGAACAAACCTCTGAAAAAATTTCAAGAAATTATTTGTGACACACGACCCATCCAGTAGTATTTTATACTTTTTTTGACACGCCTAAACAGCAGAACCAGTTTTGATGAATTTGGATATAGAAATGGATGAGACCTTGGAGAAAGACAAAGGCTAGTTTTTGTCGCAAAAATAAAACTTGAAAGGGGTGAAATAGGGGTTGAAAGCTTGTATGGGGAACCAATTATTTCTCATGTTAGAGATATACAAATTAGAATAATGCTGGACATTTTCACACAGCATCATCTAGCCCCAAACTAAGCAGTGATTGTGTTATGGGAACTATATAACTGATATACGTATTTACTTTTTTTTTGTAAAAACATAAATATTATACATAGAAAACACCCAGACCCGAGACAAATATTCGCAGATACTAACATTTGTCCCGCGGCGGGAATCGAACCCGCAACCTTCTGCGTCTCAAACGGGCCTTCGCCCACTGTGCCACAGAGGTCATCATATCTATACTTTTGGTAACACATAAAAATGATTCTGCGGTTTTGACCAATCAAGATAAAATAGGGATGATTTAATATTGTAAATAATATCATGTGAAGGCATCGACTAAGTTACCTATCTGTGTATACTATAGTGTCTATTATAGTCTATCTATATTAACCGCTGCCTTCATCTTTAAAACCTAAAGGATGGAATTGTTCATACTATTGGTAACATTTATATCGATGTCATAATCACGGAATCAGAACTCACGGTAGAACTGAATATTTATGCACGAGTAAGTATGAGATATGACTGGCAGTGTGAGTGCGTGAATGAGGCAGGGTGGGGGGCGGGGATCAAGAGGCGATAGACACTTAAATTGCCTACCTTCGTAAGCGCGGACGAAGTCGCGGGCGGAAGCCTAGTAGGTATCTTCATAAATGCAAAATGAAATCTTATTGAATAAAGTTCTATAAAGATTCAAAGAATTGAGAATAAAGCCACTTTGATTAAAAGTCAATGAATAAAATGCAACTAAGAAATAAAATACCTTCTATTTTTAAAAACCTTAGGCAATTTCTCGACTATCCAATTATAATATCTTTTGTAGAAGCTATCTCTATAGATAGAGGGCAACGGGTTCCTTATCACGAACGAGAATTAAATCCTCTTAGAGCGACTTAGTGTGGTCAATCTTCTTGGATTTTATTATTAATGATTAAAAATCTATAAAACATATAACAAATTATGGGAAATGAAACATCATGAAGGGTGCAAAGTTATTATTCAACAACATACCTAACGACGTAAAAACTTATTTTTTTTTTACGTAAAAATACAAAAGTTAAAAAAATACTTATTATCGTATACTATACGATAACTTTTTGCATGTTTGCATGTTAGTTACAAACGTTGTGTTTTCCATAATCGATTGAAACGGCCCCTAGTGACTTGGTGATACAAACTACCTTCAATAAATAAATAATGCTGGTAATTTTTCAAACAGCGTCATTTAGCCGCAAACGAAATAGAGCTTGTATTATGTGAACTAAAATACTGATATACTACTATACTTTTTTTGTAAAAACATTACATATACGTCGATAATACCCAGACCCGAGACAAATAATTGCAGATCATACAAATATATGTCCAAAAGCGGGAATCGAACCCGCAACCTTCTGCGTCTCAGACTGCGCCAAAGAGGTCGTCTTAGAACCTTCCTTGTCATACGACCGAAATTATTTTAGAGATAAATAGTAGAAGACGAACATACAAAGATACATCATCTTATACCATATGCACATAAGCTGGAAGCTGTACCAGCAAGAATAGCACACATGATGTACGTGTGTACGTGTGTACGTGTTTACGATCTATATATGTACATATTATAATATAATTGAAGGCTGAAAGCGGACACTAAATTATTGAAGAAACCTTGAGTAGTCTGAGCTAGAAGAAATTTCCAATACAAAGGAAAATTTTCCACCTGTTTTATGCAAGAACTTATCCATGACTAGCTTCTGCCTACGGCTTCGCCCGCGTGGTATCCGGTTAAAAAATACGCATTCTCTCGACCGTTATTTCATACACTTACGTTGCCAAATTGTTTTCCACGAAAAGCCCTTGTATTTTAACGAGCTATTAATTTAAAGCTTATGTCCGCCCTGAAGGTCCATTCTAAATATTTGTGAATATTTTTTTTAATCAGATGAGTAGTTTGGATATTATAACATCCAAACATACAAACTTTATAATATTAGTGTTGATAGAACCGTTTCATTTTCCCTTCTACTCACGCTATCTGACATCAAAGAAACTTCACCACCAAGGGAATATCAGAAACAGTTTTATAAAACGACGTGGAATTTGTTATTGAGATGTAAACAGCCCGCAAAAGTTCCAGGGAAATAAACCAATTATTATTTTATATAGAAGCTTTACTACTGCAACTAATTTGATAGACGATGTTCAATGATCAATCAAATGAAAATCTTTCAACTGATTCCTCCAATTGGCAATATTGCTCAGAAATTGTGATACAAAGATAGTGCTTGGAATATTTCTTTAGAATTGTGAAGGTAAATAAATTATTTTAATATAACCTATTCAACGTTCATTATTCTATGCATTACCTATTTCTGGAAGGAGACTTTTAAGAAATCAGTTTCATTAAATGATTCTTAGCTTTGATATGGCTTGCTGTCTTTACCTATTATTGTAAGTAGTATTAACATAGGCATATATGGTTATTTTGTTAGTTATATTACTGTTGTCGATTGTATACTAACTAAATAACAGTAGTACCTAGTTATATAAACAAAGATACTCCTTATTACTCTAACAGTTATTGAGAGTTAAACTTAGAACTATTAGTGAAAACTGTCAAAAGCAAATTCCACTAATAAAATTTCTAGCTCTGTTTAAAGCTGTTTTTTTTAAATACTAATTTTTTTTATATCTATTTATACACTATAACGTTTGGAAGGTATCATAACTTATCGACTGTTATAACTAAGAGCATCATCTTGGCAAGCGCTCTAGGAAGATCTTCTAAACGCCCATCCAAGTGTGCTGGTGGCTGGACCAGAAATGCAAAGCCAAGGACTTTGGTTTATGCAGAGGTGTGAATGCTATTTTGGCAACCTAAATGGCGCTGCGGGAGCCAGAGTAATTAATGGCGATAAAAAAAACTAATTTCATTTGTAAATTTTTTACTCTCTCGAATAGAAATGTGATGTTTTATGCGCATTGTGCTTTTAGCGTAAACAAAAGTTAGTATATAAATGCTAGCAGCTATTTACGCTACTTTACTTATGTAAAGTAAAGTAATATAACTTTACATAAATAAAGTTATTTACGTTTCTACTTAATTTACTTAGTGAGTATTAAATAAAAAGTAAATTGGGAGAAAAAGATACACTTTTTTCGACTGACTTCAAAAAAGTAGTAAATTCTCTTTGGCTGTATTTTTATCGACGATGTTTGTTACATGATATTATTTTTCGCTGATTATTTTGTTGTTGTATGGAGAATGATCCCGTAAAACAAATATTCGAAGGCATGTGCCAACAGTTAGTGTTCCAATAAGCGGCGATGGGCTTACAACCTGTCACATGGAATTATTACTTGTAAAACGCGGGCACCTCCTACTTGGTATCCTCAAAGATCTACTCACTGAGTATGTCCACCATGGGGAAGACAGTCGTGAGCGTGTTTGTTTTTGTTTTTTGTAAATTATTATTTTCTGATTTTCTGAGAACGGGATTGTCATGATGAAACTATAAGGTTTCCGTTTTCGCTTATGGCTACGAAACCCCAAAAATGAAAATAAAGAGCACTATCAATTGTGAAAAAGACAAGCATTTTAGTGTTTTGCAGCTGGACAAAAGAAAGCCATCCTTGCAATCAATTTTAAGCATGACGTGAAACAATGGGTTCCGCCAATATTTTGTCAACAATGTTTACGATTTTTACAAAGGCTGCACAGATCTTTGTTGGATTACGTTTATTCGAAAGAAAAAGTAAGAAAATTCGTTTACGTTCGAGATTTTTCTTCAAATTCTTTATTTACTTAATGTAAAGGGTGAACCAAATCGTTACATCTTAAGATAGAAAAACTAATACCTACTTATAAACAATAACACAAATTTAACTAAAATGTTATATTTTTAAACAGATTACAATCGCCGTCGACATTAATAATGCTTTATTCTGATGAATATACAATACTAGACGATGCTTGCTGTTTTACTCGCGTGGGATAGGTAATTGATAAATGCATTCCTTGCACCCTTCAGGACTTTTTTGAATACCCTGATACGTATTCAGTTATTTTGTATAAAGTTGTTCAGCCCTTTCCATACCCTTAGGGGTAGAAATTTTCAAATTATTTTCTTAGTGCACGCCTACATCACAAAAGGAATATACCCTCCAAGTTTCATGCTTCTAGGACGTATGGCTTAGGCTTTGCGTTGATTCACCTCTTGGACTTTGTCACCTCCTACATCAACTTTGAGGGATATTTTGGGGAATTAATTATATAAGACTTTTATCATTTGGATTGAAGAATATTTATGTGAAGTTTGAAGACTGTAAGTTCAAGGAATACGATTTTTTTGCAACTACTGTTAACATATTAGTAGTTTTTGATTAACCTTAATTCTATGTATAATAATATGGACGTATTAACAAAAAAAAATCTGTCATGCAGTTTCCATAATACACAAGCTTTGCTTAGCTTGGGGCTAGATGATACTTTGTGAAAAAAGTCCAGGCATTATTTATTTATTTTTATGTTTAACTTACTTCTCATAATCGCTCGATAAAGTTGGGCGAGTGATTATGAATAAGAAGCTAAATAAACTATATTCCGGATATTTAATTGAAAAGATTATTTTAATTAATTTACATCTAAAATTTGTTATCAACTAAGAGAATACAAGCGCTTCTATATAACTGAATATATAGACGATTGCTTTCAAAAAACAAGTACAACTATTTGTATGATGATGCCAACCGTTTTACTCCATACCAATCTATAGTGAGGCGGAAACGCTTCGATACCGCGTTCTAGAATCCGTACCTTTTTACTAGCGCCCTCTAGTTCTGTTATGTGTAAACAACAGATGTTTCATGTTCCAACGTAAGCAGTACTTAAAATCTAGTACTACGAATTTAATTTCTGATAATATTTACCTTATTAATTTTGATAATAATCAATTGGCATCATAACATTAGTAATTTAATTAGAAAATAGTTGGAGTTAGTAGGAATGTTTTAATGTTTGGAAAATAAGAGGTTTAACCGTGATGGCCTAGTGGGCGATACCCCGACTTACGATTCGAAGGTTTGATCAAAGCCTGTAGTGCACCAATGGTTTCGTTTATAAGTAGAAAAACATGAGTCGTGAGGAATCCGACAAGCCCGGACTGCAAACACTGAACGATGGCACAAGCCGTGTGCCATAGTACAGTGTTTCGGTGATGGGCTTACAGTCTGTCACGTGGAATTTTAACTACTATGTGATACAAGGGCATGTGCCAAATACATTTTTTGGACGTGCCTTTGGTAAGTCTTACTTAGTAACCTCACGCCCAGATATTATAATACTATAGATTTTCCATCACACTCGGGGATTTAAGTCGCGAGCAAATTTGTTTTTTGAGATTTATGGCATCAATCATATGGCAAGGGTGTTTCTTGGTTATAGCCACAAGTCGCCAGGTACTCAATCTTTTTGATGACTCTGCTTTTGTTTTTTTTATTTTGTGTGTAGGAACTTTTTTTTGCCATTTTTCAGCGTGGCAGTGCAGGGTTTTGGGAACGTTACCGTCTGGTAGTGTTCTGGGTCAGTTTTAAGTACACATTTCAAAAAAATCATTGCGTTCATTTTAAAAAGTTGATATATTTTCCATTACCCTAAATTAGCTTTCCCTATTTTTAATTACACATAATAACAATAGTCATCAAATGGTTTGTTTCTTTTCTTAATGTTGTATTTTTACCAAAATTCCAACTATATAAAAAAATATGTACAATTTTAAAACTGATCGATAACTTTTTGTTATTGTGTACCAAAAGGCTATTTAGTATTAAACAATATAAAATGAGAGGGCCATTTTAATAAAAAAAAGGCTGCTACTAGTGAAGCGTAACATGTTGCCTCGTCTGTCTGTCTATACGTTTGTCAGTTTTCAATTTCTTTATAAATTATTAAGATAGGTCCCTTTTTGTTTGTTTTTACCCACTCTTATCTCTCCTCACTTTGAGCCAAAACATCCTGAGAATGTTGACAAGGTCGGTAACGCGTACCAAGCGTAAGGTCGCGGGTTCGAGTCCCGACTTAGACCTTAATCATTGTTGCTTGCGCAAAATGGCCCGAAGACGTAAAATATATACTCATTTAAAATTATAAAACTCAAGCTCAGTGTGTTACAAAAGTATGATTGCTTAAAATCCTTTATTTTATAAAACTTAGTAAGTGTAGGGTGTATCAGAAACAACGAGCATCGTGGTCCCAAAACACCCAGCTCTGATACAAATATCTGCAAAAAATACAGTCAGAACAGGACTAGTCTCCAACCACGCCATTTTGTATAAATTGGCGCTTTTTATAAATAAACAAAGGATTGAATCTGACCACACTGATATCACCAATGGGACACAATAAAATGGTAGAGCGCTTTGCTGACACTCTATTGATAAGACTGACGTACTGTTCAAGTCATTAGTCATGAAGTTATTTAGTATAGAAATCTAACTATACTCATAATCTTACACAACCTAATTTAAAACCAACAAACTTTGATAAAGGATTCAATTTAGGGTCACGTTTCAAAATAATATATCCGAGTTTGTTGTTGAAAAGCGATTATGGATACTGCAAAATCTTTGTTACGTTGGTAGGTACTTGCATACATTTTTTTTTTATTCGGAATGAACCACTACAAAATGGACTGTCGTGAACAAAGATCGAGTGCAATTTTTTGGGGTAGGTACTATTATTTTGTAAAAGCCGTATTCAGCGGTAAAAGTAGATTAGCAGTCCTGACTTTTATAAATCGAATACTTCTAGAACGTGTAGGCTTTAGTTAAAAATATAACTTGATCCGCCGATTCACTATTTTGCGAGTGAAAGCTTTACCTTCCCGAGAGCATCTAAAAACTAAACTTTATAATCTACTTTTGTCGTTGACTGTACATGACTCAAAAAGTTGAGTACAATAAAAAATAGATGCAAAGAGATACTTATAGCTTATTGACGACCTCTGAGGCGCAGTGGGCGCAGACCCGCCTGAGACTCAGAAGGTTGCTGGTTCGATTCCCGCTGCGCGACAAATGTACGATTAGTCAATGTTTGTCTCGGGTCTGGGTGTTTTCTATGTATAATATAAATGTATTTACAAAAAAAAGGATATTGTTAGTATATCAGTCATGTAGTTCCCATAATATAAGCTCTGCTTAGTTTGGGGCTAGGTGGTACTGTGTGAAAAATACCCAGCATTATTTATATAAATACTATATAAAAAGTATTTCTTTATATTCTTGGTTTATATAAACTTACTAATTCAACTATCTACTTAAATCTTCTAGGAGGTACGGAACCGGAAGACCATTGCACTCCAGATCTATCACATAGATTATATATATATTACATAGCGTTTAAAGTCAGAATTAGTTATATTAGCCATCTTCGAATACACAAAACATTTTATCATTAACACAAACTTATACAGCTGTGTTATCTATAACAAGAGCGCCGTAGCCGAAATCGGCCTGCAAAATCATCATCATCATCATATTACATAGATCGCGTAAACTCAACTCAATACACAAATAAAGTCGAGTTAGTTTATCTGTTTGTGTATAGATTAACATTTTATATATTATTTTCTATCTGTATCTACCTTCATATGTAAATTTCAGTGTTATTTGAGATACCTAATTATACTCAACGTATGTAAGCCTGCAGAATTATGTAATACAAATAGTTTTAATTTACAACCTAAATTCACTAACAATAAATTATTTGATTATATTTGATTGAAGTATGGTATCTATGTTATCGTATACGATTGTTAAAATTGTGAAGGATAAATGAAATGAAATATCCATGTTATGAATGTCCTCTGGTATGGAAGCTCTTCGAAGGCGCGAAATCTGTCTTAGTCATTAAATACTAAACTTTATCGTAAGCTAAATAACACATTTGGACTATGTTATCCTAGTAAAAATATGTATTATTATTATCATCATCCGCTCACACACATCGCTCGTACGTGTTTGTCGCGGGCCAGGAATCGAACCTGTAAAAAACTATAAAATATATATAACTTATTGCACGCTACGGGATGTGCTGGGGGTGCTTTTTTGCGAGGTAGGTACCTCAACTTAGCTTCCGTTGCATTGACTTGGCGGAAGTCGGTAGATACCTACTTAGTGTGAGTTTTTGAAGCTTCCACTCTGTGTTATTTTAAGTATCATATGGTTTTTTTTTATAAATATTTTTTACATGTGGATTCATACATCTTTTTTTAAGCAGTATATTAAGACTCTGTTTTGTATCTTTAATGGTACATGTAAAAAAAAAAAAATCCCATGCGAATGGTAGTAAAAAGTATTATATATTATGCGTTGTAGGGCGTTTTGTTTTTAAGATATTGAAATCCTCGTATATTCGAACAAAATCCAGAAAATAATTTTATATTTTTTTTTATGAAAAACAAACATTTGCAGCACAAATTATTTCAGTGAGCTTATTTCGGTGAGTAGGTTTACTTAGATTAATTGACTTACAAATATTATAAGAATCATATTGAAACAATCGAGAATTATAATAGAGATTGAAACATTTTTATTTAGTGAACATACTAGTTTACGCTATAAAAATATACTCGAATAACAAAATACTCGATAAATATATAACACTCAAAGTGAAAAAGAAAATACAGATATAACCACCCTCAGTAATAGGTCCAAATAACTTGAACCCGGATTGTAGAGGAACCTTTGAACGTACGGCTCATCTTAAGCTGGCGTAACTAGTATTACAATATCCGTGACCCTGGCTATCCCAGATGGGCTAAATTGATTTACAGAAAACTAAAAAATATATGGGTTTTACTTAATGCGATCAAACGTCCAGTGATTTAAGGCTACATTTTTATCAAACATTAGTTCAGAATTACATTTTTTATCTAGCCCTAAACTAAGAAGAGCTTGTATTATGGAAACTACGTGAATGATATATTACTCATATACTTTTTTTTGTAAATACATACATATTTTACATAGAAAACACCCAGAACCGAGACAAATATTTGCTAATCATACAAACATTTGTCCCGAATCGGGAATTTAAACCGCAACCTTCTGCGTCTCAGGCGGGCCTTCGCCACTGCGCCACAGAGGTCGTCTCAACATTTTATAAAAACCGAAACATCCAAAAGGGTATATTAAAAAATCAGAAGGAATGCATCAACTAGACTAAACAGAACATATCCAGGGGCTTTTATCAAAAAATCTAAAAGCTTTACTGCTTTGAAGTGCAATCGTCTTCTGGTTTCGTAACCTGTAATCTTAAGCGTATGGTAAATAACAATTTTCCATCTATTTTCAGATGAATAAGGAAAAATTTATACCGTGGTTAAGCAACGGAGGCTACGGCTTTAAATAGCGCGAATGTTCTGTCAATATCATTGTATCAATCACAAAAGATGTACGTGGTCTATACAGAGTTTAGTCCAAAATCTATGTCTATATTTTGTATATATATTTACAATATATTTATGTAGAGGCTAAAACTTTATATTGATAAAACCTGTTAAGTTGAACTCTTGTTTTTCTAGATTTCTCTTCCGTCTTGGGCAATTATGTGAGCGGGTTCCACTACTAGTCCAGCAAAGAAACCTGAAAAGCTTTCTGTTAGACGCGACTCATTACTTACTCGAGAGTTATCTAAAATTTTCATATTATATGTCTGTTGTTTGTTGAAACTCCCCAAGAATTGTCGAGCCACGCTATTTCCAAAGCTTCATTGTGGAAACCAGTACAATGAATTCACGTTGTAAAGGTCAAGAGGTGTGATTTTTTTAAAATCCCATTATAATAATAGGAGCTTCAGCTTAGACACTACATAAATGTAAAAATTTAATGTTGATTTACACCGATTCTACGCGCGCGACCTTGCCTTATAAAGTATCTGGAATTATACAATTTTACGTTCTTTATGCATTAAGTTGTGAGTTATTGAATTTATTACCACTGTTTCAGTAATAAAATTAATAAAAATAATCTGAGGAACATCCTCAGATTCATGGGGACTGAAGTCGTGAGCGTATTTTTTTCATTAATTGTGCGAGGACGCCAAGATCTCTGAGTATATGTATGACCGAATCGAACTGCCGAACCGATATTTTTTTTTTTATTATATTTTACTATTTTAAATCTAAGGAAAATTTACAGCTAGCTTACAGGAAAAGTATTTAAATAATTATAACACACCTATTGATGTTACATTATATAAGAAAACCAAGTAAAAGTTTCCACAAATGGAATAAGAATTGTAAAACATAAACAGGTAAAGTGGACGACATTTGGAAAAGTAGAATAGAGATATAAATTATAAAAAATGTTTATTAAACATGGCAGGTGTTAATAACATTTTTTGGTGTTCGATTTTGATATCAATCAGAAACTAAGTAGGCTTTGAACTATTGGGTAGGGGGTTTCAGTAGTCCGATTAACAGTACTTATAAGATCAGAGCACATGTATAAAAAGGGTAAATGACGTACTATTTGTTATTTATTTGATAACGCTACTTCTGGGAACTGTAGGTATTGTGCGTCATATAAGCTAAGACGATCTCTGCCTAGGTTATTAATACAAATAATTTCCTACAAACCCAATCAGTTAATATTTAAACACTATTTTTTCCTTATAAAATCTTAAGTTATAAATTAACTTTTTTTTAGAGTTACCACAAAACCACCTTATATACCTAAGTATTCAACGTAAATAAGTGACTATTGATCATGAAACTATACTTATATTCAGTTCACTCATAAATACTAAATTGAGTTAAAATTATAATAAATTTAAAATACATTTTACAAAAAGATGGAGGGTGATTGCGTAAATCGTTTTACGCAATCACCCTCCAGTACCTAATCAGGAGGGAGATGTTTTTGCACGTCACCAAGGAAACCTAATACTTATAAAACAACTTCTAAGTAATTAGAAACTGTGAACCGGAAAGTGACCTACTTGACTTTAGGCTCAGTACTTTAATTCATAGAGCCGTCTCTATGAATTAAAGTACTGAGATTCTGAGACCCTATCCTATTTCGTGTCTCTAGGGTAGTTTTACTCGAATGATTGCTTACTGAATAAAAATACCAAAAAATATGTAGATTATTAAGTATTATATCAAAACAATTCTTGCTTAACGACATAATATTTGATAGCCAATTTTTTTAAAATAAATAATGCTGGATATTTTTCACACAGCATCATCTAGCCCCAAAGTAAGCAGAGCTTTGGGATGGGAGCTTGTGTTATGGGAACTACATGACTGATATACTACTTATTTTTTTTTTTATAAATACATATATATTATACATAGAAAAAATCCAGATCCCGAGACAAATATTTGCAATCGAACCCATAACCTTCTGCGTCTAAGGCGGGCCTTCGCCCACTTCGCCACAGAGGTCGTCATTTGGTTACATAATATCTTTTGAATCTTTGACTTGTTCAAAGAACTATATCTACGGTCTAGCTCACATTTCAAACTCTTAATCCTGAACCACAACTCAGCTACTCAAACATTTTAAATCAACTCAACGAGTCTAACGGAGTGGTAGAGGAGCTAGAGAAAAAAGTGCCAACGATGTAGAGGCTTACACCAGCAGCTCAGAATGTAGGCCTGATAATTTTGCCTATTAAGAAATAAAGTTCACAACACATAGTGCTGTCTATGAAATTCTAAGGTAAGGTAATGAAATGTCTGAAATGTCTTGGCTTGCATAGTGTTGTCGCCAAGCCCGAATCCGTAAAACAGCTAGCAAATACTTAAATACTACATATTTAATGAAGCCTATTGCGACTGTTTTTATCCATTGAAAATATAATAGTAAACCAGTATAGTAAAATATATTTAAAAAAAAACTACATTGTTTGATTCGTATAGAAAGTCACATTGTTCCATCAATTCAGAATATTTCATGCAACACCGAAAAACATGTTTTTGTAGGCTATTTTAGGATCCTTTACATACACTATTTTTTTTAACTATACACAAAACTAAAAGAAAGACCTACGTTTCCATGTAACCTAGTTTCAAGAACCAGCTGTTTTAGGCTCTACGATGACAATGATGATGTCAACATCTGTTTTATAGTATTTAATTTTGTTTTTTCTTTGTGTTATTTGTTATTTAGACAATATATTGCATCGCCCTAGCAGAGATCATTATGTTTCTACAAACAATTACTCATATTTTTAAGATCATTACAAGACTTCATCGCCAAATAGTCAATGAACCAGCGATTAAATTATTTTTATCATTAGGTAGATACTAAAAAAGGGAAACGTTACCTACCAATATCTTGAACCGGCTCAAGTACCTACCCTCTGTTATTTATTCTGTCACAAGTGCCCAATAAATGCTAATCGTATTGAGGTGCTCCATAATCTTTATACTACTAAACTATTCATTCGTGAGTATTTCGACTTTTACAAAAATATGTACGCGATTACTAGTGTAAGTAGGTAGGTAAAACTATTACTTTTTTTTTAGGAAAAGAAATGCTTCAACGGATATAGAACGAATTCAAACAACATTTTGCTGTAAAATATTTATATAAAACTTGTAACGTAATTCACAATTTGCAAAGCCTTTACACAGATCATTTTTACAAGAGAATCGCCACTTGATTACCTAACTGTATAAATATTTACCTAGTTATATATATAATAGTAATCGTTAAAAAGAATGCCCTCGTACAAGATAAGACAGAAGGTCATGTTAGCAGCCTTTTTATTAATTAAAAGGGGGTAAAAGAGGCTATTCTTGTATTGTTGGCTTTCCGATGACACTACTTAATTCTTTGTCTTTATTGACCGAACAATGAGACGTTTACCTCGCTACCTTCAAGTTAAAATATGAATTCGTGTTGGAACACTGCCATTATGCAATAGTTTTAACTTTTGACACTGATTTTATTACCCACTATGATAATGGTTTGGTTCAACTTCCATTCAGACGTAGAGTCATCTTGCGCTTCGCTTAAGGTCATCAGTTCAATCTAGTTTCATACTGTTTCTGACTATATTATTCAAAATATTGTTTTTTTATTGTTGCATAGTAGTATTACCGTTACTTACTTAGTACCTATCCGAACCTTGATGCAGCCTTTCAATAGCAAAATTAATGACGAAACACCCAGTTCAGTACATAGACCTTATTGGTGACTGTGAAAAAGTTTGTTTTATAGGTAGAGTCTTAACGACTCTTTGTACGATAACTTAAACTGGCGTTTTTCAAGAACAAAAATGCGTCAACCGACACGGATGAGTTAGAGACTTACCTCGTTCCTGGAGTTCTGCATTGCAGCCGAGGATCACCAGCACAAGCACAAAATAGTTCCACATTTTAATCACAGTCACACACCGTTACACAAACATGCTTGTCGATTGGACAGTGTCAAAACGCGTGCGCACCACTCCGCTCTCAATGGCTGCCTGTGTGGGTGACGTTGTCGATGGCAGCGCGTACGCAATACAGCCGCCTGTCGAACAAGCAGTGAATGTGCCGCACAGATGCGACACGTTTTTCTTGTGTGACCATTATTCTACCTAGATAGTGTATTTTGTTTTATAATTTGGTAAAAATAAAAAAAAAACACGCTCACGATTGTATTCTCAGGCTGTAAGTTTTGTGAACATCAAAATTTATATAAATATATTACAGCAAAATGTTGTTTGAATTCGTTCTATACCCGTAGAAATAGCATTTATTTTCCTTAAAAAATAAGTAATTGTTTTACCTACCTACTTACACTAGTAATCGCGTACATATTTTTGTAAAAGACGAAGCACTCACTTTTATCTGTTATCTGTGTACAGGTAATGTGTTTGCATTATGAATAGTTTAGAAGTATAAAGATTATGGAGCACCTCAATGCGATTAGAATTTATTGGGCACTTGTGACAGTATAAATAACAGGGGGTAGGTACTTGAGCCGGTTCAAGATATTGGTAGATAACATTTATCTTTTTTAGTATCTACCTGATTATTTAATAGCTGGTTCATTGAATATTTGGCGATGATGACTTGTAATGATCTTAAAAATATGAGTAATTGTTTGTAGAAACATAATGAGCCTTGCTAGGACGACGCCATATATTGTATATAACAAATGGAACAAAAAAAATAATTAAATATTATAAAACAGATGATCTCAGTAGCTCTTTGAGTATACCAAGTGGAGGGTAGTCAGAGGCATGTACGAACATTAACTCAAAGTCAAAAGGTTTTTACATTTGACATATTCGCACGTTTTGTAAGTAGTTAGCATTCCACGTGACAGGTAACAAGCCCATCGCCGTTCTTTAAAAATAGTTTAAGTAGGGGCTTAAGCTTTATCGTTTTTTATTTCCTTATGTTTATTCTTTTTATGTTTACCTATATAAATAAATTTCTTCCTCTTTTTTAGAAAGTGCTAATTGTTTAATCAGTATTTCAAAAAGGTGTTCAGTTTGTCTCTCGCTTCGGAAAGGTCGTTTGCGTGGTCTCATGGAGTCGTGGCCTATAGCTCATCCAACATGCAGAGTAGGCAAGCAAATTTTAGCATACCAATTAGAGTAATACCATTTGCAAATAAAATTAGATAACATAGAGCAGACGGTCCGTTTGTCAACTTTTAGCACGGAAAATTTGGCTATTTCTAATTATGTAATTTTAAAATTACTTACGTAACTGTTCGTAACTGAAAAAATATGCTTTACTCTATACCGACCATTCAATGTTTTTAGGGCCCTCACAGAGACACCAAAACAATTTCCAAAACTAGCTGGTACTTCTTTACATATTCTGATCTTTGACCAAATTGTAGCGGTTCTCCAAGATGCTATGAAGCTGTTCAGGCGATCGCAGGTAAGCCTTCAAGGGACGCACCAGGGGAGGTTGCAAGGGAGGGGAAGGCACGCACTTGTGCAGCAGACGGGAGCAAAGGAAATATCCCGAGCTTAGATAGGTCTGTTTATAATAGCTTAGTTTATTCCACAAACGGATAATAATAGGGCTTTTGTTTGTGAAGTGCATATTGAATACGGCTTAGGTACTATGGTTTTAATTTTCAATTTTCTTTTTCATTCATTTAAACAAGTTTTTTGTTTGATGTTATGCATATACTATAGTTTTAATTATTTTTGTATAGTAACATCTATGATTTCATATAGTGGTATACAGGGTCTTAATGAAATAACGTATAACTTGAGACACACCATAAATATTTTTTTTAATAATGTTTCAATTATTAAAAAAAAAACTATCAATCATTTATTTGATTATTATAGTGATTAATATTCATATTTATGTTGTCCTGTAAAGTTCAGATCGTTTTACAAATTATAAAATATTATCAGAGACGCGCCCCGCTTGGACTGATTAGTAGGAAGAATTTTTTGTAAAAAAAAAAATAGAAATCAAATTAAAATATAGATAGCTATATTATTACTCGATTATAAGAAACTTAATATTATGATATGAGCTTTGTAGCTTGAAATAAACAATCATTTTTAACGTATCATCTTGTCAGACAATGTACCTATGTAGGTTGGTCTACATACTTGTACATTGTACGACTAAAATATACCTAAAATACGTTTAATTGGATATTAAATATCGAAGTGAAGAGAAGTGTTTTTATAAAATATTGTAGTTGGAACGTACAACCTAAGCTGCTTATCAATCTTCAATATATTAATAATAACGCTGGAGTTTTTGTTGTTTTTTTTTAACTACTAATTGATTATTATTGATGCCAATCATCAGAACATTAAGGGTTCGAAAAATATGTTTATTCGAGTAGCATGACATATAGATTTATTTTTATACAATGTTTTTCCTTGTATGTTCTGGGAAACATTGTACCTTCTAATTATAAGGCTCACTTCCCGCTACGTCTAATGCGCGGACTTCCTATTTTCATAAACGATCTTACCCCTGTAGGTAGTTATTCAATAAAATTATGACTATTTATTTCCTTTTATATTCTAGTTTATAGAAAGACATTTATTTTAGATCATTTTAGTCAGCGGTCGCTCGGCTGACCCCATATTATGTGAGATAAGTCCAAGGAGATGATAATGAGCAGGGATCGGAATATGTAGAGTTTTTAAGTACCAAATGACGCTAAATTCACTTCTATGAAGTCTTAATATGGATATGCCTTTTAATTCGCCGCGGGATCCGGGATTTATATAAATATATTTTAACTGTTCTTTTTACGTTGAACACAAAACTGAGTAGGTAGTTTTTTACATAAGTATCTTGGTTTTTCTCATTCTATTGTTTGATTTAATTTCTATAAAAGAATAGAACTGTAACATACCATGGTCACAAGTCAATAATTCTGCTTGAAAAAAGTTTTTTTTTTAAATATTTACGTTGCAAATGTAGTGACAGATCTGTACCAGAATCGTTACTGCCAAAGGTTTATTTAGAAAAAATGTACAGAAATAGTATTAAGGAAATTTTCCGAAATAGGAAATGCCAAATTGTGGGTATCCTAAAATGAGACAACAGATTTATTAGGTAGATACATGGTGATACAGGACTTTAAGTCCCTTAAAACCTTTTAGGTCACACTTGATAGCTTGTAAAGTATTAAGTATATTAAGTAAATTCTCTCTTTGTTGTATATTTTTTTCAAAATATATGGGTCGAGTCTTTTGAATCCAGAGTAAATGACGTGTTGATAATGTGTACAGACAGAGGAGCATACATGTTGTTAACTGGGCGTATTTTAAAAATAATATTTCCAAACTTGTTCACATTATATGTTTAGCTCACGCATTACATCTCCTCGCAGAACAAAATAAGAGTTCAATACAATAATGTTGATACGCTCATATCAAATGTATTAGAAAAGCAAAACATGCAATGAACAATGAAAATTTAGAAACACAATTGATTTATATAGAGGAAAACTTATACATAATTCAATTAGCCTTGACAAACTTGCAAAAGTATAAACTGTCTATTACGGAAGCTTTTGAAGTTTATGACAAAATGAAAGCAGTCATTAATTGTATGGGAAATTAAATCCAAATCTGGATATCGTTAGAAATATAAGCGAAACAAGCCACGGAACATTGATATGTAGAAAGATTATTCTCAAGGTACAAGTAGATTTTTCACCCGTATCGAATGCGACTTAAATAAGAAAATATTGAAAAAACATGGTAGAATATTTTAAATCTTTTGTTAATTAAGTGGATGATAAATGTTTAGCTGTTATCCTAACATAGTTGAAATAGATCCTGATTGATTTTATGATACTTTATAAAAAAATTCCTTTTTCCATCTTTCTCTGGACTGAAATGTATAAAAAACAACTTTGTTACCAAGACTAAAATTTAATGAAATACTAAGTTCCAGTGTAAAACATATAATTCCCGACCCCTCTCCCCCTTTTATTGACTACAATATAAAAAAAATGCATAGTTTTAAAAATTACTATTACCGTTCATAATCTCATATATATTCATAATCTTATACATATTCATAACTTATTCATAATAAAGGTAAGAACAGTTTTAGAAGACATTGATATCGATCCCGGGTTTAAATGGCATATCCATATTAAGATTTCGTAGTTACTCTGACGTCATTTGGTACTTAAAAACTCTACCTATTCTGATCCCTGATAATGAGGTATGTACATAATTTCTAATTTGTATTTTATTTGAGGGTTAAAATCAATTGTATAAATAAAATGACTAATCATTTACCAAAAGTGGCTGTGCTAGGAAGCGGCAACGTCTCAAAAAGACGTTACCTATTTTTACTGATTAGGTACTAAGAGTCTTTCATAAAAAGGTTTTTAACATTTGATTATTGCTGTCTCTTTCTGATGTATCAACTTGCCACAATGTGTTTTGTTTCAAACAAAACACATAAATATTACCCATGATGGTCATGATCAGATACATACTCAGGGCATAGATCTTTGAAGATATCAAGTAGGGGGTAGTCAGAGGCACGTCCAAACCATACTTTTGGCACATGCCCGTGTTTTGCTTCGACAATTAATTGAGCGGTGTTAAAAAGAATGCGACCATCGACGAAAAACCGGTTTCGAGATATGTTTTTAACATCAAGAGTTTTTATCATCTAAATAATCAGATATTTTATAGTACCTATGGTTTTTTAAAAAGTTTATGTTTGATTAAGTTTTTAAACTTTTTAATTTTCAAGTTTTGTATTATTATATCTTGGGAGTTTGTTATAAAAACGTACACCTTGTCCTTTAAATGATTTATTAACATTATGGAATCTACAAATGGCAACAGCGAGTTTATCTTTATTTCTAGTATAAACAATGTATTAACATTGTTCATTTCTCTTAAACAAATTAATATTTTTGAGAACATACATCAGATTTTCTTAGATTTATGGACAAAGGAATTTCTTTATATTTATTTCTTTAAAATTTTGGCGAAGTGATTCTCAGGGGTCCATATTATAAATTAATAGTACAACACTCTTCTGCAGCACAAAAATGGTATTTTTATCTGCAGCACTCCCCAACAGCAGTATACCGTACGACATAATGCTGTGGAAGTAGCTGAAGTAAACTAGTCTAGCTGTGTCTATGTCTGTATAAAGACGGATCTTTTTGCGTATGCCGCAGAACTAAGACTCTTCGATAACTTGTCAATGTGAGGGCCATAATGAAGCTTATTATCTAGGTTAATACCTAAGAATACGGTGGTGTCCACAAGAGCCAACTCTTCATATTTGATTTTAATATTTTCTTGAACTTGTGTAACATTAGGTAGTATAAATCTAATACACTTTGATTTTTGAATTCTTTATAATTAAAGAATTCAAAAATCGTGGTAAGAAGTCATTTTTTAAACGGCTATTTACCATTAATTTTAACAAAACGTCATCAATACGATAACAGGAGTAAAAAGTCATTTGTTCATTAAAAATAATTTAAACTTTATATACTAAGTTACTGCTCACATTTTTATACACGACAAACAAATTAAATCATAGTCAAAACCATTAAAATTAAATCACGTCATACACAAACGCGCTGAACTATTAACTATTAATTTATAAAGGATGGTCGCTTTTGCAATAAATAAGTTTTTACAAATAAAAATGTATTTTGTATGTATAAATGTAATTTAAGTATATATCTGGCTACAAAGAAACCTGTTGACCCTCAGCACTTCCAAAACAAAACTTATTAACTTAAGTATACCTACGCGCCCAGCTCCGATCATTCCTATTCCTTTAAAAATACACAATTGTACCCTGGAACAGGTTAAATCGATCAAGTACCTAGCTGTCCTCCTGGATGACCACATATCTTCGAAACACCACGTCGACTTAACGGTGAATTAGGAAATTTATGTAATCATTTTAAAGCTAAGGACTATTATGGACCCAGCCATAACCAAGATAGTCTTGGTCATTCCTTGCTGTTTTATTGTGTAACTGTCTGGGATGTGGCATCTGCGAAAACTCTCCATAAACTATAACGATCGCAGAAAGCAATTCTTAAAATTACCCTAAACAAACCATATTTTGCTATCCCACCAACAGAATATACAGTGAGTTGGAAATGCTTCGAGTTAGACAGTTATTTACTTACCACTACTTAGATTTCACAAAAAAAGCCCTCATTTCTACTGCCAATGAAAGGTCCAGAAGAAATTTAACATGGCAGACTCCTAAAACCAGCTCGTTGTTTGCACAGAAGTGACCATATTTTCTTGGGTCATTCCTATACACACGCACTAATAACACTATCGATATCTTAAATTCTACTAATTCGACTTATAAAATTAAAATAACTAACTGGCTGATAAGCCTAACCTACGAAGAAACTGAAAATGTATTACAAATTTTAAAATAGCCCGCTATGTCCCATACCTTATAAATTGCCTGTGCACTCAGACACAAACCCACCCTACGCACACATAAAACAATTAATCCATTCCACCTCTGCACTGCACGATCTCAAACATCTACCCTCCCCATAATAACTAAATCCCTGTTATCATTGTAACAGGGGAACGGAGAGCCTAGCTACTTACAATACAGGAAATACTAGTGTGAGAGCTAGTGCTCAATACACTACAACGACAATAGCTATACAATAGCAATAGCTATATAGACAAATGCTTCATATAATATTGCTAATTAATAACATTATAAAACGGTGATTATGGTACATGCTACAGTGCTGATTATATCGAGAAACATAAATCACAAATCATGGTAAATATTCCGTATTTAGGAAAATATCAGTTCATAACCTATCATAGGCAGATAGTTTTAAAAGTGAAAAAAATAGTACATTTTTGCAGAGGACGTAAAAATAGGCAATTGCCAATTAGATCGCGGCATCTAGAAAGCTCTTCTCATAAAAATGCAAGGAAATAAAAAGGAAATGTTATCTCAGATACTTTTACGTATCTCTTGACTTCGCTGGAAGCAGGTTTTCCATCGCTAATTTGGCTTCTTACTTTAGATCTGGTGAAGTGCATGGATACTGACCTATTTTACATTTGGAACCTTCGAAACTCATTTTTATTTATGTGCCTATTTATTATCAAAATAATTGAAACTTTTTTAATAAAATAAATGCAAAACCATACCCAGTATTATAATATCTGTGGCCATACTAAGCGTCTGCATAACGCAATCAATTTGTACAAAACTCTTTAAAAGAGATCCAACTTCAAACGAGACACAAAGAAAAAGCTTTCTCAAAGGATTTCCATACAACATTGCTAGCGCATATTTTGTTTCAAATCCAAAACTGATGCTGTTTACGTAAATACGAAAGATACTTTGCGTGTCCTTTTTTCCAAAGTAATGACAATATTTCCGCGTTTGTTTGAGAAATCTAAGTGCCTGCTGCTCCACACCTCCCCTAAATACCTATCTAGGGACCTACCGAGATACTGTTTGTTGGTATAGTTTATCCACATAGAACAGTAGGTACCTGTGCTACTTCGTATTTTATCCAAGGGTAGGGTCATTACGCCAGTTAGCGACCGATTAGCGGGGTGACCAACTTTACGTCATCTGATTTGTATGAAATATTTGCTTGACATTTATAGAAAGGGTTTGTCGTAGTACCACACATGATCAAGTTATATTTAAAACTTTGAAAATTCGATATAATATTGAGTCTTAATTTTTATTAAAATAATATTGAAAAACTGTGCCAGTTTGCGGCCACTTTTTTTAGTATATGACCAACCCCTATCTAGTTTACGACCACAAAGGCAGCAATTGGCAATTACTCTTATTTATTATAAATAAATTGAATAATTATACTATTAATTTTAAGAACTTAAACTTTAATTCTAGGGTTTAACCACTTTATTTTTGTATGATCACTCATCTTTGGCTAGTAGTCATATAATCAACTTTAAAAATATAGGATTGAGAAAAGTATTTGAGTGACATCACTCAATTCTATATTGTACGCCTTCATTATCAAATAATTGCATCTGAACGTTTTATCTTTGATCGCGTCATAAGTTAGTCCTAAAAAAACGGTAGCTTCAATTGAAACCATTCGGCACATACTTAGGTCACAGACTACGTTTTTGTCTTTGTCTTCTTCAGTATCGCTAATCATAATTAGTATGACTTTGCAATGGATACAATTTTGTTTGACGCTGATTCTCATTATTTCCAATTATATTATTTCTAAGTATTTTTTCTTCAAAATCTTTTGTTTCACAGTTAGTCACAAACTAACAGAAACATAGCAGCTACTAATCAAATGTAAAAAAATCACAAAACTGTAACCTTTATCGTTAAAGTAGGAAAATAGAAAGAAATAAATTTGCAATTTATCAGTCAGCTTACGTCCACTTGGCCATAAAGTGAAATAACTTAATTATTTATATTTTAGTATGCGACCACTCAATAATTTACATGTTTTTTTTTATATTTTCTTTATAAAAGATGTGCACATCAGACTGCACATCTTAAAAAATATTTGTAGATGACTTA
Source organism: Perizoma affinitatum (assembly GCA_961405105.1). Lineage (NCBI taxonomy): Eukaryota > Metazoa > Arthropoda > Insecta > Lepidoptera > Geometridae > Perizoma > Perizoma affinitatum. Next base: position 2,966,168 of record OY560185.1, on the reverse strand, counting down.
TAAGAATAGGTAGGTACTTAGATACCCACTTACGAAACTGTCTGCAAATTGATCTTTAACAGATACCATAAAAATGAATTGTTAAATTTTTTGCGATGCGAGGTGCCATCTCTTGGAAAATGTATGGACTAGACACAACGTCTCGTAAAAACCTAACGTCGTACTATAAGGTGCTGGTTTAATAATCGCTTTAACTAGTTCAGTTGGATAATCATAGATGGCGGTTGAGTCAATTAATAAAAGCAGTATTTCTTATTAATAATTATAACTATTATCTTATTAATAATTATATTATAAATATTATCTTATTTATTATTTATTTATAAACAACAGCTATCGATAGCTTACTGACACCGCACTAGAATTTCATGTGTTGTGGGTATCAGGAGCTACGGGTACTGTACCATAACACCCAGACCCTGAACAAATAACTGCAGAGCATGCAAACATTTGTCCAGTAGAGGGAATAGAACCCGCGCCTCTTACATAATAAATAAACAAATAAAAATAAAATGCCTTTTTTGCAATAACTGTTTACAGAGTTTTGAGTAGTCACTGTATTTTAGGGTTATTCCCGTTGTCACACCTTTGCCATCTAGTTTGAAATCAAAGATGGCGCACACGTATTTTATGTTAAAAAATTCGTAAATAGGGTTCAATATTGACTAATTTGGGGATGCCGGTAATATATATTAGGTTGGGGAAAAAGTCTTTTCGCATTATTGTATGTATGAACTTGTAATAAAATATCTTTGGCTATACTATTTGTATCTGGCTGGTTTTGGTATCATTAAAAGTTTAAATTTTAAAGAAGATAATTCCAAATTCAAATTAGGAAAATGTGTGATTTTTATTTGTTTTTCGTACTGTTAAGATGAGTGAATCTAATGAAGAAATTCGATACATTTTAAAATTTTACTACAAAAAAGGTAAAAATGCAACGCAAGCCGCGAAAAAAATTTGCGATGTTTATGGACCTAGTGCAGTGTCTGTGAGAGTAGCACAAATTTGGTTTAAGCGTTTTCAATCCGGAAATTTTGATGTCAAAGATGCACGTCGCTCTGGTCGCCCTATTACGGATAAAATGGATGCCATTTTTGAAAAAGTGGAGCAAGATCGGCATATCAGTAGTTACGACGTAGCTGAAGAACTGGGAATTGACCACAAAACAGTTTTGGCGCATTTGAAAAAAACTGGGTACACAAAAAAGCTCGATATTTGGGTACCTCACGAGCTCACTGAAAGAAACCTAATGAACCGTGTTCTCATTTGTGATTCTTTATTACGACGTAATGAAACCGAACCATTTTTGAAGAAATTTTTGACCATTTTTGACCTCACACATCTTTAGCCACTCAGCAAAAATTAAGAGAGTTTGGCTGGGATGTGTTAATGCATCCGCCGTATAGTCCTGACCTTGCACCTTCAGATTTCCACCTGTTTCGGTCTCTTCAGAATTCTTTAGGCAGTGTCAGGTTAACATCACGAGAGGACTGCCAAAACCACTTGTCGCGGTATTTTGAACAGAAGCCCCAAAGTTTTTATAGCAATGGGATCATGTCCCTGCCTACAAAATGGCAAAAAGTTATCGAACAAAATGGTACCTACATACTTTAGTTAAATGTAAATAAACTATATTAAAAAATGTTTTGAATTTTCTTAAAAAATGCGAAGAAACTTTTTCCCCAACCTATTATATATTTTTTTTTGGTTGAACGCGGTAATCTTTGGTACTACCAGCTTTTGCATTTGATAATTATAATAATATAAAAGCTGTGTTGGCCTAGTGGGCGATACTCCGACTTCTGATCCGGTGGTCGTGGGTTCGAACCCGGTTGTGCACCAATGGATTTGACCACAGTTTGTATCAAATTAAGCGACGCTGTAGACTGCGGTGAAACACTCTTATCAACAAAGAAGCTGTTTACTTTAGATTTGAAAACTCCCAGGTTGTATTTCTCGGCAGACAATAACCCAGGATTAATTCATATAAAGAATCATTAAAATCTGTTTACAATTAACGAAGATAACGCGTATCAAACACTCACGATAAAAATAACATACAGTCGAATTGAGAACCTCCTCTTATTTTTGAAGTCGGTTAATAACTACAAAAATTATGGAATTTTAATTTTGTAATTTTTACGTCAAAATACGTTCAGGTTTTACGTTCGGGGTGGCGTTACTAACTTTGACAATAGGACTACCTACTCAGCGTATACTACAAAGAACACTACAAATCTAACGCCAGCTTAAGATGAAACATGCACTCGAAGCATCCTATACATTCTAGGTTTCAAGTTATTTTGGATGTCCGTACCTACTGTGTATTGAAATATTTACTGGACAATCTTTCTAACAAAAAAGAATAAATGAAATCGGACTAAAAGCCGTGTTGGCCTAGTGGGCGATACCCCATGTTCTGATCCGGAGGTCGTGGGTTGGAACCCGGTCGTGCACCAATGGTTTTTTCCACTTTATGCATTAACACGTGCTCAAAACAGTGAAGGAAAACATTGTGAGGAAACCCGCATGCCCTAGAACCAAAAATTCGAAGGCATGTGCCAAAATAAGCGGCGATGTGCTTGCAACCTGTCACGTGGAATGCTAACTTGCAAAACGCTGGCATTTACCAAATGTAATGTTTGGACGTGCCTCTGACTATCAACCGTTAATTCGTAAAGAATTAACACCTCCTACTTGATATCCTCAAAGATCTACTCCCTGAGTATTTATTTGAGAATGTCCACCATTGGGAAGACAGTCGTGAGCGTGTTTGTTTTTATATTGGGACTATGCATTTATGACAATCTTTGAAGTAACTCCTTTCTAACAAAAAAAGAATGAATGAAATCTGACTACGCGGTAATCAATTACAACCAAGTACCTGTTAAGTATGACATAAGAGTTAAAACTAAATAGTTTGTCAGAATGTTTCGTTTTATGTAAACGATTTTCGTGTTGGTATTTATCATTCATTATCACTTTTGTGTCATTACACAACAATAAAAAGACAATAAAGAGAGAAAATTCTTAGATAATGACCAAACAATACAAAGACAAAGCACTGTGTCAAAATATCACAAGCAATAAATATAATGGAATATTCAGGGCGACTGGTCGAAGCGACACGTGTCAAGAGAGCTGGCTCTTATCTGGGTCAACGCATTAGCATTGCCATTCAGCGTGGCGATGCGGCCGGTATTTTGGGAACGCTTCCGCCTGGTAGTGATCTGGATCAGTTGAGCTATCTATAGATCGTTTACAACGGTCTTTACATAGCTAGCTGTTTCATCTGTATTTTTTGTTTATACATAGTTACCTACTTGTACATAGTTATATGAGCAAATGGTATTTTACAACAGTAGCTATTGTTTTGTAAAATGATAATTACGTCATCAATTTTATCACTTTAAAAGCGGGATTTCGTAAAAATTTTGTGGAACCCTTGAAGTATACACCGCAATCATTTAAAATTAAATTCTTGGCAAAGATATCGCGTAACTTTCACACAGAAAATACAACCGAATTGAGAAGCCCTCCTTTTATTTGAAGTCACTTAAATAGAACCAGCCTTGTTTCCTGTCTTTCTTTCCTGGCTTGATCGCGGAAGAACAGACAGTAATAAATAAATAAAATAATAAATAATGCTGGACATTTTCACACAGCATCATCTAGCTCCAAAGTAAGCAGACCTTGTGTTATGGGAACTACATGACTGATATACTACATTATATATTTTTTTAAATACATTCTTATTATAGATAGAAAACACCCAGACCCGTATAAATGAATTTTGACTTTGACCATGTCAATATGGATAAAATAGGTAATGTCACATCTGTGCATAAGGTACTCGGACACAAGGCCGATGTCGGGGTTCTATAGTTGTGAAACCTACGTTCAGATGTGGGGCAGTCTAAATATAAGCGTATCTCGCGGGACTATCTGCTTATTTCCCCACCTTCACATCACCTGCTGCTGGTTCATGTTATGACTACTCTAGTATTTTTTAAATTTTCGCGATCAATGAACATAATTATTCGTTTTACGGGGTTTTTACCGTTATATTGGAACAGCCGTGGTCACGGTATGACCCCTGTCAGAGTCATCCAGTAACCACCCACCCGTGAAACGTTGGGAAAAAAATATTTAAAAAAAAACGTGATTAAGGTCCGTATAAACTTATAATTATGACTTACTAGCTTCTGCCGACGGCTTCGCCCGCGTAGTACCCGGTTAAAAAGTAGCCTATATATTATTCTGATGAATAGGCTTATGCGTGAAAGAGTAACAAATATTTACAGCATATTATTTGTTGTAAATATTATCAGACTTTACGGCAGATATATTTTATATTTATAACCTATCTAGCTTCTGTCCTCGGCTTCGCTCGCGTGGTACCCCTATAAAAAGCTTATGGGTAACTTCTAAATCACGAACTATACCTATTCCAAACTACATCCAAATGGATCTAAACGTTCGAGAGAACAAAAATGAAAGTTACTAGCAACAAACATGTGATTACAAGACATTTTAATTAATTAATTTAAATCATTAAATGTTCCTTCCCTACTGCACCGATTCCATACAAGGACTCTCTGTGACCGTTTCATTTCCATCGGCCTATCGGATGAGGGGTCATACTGCTTAGACGGCGCCGGCGGTTCCGAATCGTGGCCATCAGCTCGTAACATGAGCTCTCGTACTAGAACTAGATGGCGTTACCAATTCAACTCATTTATGTAAATCAGCTATGAAGCTATTACAGACCTATTAACAGATTATTAACAGACCTCAGTTTACCTACAGGTACTTTTCCAGTTGAAACGGAATCAGCTTCCAAAATGTATCGGGGCGCAGCGAGAGCTAAATAACACATGCCTACGCCTTCTATTCTCAGACTGAGGAATGTTAACACCTTAGCTGTAGGTAAACTGAGGTCTGTTCATTCTGGTAAAGTTTTAAATTACCAGACGTAATTAATTATTATGTCTGGCCTACAATGGGGTCAAATATGGTACACAAATGGGCTCTGTATACCCAAAATATCGCTGAATTATCAATCCTACTACTAAAAGACACGCGACAGTTTGTGAGGATGGATGTTTGTTACTCCTTCACGCAAAAACTACTGAACGGACTTTGATGAAACTTTACAGTAATATAGCATCAGAATAACACATATTCTACTTATTATCCGGGTAACACACGGGCGAAGCCGCGGGTAGAAGCTAGTAGTTCTATAATAAAACCACTTTGTTTGAAAACAGTTGTTTTTATTGCTTCAAAAAATTACAGACATTCAAACATTTTGGAACTGCATAACATTAAGCCAAAATAATAAGTTATATCAGACGATTTCTGAAAAATATTGTTCATGCAAAAATATCATAGAGAAATGGGATCTGTCGCAAAAAAAATACTTCTTAGCAAATTACGGAGATGCGTTCGTGATGCCTAAATCCAAATAAAATAATAATTGTAATTCAAATAAGTATTGTAAACTGCTTATCATATTAATACATAGCTGATAACGTATGAGCAATCAGATATTGCAGATGTCAATATGCGACGGTCACCACTTTCCATCAAGTGCCTGTTTACATCAACATAACAAAAATTAAACATAATTTTACAAAAATTGGCAGCGGGAATCGAACCTCACCCATAGACAGAGAGTCTATGGGTGAGGTTCGATTCCCGCTGCGAGGCAAATGTTTTGCATATTCTGCAGTTATTTGTTCCGGATCTGGATATTATGGTACTACGTACTCGTAGTTCCTGATACATACGATACAGGGAATCCTATTGTATCAGGGCTACGACATAACCTTAAAAATAAGTTGTAATTCATATAACCGGCAACGCGGACGCGATTAACGCTACTCACACCCTAACAAGGAATGTAATACTATTTTTATTTTGTAAAAGGCACTAACTATTACATTTAATTTTTAGCTACGTAAATAAAATCTCAATAAATGCGTGCTCAAAACGGTTAAGGAAAACATCGTGAGGAAACCGGCATGCCCTAGAACCAAAAATTCGAAGTCATGTGCCAACAGTTAGTGTTGCAATAAGCGGCGATGGACTTGCAACCTGTCACGTGGAATGCTAACTTACAAAACGCGGGCATGTACCAAATGTTATGAAATTGAATCTGAAACTGAAACTAAACATGAAACTGAACCTGAAACTGAAACTGAAACTCAAAATTTAATCTGAAATTGAAACTGAAATGAAACTGAAACTGAATCTAAAACTGAAATTGAAACTGAAACTGAAACTAAAAATGAAACTGAAACTGAAACTCAAACCACCCCTTATGCAACTTTCGAAGATACCATGGGAAGGACCCATGGTATCTTCGAAAGTTGAGATTCAGTTTCAGTCTCAGTTTCAGATTCAGTCTTAGTTTCAGATTCAGTTTCAGTTTCAGTTTCAATTTTAAGTTTCAGTTTCAGTCTCAGTTTCAGATTCAGTTTCAATTTCAGTTTCAAATTCAGACTAAAGTTTGAGTTTCAGTTTCAGTTTCAGGTTTCAGTTTCAGTTTCAGTTTCAGTTTTAGGTTTAAATTTGAGTTTCCGTTTCAGTTTCATTTTTAGTTTCAGTTTCAGTTTCATTTACAGTCTCAGTTTCAGATTCAGTTTCAGTTTGAGTAAGAGTAAGAATTAATCCTTGACCTTGACCTTGACCTTAAGGTTGAGGTTGAGGTTAAGTTTGACATTGACCTTGACCTTGACCTTTAGTATTACATTTACATTTACATTTACATTTACATTTACATTTACATTTACATTTACATTTACATTTACATTTACATTTACATTTACATTTACATTTACATTTACATTAACATTTACATTTACATTTACATTTACATTTACATTTACATTTACATTTACATTTACATTTACATTTACATTTACATTTACATTTACATTTACATTTACATTTACATTTACATTTACATTTACATTTACATTTACTTTCTACTCCAGCCCCCTCTTTACCGATCTCCGAATTCCGACAAAAGAGTATAATTGATAATTAAAATATTGACTAAGATTGAAGTAGGGGTGCATGGTTGGATCGTATAGAGGTGTTCCATGAAATTATTTAACACAAAACCCCCCTCCTAAAATCAGCCTCCCCTGCACCCCCCTTCTCGTCATGTTTTCGAAACTTGCAAAAAGTGCGACCATTGCATAAAGGGATCGTATAGAAGTGTTCCACAAAATTATTTTCAGTTTCAGTTTCAGTTTCAGATTCAGTTTCAGTTTCAGTTTGAGTTTGAGTTTGAGTTTGAGTTTGAGTTTCAGTTTCAGTTTCAGTATCAGGTTGAGTTTCAATTTCAGTTTTAGTTTCAGTTTCAGTTTCAGTTTTAGTTTCAGTTTCAGTTTCATTTTTGGTTTCAGTTTCAGGTTTGAGTTTGAGTTTGTGTTTCAGTTTCAGTTTCAGTTTGAGTTTCAATTTCAGTTTCAGTTTCAGTTTCATTTTTAGTTTCAGTTTCAGTTTCATTTTCAGTTTCAGTTTTAGGTTTGAGTTTGAGTTTGTGTTTCAGTTTTAGTTTCAGTTTCAATTTCAGTTTCAGTTTAAGTTTCAGTTTTAGTTTCAGTTTCAGTTTCAGTTTCAGTTTTAGTTTCAGTTTCGGTCTCATTTTTAGTTTCAGTTTCAATTTCAGTTTCAATTAGAGTATAATTGATAATTAAAATATTGACTAAGATTGAAGTAGGGGTGCATGGTTGGACCGTATAGAGGTGTTCCACGACATTATTTAACCTCCACCCCCTCTTAAAATCAGCCCCCCCTGCACCCCCCTTCTCGTCGTGTTTTCGAAACTTGCAAAAAGTGCGACCATTGCAGAAAGGGATCGTATAGAAGTGTTCCACAAAATTATTTTCAGTTTCAGTTTCAGTTTCAGATTCAGTTTCAGTTTCAGTTTGAGTTTGAGTTTGAGTTTGAGTTTGAGTTTCAGTTTCAGTATCAGTTTGAGTTTCAATTTCAGTTTCAGTTTCAGTCTCAGTTTCAGTTTTAGTTTCATTTTTAGTTTCAGTTTCAATTTCAGTTTCAGTTTGAGTTTCAGTTTTAGTTTCAGTTTCAGTTTCAGTTTCAGTTTCAGTTTTAGTTTCAGTTTCGGTCTCATTTTTAGTTTCAGTTTCAATTTCAGTTTCAATTAGAGTATAATTGATAATTAAAATATTGACTAAGATTGAAGTAGGGGTGCATGGTTGGACCGTATAGAGGTGTTCCACGACATTATTTAACCTCCACCCCCTCTTAAAATCAGCTCCCCCTGCACCCCCCTTCTCGTCGTGTTTTCGAAACTTGCAAAAAGTGCGACCATTGCATAAAGGGATCGTATAGAAGTGTTCCACAAAATTATTTTCAGTTTCAGTTTCAGTAAGAGTAAGATTTAGACCTTGACCTTGACCTTGACATGGTTGGATCGTATAGAGGTGTACCATGACATTATAATCCCTGGACCCCCCTCTTGAAATCAGCCCCCCCTGCACCCCCCTTGTCGTATTTTCAGTTTCAGTTTCAGAAGCTCTAAGATCAGGTCCAAAACGATATTAACAGACGCAGGAAAAATGGCAGCAAGATTAAAATGGAAATGGACAGGTCATACTGCGAGGACAAACGACAACCGTTGGAGTGAGAGAGTACTACACTGGTGGCCCCGTGACGGAAAGAGAGAACGTGGTCGACCGGTTCGCCGCTGGAGAGACGACATTGTTTCAGTTGCAGGGAAACATTGGGTTAGAACGGCCCAAAACAGGATAAACTGGCAAGAGATGGAGGAGGCCTTCATCCAACAATGGATAGCCCCTAATAATTAACAAAACAATACACGACTGACAAAAACTATGTGAATATAAATATGACATGACATTAATATAATTGTACATAATTATGAATATGAAATCAGATAATTCTGGATAAAATTAATGACATGCAATATTATTATTCTATTTATATTTTTTAATTATTAATATTATTTATTCTAAAATTGTTAAATATATAATTACTTTTATCATAGATATAGTTTTGTTGTGCTTAATATAAATGCTTAATACAATGTCAATGAATACTTTTAGGGGAAATAAAAATAAAGGCTATTTTTATTTTATTTTTTTACTACCTCTAACTCCAACAGCCCCCTCTTTACTGTGCTGAGTATAATTGACAATTAAAATATTGACTAAGATTGAAGTAGGGCTGCATGGTGGGATCGTATAGAGGTTTTCCACAACATTATTAAACCTCCACCCCCTTGTGAAATCAGCCCCCCCTGCAGGCCCCTTCCCATGGTATCTTCGAAAGTTGCATAAGGGGCGATGATTGCATGGTTGGATTGTATAGAGGTGTTCCACGACATTATTTAACCTCCACCCCTTTGTGAAATCAGCCCCCCCTGCAGGCCCCTTCCCATGGTATATTCGAAAGTTGCATAAGGGGCGGTGATTCCATGGTTGGATCGTATAGGTTCCATGAAATTATTTAACACAAAACCCCCCTCTTAAAATCAGCCCCCCCTGCACCCCCCTTCTCGTCGTGTTTTCGAAACTTGCAAAAAGTGCGACCATTGCATAAAGGGATCGTATAGAAGTGTTCCACAACATTATTTTCAGTTTCAGTTTCAGTTTCAGATTCAGTTTCAGTATCAGTTTGAGTTTCAATTTCAGTTTCAGTTTTAGTTTCAGATATAGTTTCAGTTTCAGTTTGAGTTTCAGTTTCAGATATAGTTTCAGTTTCAGTTTGAGTTTCAGTTTCAGTTTCAGTTTCAGTATCAGTTTGAGTTTCAATTTCAGTTTCAGTTTCAGTTTCAGGTTTAAATTTGAGTTTCCGTTTTAGTTTCAGTTTTAGGTTTAAATTTGAGTTTCCGTTTCAGTTTCAGTCTAAGTTTCAGTTTCAGTTTCAATTTCAGTTTCAATTTCATGTTTAGTTTAAGTTTCAGTTTCAATTTCAGTTACAGTATCAGTTTCAGTCTCAGGTTTAAATTTCAGTTTCAGTTTCAGTTCCAGTCTCAGTTTCAGATTCAGTTTCAGTTTCAGTTTGTGTTTGTGTTTCAGTTTCAGTATCAGTTTCAATTTCAGTTTCAGTTTCAGTTTCAGGTTTAAATTTGAGTTTCTGTTTCAGTTTCATTTTTAGTTTCAGTTTTAGGTTTAAATTTGAGTTTCCGTTTCAGTTTCATATTTAGTTTCAGTTTCAGTTTCAGTTTCATTTACAGTCTCAGTTTCAGATTCAGTTTCAGTTTCAGTTTCAGTTTGAGTAAGAGTAAGAATTAATCCTTGATCTTGACCTTGACCTTAAGGTTTAGGTTGAGGTTTAGTTTGACATTGACTTTGACCTTGACCTTTAGTATTACATTTACATTTACATTTACATTTACATTTACATTTACATTTACATTTACATTTACATTTACATTTACATTTACATTTACATTTACATTTACATTTACATTTACATTTACATTTACATTTACATTTACATTTACATTTACATTTACATTTACATTTACATTTACATTTACATTTACATTTACATTTACATTTACATTTACATTTACATTTACATTTACATTTACATTTACATTTACATTTACATTTACATTTACATTTACATTTACATTTACATTTACATTTACATTTACATTTACATTTACATTTACATTTACATTTACATTTACATTTACATTTACATTTACATTTACATTTACATTTACATTTACATTTACGTTTCAGTTTCAGTTTTAGTTTCAGTTTCAATTTCAGTTTCAGTTTCAATTTCAGTTTCAATTTCTGTTTCAGTTTCAGTTTCAGTTTCAGATTCAGTTTCAGTATCAGTTTGAGTTTCAATTTCAGTTTCAGTTTCAATTTCAGTTACAGTTTCAGTTTTATTTTTAGTTTCAGTTTCAGTTTCAGGTTTGAGTTTGAGATTCAGTTTCAGTTTCATTTTTAGTTTCAGTTTCAGTTTCATTTTCAGTTTCAGTTTCAGGTTTGAGTTTGAGTTTGTGTTTCAGTTTCAGATTCAGTTTCAGTTTGAGTAAGAGTAAGAATTAATCCTTGACCTTGACCTTAAGGTTTAGGTTGAGGTTTAGTTTGACCTTGACCTTGACCTTGACCTTGACCTTGACCTTGACCTTGACCTTTAGTTTTACATTTACATTTACATTTACATTTACATTTACATTTACATTTACATTTACATTTACATTTACATTTACATTTACATTTACATTTACATTTACATTTACATTTACATTTACATTTACATTTACATTTACATTTACATTTACATTTACATTTACATTTACATTTACATTTACATTTACATTTACATTTACATTTACATTTACATTTACATTTACATTTACATTTACATTTACATTTACATTTACGTTTACGTTTACGTTTACATTTACATTTACATTTACATTTACATTTACATTTACATTTACATTTACATTTACATTTACATTTACATTTACATTTACATTTACATTTACATTTACATTTACATTTACATTTACATTTACATTTACATTTACATTTACATTTACATTTACATTTACATTTACATTTACATTTATATTTACATTTACATTTACATTTACATTTACATTTACATTTACATTTACATTTACATTTACATTTACATTTACATTTACATTTACATTTACGTTTCAATTTCAGTTTTAGTTTCAGTTTCAATTTCAGTTTCAGTTTCAGTATCAGTTTGAGTTTCAATTTCAGTTTCAGTTTCAATTTCAGTTACAGTTTCAGTTTTATTTTTAGTTTCAGTTTCAGTTTCAGGTTTGAGTTTGAGATTCAGTTTCAGTTTCATTTTTAGTTTCAGTTTCAGTTTCATTTTCAGTTTCAGTTTCAGGTTTGAGTTTGAGTTTGTGTTTCAGTTTCAGTTTCAGTCTCAGTTTCAGTTTTAGTTTCATTTTTAGTTTCAGTTTCAATTTCAGTTTCAGTTTGAGTTTCAGTTTTAGTTTCAGTTTCAGTTTCAGTTTCAGTTTCAGTTTCAGTTTTAGTTTCAGTTTCGGTCTCATTTTTAGTTTCAGTTTCAATTTCAGTTTCAATTAGAGTATAATTGATAATTAAAATATTGACTAAGATTGAAGTAGGGGTGCATGGTTGGACCGTATAGAGGTGTTCCACGACATTATTTAACCTCCACCCCCTCTTAAAATCAGCCCCCCCTGCACCCCCCTTCTCGTCGTGTTTTCGAAACTTGCAAAAAGTGCGACCATTGCATAAAGGGATCGTATAGAAGTGTTCCACAAAATTATTTTCAGTTTCAGTTTCAGTTTCAATTTCCGTTTCAGTTTCATTTTCAGTTTCAGGTTTGATTTTGGGTTTCAGTTTCAGTTTCAGTTTCAGTTTGAGTAAGAGTAAGATTTAGACCTTGACCTTGACCTTGACATGGTTGGATCTTAAAGAGGTGTACCATGACATTATTATCCCTGGACCCCCGTCTTGAAATCAGCCCCCCCTGCACCCCCCTTGTCGTATTTTCAGTTTCAGTTTCAGAAGCTCTAAGATCAGGTCCAAAACGATATTAACAGACGCAGGAAAAATGGCAGCAAGATTAAAATGGAAATGGACAGGTCATACTGCGAGGACAAACGACAACCGTTGGAGTGAGAGAGTACTACACTGGTGGCCCCGTGACGGAAAGAGAGAACGTGGTCGACCGGTTCGCCGCTGGAGAGACGACATTGTTTCAGTTGCAGGGAAACATTGGGTTAGAACGGCCCAAAACAGGATAAACTTGGACGTGCCTCTGACTACACCCCACTTGGTATCCTCATAGACCTACACAGTATGTATCTGGTGTCCACCAGGGGAAGACAGTCGTGAGCGTGTAAATGCAATCTTGAATATTTGATTGCTATAGATTTTATTTTGTTAATCTGTACGTTCCCACTGCTGGGCAAATCTCTCCTTAAAATCCTTCCAAAGGCTTGCATTTGGTTACTTCCCGCCAGCCTTATTTAAAAACAACAAAGTTGTCACGCCAACTTCTCCTAGGCCTGTCCTGTTATGTTACGTCTTCTAACATAATATCTGCTTTCTTTAATTTGGCTGACAAGGCCCGCCCAATTCCATTTCAGCTTGGATATAGAAAAAATACATATAGAAAATGATACCACTTTAATTATCTTTTATTATCAACTAGATATCATGTGTTCACTGAGTCTTAAACAAGGGATAAAACCATTAATGGAACTCTGAAATTGCAAGGTGGCATCGCTGCCAATCTCGAAGAGGTGGCGGGAAGAACTGGACGCCTTTAAGAGGGATCGAAGTGAATGTCGGAAAAAGGGAAGGTCTTTGACCAACAATAGATTAACATGGCCTGATATTAGTAGTAGAGTCTTATGCAATCTATAACAATATTATAAATAGATCAAGTTTGTAAGTTTGTTTGTGTGTAAGGAGGTAATCTCCGAAACTGCTTAAAATCTTTTATTAATATTTAAAAAGTACCTTCAGAATGGATGAAGACTGTACTACATTAAAATAAAGGGCTTTTCGTGGAGACCATTCGTAGCCCTACGAGTTAATTTGCTAATCTGGCCTAACTATTCTTAATCTATCCAACTCTCGTTTAATGCGCTACTCTGAGGCCTTGCAACTCAAAACTCCTGTGCACACTTCTAACTTCTATACTAATTCTTTACTGTACAAGCTATCCGCCTATGGAATGCTCTAACCCTAAATATATATGTTTTATCTAATATTACGTCACTTTGTACTTTTTTATTGTCTATACACCACCGTCCTTTATCGTGCATGTCAATTCCTGTCCATCCAAAGGTTGTCTGGAAGAGATCGCTATAAGCGATAAGACCGCCCATTGTACTTCCGCGATTAGATTGTAATTTGCTGTGTTATTTGTAAGCAACATATTATGTGGTGTACAATAAAGTGTTATCTATCTATCTAACTATTCGTCTTAAAACGTGTAAGTAATAACAGGTCTTCGTTCCGAAACCGGTGAGTGACTCATTTATAATGTTTGTTTCAGAATGACTCATGTTTACGCCACAGCGGTATTGGCCGGAATTTTCAGGTTATTATTGTAACACTGGGAATGAAGAGAACTAGGTGAAAACTGTCGAACCAAAGAAGCAATGTGCTGATTAAAAATAACGCTATTTAATAAATGATTTATTTTCGGACACGAGATCCATAGTGTACAATACAAAACAATACAAATTCTAAGAATTTATTTAAAAAAATGCATAAAATAAAAATACTGAAATAGACCTAAGTAGGTACAAATTATAATAATATTCTAGGTGGCAATAGCCACCCACCGTTTGTACATAATATCTGACGAGATCAAACGATCTGCCATACTCCTTATTTTTGCGTTAATGTACTGGGAACCTTATAGATACATAGTCCTGACACCACACTTGGACTACCTGTGTCGTGGGTATCAGGAACTACGAGTAATACCCTCAGCTCCAAAACAAATATCTGCAGACATTTATCTCGCAGCGGGAATTGAATCCGCACCTGGTGCGTCGTATCTGGCTTCTCACACGCCGCGCTACCGAGGTTTTCAGTCAATTAATTTAATTTTAAGTTACTTGTCAAATTTACGAAAGACCTACCTAATATGCATGTGATTCTTTCTTATTTTTTCACTTAAATAAATGTTTGTATTATCTGCAAATATCTGCAATCTCGGATCTGGATGTTTTTTATGCCTAATATATATTTTTATACCTATGTATTTACAAAAAAGAAATGTATTTATGTAGTCATGTAGGAACCACACAAGCTTACTTTGGGGCTAGATGATGCTGTGTGATGAAATGTCCAGGATTATTTATTATTTAATAAATTCTGTTTAACCCAATTCTATTTTTGTGCTCTACACAAGTTCGACTCAGTGTCAGTATTTTATTTTAAATAAAGTCTACTCACCTATTTCATTTTAGAGACAGAAATAAAGATTTTTTTTTTTAACTTTTCTTTGACATCCGTGATACGAATGTTACAATTCCTATAAGAAAATGCGCCCTAGACTTTTGCTGCGTCTTTTTTTTTTGTCATTTTTTAATACCACTAAACCAACGAACAAACAAGCATACGAACCATCTGTTGGTAAGCGGTTAGCATAGCCTATGGACGCTTGCAACACCAGAGATATATGACATCTCTTCTGAAAGCATAACGATGTCAATCAATCAACTTTTTGAGTCATGTACAGTCAACGACAAAAGTAGATTATTAAGAGATTAGAGTTTTATAAATTTTAATAGTATATATTTTATTATATACTCGTATTTGGGCCATTTCGCGCGAGCAACAATGAGTATGGTCTAATTCGGAAATCGAACCCGCGCCCTTACGCTTGGTACGCGTTACCAACCTTGTCACAATTCTAAGGATGTTTCGGCTACAAGAGTGGGTAAAAACTAAAAAAAGGGATCTATCTTAATAATTTATTAAGAAATTTAAAACTGACAAACGTATAGACAGACAGACAAAAGCAACATGTTACGCTTCACTAGTAGCAGCCTTTTTTTATTGCTCGCAAACAATTTAAAATGGGAGGTTTAATGCAAAATAGCCTTTTGGTACACAATAACAAAAATGAAAAAATCAGTTTTAAAATTGTACCTACATATTTTATTTTTAGTTGAAATCTTGTTAAAAATACAATATTAAGAATAGAAAAATACCATTTGATGACTATTGTTATTATGTGTAATTAAAAATAGGGAAAGCTAATTTAGGGTAATGGAAAATAAATCAACTTTTTAAAATGAACGCAATGATTTTTTGATTTGTGTACTTAAAACTGACCCAAAACACTGCCACGCTGAATGGAAAAAATAGTTTCTATATACAAAATAAAAAAAACAACAATTACTTATACTTAATATTTTTAATCCAAAAAAAAGCAGTCTTGTTTTTCTACTTATAAAGAAAACCATTGGTGCAATACCGGCTTTGATCAAACCTTCGAATCGTGAGTCGGGGTATCGCCCACTAGGCCATTACGGTTAAACCTCTTATTTTCCAAACATGAAAAACATTCCTACTAACTCCAACTATTTTCTAATTAAATTACTAATGTTATGATGTCGAATTGATTATTATCAAAATTAATAAGGTAAATATTATCAGAAATTAAATTCGCAGAACTAGATTTTAAGATGTGCTAACGTAGGAACATGAAACATCTGTTGTTTACGCATAACAGAACTAGAGGGCGCTAGTAAAAAGGTACGGATTCTAGAACGCGGTATCGAAGCGTTTCGGCCTCACTATAGATTGGCATGGGGGTAAAATAGTTGGTATGATCATACAAATATTGTACTTGTTTTTTGAAAGCAATCGTCTATATATTTAGTTATATAGACGCGCTAGTATTCTCTATTTTAGTTAGTTGATAACTAACTTAATTAAAATATATCTATTCTATTAAATATTCGCAATATGGTTTATTTAGCTTCTTATTCATAATCACTCGCCAACTTTATCGAGCGATTATGAGAAGTACGTTAAAAATAAAAATAAATAAATGATGCCTGGACTTTTTTCACAAAGTATCATCTAGCCCCAAGCTAAGCAAAGCTTGTGTATTATGGAAGCTGCATGACTAACAATATGTCCATATTTTTTGTAAATATGGACATATTGTTAAACGTAGAATTAGGGTTAATCAAAAACTACTACGGTAGTTGCAAACTACTGCCTACACTTTTTTTGCATGTTGGCCTCGACCAAGCAGTACCTATTAGCAATTAGCTCTCTGTAATTATAATCATAAATAATAATAAAACTCAGTGTTCAAACAGTTCAAAAAGTTTCGTCTCTGAACTATCTATCTAGTGAGTTATGTAATTCCGTGTGTTACATGTATCATTAATTGTGTGAAACATATGTGAGTATCTAGCTACAATCCACTTTTTTTAATTAAAAAGTGCGGTCTGGCAAATAAAGTTTGCGAACAAACGCAACAGACACTTGAAATACACAATTTAATGAGCGAATCGATAATTTCGGGCATCTCGTCAGAAGCTATGTTGGCTAAGAGGTTCATGCGGATGACGTGAGGACCAGTTGGCGTGGCGCTCTTGGTTCGCTCCCGAACGGCCGCAACTTTTTGTCCTATTTTCTTAACTTTCTAGCATGTTATGTTCTATCAAAATGTAAATCGTATTCGAACTAAAACTAATATTTTTTTCTAGTGTTTAATACACTTAGGAAAAAATAATTTGTTTTAGTTTTATAGCAATTATGATATAATATGCACACCTGAAACTAATTTAGATACTAGTTATTTTGATAACTTGAACAGTTTGACTCCCGTTATAACGTTGTAAGGCGTGACATACATGAATCAGAATAAGACAGCGGGTGGAGGTATTCATAATGCTCTAAAGAAAAACATAAGCTTTATCCGTCAGTAGGCAAATTTTCTTTTGGAAACAATGGCCCTATGTAAACTTACTCAATTTAATCTTCTATGTACCTAACATAAATTACTCTTTCTTTAATCCATTAGTCAGTATGTGTCGCCTATACAACTATCTATTACTTAATAATTGTAGTTCACGGAAATCTTAGCTGCTCTAGTAAAAGAGTAGCTTTATGTGGTATAGTTTTATATTCTGCTGTGTTAAATATAATTATGATGTTTACACATGTTTTGGAATATTGTCTGGATCTAAATTTTTGTTTGTAATTTATTCTATTTTTGTGTTTGACTGTATTCTGTTTTGTGTGCCATATTAAATAAATAAATAAAAAAGGCTGCATCGCAGCATAATGCTGGTTGCCACCACCTGCGCTGGTCTGACCGTTTTTTTTGATGCGGACATAAATAATGTAGTACAAAATCAAATAATTGCTTTAAAGCGCAAACAACAAAACATAATAAATAAAACATCGAATAGCATAATAAATAAAATAGCACCTCTATTCGTTATATAAAAAAAACATAAAAACTCGCTACAATGTTTTGGTCGCCGTCCGTTAGGAGTCACGACTGCTGGTCGTGTCTCCTGACATCCACAGAAAAATGTGTCTAAGCAAGCAATGATTAAAAGAAAAAGAGGATATATTTTCTAAATTATTGAATTTTTTTCGATCTGTCTAGATCCTGATTAAAACAAGAAAACAATATATAAAACTGTTCCGTTACTGATTGGCGGATCAACGCACAACCTAAACCATAAGTCCTAGAAGCATAAAACTTGGAGGGTATATGATTCTTATGGTGTAGGGGTGCAATCAGAAAGGAATTTGGAAAATTCTACCCCTTAGGGGTGAAAAGGGCTGATAAAAGGTATTTTATGAACTTACAGTCTTGAAACTTCACATAAATATTCTTCAATCCAAATGATAAAATTCTTATATATAATTTCCACAAAATACCTCTCAAAGAGGATGTAGGGGGTATCAAAGTCCAAGAGGTGAATCAACGCACAGTCTAAGGCATAAGTCTTAGAAACAAGAAATTTGGAGTGTGTATTATTCTTATGGTATTAGGCTGCACTAAGAAAATTCTACCCCTAAAGGGCTGAAAATCTTTGTAAGAAAAAATAGTATTCCTTGAACTTACAGTCTTGTAACTTCACATAAATATTTTTCAATAAAAAAAACAATAAAAAACAAAAGCAATAAAATAAAGAAAAGGGTGTGAAAGGGTGAAATGGAAGCCATCAGTGTGGTATAAATATCAAAATCTTATTCCTGAGAGATCGCTTCGTTACCCGTTTAACTTACAAAATATCATCATCTCTTAGAATCAACGTGCCAAAAATTATGTTGTAGAAGATTTTATACTTTTGTTGTTTTTTTGAAAGAGTAAAATTAGGTGGCCAGTGGTGTCATTCCGAGTGAACAAAATACTTCTATTCACGCATGCGTTGTATTTTTTTAACTAAGAGGCAAACACGCATACTTCTTACACGGTAAGCGGCTATCGTAGCCTATGGACGCTTGCAATACCAGAGGTATCAGTCACGCGTTGCCTCCCTGAGGTATTAAAATGAAAGATCTCATGTGCCCGAAATTTCACCGGCAAACACACCCTTCAAATCAGAACACAGCAATAAGAATTAATGTTACTGTTAAACAGTATTACTGGTTGGTGATATAAATAGGCATGGTGGTAGCACCCCCGGACCAGCCCTTTCACAGAAGCTCTACTCTTAACACCAACTATCTGTTGGGGCTATAGGATGGCCCCAAGGAGTTTTATTCTTCATTCAACTCTGTATTCATGTACAAACAAAAGTCAGATTGTATTCATTCATTGGCTGTTGAGATATTCCGCCTTAGTGCCTCGTAAATGTTGTAAGCCTAGAAACTTGATATCGAAAACTAAACTACACGTGTACGAAGTCGCGGGTAACAGCTAGTATTATACATAGGTACACGTATTATCTCGCAGGTTATGCCAAGCGTGTCATCGACTCCGCTTGACCGAGAAACATTAATTAGGGACCTATCTATTATAAATAAGATCTAAGAAATATTTATGTCCATAATAATAGCTCACTCAATAGATATCATATTGACACTTGTCTGCACCTTGAAAAACATTTTGAATTGCTATTTATTAAGACTCTGGGTACCGCATTATATGCTAAAATTAAACTCGGTAAGTACCTGCCTATTTTAGTATGAAATATGGTTGGATTAAAGGGATTTTGTCTTAAACCAACAATCAACTGCGGCGTTTTTTAAATACATAACGTATAAACCTTGCATTGGAACTTAAGATATATTTATAATTATTTTGCTGCTATACAAGCCACGCCAAATGTACTTTATATTTAGTTTGTACATACTTGGCACATACATTATAGTTGTAATATTAGTCAGGTCATTAAACTTATACGAAGAAGTCACCCAGTCTTTCTCTTTGGCTATGATATATATATTTGAAGCGCCTCCTGGTGAACTGTTCAATCTCGATCATTTCACGTCATATATATTGCACTGTCTTATTTCTTAACATATCAGTAATAATAATAATAATGCTGGAAATTTTTCACACAACATCATCTAGCCCCAAAGTAAGCAGAGCTAGTGTTATGGGAACTACATGACTGATATACTACTTATATACTTTTTGTGTAAACACATTCGTATTATACATAGAAAACACCCAGATCTCGAGACAAATATTTGCAGATGCAAACATTTGTCCCGCGGCGGTAATCGAACCCGCAACCTTCTGCGCCTTCGCCCGCTTCGCCACAGTGGTCGTCAGTAGCATAATAATTTGTAAGAATTTAATTTAAAAATAACCCAACTTCATATAAAGGGATAAAAGGCCAGTATGCAATTTCATGAACCATTTTTTTATTAAATTATTCATTAAAATCTGATCACAATTAGCGAAGTTATCAAAGTCCTATTTTGAAGTCGGTTGATAAAAACTAAATCGCTATATTCCCGATACGCTTTCGGTTCGTATACACCAGCAGTGTTTAAGTACTGTTGGTACTCTATATATCATCAGATCAAAAGTAATAATTCTTAATCTTTCGAATAAAAAACAAAATAAAAATTGCCCACATCAAATGTTTCGGCTAGTCGTGAGTCCATTAGATATTAATGTTTTTTTTTTTTAAGTTTTACTGGAGAAATAGCAATCTTGGAATGAAACATCGGACAACATCGGGATCGTCATTCTCGATATAACAACAAAATAATCATAAAAAATGGTTAACAATTGGTGAAGATACTAGATATTCGTATCATTTAACAAAAACAAACGATAAAAAAAATACAGTCGAATTGAGAACCACCTCTTTATAAGTCGGTTAAATACCGAGACAATTGGTTTGTCTACGGTAGAGAAGGCAATTAATATTTCTCTTTTTTTTCCTTTTGTCTGACGGAAACGAGAGATTAAAGTATGTTTTTCATCTTAGTCAAAACGTTTATATTATATGTATTTATTTGTGCTCATGCTAGACGACAATCAACAGTCTATCAACGTAAAAATTACTTAGCTACATACCTACGATATATACTTATTAAGTATGACACTTTTCCAGTACCAGTTTTCTGAAACTACTGATACTTTAAACTAAAAACGGGTATGCAGAACGGCATATATGCAGCTGTGCCGAAATGTCGGGAAACATTCCAACTGCCAAATCATGGTAAATATCGCGTTATTGGTAAAAATATGTGTCATGATAGTTGAATGAATAAAAAATTAAAATACTTTTTGTACACCTTAAAGCAACAACATAACAAACAAAATCGTATTCTTAAGAAAGAAAAATGGGCTGTCTTATAGCTTTTCTAAGCGATTGCTTCTGCAATCTCTTTCAGACCACCTTAAAAACCTTCAAAACCTTCAAAAGTTATAGAAAATTTGTAAATAACAAATTGTGGCACATTGAGTAGGTAGAATTTATTGCATCAAGTCTAATTACTAGAGATGTAAAAGTAACAAAAAATTTTGTACTCATATGTATCCGTTACTAAAATAATCAGTACTCGTTACTACCGTATCATTACTGAACTCGTTACTTTTGATACAATCCTAGCATGAAGCATCGCATCGAGTCGCGTCGCGTACACGATATGACTTTATTCGTACTTTGTATCAAATTAACATCTATACGAAAAACGCGAGTAACGAAATGATTTTTTGAATACCGTTTCGGTACTTTGATTCAGGCGACGGGTACATTGCTCTAATCGCTAATCGCTACATTAGTCGCTAACGAATACATAAATTTTGCTACAGCTCTAATAATTACAGAACATAACATTTTCAAACAATATAAAATTGAATAAGTACGAGGTTTAATGTGGAAATTTAAAAATTAATTCCCCTTACTTAATAATAAATAATTCTGGTCATTTTTCACACAGCTATCTAGCCCCAAACTAAGCATAGCTTGTGTTATGGGAACTGACCAAAAAACAAACACGCTCACGATATCCTCAGTTACATACTCAGTGAGTAGATCTTTGAGGACACCAAGTAGGGGGTAGTCAGAGGCACGTCCAAACATTACATTTGGTACATGCCCGCGTTTTGCAAGTAGTAAGCATTCCACGTGACAGGTTGCAAGCCCATCGCCGCTTATTGGAACACTAACTGTTGGCACATGCCTTCGAATTTTTGGTTCTAGGGCATGCCGGTTTCCTCACGATGTTTTCCTTCACCGTTTTGAGCACGTGTTAATGCGCACATAATTTATTCGAGTGGAAAAATCCATTGGTGCACGACCGGGTTCGAACCCACGACCTCCGGATCAGAGGTCGGGGTATCGCCCACTAGGCCAACACGGCTACTAAGCCGTGTTGGCCTATAAGTCACCGTGTGAGTGACTATACATCAGAATTACAAAAGAAGAAGAATTACAGAAGAACACATAGGCTACTTTTTATCCGGGTACAACGCGGGCGAAGCCGTGAGCAGAGGTTAGTTTTAACATTAAAAAACTCAGAAGTCTGGATATCGCCCACTAGGCCAGCACGGCTGTTGTTTGTTTCGAGTCTGGGTGTTTTCTATGTATAATATGTACGTATTTACTAAAAAAAGTTTATAAGTATATCAGTCATGTAGTTCCCATAATACAAACTCTGCTTAGTTTTGGGCTAAAAATCTTGTGTGAAAAATGTCCAGCATTATTATTATACAAATACATACACATTATATATAGACAACACCCAGACTCGATACAATTATTTTCAGATCATACAAACATTTGTCCCGCTATAATTAAAAACGTTAGCGGCTTTTATGTTCCGATTAAAACAATAAAATTATTAACGCAATCTAAAATTAATATCTACTATTTTTGTGTCATTTAAGTTTTTGTTTTAAAAGCCCTATAGTCCTTGAGAATTAAAGATTTATTTAAATTTCTCGCCTACGTCTTTTGGTTATCTCGTCATAATGTAACGCATCTTATTTCTAGAAGCCAGGCTTGTTATGTCAGTCAGTCAGTCAGTCAGACGATTTTATATATATAAATTGTTGGCAGCGGCGTCGGTGACTCTTTAATGACGATTTCGGGCGTAAAGATCAAAAATAAACTCTAGCGGGTATGAAGTCGATGACTGGATCTATGGCCTAGGAATGTATCATATTTTATAAATTGTCTCCTAGAACATTCGTAATGTATTATATTAATATTATATTAATTAATAATAATAGCACGAGACGCTAGATTAGTTCGAAGTGATTAAGCTTAGAAGGTCAGCGTCTCTGATGCGTTGGGTGCGTGGCAGCTCCAACAGATATCTACACCAGCAGCACGAAAAAAGGACAACGGTTTTTAGGATTGAGATAACACATAAAACTCGGTCTTCGTTTATTCTGACGAAAAGAGTAACAGAGCACTGAGTAGCACCCAATACGGTTCTGTCTGTAAACAAAAATGATTTCTCACTTTCTGGTATGACTGAAATGCTTATGGTAAGCTTGCATCGTTTTTAATTTTGACCTCTATTCACTAGACGAGTGAGCATTGTTAGTCTCTCCCTATTTGTAGTACTTCAAAATATAATTTCCATAAGTGAACTTTTCTCAATAATCATCCTGTAAAACTGTAAAAGATCACTGCAGGACATACGACTTATACGTCGAGCGTGGTCGCGAACGGTGTTCATATGGAAGGACCTTTAAACGGTCAACGACAAGTCAGCAGGAGAATAATAAAGTACGTGGTATAGTCGTAATATTATCCTCAAAAAAACATGATAATTTCTATGCTATACTTATTGAAATGCTGAACACTACAAAGAAGAAAAAAGAAAGACATAAGTTTATTAGACATGACACAAAAAGGACCTACGAAGTACCTACGTATACAGAGTGTGGCGTTGTAAGTATCCAACAATTGACCTATGGGTGAGGGGCATCATAGCTGTACAGAATACAAAAAAAATATCCAGTAAATCTGACGGTATTTGAGTTATCAGACATATACGAAATTTTCAAAAAAAGAATGTCATTATTCGTTTCTTTATACGCCAAGGTCATAAATTAAGGAAATTTCTCAATTCTATATTGTTCTAGCATTCTTGGCTAACTGTGCTATCAAATGCTAACTAACTTTTTTGTGCCAAAGTTAGAGTTTTTTTTTTTTTCAGAAATAAATTGAGAAAAAAAATAGTTTTACTCATTTTATCCAAATTCTTAACTTACTGTGGTGTAAAACCACTATCTAGTAAATATTGCTCTTTGTTATTAAATAGTCTAATAGATTAAACACAGAGCATAACGACCAGCTTGCTTTTTTCAAAATAACTACTGATAGTATTGAAGCGTTTAATTTATTTCAGTTATAGGTATATCCTTAGTTTTGATAGTTAAAAAAAACGAGGCTTACAAATACAAATGTTTATTTCAGTAACTTAATCTACGTATACATATGTGAGTTTGAGATCCCCTTTTAAGTATGTAGATACCTGTGTTATTTTATTCAAAATTTCAAATTACGTAACATGAAGAGATCCAAATCTCTTTAGTTTAGTTAATCTGATATAATTATACAAAACTATGCTAAAGTAAACACTTATTTAAAGGTAGGATGCCTAATTTATGCCTCACCCAAGCCAGATCGACCCTGAGATAAAAATTCAATAAATTTAATAATTATTATTATTAAATTTATTGAATTTTTATCTCTTTAATTTTTAACTTATTAGTTATTATAATAAATTTAATAATAATAAGTTATTATTATTATTTAATTTAGAAGTTATAGAACACGTTTTAGTTTTATTGTAGGGATCTAGTCGTAGTCTAAGTTCAGTTTTCCATCTATCTTGTTTCCGATAACCACAGAAAATAGACTCAAGAACAATAGTCCGTCTTAAATTGAAATTTAAGGCGATTTCTGCTGATTGCCGCCTGAGTTTGCTAATCCCCAGAACTTTGATAACGACTTTAACGATCACGATTACTTCATTTCGGATTCAAGACTGAACCAATCCTAAGTACCTAGTTTAATCGGTTTTGAAATGTGACTTCATCATTTAAAGGACTAAACCAACCTGACTGGATAGTTTTGAAAGTAATGTGGCGTATTATTTCCAACAAAAAGTTTCAAGATCTGTTTCTTATTCAGCAAAAAATATGAGTGCAATACTTTTTTTTGTTTCCTTACTGCCTAATATTTTCTGCGGTAATAATACATTGCAACCCAGATATTATTCACGGCTTCAGAGACACAATGCTGCCAATTGTGGAACGCGCCGTAAATTTTATTTATGGATTCCATCTCGGCTATGGTGTGCTTCAGATATCATATATGCGTGAAAGAATACGTTAATTCCAGTTACTTTCATGTATTCTACGGAGTATAAAAAACACGGTACGCGACCCGTGAAAATAGATCAGTTCAAACTTTGATGCTAATTGATTGGAGTGATTCAGAAATAATGCCTATCGATTAGTGACTATGGTGCAAAAACGTTTTAGTGATACAATGTTTGAGTTGTGTAATTTTAATAATTTTAAATTTGTTTTCTTCTAGTTTTTAATAGTGTTAATTTGGTATAAATAGGCTTAAATACTTTAGTTGCTTATGTAAATTGTTACATGTGTTCCGACGATAAATTACTAATGCAATGCAATGCACAATGACTTTGTCCGTGTTGACTTTTTCCCATATACCTTACTTGTATAAGGTATATGGGATAATTACTAATAACTTTGTTAAATCTATAAAAAGAAAAAATAAAGAAACAGGATCGCGACTGTCTTCCCCATGGTGGACATCCTCAGATACATACTCAGTTAGTAGATCTTTTGAGGATACCAAGCAGGGGGTAGTCAGAGGCACGTCCAAATATTACATTTGGTACATGCCCGCGTTTTGCAAGTTAGCATTCCACGTGACAGGTTGCAAGCCCATCGCCGCTTATTGGAACACTTTTTTTTGTAAAGTAAATCCCTATAAGCGATAAGACCACCCATTGTAGTTCAACGATTAGCTGGTAATTTACTCTGTTTGAATTTTTATTAACATAAAATTGTAATGAAGTCTAATACAATATACCTACTGTTCATCCGTGGTATCTTTAATTTTAAAAAGGTTTCTTCCTATCTATAAGTTTATGATGATATATTTGTTTATATTACATATTTAATTACGTAGTTTAATAATTAAAATTGTAAAGGTACACGAACAACTTCCGGTTAAGATACTGAAGTGTCATTTTCTGTTCCGGCAAAGGCGTGATGGCAAGAGTTTGTTCGTTCACGGGGTCAAGTGTCGTTTAAGAGTTGAGAAGTTAAGTTCCGGCAAAGGCGTGATGGCAAGAGTTTGTTCGTTCACGGGGTCAAGTGTCGTTTAAGAGTTGAGAAGTTAAGTTCCGGCAAAGGCGTGATGGCAAGAGTTTGTTCGTTCACGGGGTCAAGTGTCGTTTAAGAGTTGAGAAGTTAACAAGTAGGTAGAGTAATCATGTACTGACTGTGTATCATTTTACATAGTGTAAAACACGTAAACGACTATTTTATTCCCCCATTCCGTAATAATATCTATCAATCTCATAATTTTCATTTATTCTAAAACTAGCTTCTGCTCACGGCTTCGCTCGCGTGGTACCCAGATAAAAAATTGCCTATGTGTTATTCTGATGTATAAGCTATATTACTGTAAAGTTTCACCGAAATCCGTTCAGTAGTTTATGCGTGAAAGAGTAACAAACATCATCTTCACAAACTTTCGCATTTGTAATATTAGTAGGATAAAACAAGTTTAAGTAAATATAAAAGCTAGGTTGTACACCACAAGTATATTAAAATAAAAGTACTTTTAGATAACTAAAAGTACAATAGGCGGTCTTATCGCTTACAAGCGACCTCTTCCAGACAACCTTTGGATCTATAAGATTGTATGAATGTTCGGCGGTGTAATTAGTGATTGGTGAATGCAACCGGTGAAATAAACTACTTATTAAATATAATTACATTATAAATATTATTATGTCAACGTATTAGCATTGCCATTCAGCGTGACCATGCGGCCAGTATTCTGGGAACGCTTCCGTCTGGTAGTGATCTGGATCAGTTGAGCAATCTAAAACGGTCTTTACATGCACCTTACATTAACTGTAAACTTTATTAAGAATAATGAATAAATAAAGATATCTCAAGATGCTGTTTCATCTGTATTTTTGTTTATACATACCTGTACATAGTTGTATGAATAATTGTTTTTGCATTATATTACATTATAAATAAATATGTACATTAATTATATACTTATCCACGTATATTGTGACGCTGACTTTTTCTAGATCTACCGATGACTAATACCGCGGCCGCGCTGTCACTTCGATTTCGCTTAGCGTTCTTTAAGAATTTTTCTATTTGCTTGGCTTTTAGGATCGTATCGTGATGTTAAATAGCCTATAACCTTCCTAAATAAAATATGATGACTATCGAATGCAAAAAAGATGTTTTCAAATCCAATAGGTAACTCCTGAGATTAGCCGTTTAAAAAAAACAAGCTAACAAACTCGTATTCGACCTTCTTTATTAATAAAGTATAGATTAGCATTGCTATAACATCGCCAACCATTTGAGCTGTGGTCGGTGATTTGTACTTTGTTTTCTGCCTGTAGTCAGTTTAATTGATTTATACTGTTTTATATTAGACGCTTCTTAAAGCGTCGAAGAAATATGCCAAGCGTGTTATAGGGAATAAGTATCTGAAAATTGAATATGTTAGCCATCCACAGCAACTTTGATAATTACATTTGCGCATATTTCTTGTAAAAAATGTATGAAAAATTTAATAAAACCTTAGTCACCTTTGATACAGTCTAGATTACACATCATAAAATACGTTCGAAAGCACCACAATAACTTCAGTACGTTGAGTCACCCACCACCGAATAACGAATAGTAACAACACATTATGTTAATTATAGTAACACTGGAGAGGGGAAAAGCAGTGGGGGGAGGGCTATACGCGGAAAGCTCTCGGCCCACATTTCGCAGGTACGAATATAACTGAATATTTCCCACCTGCGCCGGCGCTGGTTCTGCATGACAACTGTCGCGCTGAAAAGCGATAAAAATCTAGGTAATATTAGTGTTTTTTGCATCCTAACGCAAAAGCCAGGGCCCGATATATGGCGCTATGCTTGAAGACTTTTTAACTGGCCTGTCATGCCCACCATGATCTATGGTGCCAAGACTTCGTCACATGATCTTCCAGGTTTTTAGATGAATTTCAGACGGGTATAGTTTGTGACTTAGAAAAATACCTACTTTTTATCCGGATACTACGCGAACTTTGATTTTTGAAAAAAAAGTTCTGTTTTTTTTTATCCAAGCGACCGCCAATCGTTCATCGATATATTAATTATACATAGTTGAATCGCTAGAAAGCTTTCACGGTTCAAGGACGTATCGTACTTGGCATTGCGGCCTATCTTGAGACGAAGTTTACTGATAGAGCTTTCCAATCACCACATTTCGATATTATCGATATTAAATAAATTGATAAGATTTTGATAAATGTTTCAGCAAGTTACTCACCTAAACAGGCAAAGATTAGACGTGTAAAGTCGACTAATAGGATAGTTTGAAAGGGGAATTATCATCCACGCAACATCATTTTATTTGATATCACATAGTACTTCTCTACTGATCTTAGGCTTATACCACCATAATTGCTTGTGGCATTTTAGGTTGTGATATAAAACTACTCGATTTGTAATAGACTTTTATACAGGTGCTCTGTCCTGTAACATTATGTTTGGTATCTAAATTCGAGTGCTTGATCACATTTTGTTCGTAGATTTAAAAGAATACTGGCAGATTTAAGAGTGAAAATGCGTTATCTCTACGACTGTACCATATATCGAGCATAATGAAAATATCTTGACATTTCACTCCAGTACTCGTATGACACATAGTTTATTCACCGAAACGAATGAATATTTTGCAATCTTGCGATATGCATTACTTTTAGAACTGCCAGCCAGGTAATATTCGAATGCGCTCCAAATAAACTTGCGTAATTATCGTTAAAATTTCTAGCACATTGAAGTGTGGATAAGCATTGCAAGCTTTGCATGGCTTGAAATTGTATGGGAATAGGATAGACGTGGCATATTATTTTTTTGTTTGACTTTTTTGGTGCTACTACGAAGATAAGACTCCTGCTTTAAAAATATCTTGAAATGTACATATTCTGATCGAATAATGTTCTTTGTGATGTTATTTTCTGTATTCCGTCATACGCTCTATTTTTTACTTGGGTACAGACAATAAATACATGAATATAATTATATTATTAAAGCAATTCAATGAATATGACAGGTATATATGAGTTAATAGTATCAACTACAGCGAACAATATTTGTAGCTCCCGTAGAGGCTCTACGGAGTGCTACGAGATTCGTTATGAAATAAATTCCAGTATCCAACGGTTGTAATCAAATTGGTCGTTAAAATTAAATTTATATAATTTAAAATTACTAGTGTAAAATATAACTTGTATTTTGTATTTTACATTCCACAAAATTTCCGCACATTTGGAGTAAATGTTGGACGGTTACATTGAAACAGTTTAAGTTCAAAAGCATATCACGCACAGAATAAACTGGTCAATTAGATTAAATTAATGTTTGTAAACATCGTGTAGTCATGAGCTGACGAGGTTTGAACCAAAGAGTACAAGAAGTTCATTGTTAAGTTCAGCAGTTTGGTGGCATTTGTAAGTCGCGGGCGTTGCCAGGGACCGACAGGAATCCGCCAGGAAGTGGCTGCAGCAGAGCCGGGGCGCCCACACGCTGCGCCGACACTGAGCCGACGCTGCGCTGGACCGGCCGCTCGGCGTAGCACATCTACACTCTTTTATGACTAAAGGGCTTCGCCAAATTTTTAGGCAAAACAAATAAAAGAGAAGCACAACGGCGCGTCAGACCATGCGTGTCTATAAAAGGCTGAGAGGGGGGTGCGCGGGGGTGGTAACACGATCCGCGAGCTCCAGCCGGCCGGCCGCCCTGGAGAGCAGCGGGCTGCGCGGGGCGGGGTGGGAAGCGGTGAGGTGCAGCGGTTCTGGACGCGACGACCGCACGCGCTCTCACTAGTCGAACGGTGCCCGACCGGTAACGTAGCGCCGACCGCCAGAGAGACGAACCAGCGACAATGTCCAGCGTGGCGAAGACTTCCAAGTACACGTACCGCAGCAGCGGCGGCGGCACCACAGACGTGAACATCGAGTACAGCGCCGACCTGAGTGCTCTCTCCAGGCTGGAGGTAGCTGACGCGCCTATACAGTGCAGTGCTTGTGAAGTGTACCCGTGTCTCACATCATACGATAATGTTCTATTTTGCAGGACAAGATCCGTCTCCTCCACGATGATCTGGAATCCGAAAGAGAGCTGCGTCAGAGGGTAAGTTGGTTGTGCGAAATTTGATATGCGCGCCCGCGGCCATACAGGGAGCGCAGGTGTGGGCGGGCAGCGCACACCTATTAATACCACCCGACGTTAATGCTTTCCTCACACCCTTTCGTGAAAATACAAGTACCTACTGATAACACAAGAAACCGAAACTGATGCATTTCACTATCTAATGTTATATATCAATGCCATTATAACCACTAATTTAAAAATATACGTCAAAAAGCTTATACCTACTAAATAATATTAACAAATGTATGTAATTTGTGTAATATAAAATTTTTAAAAATATATTTATCGAGAAGTTTTAGAAGATCTGAAACTCTGTTTTCAGATAATGACTAATGTAATATTTATTAATGTTGAATGTAGGTAATTAGTCAATATGTTTGTCGCCCACTAATTGCATGAAGACGTCATACTAATTGACCTGTAACGAAGATGAAATCCGTCTGATCATGTAATCTAAATTTCATTGTGCTATTTCGGGATATTGCACCGTGAGAGGCGCGGGCGCTCACTGGTCGCTGAGCGAGGAAACGCGTATCCCCGCGGCCGACGCTGCGCCGACTCACCGCGGCGCCGTGGCACACCGCCCGCGATATATTTAGCCCCTTACCGAAAGCATTCTCTGAAATCTCAACTTCTCGCTCTCCGGTCTCACTTTTGAAACTGGGCCAAATGATGCTCGTGCCCGTTGAGAATGCCACAATATTGAAATATAATAATAGAACGCGGTATTAGCGGCGAAAATATCCGCGTTAGTCAGAACCGCCGTGAGACACGAGCCGTTTCTTAATATAGATAGCACAATACTGAAATATGTGAAGGACGTAGGTATTACGTACTAACCCGTTGCATAACATAACTGAGAACCAATCGAAGCAACTGAGGTGCGTTTTAATGATTAGTTATACGTTTATCATTATAATCAAATAGTTATGTACGGACTACGTCATGAACTTGATAAATACAAACAAACCGTGACCTATCAATCAATAATAATGACATCGTGACAGAAGACAAATCATTGTAACATAACTACTTAAAGTTTTGATGCAGGTTTTGGATACCCATGGACTAATCAATTCATCAAACGTTTCATAAAGTGTGAAGGAGTGAAGAATAGTAAAATGAAAATATATCTTGAATATATTATTTCAGATCGAAAGGGAGAAGGCAGATTTGAGCGTGCAAGTTATTCAACTTTCTGAGAGGCTGGAGGAAGCTGAAGGTGGTGCTGAGAGTCAGGTAAATATATATAAACTATTTATTTTGTAACTTTTTTTAGCACTACAAGTAGCTGATAACTCTGCTGAAACAAAAAAAAAACATAAAAAAGCATTGTGCTTTTTTGATGTCAACTTCAACGATAAGAAAGAAAATATTACAAGATGAAAAACTCGAGCAGTGTACCAATAATTGGTGAAAACTTTTCTGAAATGAAGAAGAAATTGAGTAAAATAAGAAGATTACACTTGTAACAGAAAAAGAAGCAACGAAAAGGACATAGCAGGGCAGAGATTACAACGTTTTATACTAAATTGCTATGCGATATACTGTATATACTACATTGCAACTGCGACTATGCCAAGCGATATTTTAAAACGTTTTTACGTAATTTTTGTGAGATTTATTTTAAAAATCTCAATATGTAAGACTGTTAATATTTTTTTAGAAAACTTACATGTTATTCAGGATTTTATTATCAATCTATCAATTTATTGAATCGTTGGGAAAAAGTGGAACATGTTCGACAGATCGACTGTCTTTTTTCTGTCTTCATTTTTTAAGACTGGGTGAAACACGGATTTTTAAATGCACTTTATGACGCAGACAGATATAACTCTTGTGACATAGCATACAACAAAAATCCGTAAAGATATTTCGTATTTGAGGGTTTTATTTCACTTTTCACTCTATTTATAAAACTGAACCATAAACATTTCAACATAGCAACATAGCTAACTAATAGTTTAAAAAACATGTTGTTGCAGCTTAAATTATTTAGAACGGCTGAACGCCAAGCTTTAGAGGGGTACTAAACTATATTTTTGTGAATACCAAGACAATAGTGAATCTTCTGTTCTGTTAAGAATATTTTATATATAATACCTTACCTTCTTTAATATTATTTTTATACAAAATATTATTTTACTACTCCACACAAGGTGATGAGAAAGTACTGGCCCTCTTCCTTATTTTAGTTTTCCGTAGTTTTCGTTTTCATATGTGCTTAGTTCGAGTTCAACACTTAATTGTTATTTAAAATTTTCTGACAATAAAACATGATTGTAACATGAGGTTAGCTAATGTTTTCTAGTTGCGAATGATAATTAATTTCAAACGTGCGCCCAAATCACAATTTGGGGGTATATTTTGAAATGACCTCATATGTTTTTCAGTTCGAGATCAACAGGAAACGCGATACCGAACTAACCAAGCTCCGCAAACTACTTGAAGATGTCCACCTGGAGTCTGAGGAGACCGCTCACTTGCTCAAGAAGAAGCACCAGGAGATTATTGTCGACTTCCAGGAGCAAATCGACCAGCTTACCAAAAGCAAAGCCAGGTAAGGGAGATACTTTTGTTCTAACTAAGACCGATCATTTCTGTACACACAACTAATGTGATATATATGTTTATTGTGTATATAATTATATCACATGTATACGTTCACCCTTCTACAAAACAAATTAGAATAAGACGCTATGCGAAAAGCGAAAAGCTATGCGACAAAATTAAATATAACTTCTTCATCATTATCACCTGTTCTTCGGTTGTTTTATTCTCATGTGACTGCATTATGGTTATGTTGTCACCAGGTCTGAGAAGGAGAAGTCTAAATTCCAAGCGGAGGTATACGAGCTGTTGGCCCAAGTGGAGAATGTGACCAAGGAGAAGATCACCTACTCGAAGACCGTGGAGAGGCTCGAGATTAACATCAGCGAGCTTCACATCAAGATTGAGGAGCTGAACCGTACCATTGTGGACATTACCTCGCACAAGCAGCGCCTGTCTCAGGAGAATGTTGAGCTCATCAAGGAAGTTCAGGACCTGAAGGTTTGTACGATTTTATGCCAGATAAGAATACTAATCAATTAGCATTGAGTTCACCAAAGAAATAAACGGACGGCCAAGTCTAGCCATTGATTCATATGGCAAAATGTGTCAAAAAGTTTTGAGTAGGACCTAACCACACGTTATTGTGTTGGTGAATTTGGGCCTTAGTCCGCGTTGAGTCATATGATGTACAACCCTTTTTTAGTGAATAAAAAACATGGCCTATAATTTTCAGGTTTTTAGGTTAACCTGATTGTCAGTCACTCAATAATACAAAACTCTTAGAATTTTGTGAGTAATCAATCAATTTTACACCCCGTTTAGCAACAAAAAATACAACATTTTCATATGTATCTATATAGGTAAAATAGGATTTTTTCCACGACCGTGGTCACGATTCGCACGACCGTTTTATTGTTGATTACAATTTTGTTTTTTGTTTATTTTTACGTTAAAATACTGGTCTCCACGAAACCCCTTTTATTTTAAAACATGATAAATTTTCCATCCTCAATATATTATCTGAATTTTTATAAAATATTTTTTGAAATCGGATGAAGAGATTACCCCAATATCCATACTCATAATCTTACAAACTTTACCCCTATTAATATTTCAGACTTTATTTAATCTGGAGGTACTCTGTTTTTGTGGAATTCGTTTTTTATTTCGTATCTTTCGTCGATCTGTAAACTATTGTGGGTAAACAATGATTCCAGGTGAACATTGAGAACGTGGTATACCTAAAGAGCCAGCTCGCAGGCCAGCTCGAGGATGCTCGCCGCAGGCTCGAGGATGAAGACAGGAGGCGCTCACTGCTGGAAGCTACCCTTCACCAGGTATACCCATCACACTACTAGACTTCACACTTTACACAAAAGCTTCATAAAGCTAAGGAATTTCCTTCCTGCGTCTGTTTTCTACAAAATATAACTTGAATTTCTAAAAAAGAGTTTATAAGCATCTACTAAGTGAGCGTGTTTAGCATAGGATACAACTTTACCATCAGGTTAGGTGTAACCAAGCGTAAACCATTTTTTATGCTTGCTCTAGAATAACTGTATGAGATATGAAAACAAATGTTCCAATGTATTTATTTATTAAAACAGGACACTATAAAACAAATTGTTGTAATATATAAAACTAGTAACCACAACACGGTAATCATCATATAATTGAACACAAATAATTACCAGCACTCAAAAACATAATTATCTTACCAATTTTCCATATCAGGTTGAGATCGATCTGGAGTCGGTCCGCGTCCAGCTCGAGGAAGAGTCCGAAGCCCGCCTGGACCTAGAACGCCAGCTGGTGAAGTCCAACGGCGAGATGGCCCAGTGGCGCTCCAAGTACGAATCTGAGGCCAGCGCCCGCGCAGAGGAGATTGAGGAGTTACGCCGCAAGTACTCCATCCGCATCCAGGAGCAGGAGGAACAGATCGAGACCCTCATCGTTAAGATCAACAACATCGAGAAGCAGAAGTCTCGTCTGCAGAGCGAGGTATTATTTTGACACAAAATTCAATTCTGTGCTATGGTCAA
The DNA here is from genome assembly GCA_961405105.1 of Perizoma affinitatum. NCBI lineage: Eukaryota > Metazoa > Arthropoda > Insecta > Lepidoptera > Geometridae > Perizoma > Perizoma affinitatum. Next base: position 2,931,154 of record OY560185.1, on the reverse strand, counting down.
GTGTCTTTGACAGATTTTCACAGAGGAACGAGACGTCATCCATTTATAAGGATATAACGTTTTGTAATTATTGAAACCCGATGTTAGCCTCAGTCGAAACTTAAACCTTTCGTTTCTCTTCTAACATCATTGTTAGTTAAAATCAAAAGGTACTGTTCTTTAAAATTACCAGGATTACATTGTATCGTTTTAGGAGGGTTCCAATTACTGTTTTCATTAGAACCCGGTGTTAGAAACTACAAGAAAATACTAATAACTCGTCCAAGAGGACTAGGGCTAGGCAATATATATTCGCTACGCAGTTTTAGCGAACATACGAATAGAATATAAACCATCACATATTGTAGCTTACAGTATAGTATGTATGGTATATGCGTGACAACGACTATATAAGTAGAATGACAACGAAACGAATGTATATTTGCTAGACCTCTCTAGAATCAGACAACAAACAAGCCTTCGGTTTAATACCAATCAACACAAGCTCAACAAACCCACAAAAACGCGATAATCCATGAATTCACCTACCTTCCAGGTTGAAATCCTTATCATCGACTTGGAGAAGGCCAACGGAACTGCTCGGGAGCTCCAGAAGAGGACCGAGCAGCTGGAACGTGTCAACATTGAGATCAAGTCCCGTCTCGAGGAGACCATCCAGATCTATGAGCAGACTCAACGTGATCTCCGCATCAAGGTCACCGAAATCCAGCGCATCTCGCACGAGCTTGACAAGACGCGTGAGCAGAAGGATGCCCTTGGCCGCGAGAATAAGAAACTTGGTGGTGAGTTAACAAGCAGAGTCAGCGTGACCTCCGTATCAAAATCACCGAGATCCAACATGACCTTCATATAAAATTTAAGTTATTTAGAGGCAATACAATTCACAGTCAACACTACAACCAGAGGCGTAGTGGGCACCATGCCCAATGTTTAAAGCCTTTGTGACACCAGGGATGCCTCAGCTCATACGGACTTAATCTGAACAAACAGTAATCAGCAGCGTGCATTTTGTACAATGAATGCCAGCGTGTGACTACCCTCAATTATATTTTTTTTGCTATATCAAAATACAAACACGCTAACGACTGTATTCCTCATCATGGACATCCCTCATACATACTCAGTGAGTAGATATTTGATCATACCAAGGAGGGATTGTCAGAGGCACGTCCAAACATTATATTTGGCACATGCCCTCGTTTTCCAAGTAGTTATCATTTCACGTGACAAATTACAAGCCCATCACCGCTTAGTGGAACACAATTTAGCAGTAACTAATTAAAGTTGAAGGAACCAGGGTATGAGATTTCATAATTTAGCAGTTGTGGTCCAAGCATCTTACTCCAGAATGGCATCTTTCATTCATATTGTAACAGGAATTTTCACGTCGGTTAAGGCAGTTTTTATCGGGGTGAGCGATCGTGGAAATCACTTGCCCCAAGATTTTCGGAATGAGTCGAAACTTAGTCGGTACCTTCATCGATACTGTACAGTACGTGAAAATTGTCGTTCATGAGTGATCAGATACACGATAGTTTTTGGGCATCTTGCATGTTTTTCTCGTCCTGCGAGTAAGACGAAAGGCTCATCGTCATTTCACCTTTCCAGATGACTTGCACGACGCCCGCGCTAACCTCACAGAGTTGACCCGCCGTCTTCACGAGCTCGAACTCGAGCTGCGCCGTCTTGAGAACGAGCGAGAGGAACTCACCGCTGCCTACAAGGAGGCTGAAGCCGTAAGTACTTACTTTAAAAACTACTTTGTTCAGTTTAGGGTTTAAAAAAACCGCCGCGACCACGCAATTTTTTGTTTGAGCTTCAGCAATGTCTGACGACCTCGGTGACGGCGTGCGAGTAGCCAGCTGTGACACAAGAGGTGCGGGTGCGATTCCTGTGTGGGGCAAATGTTTGCATGCTCTGAAAACTTGGGTGCTGTGGTACCAAGGTACTTGTAGGTTCTGATACACACGAAACAGGCAATCCTAGTGTGGGTTCAGAATAATATATTTGTCTATTAGCCGAAAAAAAGGTGCTTTCGTTTGATACAAGTGACGCAAGCAACCCTTCGTGCAAACATTTGTCCCGCAGCGGGAATCGAACCCGCAACCTTCTGCGTCTCAGGTGGGCCTTCGCCACGTAGACAACATGACGTAAACGTTACAATATGTTGAAAGTCTTTTCAAAATATTGGCCGGGTCTTAGAATGATTTTAGTTAACTACAGTAAAATAAACTGCCAATTTACTTTTGAAACTGACTAAGGAATTGATGAGACTGCTACTAAATTATATCAGTAAAAAAAATAGTTTTTTTCACACGGCATCATCTAGCCCCTAAGTAAGCAGAGCTTGTGTTATGGGAACTAGTTGACTGATATACTACTTACATCCTTTTTTTTGTGAATACATACAATTTTTAATAGAAAACACAACACCTGAGACAAATATTTGCAGACCATACAAACATTTGTCTCTCTGCGAGAATTGAGCCCGCAACCTTCAGCGTCCCAGGCGGGCCTTCACCTACTGCGCCACAGAGTTCGTTAAAATAGTGCAATTATCACCATAAAATGCTAAATGCTGTTCAAAAGTTAGCATACTTAGACCAACGGATGTAGCTGTCTCAGTTCTGACACTAAGTAGTAGAGCACGTTTATTTTAATTGATGCAAGACTTTGGCAAGCATTCAGACAATCTAATCAGCTGTGCCCAGCCAGAGTTCCCTGCCTCATTCTGCGAATAGAATCTATGTTTAGAATAGGGAACATTGTATGCAATAAAACGCACATTTGTATGAATGACTAAAGGGTAGATGAAAATTCGCTGATACATTTTCGACACTAGGAATAAAGAATTAATACCGTAATTCGCAATGAAGTTTATTTGTAAATAGGGCAAACTAATAAAAAAAAAACAGATGTTGCATTGGTTCAAAGTGTATTTCAAGCTCCTGTACTACTAAACTAAAGATTAACGATGAGTATCTGTGACAACAAAAATAATCTTTGAAACTCGCCCTCTGAACCAATTCAACAAATCTCACCATACAGTATAAGAAATGGAAGTGATTTTCCCAAAACATTTACAATAACCACCAGTTGAAATTCAAAAGACATGCCTGAAAAAATTTTTAGACCATGCACCAATACCGAGTAGATTTACAAAAAAATATACAGTTATCTAAAATAAAAAAATGGTAATTACAGGAACAAAAAGGTTGGAGTTTTATTGACAAAGAATAAAATTGGTTAGTCTATGTTGATATTCAATTGGTAATGTCTTTCTCAGGGTCGCAAAGCTGAGGAGCAGCGCGCGCAGAGGCTGGCCGCTGAGCTGGGTCAGTTCCGTCACGAGGCTGAGCGTCGTCTCCAGGAGAAGGAGGAAGAAATTGAAGCCATCCGGTAAGTACATCTTTAAACTAGATTAAACTAGCTCCATCTCATATCTCAAAGAAAAAAATTTGATCAATGTAAAAAAATCATATGCCTCCAAAATAAATCATATGCCTTTGTATTCCTTTTGGCTAATTCATAATATGGTTTAGCAAAGGTATACGTTTGGTTTAAGTTTAGCTGTTTTTTTCTATCAAGGCTAAAATAGTGATTGGAATAGTGATTATCAAGGCTAAAATAGTGACGCTATAGTCATCAAATGTGAATCACAATCAGATACAAATTGATCACATGATGTTGTCGAATGCATAGCTCAATGTTTAAATGACATTGTAAAATAAGATTGGTTCCAACTGTCCAATAGATAATCCACTGTTGAAGTGTCGCAATCATAACTCACCTACACTGATGAAATTGCACACACTACTGACGAAAACAAAAGACTGAACAGAGTCACCACACACGGCAATCGCCAACTCGGAACTGCGAGATGTCTATCAGCACCGGAGCCCCGCTCACTTCTCTGCGCTGAGTGAATAGTGTCATCAAAACTTGCGACAGGCAAACTTTAATCGCAGCCGTGACCCAAATATGCCGTGGATCTATGCCAATATCGAGATTGACAGGCGATTTACTAAATCAGCGCACCAAAAAAATGTACCTGATCGTCTGCCATTTCATTGATTCATTGAAGTTGTATTATATTTCCTTAAACGCTCAAAAACCAAATCGATTTACTGCTTTACTTTTGAATTAATTGCTTATTTGGGTATTCACTATAATAGGAATTCTATTGGCATCATTTTCATTTATATTTAGCGGCGCTTTTGATTGGCGAGTATAAGCGATGATCATACGAATATTGGCAATCGGGTGCAATGAAAATGTACAAAAGACCGTGTCCGTTTTCTCGCGTCCCCAATTGTACGACCTCGCGCCCTGACGTCTCATATCAGGCAGAGTGATTTTCGAAAAAAATTATAAACAAAATAGTGTGATCAGTGTTTCATCATGCCACCGGTCAAAGTGCCTAACTACTGTAGTAAATGGAATAAACCGCCCACTTCCGTCTACGAAGACAACTACGGCTATGGGATCAACTTTTATCAGCCCATGATCGATTACATCAGTGATAAGGAACATGGAGGTTCATCTAAGCCTCCTCATTTACCGTGGAATAATGAGAGAGGGCTCGAAAAGTATCGATTTGACAAAGAAATCAAGCCGTATTCAGAAGCAGATGTGTCTCGCATTTCGAGGGATATCGCGGAAACCGCAAAGCGTGAGCTCAATATGTACAAAGTGGGTAAACGCAGTCCGTTTTCTGTAGTGGCCACAGCTGCAGCAGCAAATGTAACAAAGCACGTCGGTGTTGAAAGTGTTGCTTCAAAGGGCAAGAAAAAGCTTGTTACTAAGGAAAAATACCGAGCTGAAAGGCAAAAGAAGCGAATGGAAGAGATAGATAGAGAGCTGGAGCTTTATGAAAAGGCAGTAAATGTAGGATCAGAGTTGCGAGGAAAAGCTATGATGTACAGAGGTAAATCGGCCAAAGCTATCGCTCAGGTGCTGTTAGATGAAAGTAGGAAGAATGTCGCACAAAGCCGGGTGCGAAGCATGGACCTCAATGCCAGAAAGGAGCAAGTCGATCGTAGGCTCGCTAAAGTTACTGAGAGCATCATGTCTAAAGTTGCAGTTGATTCAAAGCTATCCAGCACTTCGGATTGCAATATATCGGAGCAGATTTCCGAAACCATCCGGACTGTTCGCGAAACATCACCAGCCACCAAATGCGTGATTATCAGAACAGAAATTCCAGTTATTGACTATTCATACGTAGAGAAGATAAATGACCTAAAGGAAACGCTCAAACAGTTCGAATCATTAAATACTTACATGAGTTTTGACCACAGGTTAGTTACATATTATAAATATCGAGAAGCACTCATACAACAGCAGGTCCCACGCATCATCAAATGAATCACTTCTCTATTCTTGGTAGTCGAGATCAGTCCAGACACTTCCGGGCGCATTGATATAAAGTATTCTTAATGAAGATCAATATGTACCTTCTTTAAACCGTATTGGCGTTAATAACGAATTGTATTTTTTGTTCATAGCAAGCAGACTAGTATCGAGATTGAGCAGCTGAATGCGCGCGTGGTCGAGGCCGAGACCAAGCTCAAGACAGAGATCAGCCGCATCAAGAAGAAGCTGCAGATCCAGATCACCGAACTGGAACTTTCGCTCGATGTCGCCAACAAGACCAACATTGACTTGCAGAAGACCATCAAGAAGCAATCTCTGCAGGTAATACCAGTTTAACAGTTCCGTATCCAATGAGTGCTAACAGGACCCAACTTAGCCTACGAAATCCTTCTGTCTGTCTGTCACAGGGCTATATCTGTGATTAGCCCACTTAGAATGAGCACTCAAGACCACGTTTTGTCTACAAAAGAGAAGACAAAATCTATTTCTGTCATCTATTCCTTAAAACAAAAGAGAGGGACAATATACTTTTTGTGTTCTCGTCGGTCGACAAAACCACCGTTTTGGGTCCTCATTCTAAACGGGAGGTAGAAATCTTCTCAACTCCCTTTCTCTACCACCCCTACTTTTTCCTTTTCTCTTTTATTCCTTGATGATTGTTTGCATTGATCTAAATTTTTATGTATCATATCTTGTTGTCCTTAGCTAACAGAGATCCAGACCCACTACGACGAGGTCCAGAGGCAGTTGCAGGTGACCCTTGACCAGTACGGCGTGGCTCAGCGCAGGATACAGTCTCTCACTGGCGAGGTTGAGGAGATCCGTGGCAATTACGAGCAGGTGTGTATGAAATGCTGGGGAACCGCAAAACCGGATATCGCAGAGTAGAAAAGATCCCTGCCCGATGAACCGATGAAATCTTAAAGGTTACGGGAAGTCGGTGGATGGAAGTGGCCAAAGATCTTTTCGACATGGCCCTCTGTAGGGAGATCTTATGTCCACTATCCAAAGTGGACTTTTACATGCTGACGATGATGCTATTTTTAGCACTTTGTATATGTACTGAGAATAGTATCTGTAAAAACACCCTTATAAATACGTGGACCGTAAAAGAGTTGATGTTTTCACATCACTGAGTGAGTGATGTTGTTTATAAAGGTAAATTTTTGTTAAATATCTAAAAAATGACGAAATTCTGGAGTAGGTTTGGGTATCTTCAAGAAATATTGGTATAAATAATTATAATGGTGGATATTTTTCACACAGCATTATCTAGCCCCAAACTAAGCAGAGATTGTATTATGGGGACTTATATACTACTTATTTTTTTTTTAAACTTCCATTCCTTATCATACGAACATTTAATCTTCTGCGTCTAACGCGGGCCTTCGTCCTCCAAATATTAGTTCCGTCATCTGAATCAAGATTTATTATCAAAACCGTGCCAATAGAATGTACATACATCAGAAATTAGACAAATCCACTCCGCCCCAAATAAAATACATGTGTACGCAATGCTCTATTTTGAATCAAGTTCAAGTGTCATTATCGAGACTTTGTTGATAGTTCCGAAAAATTATGGTAAACATCTCATTTTTAGTAAAAAAAATAATTTCCCTTATAAAATGTCAGTTTTAATTTTACCTGAAAAAATAATGATTTAATTTAGCTTCATTATAATACTTTGTGATTACAGGCCCTCCGCGCCAAGCGCGCCGTCGAGCTGTCCTTCGAGGAGGCACAGACCCGCATCAATGAGCTGACCGTTATCAACGTGAACCTCTCCTCCAGCAAGGCCAAGATTGAGCAGGAGCTGGGCGCCGTCGCCGCCGACTACGACGAAATCACCAAGGAACTGCGTGTATGCGACGAGAGATTCCAACGAGTCCAGGTAACGAATCGTAGTATGAATATTAGGTCCTCTTGTTTTTATGTATGTACATGAGTTTTCTGATAGCAGCCAAAATAATATAGTTTTAAATAGAATAGTATTCCAGTAGGAGAAACAGGATCTTCGTGCTCTTACCACTAGGGGAATTTGGTTCGACCCCAAACCAAGTAGTTCTTGATACTCACGATACATGGAATCCTAGTGTGGGGGCAGGACTATGTAATAGGTTGGGGAAAAAGTTTCTTCGCATTTTTTAAGAAAATTCAAAACATTTTTTAATATAGTTTATTTACATTTAACTAAAGTATGTAGGTACCATTTTGTTCGATAACTTTTTGCCATTTTGTAGGCAGGGACATGATCCCATTGCTATAAAAACTTTGGGGCTTCTGTTCAAAATACCGCGACAAGTGGTTTTGGCAGTCCTCTCGTGATGTTAACCTGACACTGCCTAAAGAATTCTGAAGAGACCGAAACAGGTGGAAATCTGAAGGTGCAAGGTCAGGACTATACGGCGGATGCATTAACACATCCCAGCCAAACTCTCTTAATTTTTGCTGAGTGGCTAAAGATGTGTGAGGTCAAAAATGGTCAAAAATTTCTTCAAAAATGGTTCGGTTTCATTACGTCGTAATAAAGAATCACAAATGAGAACACGGTTCATTAGGTTTCTTTCAGTGAGCTCGTGAGGTACCCAAATATCGAGCTTTTTTGTGTACCCAGTTTTTTTCAAATGCGCCAAAACTGTTTTGTGGTCAATTCCCAGTTCTTCAGCTACGTCGTAACTACTGATATGCCGATCTTGCTCCACTTTTTCAAAAATGGCATCCATTTTATCCGTAATAGGGCGACCAGAGCGACGTGCATCTTTGACATCAAAATTTCCGGATTGAAAACGCTTAAACCAAATTTGTGCTACTCTCACAGACACTGCACTAGGTCCATAAACATCGCAAATTTTTTTCGCGGCTTGCGTTGCATTTTTACCTTTTTTGTAGTAAAATTTTAAAATGTATCGAATTTCTTCATTAGATTCACTCATCTTAACAGTACGAAAAACAAATAAAAATCACACATTTTCCTAATTTGAATTTGGAATTATCTTCTTTAAAATTTAAACTTTTAATGATACCAAAACCAGCTAGATACAAATAGTATAGCCAAAGATATTTTATTACAAGTTCATACATACAATAATGCGAAAAGACTTTTTCCCCAACCTAATATGTATGTGATTATTGGGTGTTTTTACTATACTGTAATCACCTATATAATAGCGCTGAACTGAGTTGAAAGTGCCGAAAAATTAAACACTGCGTCAATCGATTTATGGCAAAATTTAATTATTAGGCAAATAAGGTTAGGAACAAAGTGTAAACTTTCTTTAAGTTCTTGGCAGGAATTAAAACGGTATTTTACTTTCAGACTGAACTGAAACACACCGTCGAGCACTTGCACGAAGAGCAAGAGAGGATTGTCAAGATTGAAGCTATCAAGAAGTCCCTCGAGATCGAAGTCAAGGTACAAATTATAAAAAAGTTACTTGCATAACAATGTTGATTCTTAATTCCTACTGAATGCATTTTAAGTTACGAGTACTTTAAATTACTTAGTAAGTTTTCTATTTAAATATATTGGTTTAATAAACTAATGTATTCTTAGTAATTCTTACAACAGACAGTATTATTTTTTGTTTCTAGTTTCTTTTATTGGTATCGGTATTGGTTATTGCACAACGGTTAGGTGGAAGTAAATGCTTATTAGTAGTACCTACTACTCGTTACTTATCTTCATAAATATTAGGCTAAACTATAATGCTTTATTCTTTTTTCCAGAACATTTCCATCCGCCTGGAGGAGGTAGAGGCCAACGCAATTGTCGGAGGCAAGCGCATTATCAGCAAACTGGAAGCCCGCATCAAGGACATGGAACTTGAAACAGACGAGGAAAAGAGGAGACACGCTGAGACCATCAAAATCCTCCGCAAGAAGGAGCGTCAGCTCAAGGAGGTCATGATCCAGTGCGAAGAAGACCAGAAGAACATCGTCCTCCTCCAGGACTCTCTGGAGAAGACCGCACAGAAGGTCAACATCTACAAGAGACAGCTGACAGAACAGGTACGATACCCCCCGCACTAGGCCACAGTCTACTTTTTGTCTAAGTTAATCCATCAAATCGCGTACTATTTCTTATTTGACATTATGCATATAAGTGCTTTTAGTTTTTTTTTCATACAACTAAAGTGGCAAACAGTTATACGGCCAACCTGTTGGTAAGCGGTTACCGTAACTTATGGACACTTGAAACACCAGAGGTTTTTCAACTTTGCTATTTTTTACCTTTTGTAGGCTTCAGTTCAGTCATAATAATCAAATTCGGTGTAAGAGAGCATAGAGTAGCCATTTCTTTTTCTTTTGGTATTAAATCTTTATATACTCTTATTATTTTTAGTGGCCCTAAAGAATCACTGAAAATTTTTCAATTTTTCATCACTACTTATTTCTCACAGCTAAAACAGACAGGCATGTCAGATAAAACTTCCAATAGCCGGCGTTTATGTCCTTATTCATAACTGATGGGGTCATTAAAATTTGTCAACAGGAGGGCCTCTCCCAGCAGAGCGTGACCCGAGTGCGACGATTCCAGCGCGAGTTGGAAGCGGCCGAGGACCGCGCAGACGTGGCTGAGAGCAACCTCACGCTCATCCGCGCCAAGCACCGCACCTTCGTAACCACCTCCACCGTGCCCGGCTCCCAGGTCTACCTCGTGCAGGAGTCCCGCGCCCTCAGCACAGAGTGAAGCGGTTCCCACCCCAGCCCCTAACACCAGCATTTCTTTTAACATCGGGGCGCAATTCCGGTCGGGTATAAGCCTAGTCGTTCGTTAAGTTATAGAGGTCGGGACGGGCGCTCGGCGCCGCGGCTCGCCCTAAACCGTGTCTCCACACGTGGCCCAAACGCCGACCTTCCATCCCGATTCACCATTCTTCAATGTAACGCTAATCTCAATAAAGGAACAAAAACAATCTTGTATGCTTTTCTTTTCAATATTTTTCTACTTTAGGTCAACTGGCGCTATGCTATGTACCTTATGGTGCTGTAGTTTATATAAATGAATTATTTTATATTATTATTTATTAATAGTGCAATACTTACATAATTGTACGTTTGTAATGTAACTTTTAATAATTTAAAAAATAAATGCTATTTATGTTAAAGAAACAAAAAAAGCAATAAAACTTCAAAAGTAATCTTGTTTCTCATTTACATCATCTACCTATTTGTGTGTAATGGAAAAGATAGAGCTTAGGACACCTCATTCCAAATAGACTATTACAAAAGTTTAATAAATTTTTATTCCAAAAATAATCATTATTCATATTGTAAAAACGGGATTTATCACGTACCGCACTACGCGTCGCGTCGTGCACTCAACATGACGCGGAGGGAGAACGTCGCGATCACTCACCCTGATGAAGAATCTCGGAATGAGTCGAAACTTAGTCGGTGCCTTCACCGATAGTGCGGTACGTGAAAAATCCCGTTTTTATAATATGAATAATTTAATATATATTTTCATAGAACATTTTATGAATGATTTCATGTTTGCTTTTCAATTTCAATATCCGTTGCTCAGGAGTCAGATGCTCAAGCATTAACTACGCTCATAATCAGATGCCTAGATCAAATGGGCAATCTTAATGCATGATGTTAAGTTATTCACAGCCTGTAAGCACTAAAAATAACTTACAAATATAAAAGAAACAGCAAAAATCTAAAGAAAATCACTCATATAACAAATTGTAAGTATTTTACAAGACTGCTGTTGTAATTAGGTTACACTGATTTTTACTTACTAAAAAAATATGGGCGTTATCGTGCCTTTAGAACAAACAAGTACTTTGTATACAAACGAGTAAATGAAATACCTACAAGAAAAAAACATCGAGCGAGCGAAGCGAACAAATTTCTCTGAGTCTACTTTGACAATCCAGCGTTTGTATGTATTCATGTTTGTTTGTCCGACGATTACGAAAACATAAATTATAAAGCTTATCTTTTTCATTATTATTCCGAAGTTTCGGTTCGTTTGCAACAGTCACTGGTAGACTGGAGTCTAAATAACTACTATCGAGACATAACGGCAGTATCCGCAAGGCCTTCATTTCATCTTTAGATACAAAAAAGTCCATGTTCACATCACTATACATTGCAATGCAAAATAGGATCGCGACGCGAATACCTGTTGATCGCTGAATTCCAGGACGCAAGTCTATAGCCGTCTTCACGATTGAAATATGGGTACTAATGTCATTCGCTTCACATACTATTCTCTTATAATACTGGCGTTCACTAGATAGTATCTCAGAGTCATGAAACTCAATTGGATTTGGATCTGAATCCACTACGTGCTCCGCTATCGCTGAACTGTTGATCTGTAGATTTTTGACTCCTGCAATATGTTCTTTGACAGACACAATATGTTCTTCTACAGTCTATCCTATAAACGCCCAGTATTTGCAGAGGTACCACGTAATTTATTTTGTGTCCGAAGCTGTTAAAACCTTTTTTATGATTGGTGTGTAAACTGACTTGATTAAGAACCTCTTCAAGATGTAGCCAATCTAATTCTAAGATTGATAATTTACAATGTGAACTATGGGGTAGGTAAGAAGTTCTTGATAGCATCCAAATATGAAAATCTCATAGTGAGTAGATCTTTGAGGATACCAAGTAGAGGGTAGTCAGAGGCACGTACAAATATTACACATGCTAACTTGCAAAACGCAGGCATGTACCTGCGTTTTGCAAGTTAGCATTCTACGTGACAGGTTGCAAGCCCATCGCCTATTATTGGAACACTAACTGTGTTTTTTTGGTTCTAGGGCATGTCGGTTTCCGTTTTGAGCACGTGTTAATGCGCACATGACTTTTTCGAGTGGAAAAATCCATTAGTACACGACCTACGAAACTACGACTTCTAATCCGGAAGTCGAGTACCGTCCACTAGGCCAATTCGGCATTTAAAAACCAAATTCAAACTAAACTGAAAAAAAAAACCTATTCTGTGTAGCTTATAAACTAAAATTACTTTAAAATTAAACTAGAACCAGCATTTTAATACCTTTCTGCAATAAAAAAAGACTTAAGTGTGACGTGGTCATTATTCGGGTAGATTATTCTGATTTCTTTTGGCCAGTACTAAATACTTGTAACTATTGGTACTAATGGTACTACTTATAAAATATCGCTGTAGGTGGTTAGGTTAGATTGTATAGCCTGAACTAAAGAAACGAAGCTAAGAATTAAGTGGTCATTATTTAAAAATCTGTTTTTAAATAAAATATCACATACAAAGTCTCCACTTACAAATAGAAGCTTTGAAAATTTACTTAAAGATAAGACGTGTGAGTTTGATTCGAAATGCTCCCATTCATTTTCTTCCAAAGACCGCGTCCAACAAGCTACCGGAAATGTAATGTCGTCTTCATCTCGTCCCGTGTCGTATAAACGTCACGCGCTAGGCGATCCTGCTCACAGGCAGCCCGCCCAGTCGCCTGCCGCCCGCCCAACTGTGCACGCGCCGCTTCACCATAAATAAGGTCAGTTCTCTTGAATTTCAACTAAAATATCGCTTTTTATGTCACAAACGCATATATTGCAAAGCCGAGCAGTTTTTTTTTTAATTTCTATCTGAAAAGCGGCTGAACAGTTCTTGAAATGTATGTCAGTGATCGTTTTATTTTCGTAGTGCATCGAAATGTCCTGTGTAGTTAAATGAAAACGGTATTTTATACATTCGCAACAGTTTCCCATATATACATATACATACATTATAATATACGTACATAATGTATATATGTCACGCTTGTTTCCCGGAGAGGTAGACAGAGACCACTTTTCATAGTTTTACACAGGTATATATATATATAGGTTTTCTTGTAGATATAGCTAATTAGCGATATGACCGCCCATTGTACGATATTGAGAAAGTTTGTAGTACGTATCTAAGCTGAAATATTTGGAGTGCAATAAACTATTTTCTATGGTTATTCTGATCGTGATTATGATATCACGTTAAAGTTTCCGGGAGTAATGTTGTATTAGATAAATTGTTTGTTAATAAATAAATAACTGACTTCCAGAAAATGTTTTATGAAACTGATATTAATGAAACCGTTGCAAACCAAACGAAAACTAATGCAAGTCTCGAGTAGGGTGTTTCGCAATCATTTACAACTTTTTGCTTCGTATTTTTAAATATGAATTTAGATAGATAGAAAAACTTTTTATTGTATGCAACGCTATTTTACAGAATAAGTTCCAAAAAAAAAATACACGAATTCAAAAAAATTGACAAATGCCATATTTAAGGTAGTTAACACAGAGATTGGAGTTTTTTTTTATGCCAAACTAGTATAAAAAAATACCTAATAATAACCCTCGTTTTAAAAATTATATGTAACAATGCTAAAAGTAAATAAACAACTAGTTTATCAAATACAGTAAACAAGCATTATTTTAAAACACATTTTGAAAGACTGGAGTATCTAATTCTCAGAAAACATGTTGACATGTAGGTCATATTTGTTTTTTTTGTGTTCGTGACTTTTATCATTTACGCGTTTGCAGACTGCGTTCAACTATAGTTTATATTTTTTTCAAGTGTGCTGTTTTGGCAGGAGAAAAACTGTTTATACCTTAAATCTTATTGTTATTATTTTACGGCAGAGTTAAGATAAAGGTCGCTCAATAAGTTTATGGTGGTTTTCATGAAAAGCATAATAGTTTAACGTTTTAAAATTTACAATAAGTGATATTGAATATAATATATTGTTGGATCTATAATCTTATCCATGAGTCGTACAAACATCGCTCACCGTTTCTTTTGTATTTTATTAGACAGTAACGAAAATTTGAGCCAAACCATGTCAAGATCGTCTGTAACATAACAATAATAATTGTTTTGTTCACGCGTTCAACTTCACTCATTTGTTTTTGCAACGATCCGTAGTTTTTAGGGGTGCCAGATTCTAAAATGGCGTTGAAAACAGAAAGTATTATAAAATTAAGAAAAAAATTGTTATTATTAATAATACGAACGAAAATAATGTTATCATTTAAAGACACCGGAAATAGATTTTTGTTGATATACCATATATATGTACGTAATGAATACTTAGTACTTAGTTTTGTGGAATGTGAAAAACTTCGTGGCGATAGGTCACGCCTGTTTATAATCTATTGTTTGGTATTTCAATGTTCGAAAACTAAAACTGTAATTTATTGTCATTTTATATATAAACTGTAAGCAGTATTCATTCTACATATTCAACTTCTATGTAAAAACATAAAAATGCTGTAAGATGTCGGAAAATATATTATAAATAAATAAGCACATGACAGTCACTTACGTAGTCTTGACTCACTACTCCTGAATCCTCACTAGGTTTCCCTGTATTGTGGGTATCAGAAACTACGAGTACTATAGTACCACAATACCCAGACACACCTCTTGCAATTCAGCCAGCTACTCACCCGTTACGCCACGGAGGTTCCTTATAAACTGTTTCTTTTAACCAACTTCAAAAGAGAAGGAGGTCCTCACTTCGGTTGTTTTTTTATGTTTGTGTCTTAATAACTTCACCAATTGTTAATAAATTTTGATGATTCTTTTGTTGTTGTTTAGATAATGATCCCGTATAGGTCCCATTAAAGTTTTATTCCTGAGGGATTGATACTTTTCCCGTAAAACTCAAAAACTTTCTTATGGAATCACCACCAGCCGAAACATTTTTTGTGGGCTATTTTTCTTTTGTTTTTTCGATAGAGTGTCTTCCCATTGAACAAAAATACGTAAGCACGTGATAAAGTTGGCTTTTTGACATTTAACGTCCTATTTTATTTTAGAAGTAATCTTTAATTAGTAATCTTTGGACCAACCATCATTGAGTAATTAATTGGAGTATCTTGGTAAAAAAAAACGATGACATGTTCACTTTAACCAAAAAGTGAACACGAGAGAACACCTAAGCACATATCTGGCTCGCTGCCACTAAACAGGCATCCCTATGTGCAGTTTATTATCGGTTCAACATCTTTGACGGTAAACCAAGTAATGCTTTGCAATAGATTGTGAATTATTTGGTTTGAATGTGTTCACACTTTGAAATCGGGGAATAATAAATATGTAGTCCAATATTATTGGAATCAAAGTCCTGACTGACTGACATACTGACACATCTTAAGCCACTGCTGGTCATAGAGACTTCAAATTTGAAGGATAAATCTGTCTTAGTGCATAAGGGTGCACTAAGGTGAGATTTTCCAAAATTCAACCTCTTAGGGAGTAAAAAGAAGTGAAAAGGTTTTGTATGAAAACACGAATTTACAAACTTGTAGCTTGACTCAAATATTCTTGAATGCAACCGAGAAAAGTTTATCATAAAATATTTTACAAAATACCCATCTAATAGGGTACAATGGGGTGTTTATTTTATATGAGAACCTTTTAAACCGTGGTGCAATTGCTTGAGGCTTTGCATAAATATTCTTCAGCACTAATTATTAATGGATAATTTGATTTTCTTCCCGACTCCAAAAGGGAGTGAAATATGGTGTTAAAGTTGAATTCTGTTATTAGTAATCAATATAAAACTGTCGCTTGAAAAATTAAACTGATTGACTGTCAATTCAGAGCTCAAACCATTAGTTCTAGAGACCTAAAATTTGGAGTTTTTGAAATAAATGCACTTATAAGAATCATTTTCGAAAATTTACCCTGTATGGTGCGGGCAAATTAAGTTTATATAGCATAACCCAACGCGGACGAAGTCGTGTGGTGTTCCAATAGTTCGGAGCAAATTGGCTTGTTTCTATAATTGACGTCATAAACCCCAAAACCTATTTACACTTTTTCATTGTCTGAATTTATAGACAGTTATATTCTCTCCGGACCATCTGACCACCTTGAACTTGCCACTGGTGGTGACTTGGGATTTCTATATCCCAACTGACTACCAGTGACCAAATAACACCCTCCGGACCATCTGACCACCATGAACTTGCCACTGGTGGTGACTTGGGATTTCTATATCCCAACTGACTACCAGTGACCAAATAACACCCTCCGGACCATCTGACCACCATGAACTTGGCACTGGTGGTGACTTGGGATTTCTATATCCCAACTGACTACCAGTGACCAAATAACACCCTCCGGACCAGATGACCACCATGAACTTGCCACTGGTGGTGACTTGGGATTTCTATATCCCAACTGACTACCAGTGACCAAATAACACAGTACTACTTCCATATCACCACCAGTGGTGATAATTTGACTCATTTTACCACTATTTTTTCGGTATAGCAAATATTTGTTTTTCTTTAATAATATAGAAGTCTTAGAAGATAAATTCTAGAAAAGGACCTATGAGCTTTAACACTTTCTGATAATTTCTAATTTACTGTCGAATACTTATTTAGTATTTAGTTATTCAGAAATAAACATGGTTTTCTGCTGCTATACAGGGTATCCACAAATTTGTGAAGCTATAAACTATACAAATATTATATCTACACAATGAGTATTATTTACAAATAAAATAAAAATCTGATCAAGAGAACACTAAGTGTATGATCTACACTGATAATATACATTTTAAACTCAAACGTAAATATATATACATATATCTACGTTTAAGATTACAATTTGTCAATTTTTAACGATATTTTCAAAACACGGGATATAATATTTTAAAATTTTCTTTACAAAATTTACGCCAAACTGTTTCATCAATAAAATTTGCATGCTGTGTTCATCTGTAATTGGAATTCCATGTAAATTAGATCCTAAAATAGAAAGAAAAAGAATATATTGAAATAAATAAATAAAATATACCCGATCTGAACGTTCAAAGTGATTTATATGCCATACAACCAATAAGTATTTAGTACATCTACTGGTGGTTACATTTAAAACGTTTATAAAGAGTTCGCACGGACAAGGTAAAATTAATTTTGTTTATGTCTGGAGTGGCGGTGGCACTGTGCAGTGTATAAATGAGGTCATAAGTTGAACTACACGGTTAACCCACTTTGTAATACTAATAATGATGCAGAATTAAACATTTTAGAAATATCCTTGATTCATATTCCTGAGAAAAGTTTGTTATACCAATAATTAAACATTATAGTCTTAGGAACAAAGCAGTATTAAACATTTTAAAAATAATCCTTGATTCGTATTCCTGAGAAAAGTTTGTTATACCAATAATTAAACATTATAGTCTTAGGAACAAAGCAGTATTAAACATTTTAAAAATAATCATTGATTCGTATTCCTGAGAAAAGTTTGTTATACCAATAATTAAACATTATATAGTCTTATGAAATTAGCAGAATTATTAATTTTAAAAATATACTGAAGTTATATGATACAGATTGCCTTATTTAAGAAAGTTTAGGTATATTATACTACCTTAAGGTAGCAGGACTAAAAAGCAATACTCAATTTTCAAATCGTTTATTTATTCAACCGTTTATTTATATCTTAATAGAAAACCCCATTATGACATTTTCAAACTTATTTCAAACAGACAGTTATCAGGAGGGTTCTCCCCTGCAAACGGATATTTGAACAAACTGGGATATACAAAAATAATTTGTCAGGATATCCCATTGCGACTAAATGTTGCTCCGTCTAATTTTAGACAGTGCTTTGGATTGTGCTGTGACCTGTACACGCTTACATGTGTGTGTGCCATTTCTAAATCTATTATCATGATAGATTTATTCATACAACTATGTATAAGTAGGTACATACAAAAAAGGACAGATGAATCATTATATCTAAAGATCGTTTGTAACGGTCTTTAGATAGGTCACCAAAACTGGATCATGACCAATCGGAAGTGTTCCCAAAATGCCAGCTGCATTGCCCCACTGAATAGCAATGCTAATGCGTTGAACCAAATAAGTGCCAGCTCTCTGGTCACGCGTCACGTCTAGTCCGAATTGAGATCATTCTCCTTTTTTTGAAGCCGGTTAAAAAATAATAATATTTGATTTGATTTGATGGTTTCACTTGTAAATAACTAACTAAATAAAAATAAATTCTAATTGTCGTATCTAAATGAAACTTTGTATGTGTATGTAGTTCGGATGACACTATCATTTGGTATCTTGGAGCTGATCTAATGATGGAGCCAGGTGTATAGTGGAACTCTTCAGTGGCCACTAGTAAACCCCTCGAGTTTGGGCTCAAATGATTCGTTGGGCCCAATAGACCCAATAGATTGGGATTGGTAACCAGGGTCTGATGATCGAGCCAGGAGGTGGATTATGGAGTTCTTTTTTATAATTTTTAGTGCGTGATAAATGCGTGTTATTTCTTTTTTTTAACTACACCTTTATGTGTCTCTACCAAGCAATACAAATTGCTGCTTAATTATAAACCAGTCGATGAAAATGAGGGGTAAAGTCCCCTTATTCGAGAAACTCGATGTAACAAAGAAAGCAGCGGAGTAACACAGGGCTGTTCATTTTTTAAACTCGATAAGTAGTATGATTTTTTTTACTTAAATACTCTAAAAGTGTGTCATTTTAGCTTAGCGTAGACAGACTAAAGTGTACCATTTAACATCCAAAGATCTTTTTTTTTCTTTTTTTTATTTTTAGTCTTTATTATCAAAATTAATTTGATCCTTCTCTATCTCTGGGATCGGCTATTCGATGCGCCATTTTTGAAATAATTTCTTCGATAAAATATTTACGTTTTTTTATTTGTGTTTATTTAAAAAAAATAACAACTAAGGAATTCATAGTATATGTTTAACTCGGGACTATTTGACATTTTTCTAGCCTTCCTGTATGAAGAGCTCGTTTTAGTATGTATTATTTTCATATATGTATGTACTTCGTTTTTTTTTCGTATTTTTATAATCTCGTTCATACGCTCTATCTTTCAATATATATATCTATCTACTTACATAATTTCATAAAAATACCTACCTAAATTATAATAATAAGTACCTAGGTATCTATCTATCTTGATATCATCATAAAATTTACAAGATAAGCGTCTCTATAGGTTTCAATACTGACTATGTTCAGGTCGCGGCAAATCTTTGTTTTTATTCCGTAGAGTGGACAGACCCCTACCCTAAACTGACCGATCGATGCGATCGTAGCGTAAAAAAGTAAAAATAATTTCATCTTAATTTGGGTATCGACTAATAAATGAATGAATGCAAGCTTAGCCTAGAAGTGCCTGAGATGTGGGCTTTAGTAACAAGATAATGTCTAGACCTTGATATTTGAACAAGATATTTGTCTTGGATTCTGGGTGTTTTCTATGCAAAATATGTATGTATTTAAAAAAAATACTATCTGTCATGTAGTTCCCTTATCACAAGCTCTGCTTACTTTGGGATTTTGCTGTGTGAAAATGTCCAGCATTATTTTTTTCAATTATTTATAGTCTACATATCCGAATGCAAAAGACATAATTATGCCTCAACTTGGAATAAATAATGTGAATGAGCATAAAAAAAGTAAGTTGATTGAAAGAACCGGCATAGGTATGCCAGCAGCTGGTAACTGGAGCCGGTTCCAAGCTTTTTTTCAAACATCATAATTGGCAAACAAGCATACGGCCCACCTGTTGGTAAGCGGTTATTGTAACCTATGGACGCTTGCAACATCAAAGGTATCACTCGCGCTTTGCCGACCCTGAAAAATAACGGTTGAAACGGCGTCGAATCGCCTGCCCGCACTATTTCCTCATTTGCTCGGCTCCTTAAAATTAAATGCAAAAATATTTTTTCAAATCTGACCATTAGTTCCAGAGATTAGCGAGTTTAAACAAAAACTAACAAGCTCTTCAGATACAATATCTCATAAAATCCTTTACATCCTAAGGTTGTCTGGAAGATATCGATTCTAAGCGGTACCCAGTTTACTTTAACTTCTGTTAAGTTGTAGATAATTATTTTTCTTTTGGTGTACAAAAGTATTTTTCTCAAACATGAGCGTAAATATTAACATTCTATTAAAAAAAGAACAAGCGAAGTATCGTATTAACGCACATAGCATCATTTGAATTTGGAAATCCATTGCAATAAAAACTACGACAAAACTTTTTCTTCGTTTGCCTCATTTGAATTTAGATCTCTTTCATCGAACTTGGTACAAATAGTTTGCAATAGTTTTTTATGAAACCAAACATTATTTTACATTTGTATTATGTTATATAATTATATTGTTATTGTGGGTTCTAGTTCTAGTGCATCGTTTTAAAAGTAACTCAAAAATATGCGACTGATAATACCAAATAATGAGATTATCAGTCCCATCAATTAACTTAGTCTCGATAGTCATAATACATGTTAGTTTGTATTTATGTCCGATAACATTATGTAGGACAGTGAGGCAGTAAGGCAATGTCTATTCGACGATAGGGATGTCGGAAGTGCCAAAAAGTATCGATAATATCGACATTGGCGCTCTAAAAATCTAGTAAATTTAGCTACATTGACAGACTTTCCAACCTTGCCAGATTAGAATGCAGCAAATCGATCATAAAAAAACCCCAAAATGTAATTTGTACTTAAGTTTTAAAAAGTAATACTTTTAAATTGTTAAGTACCTTTATTTTATTTAGACCAACATTACTGTGTAGAAATGTTGGTCTAAATAAAATCGTCTTGAAATCTGTACAGCGAAACATTAAATATGCCTCAAAAATATCTATATCGACCTAAAATCCTATGTATCGATATTTTTACTACAAACCTATTCGGAGACTTACGGGACATTTATATTTAGATTCATTGTATTTTTGCTAAAAAAGCTGGCTTTCTTCCATCATTCTGTAAATTAGAACTCATAGTGGAAATTCTATATGTTTTAAGAAATACTTTATACTCGGTTCACATCATCATACACAGTATACACACAAAAACAAACACGCTCACGACTGTATTTATTATGATGGACATTCTCACATACATACTCAGTGCGTTGATCTTTGAGGATAAGTAGGGAGTAGTCATAGGCACGTCTAAACATTATATTGGCCATATACTCGTTTTTAACATACATAGATGTAAAAATAATACGTAAGAAGAAAGGTACATGGATCCCGTTAGGGCGTCCTAATGGGACCCTTTCCTAAGTTGTGGATAAGCTTGAAATTTATTTGAAATGTTGAAGAAATTACATGAAATGACATGACAAGTCACTTTCAAAACACAAGCAAACCCAATGACAATCTAGTCAATGTATAAAATGACCGCCTATGAACAGTATTTTTTAATGGTGAGGTTGCTGAAACACTTCAGATAGCGTTGAAGAGTGAATTTTACTATTGAATTAATTTAACGATTAGCCGTCCCGTCCTGAAGTTGATAAAATACAAAGTTTAAAAAAAACATTATTCATTTCATAAAACAAAACAATTATCTTACGTTAGCATTATATGATCAAATCTGTATATTATTTTATTAATACAACTCGGAAATAATACAGATGAAACAGCTACCTATCTAAATACCGTTGCAAACGGTCTATAGATAGCTCAACTGATCCAGATCACTACCAGACGAAAGCGTTCCCAAAATTCTGGCCGCATTGCCACGATGAATGGCGAATGCGTTCACCCAGATAAGAGCCAGCTCTCTGGTCACGCGTCGTACTTATGTTTACTCGGAAATACCACAAAAAATCATGCCAACCACATGAAGATCGAGATTAGCTACCACGCTCCAATTCCTACTGTCTGTGGTAACTAGGATTTTGCGATTAGAATATTGCATTGTTGTAGTTTTAGAATAATGCGATGATTATGTAATGGTAAAGACGAATATTTTTGGCTTGATTTTCTCACTGACAATACATTGATATTTTGTTAGTCCTAAGTTTAGATGAGAGAGATAACTATTATTTTCTATCCAAATTTCAACACCAAGTTCTTTCACTAACCAACTTAAATGCATTTATTTTTGGAAACTACTTATATAAGTAGTAGAACTCCCCGTCCGAAGAAGAAGTACCATAATACTTATTTTTTTACTTGTTATATCTACGGGTCGGCAAAGCGCAAGTGATACCTCTGGTGTTTTAAGCGTCTATACGTTACAAAACCGCATCCCAAAAGGTGGGCCCGTATAATTGTTTGATAGTTTAGTTGTATTAAAAAACTTATCTCTTTTTGGCATGATTTTCTCACTGACCAGTCTCAAAGGTCTTTAAAAACTTCAGTACTTACTAGCATCAAAAATCTAAAGGAGTAACATTGTACTCGATGCTAATTTTAAACTGACGAAAAACCGATAGTCGCTTGACAAACCAAACCCGGTTTGTGATTTTATCTTTAGAATAAATATGATTTCGTTGCCTAAAGATTTAGTGGTATTTTACTAACATATTTGGAGTTTTTAGCTCATCAAATTGTCTAAATACTTTACAAAAAAAAAATCAAGTAAAGTTTATTCAAACTAAAAATTAAAATACAAAGTTTTATACGGCGGAATACACCCGTATAAAACTTTGTAAGTGGGGCTCGTCAAATCTTCTACTTCAGTGGGGTGTGGACTATCATATCCACGGGTTACCTTAGCTTACTGTTAGCCTAGCGCGCTTACTAGTAATAAGTGCACTTACAGGAGAATTTATTGGGAGAGCAGCTCTCCTGACACCGCCTTCCTGTGTAGAAACGGACCCGCCCCGAATATATAATTTCGAAACTTGCATATAATCCTAACTAGGGTTAAAACTTCGTTATCGCGATCTAGAATTTTTGCTAAATACGCCGCGATGAAAGTAGCAATTGCACTTTTTGCTTTTTACAAAATTTTAGAACCTTGACATGACCTTATTTTGATATAAAATTATAGAAAATTATGCATCATCAAAAAGTTATAGACAAAAAATGGCTACAGACGTCGCATTTTGCCACTTTGACGCCATCTTACAGGTTTAACCTGTAGTAGAAAAAGGGTTCAACAAAGCTACTACACTAAATTTTGTTAGAATGCATAGTCAAACTTACTAGACCAATGTTCTCAATAGCTTTGATTTTGTAGAGTATATATTTATTTAAAATTTAGTTTATAATGCTAGAATTCCTAATTATTTGTTATCGCCATCTATCAGATTGGCCAAATACTCGTTACACAGAGGGTTCCAGGTTCAAACATAAGTCCTGAAAACTTAAACATGAACCTATATGTGCGAGCTTTCTATGTGTGAGCTTAGTGTAATGTATCCAACAGCAACACACACATACATCTCTTTTCGATAATTTTGGTTGATAAGCCATTTTAATGGCATTAAAAACTGCCTACTTTTAAATAAATTAACTAAATAAAATGTAAGTTGTCTGGAAAATACTATATGACACATACGTCCAATTAAATTCGTTAGTATATGATCAGGTTCGAACCCAGGGCTTTCAGATTGCAAATCTCGTCTACGATTTCAGGGCCTTCCGCTATCGCTCTCTCTGTTATATGTATCAGTGATGTAAGGGACAAGTATAGCAAACTGCATTACATATTATATAGTTATATTACTGATAAATGTAACAGAGAGAGCGATACCTGAAGATGTATATAACTAGCAAACTGAGTAGGTACAGAAGCAAGTTAGCTATTAAGCGCTTGAAGATTATTTATCTTATTGTATCCAAAACAAATGCATTTACTATAAAAATTTGTTTGTTTGTTTTGGGTTGTTAGGAAAATGTGAAATGTAGAGAATCGTTCAGAGCATGCAAAGTATTTGCAATGCCTCAGGTGTTTCGGACGAGAATTTTTCTATAGGCAATGGTAACCATTTTTTTATCAGATGTTCGTATGTCTATTTGCCTCATCATACCAAAGTTTTCAGATGTGTAAGCAGATTTGTATTGTAGTCGATAGTGAATAATTGAATAACCGGCCTTGTTTCTTGGCTTTCTTTTCTGGGTTAGTCACATAAGAACAGGCAGTAGGTTTTTTTATCAATAATATACCTGAATTCGGCCATAATTCCACCTAGTAAGTAATAATAAGGTCGGCGATGAAGCATGAAGATCTAGAAGATACCTAGATTATATTTTTCAGGAAGGACTATCTCCTAGTTGTGTTGTATTCCTTCGCCGTTCTCATTTTAAAAGTGGCACTGAAACGTTTTGTGCAAATTGTCAATATACCACGTACCGACTAGATTTGGATGGTACTGAGCTGTGCTTCTGATTATTCTTAGATTTTAAGATAGATTTTGTGATTTTCAAATCAAATCAAATCATTTATTTGCCGTATACATTATTACAGGTAATTAATAAATTAATAGAAAAAAGAAAACTCATTGAATTTGCTAGTAACATTATTTCCCAGTATAGGGTCTGCCCACGTAAACGTGACTTTCGATGCCTAGGCCTTACTAGCTAGGCGGGCCAATAATATAGGGAAGAGCATACGACCCCATTTCAGCTAAGGCAACGACCTGGTACGCTTTTCCCGAGGCCTGAGTCACTGTATTAGCTTTCAATCGAAAATGAGCCTTACTGGGCTTGGCATAGTTTGAATTATGTACCTAGTGGATGGTAGCCCATACGGAGGTCCGATCCGGAGGTCGTGAGTTTGAACATGGTCGTGCAATAATATATTTTTCCGTGCCAAAAGAGTGAAGATATGACAGGTTGCAAGCCTATCGCCGCTTAATTGGAACACTAACAAATAAACAAGCTAGATTCTTCACAATTATAGAAAAAAATATATAAAAGGTGTGTAGAACAAACTATTGATGTACCGTCCGCGTTTGAACTCACGACCTTTGGATCGAAAGTCGGTGTATAGCTCACTCAACTACTGCAATGACAGTTTTACATTATTAGATGTACTACTTATTGAAAAGTATACTTGTATTTTTGAGCATAATGAAGTTTGGGTTTTTTTGGCGTCACTGATTTAGAAGGAACGTACTACGCTTCTTTGGGCGGGTTCCAATTACCTATATATGTAAACGGATGACGTCTCATTTCTCTATGAAAATCTGTCAAGTCTGACTTTTTTTGAAGGAAAACGTAGACATCGTACCTTCGCTGTATTATATACCCATTAGTAATATGACCCTCGACAGTATATATTATAAATTAGAGGTAAAATTTGTTTGTTTTTTTGTTATAACTGGAACTACTGAATTTAATCATAAAATTATTTAATTATTAGAAAGGTAACACTATCCCTGATTAATAAAGTTAAATTTTATATTGATAAATTAAGTTTTCAGTTCTAAATTTCAATATTTGTAAATCAAATAGTTGGATTTGTGAAAATAATTTAATACAGAAATATTAATAATCAGTAGATCTAAAAAAACAACAAATAACACAATATACCAAGTTTGTATAGATTAGTCGTTTTTATCAGCCACTTGTGCTTTGTCAGATAGAGGGTTATTGTATCCGTCCCTAATATTTCATTTTAGAAACCGTGCATAGATTCAAGCTAAAAGTAAATAGTGTCATTAGAGTGAAATGTTCAGTAAGTGAGTACTATTTAGTTCTGTGCCCGAACCAAGTCTTTGACACTTATAGGCCGGAGTGGGTAATTTATTTTCGTAATGTTCATCCGACAGAAATAAATCCAGTTCCTTTAGTGTCATTGTTTAGCATGTTTACTGATTAACTATCACAGGGCTTGTGCGATTAATTAAATAGTTAATTATGCCTAAGACCTAAGACTAAGATATATACTGGATAATCTTCTTGTTTTAGTCCGACACAACGCAGAATGCGTTTAGCGTTGAACCAACCACGTGAACAACGTTCACAGTTTCAGGCGATTCTTTTTACCTATTTCATAACTAGATGTCGCTGCTAAAAAGGGACCTCTGTGAGAACGCGCTATTGATGCGTTTTTGCAAATAGGTATTGCCAACGGTCTACCGTATGTTTGGCTTAATTTGTCATATTTTTGGCAAAATTATATGTAAATTGTACATAATTTTTGAAAAGGATGCAATTTATGCATCCTTTTGCTGAAAGGATTTATGAATTATATTTCTCACTTACATTGTTTACTGCTAACGTAATTCAGATTCAGCACAGCATTTTCAGTTTTTTATAAAGATATTATGTACTTAATAAATATTAGCCCTCTTTTAAATATATTATAGGGCTGAGTTTCGATCATAATCTACTTTAATATTTAAAATATAATATTTTACAATCTATTTTTGTTTTTTTTTCTGTTGATAAAATATTTAAACAATATATGGTGACCCAAATATGAAAGAAGTTTAATATAAAAGAGTTTGTTGGCATTATTAAATTAACGTAAGTTTAATCTTAGCAACATCTGTCAGCCTGATTTACTCGCCAAAATACAACACACCGAAAATAATTAGCTCACACTTCCGAGCCACTATAAATAAATAAACTTGCAAGGTAGATGCTAAAATGAAATGGCACTAGTGTAGCCATTCGAAAAAGTTGTCCATCCATCGTTTGTCCATTGACTCGTTCGATTTAGGTCAGTCCGGAACTATTTGAAAGTTCTATTTTGAATCTAAAAGAACCGCCCACTGATTGCAGGGCGGTCAACAGCACCACCATTTGCACTGATCCCATTTATCATTGCTTATATTTTTGGAACTCACTAGCTCAATTTGTTTACTGATCTCACTACTTATCTACGACTCTATAAATTATTATAGACTATTAAGCAATTATTAAGGCAAAATGTTAAATGTCAAAAAACCGACTTCAAATAACGGGGAATTGTTAACGAGACCAATATGAAATTTCGTCACACATTTTTTTTTTTCACTATGTATATTATGTCGCTATTGATGTGCCATCTGTAAGTTGAATTGTACAGAATGTCCGTGCCACCCCACCCCTGCATAGGGGCATCTAAACCACGGGACGGGTGACGGGGGGCGTCACCCGTCCCGTGGTTTAGGTGCTATGCGATCATATAGAATCCCACAGACTCCTAGACATACATATGTAGATACGCGCGAAAACATAGCCCTTTGAAGCCAAATAACTGAACTCAAAGATAAACTTTTAACATAAAAACTTTTTGTGCAAATGTTAAAAAAAGGTACTACAATATAGAAATTTACAAACACACAAAGTAAAAAATGCTGGACATTTTCCCACAGCATCATCTAAGCCGATCTTGTATTATGGGAACTACATGACTGATATACATTTTTTTTTTGTAAATACTTATATGTTATAGATATAAAAAACCCAGATCCGAGACAAATATTTACAGATGCAAACATTTGTCCCGCGGCGGGAATCGAACCCGCAACCTTCTGCGTCACAGGCGGGCCTTCGCCCACTGCGCCACAGAGGTCGTCGAATTGTGCAGTAAATTTAAATTTCATAAGTTTTTTTAAATTAAATATATTTTTATTTATTTCAGAACTGACGGAGAAATTGGACTTGTCTTCAAATCATTACTAATGGAAGCGAGCTGATACTTTAACCGCCATGTCTTTTAGAAACTATGTAAGTAGGTTTATGTTAAGTATAGCGTCTTTTATGATGGCGAAGTATCGGAGAGAATGATGCGGCAGGATTTGGAAAATAGCATATTTTTTCTGAAACCAGTACGAGGTCTTATCTCTAACATTTTCAACGTGGTAAATTCATACTGCAGTCACTAGACTTATCTCAAAATTCCTTTCTTTACTTTAAATGAGTCTCCTCTAAATAGGCATAATACAGCAAATCGCAAAGGGATGTATAAAATCCCCTCGTATGTTATCTTGTTGCACAGTATAAAGCTTTTTTAATCAGTAACGACACTATTTAATGTCATGTAAATTTCAAGCAAGGTTGAATCCTGCCGGTTTCCATTCTGTGCGTCCGAAAGCTGTTCTTGTCGACCTGAGCACAAAGTTGTGTACTACATGAGTTTATTGACGGTGAACATGCTTGCAATATGTTTATTATGTTAATATGTTTGTTAAAGTTGAAGTTATTTATTAATTAAACATGTAGCATAAATCTAAGTCGCTACAAATTTTATGTAGGAATCCACATATTGCCCAAAATAACACACAGTTTTGCACACATAAAACAACAGTATTGTCACAACACGTGATGAGAAATATAAACAACTTTCATGACACTCACATAAATGAGTATCCTTACTGCTTATTAAACCTTATCTTTCTGTGTTAAATGCGTACAAGCATTCTCCCTCTATTTATAAATCTGTGAAAGAAACAACTCTATAATGTGATAGTGCTGAGCGAAGAATATTACTCCCGATATAGATTTACTGCTGGATTTTTGATAACCAGTCAATGCGTTGATCAGTTGGTCTTATTTGACTTTAAAAAAACAGAGATTTATTAACTTTATTATATATATTACAATATACAATAAAATATATTTAAAAAAAACACAAAAAACAAACACACTCACGACTGTCTTCCCCGTGGTGGACATCCTCAGATACATAATATATATTAAATCTTGTATATTGAGTTTACTAACTTCAGTTAGTGGGAAATTGGTCTTGGTTTAGAATGAATGAATGAAAATACTTTTACAAACACCATATGATAACAAAATATACAAAAAATTAACATAACTAAAAGTACAGTGGGCGGTCTTATCGCTTAAAAGCAATTTCTTTCAGACAACCTTGGAATGGAGAGGAAAGTATGCAATTGTAAGAATGGTTGGCGGTGAACTTAATTATTCAATACAAGAGGAGAATGCAATGCGATATAAAAATTATCGTGGTTTGGTATCATTGTAGAATATAATTACGACTATACCACGTACATACTTTACTATTCACCGTTTAGAGGTCCTTTCTCATGAGCACCGTCCGCGACCACGCTCGACGGAACAGATCACGACCGTCGAGCGTGATCGCGGACGGTGCTCATGAGGAAGGACCTCTAAACGGTTAACGAAACGTCAGCAGGATAATAGTAAAGTACCTACGTGGTATAGTCGTAATTATATTCTACAGCGATATACAAACTAATATAATTACATACCTACATACACAGTAATAAACTACACACTATATATATATTTATTTATAATTAATATATACACCTACCCTATAGAAGAGTAAAAGGACTAAGTTTTACTCACTGGTAAAAAATAAGTTATTACTCGAGCTTTGTATATTTAAATGAAATTCGTTTCTTAATTTCAGTATGATTCTTCATCCTACGGCCGCAATCGTGATACGGGGAGAGGCACGGTATCAAATACAACAGAGAAACCGACCTCCGTTACTGCCAAATATACTACCACGCCTACATACAAATCCTCCAGCATACCCGTTTTCCGCTCAGAACGAAACACCGCAGAAAAAGAATCACCGATCACCGCAATCGCTAACAAATACGCCAATTACAACAAATCTGAAAAAAATCCCTCCAAATATGAAAAGAAAGACTACTCTAAGCTTGCCGTTCCGTCTATCACAACTACCAGAAGCAGAGACCCCAGTCCAGTATCGATATCGTCAAAATACAGCATTGGCCGAACCTCCAGACACTTGAGCCCTGAAAGAAGAACAACGAAAAGCTATAAAGAAAAAATCAGAGACTGTAGTCCTGGAGATCGCGGTAAAGACATTCCAAGCAAGACTGATAAGTCTACAGGCTACAACAGCCTATCAAGCTACAAACTGTTTCCTCGAAGTTCTAGTTACACACGACCAACTTTGCGAACTGAAGCCAAGCCTGAAGTAACCGTCAATAGATACGCTATAGCCAATCGATTATCGTCAAACTATTTGAAAAGTCCGCCGACAGCGAAAAGAACGTCCGCGTCCCCAGTAAATCATATAGATATTCCTAAATGTGATATTGACAAGCCCACGTCACCCATTCATCATGTTAATTGCGAAATGCCAAAGTCACAAAAAGAAACATCCAAAGAAGTTGTAGAAAATGGGAAACCTGAACAAAATTATGATGAAAATGAGACTGAAACTATAACTATTGTTACTCGGCATACTTCACCGACACCTCCAGGTTCTTCAGCCTATGTAAGAACAAGAAGAGCTGATATGGCTAAAACAGTTGAGAAAACCATCACACGGATGAGATTAAAACCAGAGATGGTAGATAAAGAAATTCAATCAGATAGATTAGATGATCCAACTAGGTCAAGTCGGTTTGGGAGCACAGCCAGGGCGAGCGTCAATAACTGGTCTCTTTATACACCAAGTACAAATAGTTATACTGGATACGCTGGCCGATACTCCACACAATACTCGAATATGAAGGAAAATTCAAACGATAATTCGTACAACGACAGAAGTAGTCGAAGTCGGAGTACTGAGCCACAACCAAAAGAAAACGCGTGTGGTTCACCATCTTCTGAGTATCATAGTGATAAAACAAACCCATTACCTGAATCAAATCCGGAAATCGTCACAGCTGTCTACGAACAAAAAAAAGGCGATGATCCCTCAGAAATAATAATAAATGTGAACTTGAAACTAAAACGAGCAAAAAGTCCTGCTGCATCGCCAGAATTAGTGTCACCGGAGATAACGATAACCAATTGTCAATTACCACCACAAGCACCAAAAACTGATGGGGCAGTTAAAACTAAAAAAGTTAAAGTAAGAAAAACAAGCACAGATTCATCAACAGATTCAGGTTCAAAAAAGAAAATAGTTAAAAAGAGAAGTAAATCTGTCAGTTCTACAGATTCAGATCAAGGCAGTGAAGTGAGTGACAAATTACTGGCTTCTTCAGCAAAAAGTATACCAAAAACCACCCCAAGTAATAATTTAATGAATGGGCCGCCAAAATTTAAACATTCCAAGTCCCGAGAAACTAACAGTCCAGAGTCAAGTCTAACACTATCAACACAATCTTCAATAAGTGAAGACGAAACAGTATCTAAGTCTAAAACTCACGAAGCTTCTAGAACTTCAGCCGATGAGATATCATTACCCACTGATAGATCTGGCAGGCTCCCGTCTCCGCTCTCACAAAAGAATGAAAATGAAGAAGCAAAATCGTTTTTGATTAGAGCACTGGCACCAGTAACAAATCTATTCAAAATGAGACATTCGGATTCTAGTGAAAACAGTCGTTGGCCCGAGACTTCTACAACAGAGTCAACTGGCAAGGATATTTCAAATCTTGTTACAGAAAGTGAAAGGTCCAGTAAAAGCAAAAACATTGTTGCTTCCAATGATGACAATAAAGTTCAACTTAAATGTATCAGACCAATAGATTCAGGTGAGCGAGCTTGGTGGTTGGACTCGGATTCTGATAAAAAATATAGTAATCACAGTAACCAGAACTTAAAAACTCCGTCTGACAAAAGCATTCCCCAAAAAATCAGGCACATAGAATCTGGAGAACTTGCTTGGTGGATGGAACCAAATAGCGAAAACAAAAATAGTTATCAAGCTCAGCCTACGAGCTCTAGTGATAATACCAACTCTAATAAACCTTTGAAAAAGTGTAAGTTTGTAGAGGACGATAAACCATGGTGGCTGGACAGTTGCGCTAATATCCCAGAAGGCATAGAACGCTTAACTCCGCCCAGAAAATCTTCTAGCGATAGTGATAAAAGTGAGAAATATAACTTTTTCAAAGTACGTCGAATAGGATCCGATGACCAAAAAGATTGGTGGGCCACAAGTAAAGAAAATTCATCGAATAGCAACAAACAGGAACCTCAAGGTATAACTAGGTCTGGGTCTCAATTGAGTAAGTCTGGGTCTCAAAGTTTGGGTAAATCTAGTTCAGATAGAAACTTTCCAATGAGACGAATACGGCACATTGAGTCAGGTGAACGACCGTGGTGGTTAGCGAGTGATAAAAACATTCCAGAAGGGATCGAAAAACTGCCAACACCACCGCCTCAAGATGAATCTGACACGTCAGACTCAGAGGAAGTACAAGTGTACTCAATACCCATGCACATACCGCCGTTCCCCTTACACCTTCCGGATAACGAACCGCTGGGTGCTAGGAGAAGCCCGGAGGGCTTGGAGACTCCGAAAGAAAATGAAAACTGCGAAGGTCGGAGGTCACCTTACGAAAACAATCAACAGTTCAGACGGAGAAGCTCAAGAAATTATCAAAAAGGCGTTGAGAAATATATATCTCGATACACAGACATTGACGATATTTTGGGCACCTCCGGCCACATTTACAGCCCGTTTATGGACTTGATTCTAGCTAAAAGGACTGGCCAATTACCGTATGATAACGACGAGTGTGAGGAGATAGACCCTACGCAAGTTCGTATCCACGACAGCACAGCTCAGCGGCCGGTCATAAAGAAAATTGGTCCCAGGTAAGACTAAAACTCAATAAACTTGAGACAACTCAAGACAATTTAAAAAAAACAAAAGACACATATTGATACTACATCAGTAGGTATGTGTCTTTTATTTCATGGTTTTGTAACTGTTGTGCGGCGGTATTGCTTCAAATATCTGTCGCAGGCACTTCAAATATTTTCCCTATTCAGCGATAGGTATGAACAACAGTACTCGCTTAGAACTCTTAATTTCCACGATTATCCAATACAAACCTTTTTTGACTGTTTGTTTCCTTTTCAGAAGCGAGATCGTCGATTACAAGGAAGATGATAAGGTTAGTGACAATTTAAAGCCAATTTTGATGAGATACATCTATGGACCACTTATAATTTAAACGATCATAAACTAACCCATAAATGGTAAACTATTATAGGCTGGTCGAGAACAAATATTTACTGAGGTTATTAAACTTATTGGTTCGCCATAAACTGAGATCTCGCAATGTACCGTTTCTACCCCATAGTATAAAACCTTAACGATTAAGCTCTAGTTCACTTTTTTATTTTTTTAATATTTATTACTACTAAGTTTCATCGAGATTGATTATACGGCTAGGCAGTTAACGTTGGACTAACAAACATACATACATACACACAAACGCCAGATTGCCCTAGCAGACACAGAGATCTTCGCTTGCTTCGCTCATTCGTTCAATAAATTGTAGTTTCGATTAATGACGTCAGCTGTCAGTATAAAAACGAAGGTGATTTCGATGTGAATAATAAATAACTTTGGGCAAGTGCAAGTCGGGCTTGGGCATCGAGAGTTCGCTTTTTTAGTCAGTACAAAATACACACATACGTAGACTCACGACTGTTTCCCGGAGGGGTAGAGACTACGGATGTCCACTTACTAATACACACATACATAGACTCACGACTGTTTCCGGGAGGGGTAGAGACTACGGATGTCCACTTACTAATACACACATACATAGACTCACGACTGTTTCCCGGAGGGGTAGAGACTACGGATGTCCACTTACTAATACACACATACATAGACTCACGACTGTTTCCCGGAGGGGTAGAGACTACGGATGTCCACTTACTAATACACACATACATAGACTCACGACTGTTTCCGGGAGGGGTAGAGACTACGGATGTCCACTTACTAATACACACATACATAGACTCACGACTGTTTCCCGGAGGGGTAGAGACTACGGATGTCCACTTACTAATACACACATACATAGACTCACGACTGTTTCCCGGAGGGGTAGAGACTACGGATGTCCACTTACTAATACACACATACATAGACTCACGACTGTTTCCCGGAGGGGTAGAGACTACGGATGTCCACTTACTAATACACACATACATAGACTCACGACTGTTTCCCGGAGGGGTAGAGACTACGGATGTCCATTTACTAATACACACATACATAGACTCACGACTGTTTCCCGGAGGGGTAGAGACTACGGATGTCCACTTACTAATACACACATACATAGACTCACGACTGTTTCCCGGAGGGGTAGAGACTACGGATGTCCACTTACTAATACACACATACATAGACTCACGACTGTTTCCGGGAGGGGTAGAGACTACGGATGTCCACTTACTAATACACACATACATAGACTCACGACTGTTTCCCGGAGGGGTAGAGACTACGGATGTCCACTTACTAATACACACATACATAGACTCACGACTGTTTCCCGGAGGGGTAGAGACTACGGATGTCCACTTACTAATACACACATACATAGACTCACGACTGTTTCTGGGAGGGGTAGAGACTACGGATGTCCACTTACTAATACACACATACATAGACTCACGACTGTTTCTGGGAGGGGTAGAGACTACGGATGTCCACTTACTAATACACACATACATAGACTCACGACTGTTTCCCGGAGGGGTAGAGACTACGGATGTCCACTTACTAATACACACATACATAGACTCACGACTGTTTCCCGGAGGGGTAGAGACTACGAATGTCCACTTACTAATACACGCATACATAGACTCGCGACTGTTTCTGGGAGGGGTAGAGACTACGGATGTCCACTTACTAATACACACATACATAGACTCACGACTGTTTCCCGGAGGGGTAGAGACTACGGATGTCCACTTACTAATACACACATACATAGACTCACGACTGTTTCCCGGAGGGGTAGAGACTACGAATGTCCACTTAC
This sequence comes from Perizoma affinitatum, assembly GCA_961405105.1. Taxonomy (NCBI): domain Eukaryota; kingdom Metazoa; phylum Arthropoda; class Insecta; order Lepidoptera; family Geometridae; genus Perizoma; species Perizoma affinitatum. Next base: position 2,896,378 of record OY560185.1, on the reverse strand, counting down.
TAATACACGCATACATAGACTCGCGACTGTTTCCCGGAGGGGTAGAGACTACGAATGTCCACTTACTAATACACGCATACATAGACTCGCGACTGTTTCCCGGAGGGGTAGAGACTACGGATGTCCACTTACTAATACATACATACATAGACTCACGACTGTTTCGCGGAGGGGTAGAGACTACGGATGTCCACTTACTAATACACACATACATAGACTTACGACTGTTTCGCGGAGGGGTAGAGACTACGGATGTCCACTTACTAATACACACATACATAGACTCACGACTGTTTCCCGGAGGGGTAGAGACTACGGATGTCCACTTACTAATACACACATACATAGACTCACGACTGTTTCCGGGAGGGGTAGAGACTACGGATGTCCACTTACTAATACACACATACATAGACTCACGACTGTTTCCCGGAGGGGTAGAGACTACGGATGTCCACTTACTAATACACACATACATAGACTCACGACTGTTTCCCGGAGGGGTAGAGACTACGGATGTCCACTTAGTAAGATCTTGACATACATCTTTCGTTTCATTAACTCTCGTTACATTCTTCATACAAAGTCGCCGATTTACTACTCCTGACCTGACCTTTAAAACAGTAACATACAAAAATATAACCTCAATAGTACAAAAATACAAGTTTAATTAAACTAGCTTAAGTTTTATTTAGATTTAATGTTTCTTTAATAGTAAGCTAGATTATATCTTTAATAGATTTATGGCCAAATCAGCATTGTTGCCTATAAATTAAGAAGTTTTAATGATAGTCGAGGTTACGTTTTGACGACCACTGTGGAGCAGTGGGTGGGGTTCGATTCCCGCCGCGGGACAAATGTTTGTATGATCTACAAATATTTGTCGTGTTTCGGATCTGGATGTTTTCTATGTATAATATGTATGTATTTACATAAATATACGTTCTCATAACACAAGCTCCTCTTACTTTGGGCTAGATAAAAAGTGCAAAAAAATGGATGATGATTTTTACTGGTCTTAATCGCTTTTACATTTAATATGACTGTGTCTTAGATTATAAAAACGTATAATTATGTTAACTGATGAAAGTTTGAAAATACTTACTTTATGGGTCTATTTTTACCTGTTAAGTGACGAAACTCTAAAAACATGTATGTAAGTCTGATGTCGCTGGATGGCAATTTAATACCTACTTGAATACTTATCACGTCTTGACACCATTTTTTTTATTCCCTCCAACCCCATCGCTGCTTATTAGAACACTAACCGATAGCATATACTTTCGAATTTTTGGTTCTAGGGCATGTTGTATTCCACTATTTTGAGCACGTTTTAGGCGCACTTACATTGAAAAATTAATAAGTTCACTCAACACAGTGAGACCGGGTTCGAGCTTTGAACCTTTGGATCTGAAGTCGGGGCACGGCCCACTAGACCAGCGCGTCTATAACAGAACTAAATTAATTAAGTCATAAATGTTTGCTACCAATATTTTCAATTCAAAACTGTGTCGTTTCACGCTTGATCAATGTGTGACACCATACTTTGATAATACATTTCTAAACAGCAATCCTCCATAAATAACAAAAAATAGAGTCCATAAAAGACTCTTGCGCAGCGGAGGCTTCGAAGCAACGCAGCGGGTGCAGTGAACTGAAGAGTGCACTGTTTAGTGTATCCTTGAATTGGTCCCTATGTGAGAGCCGCAAAAGACTGAGACGCAAGATAGAGTGCGCGTTGCTGACATTTTAAAAACGTGACGTCACTGACATAGAGTTAAGAAAACGCCAAAAAATTAAAAAATAGAGTTTTTTGAACACTAAATCTTTAGGTAGAGGTCGTTTTATTAATTAATCCAAAACCAGGTAAGTTCTAGGTAAATCATATGACGCCTGAAAATGTAAGTTCTTAATACGAACCCTGATCTGGTTTTAGTTTTAGTTTTATACAGTTTTTTTTAGCTATACACCCCGTTTTGATTGTTTCACATTTAAGAAGGAGACAATGTAGTTTATATTTAATCAAATATTGAATAATCTTTATAAGGCCCTTATTTTTATAAGCTTGTTAACCGACTGCCATTTTACTCACCTAAATTAAGATTTTAAAGTTCTTCTTTTATCATTATGTCAATTAAAAGTAGGAATGTTCAATTCGTTTCAGTGGACAACTGCACTCACGGTACGTTTAATAGATTATTATTTAAGAAGTCTATGACATATTATGGAGAAACCATATTATACAACGGTACAATATTACAATGTCGTACGACGGCAATTAAACCTGTTACCCTTCTAGCAATCGCTGCTCTCTGCAAAGGTTCACAGTCATTCAGTTTTCATCTCACTCTTCCGCGATGATACGATACATTGTTCTCTTTTACAACCTTACCGAGCGGCGCGGGAGCCTTATGCATTAATATCTCACAACTATTGAAGCCTTCTAACCGTGGCTGGCTTATACGAACGTGGAAATCGTGCTGCGTTAATATCGCCCGAGTTCAGTAGTACATATGACTGTGTCATCACCGGTCCTCACCGGTCGCGGTTACCGGCAGCGAACAGCTCTTGACCACAATAAATAAAGTGAAGTTTGTGATTGAAAAACTGTTTACTGATCTCAGGAAGGTAGTGTTTGTTGATTTATATTTTTTCTAGAGCGTATCTGCGAGTTTTGGATATGGAGCCGGTTTTCAATGTTTTTTTTTATCAGCTGTCTATGTTGCCACTTGCTGTATTTTTTGGTGTGGTTTAAATTAAACAACAAATTGGTTTTATTTTGATATAATTACTTTCGTCGTATGCGAGCTGAATTACTTGAAAAATTTACATGAATTAGTCAGTTATTCAATCTAAGTTAAATGCTGTTTAAACATTTAGCAAAAACGTATTTGTTTACTTGATTATCTGATAAAACGCCACATTTAGTGACCTATCGTCATAGGAGGGTTAAGCTCTATTCCATGTGTTGTTTCTCTGTTAATTCTTGGTTAAAATGGGATGACGGTTTGCCGCAATTTTTGTATGAGATGGCGATTTGTTGAAAGTCCACAAGATTGACCGTCACGATTACTAAACCGGCTGTTTTAGTTCGTTTAGATTAAATGTACTGCTTTTCTTAAACTACAAAACTAACTTCTAAATATATATTTTGATATATTTCACAATTTTAATGACTTATTTGAAGTCGGTTTCTATTTTTAGTTGATCAATCGAATATAAAATTTCATCGCGCATTTTTAAGAAAAAGGGTAATATCATAATATCGTTAACTTTAGTACAGTCCGTTCCATCCAAAGGTTGTCTGGTAGAGATACATTATCAAAGTTTATTGTTTTAGTTATTAAGCTGATGTGTTTTTTGGTGTGCAATAAAGTATTTTCTATTCTTTCTATTCTATATTTAAAAAAATATATATCTCTCTTGAAGTATACCATACCCATTATAAAAGAAACAATAAAATCGGTTCACAATTAGCGAAGCTATCGCGTAACATACACACATAAAAAACATACAGACGAATCCTCAGAGACCTCCTCATTTTTTGAGGTCGGTTGATAACGATAACTTCATTCCTTTTTTACCTACGGGTGTGATGGTGCGGTGTATTATTGTTGCTGTTACTAGAAAATGAATTGTAAAAAAAATACAAGTCGAATTATAATACCTACCTGTGAATGTTAATTTTAAGACATCCGGTCTGAGGCGATAACGTTTTATTGCTTTTTACACCTTTCGACAAAAGATACAAATCATGCAAGGAACAAAGGGTCCTCATTGATAAGGATTTAAACAGGTGTGAATACAATGATGGTTTCTTATCCTTGAATTCTTCTTAAGTCTCTTGCGTTTAGACATATTCCTTTAAAAATAGGGACTTCTTAAGAAACCAACTTATAAAACCCGATTTGTTTTCGTTTCAACCCACAGATTTATAGTAAGTCTTTGTTTCTTTCCCGGGAAGTTTAATCAAGTTATCCACCAAGTCAATTTACTTTATTAGATACGTATTATATAATTAATTTATAACTAGATTTTACGGAGCTATATATATACTGATGGTAAATTTTTGTCATTTTACTTCTTTTGTATTACCAAAAATATTAAAAAGCCCCAATGGCAAACATTTTTTTCTGTTAACTCCGTGTACATTTATTCAGACAACTATGTACAAGTAGGTATATACAAAAAATACATATGAAACAGCTAAGCTATCTAAAGACCGTTGCAAACGATCTATAGATAGCTTAACTGTCAAAATTACGTTTGTACTATCTCATTTATCTTAAAATTGAGGGAGAAACAGACAGACATGCCGAAAATACGGCATTTTCATCATTTGGTTTATCAGACACCCATTTCATCACCCATCGTTATCCTTTTTTTTTAGTAACGCAAGTAATCAAATATATCTAAAACAGTAACAATATCATATGAGCATGCAATTTACAATCAACGTTCACGTGACCGATATTTCACGGTCAACCAATACTTACGACTCAGACTATATATGCCTAGCTCACCCAAACATGAGCCCCGATTTTTAAGCCGACCGAAGTCCTACTACTTAGCGAAGTCCTATCAACCACCCATGCAAAGAGGAGGATGTGTTAAATCAACTTTTATACTATTCGGTCCATGAACATCTTTAGTGGAAGCATGAAATACATAGTAAAAAATGACATGTAGTTACCCATCAGCGTGGTGGCTGTACTTTAACGTTTTGTTAATAAAAACTGTCACAATAACAATAGCCCTATTTATTGAATACAGTAGACCTTGAATATCGTTGATATCGGGTTTTCAAACGAATTAAATGATTTTTCAAAGTGAAACCAGTTCCTACAAAGGGTTTTGCACTTAAAAAAATAATTGAGCATTAACACGTATTCAAAACGACGAAGGAAAACATCGTGAGGAAACCGGCATGCCATATTCGAAGGCATGTATGTGCCATCAGTTAGTGTTCCAATAAGCGGCGATGGGCTAGCAAACCTGTCACGTGGAATGCTTGCAAAAACGCGGGCATGGTGCTAAATGTAGTTTTTTGACATGCCTCTGATTACCCCTTCTCGGTATCCTCAAAGATCAACTGACTGAGTATGTATCTGAGGATGTCCAATATAGGGAATTGAGTAGTAAGCGTGTTTTATTTTGTTCAAAAAAACACGTTAGCAGATGTATACTGTTTAACTGTGGCCGTTCCCGAAACTAGCAAAGTTTTCCGCCTAGATTATACACAAAGATCACCTTTCTGCCGCTTTTACAGTCGATTGTTTTTAAATATGCTATAAGTACATAACATTTTGATAAGCAAGCTTTAGAATAGTTAGTTTAGTCACCTTGAAAGTTCAAACTGTTCCTCATATTCATGGTCGGTGTAAGCATTACATCGTGGAGAAAGAGAAACGTCTATTTTAACTATAACGTTTAGCTAGTTATGCATAACTCTTATAACTGTCTATTTCACATAAGAATCCCCAAATTGCATCGACTTGAACAGGCTGGATCGTGATGTTATTACAACATTCGCTCTCTACTCTTGCATACGTTATGCCATCACGGTAAGGTTTTAACTCTTCAGGTGCAAGACGTGGAACGTAGTCGCTTGCCTTACGTTACATGTGTAGGCGAGCGAAGCGTAATTCGCGGAATAAGTTTTTATACTTTTTTATGAACGAATTTTATAAACTGAATAAAAATAAAATGTATAAGTCTAGACTAGGAAATGTAAACTATTGTGATAATCAGTAGATTAGGTATTGGTCAGTTGGTGCTGCATCGAAAATAGATAGTTATTTAATATATATTGTTATGGGAACGTTATTTGTTGTACCAAAACGTTCTTTAACAACATGTTTTCTACTTGCACACCACTTTATAGGTACCCGTCATATTAGTATATTTTTGCAATATTTTCTAACTCCCGACTTGTTTCATTGTCTATTAACATCCTCTAGTGACTTATGATGACACGTAAATCGTTTACAGAAAAAATAATTAAAAGCAGATTAATCATTTTGGAGATAAATCGTAACAGACATAATATGTCTGAAAACAACTGCATGTATGGGCTCCTTACGTCGACGTGTGTAATAAAATATGAAATGCAAAACAGAAATCGTTTCAAGAAACATTAAACTATTTAGTGACGACAACCATACAAAAACGACAACAAATAGTATATCACAAATGGAAACGTACAAATTTATTTGAAAAAAAAAAAAATAGAACCTGTTTTCTTATGTTTTATGCAGTATCGGTATAATTTCCTTACCATGTTTATAATTATGACTTAGGATGATTGAAATGTACGAACGATGCAATCAATCATTTATTCAATAGAATTGTTCGACTTTTATCAGGTCACTTAATATCAACGTATCACGACACTTATCGATTTTCTTTCGCAAGCAAGAACTAAGTAGTTTTCGAAAAACAGACGGTTATATTATTCATCTCCTCTTTTTTGATAGAAACAGACTTTTGTATTTTGAAGTTTGGCAATGATATTGTTGAGACTTGATAAATATATCAGTGAAGTATCTGATGCTAGGCTTATGTAAAACTAACTTCTGCCCACGGCTTTGCCCGCGTGGTACCCGGATAAAAGTAGCCTATGTGTCAGCGGCGATGGGCTTGCAACCTATCACGTGGAATGCTAACTACTTGCAAAACGCGGGCATGTACCAAATGTAATGTTTGGGCGTGCCTCTGACTACCCCCTACTTGGTATTCTCAAAGATCTACTCACTGAGTTTGTATCTGTGGATACCCACCATGGGGAAGACAGTCGTGAGCGTGTTTTTTTTTATTCTGATTTATAATTTATATTTCTGTAAAGTGTCATCAAAATCCGTTTAGTAGTTTTTGCATGAAAGACTAACAAACATCCATCCTCACAAACGTTCGCATTTATAATAGTAGTAGGATGTTAGCAACAGATAACGCCCACTTAAATCTTAATATAAAAAAACGAACCCAGGATTATAAAGTCAGTTTCACACAAGTTTTAACAGGTTTCGATATAATTTTGTAATTTCATGATTATTTTTCATGGGATTTCCGTAAAAACATTTTATTCATTGTTTTCTACTAGCCCAAAATTACTGGATGACTAAATTGACTAATCACTGAGAAATTTTAGAAGACCCAATTAACAGCTTTAATAAATAATGCTGGACATTTTTCACACAGCATCATCTAGCCCTAAACTAAGCAGAGCTTGTATTATGGGAACTACATGACTGATTTACTATTTGGTATATGTAGCATCGCAGTGGCATTATCACTCCACACAAACAAGACAAAATAAAACTGGTCTACTTTCTTTATGTCGCGGCGTTGAAAAAGCAATTTTTGTATCAAACATAACAGAAATAGAACACTCGATTTGTTAATTAATATACTTTACTTTTACAAAAAAAATACTAATAACGGAATATCTACCAATATTTGTGAGTTTGAGAGTTTCCTCCCGTGATCATGGTACATGCAACTGTGCCGAAATATCGGGAAACATTTAAACTCACAAATCATGGTAAATATCCCGTTTTTTAGTAAAACTGTTATTTTAACCTAACGTGATAAATTCAAAATAATGTGTGATGATTTGGAAATGTTTGCCTTCTTCCTAATCTGCGTTTAAAGTTTTTATTTTATTGTAAGACGAACCTTACGATTTGGTGTCAAAGGAAAGAGCGGTCTGATATAGCAGATTCACGCCTGTGTCAGATAAGAATTAATGATGAAACACTTTCCTTTTATTTAAGATTTGTAAACACTGTCATCTATTTTGTATTGAAATATGATCTGTGGTTCACGAGCATATTTCTGAACAAAATTAAAGTTTATGTATACCGGCAACACTTTTCTGAACCAAACAAAACATTGTGATCTTTGTTTACTCTTAGTAAATTTATGAGATATCTTGAATATTAAATTACAGTTAATCAATATAAAATAATTCATGATTTTAAAATACTGTACACATGTATACTTTGCTTTCCTGATGTTTTTAGTTTCTCAAGTGATAGTTCGTGGTATGTCGTTGATGGAATGTTTTATCAAATATTGTAGTTCGAATAATTATAAAAATTGCAGAAACCTTAGAATAAGTTTTAAAAGTGTTTCATCATTATTTCATATTTGACACATGCATCCCAAACATTGCTGATGTATTGTTTACCGTAAGATAAACCATAATTTCATAATTCAAATTGCTGCGAGCATTACAGATCGGTGCCCATAAACAATTTACGTTGAAATTGTTAAAATAACACATTTTCGGTCATTGATAGCTAAAAGAAAGTATTATTCAAAGATCAACGTCTCATCTGCTACTAAATTAAGTGACCAGCACTCAATGTTTATCTAATCTCGTCCTTGGTACTTTCCAGTGACTGTTTTCACAGTCACATTACAAAGGCTTTCTAATCTTTTGTTAATTCGCAAGGAAAGCTCAAGTCGCATTTTAATTGCAAATAGAATACGACTTAAACTGATATGCGTACCTATTTATTTAAATGCAGTTTAATGGCTCTTGTCAGTAAATTTCTATAATAAATGAGTGATTTCTATTATTATTTTTTTTGCAATAAATTTATAGTGGCTTTTGAGATATTTCATTCATGGTTAAATTATCGATTTATAAATAGAAATTCTGTTTTTATTTATTTTTTGTTTGGCAACTTTGTGTTATTTTGAGATTTGATCGTCCAGCCAGCTTCAACTATACCAGCGACATGTCATCTCATAACAGTGTTTCATTCGACTTGCTAAGTTCAATGCAAATATATTCGGCTCTCGAGATGCAAATGTCAGATCTCTAAAGATCTGACAGGTTGAGAGGTAACTGGAGCAAGTTCTGTTGTACTTTAAACCGTGAAAAAAAACATTTTCAACTCACTCACTTTAGAAAAATAATGTTTTTTTTTTAATATCAGTATATCTAATCGAATTATATTCATTGATATATTGTAAACTCAATGATAGGTTCAGTTAATTGCATGCCTCATAACTCAAAAACATAGGTTTCATTGATATTCTATCAGAACAGTTTTTTTTTTAATTTGAGAAAAATCTATTCATATTTAATAATATAAAAGTCTTTCTCCATGGCTTAGTCCGCATGACACCAGGATATAAGTAGCCTATGTGTTATTCTAGCTCACGAACTATACTAGGTACAACTGTTTTAAATTTCATCCTAAACGGGTCAGACATTACCTAGATAGCAACAAATATCCAAACTTTTGCAATACAATATAATTTAGACCACTATAATTGTAGCGATGTAGTTCTCATAAAAGATCACATATATTTCTTTACTAAAATCCTATTTTTAAATTCCGGACTCGATCCTGTCACCCAACCTTCTTGTTTTATTTTCCCACGTTGCCTGTTGATGCATAGGCATCCGTTGCATCTGTCCTACTCGTCGCGACAAGAAAGGAGAAGGACGAAAACAGGTTAGTGGGTGATGTGGCCTGCTTTAGTATGCGTGCTCGTTCTGGAATTATGGCAAGTACAGGTTTAGCAATCTCATTGAATGAGAAATAAACAGCCAATTATTAATTTCTTGTACTTATCAAACTGCTTTTTGTCGGATTAATATGCATTCCACAAGTTTATATCATTAATACATGCCAGACCTACACCAACAGCATAGTAGATATAATATATACTTATCATTTCTGAACTCAGTGTACTTAGCTACCTAACCGACTTATTTTGCGCTATTTAGAACATTTTGACGACATTTTCTATGTATGTCGTCAATAGGCTGTATATATCTATATATGAGTCAAGTTTGTCTTCTGGTGCGATGCCATTTTGCTCTTCAACTATTTTATTAGTTGTGCCGCAAATAAGTTCGATTTTCAAAAAAAAAACATTTAAAATCGAACCTGACCACAATTAAATTACCCGGCAAGGCTGCTACGGAACCTTGGTTTAACGCGTGTTGGACACGAACTTGTTTGTTTATTGTACGCTTGGAATGGTCATGGGAATGCCCATGGTAACAACTGGGAAGGAACGTTCTAAAGAAATTAATGACTGATACCTGGTACCACCATTGAGTTTGACCTATTATATAGGGTAGGTTATAGAAGCTGATACCTAACAAATTACCTTTGAATAAGTAATAATAATATATTCGTTGTTAGTTCTGGAATAGAGCTACGGGACTCCAAGCCAAAAGTATTTTGACCAGGCTATGACCGGACTCTAATGCTGAATGGTCACAGAACCAATCAAGAAAGAGTTTGTGGGTGAAATCGCGGCAGAGTTGGTATACTAAATCTATGTTATTCTTGATGGCCAGAGGATATTGATGAGGATCATTGATAAAACTGTCAGATTAACGCATTGTTATCAAAAAATCATCATGAAATTATAATATTTTAAAGTGTTTTTAAATTATAAGTCTCGGCTAATAGAAGCCACTAATCCAAAGCCTTACTGGACTCGAGCTGACCACTAGCTCTGACTAGGTAAGAATGATTTACTGTCAAATCCCTTAGCGTAAAAGACAAAGCTGTACAGTAAACAATAGACCGTCTCCTATACTATCAGGCATCCTGAGAACTTAACGGTGAAGGCTATTAACTCGAATGACTCAATACCACGGCCGTACCGAATGGTCGCCTTTTTAGGGATGTTTCATGGACATGCTCTCGGTACAATCAACTCGTGTCAAAAATGCTGTCTTTTATTACGATTTATATTGAAGCCCAATATAGTTACAAATTCAGTTGAAAGATAATTTCTAAAACCGGCTGAATCACGCATTAAATATTCCACAAAATGAATTAATATTTGTTTTAAATCAAGATAGTATTTTTTTTTCAAACGTCTTTCAATCTATAAATCGTTCGATAGTACAAAGATACTTGCACGTGGTGACTACGGACACAACTGTTTCATACATTTCATTGAGAGTGGTCGGGGTCTGCGTTGGTAAAGTTAGAAATGCACAATATTAAATTTGCCAATAAAAATGTTTTTATTTATCACTGTTGAAATGAGTGTTACGCTACGCAAGTAGCCCTGTTTAAATTATAATAGACATTACGCAAAAATAACTGAAACAGAACTGATAAATATCTCATATCATAATAATTATATTCTGACCAGTTTATTTCTAATTAGCATAGTAACGCAATAGTATCTTCCACGTAATTTTTGCCTGTTTTACACGCAAATACAGATTGCCCAATATAGTTACGCCTCCTTTGTCGTATAATAAATGTGATTATATCAACTGCAATGTTAAAAACAATAGTTAGCTGTAGTGAGTTAACTATTGGTTTTAACATTGACTATAAGATTTAGCAGACATTATTAGACGGCCCGAAGTACTGGAAAGAAACTCGTCCGGGGAAGTAACCACTGTGTTCCAATTTCAAGTATATGGGTGCCAGTGAAATTACAGTTACATATGACTTTTCACTCGTCATGTCTCAGGTTCGGCAACGCGCGAGTGACACTTCTGGTGTTGCAAGTTACAGTAACTAGTATAGTATTATAATATCTGTAATGGATACCGTAACCGCTTACTGGTGGGACGCAAGCTTGTTTGCCACTCCATGACATAATATATAGCACTACCTAGTGAGTAGTATCGTTTTTTGAGAATCCCTAGGGAATCTTCAAAACCAAATTGAGAAGAATATTTTTTTTTCGATTGGAATATGCCTTATCCATTGCCCCGGATTGATGAGAGCCGGAGGAGTATGTCGGACTCACCAAACAATTCACTAACAGTGTTCTGAGTGGATGGTAGTATACCGACAAAAACCCATCGATATTCCGTCACCTTATGCGTCGTCAAAATACTTGTCGTCAGATAATTAGTTTGACGGCGCATTAGCACTTTACAGGGTTACGGGTTCCCGGTCGGATTCGACCGTGACCCTGTCGGTAATTTGAGAAGCACCTAACCTAACCTAATAAATATTTTGCTGATATCAACTTCTTATGATATTCGTCGATGTTCAAGCTAGAACTAAAACGCATAGAACCTACGGGGTCTCAGAGAAGCAGCATCAACAAAAATCGCACGCTTCTCTCGCACGACCATTAAACCAATACCCAAAGATACCATCCCAGCCTTAAGTGTGTAGGTCGTGGATAGCTAATCAGTTCGCTACAAAAAGTGAAGATTACTAACATAACTGTAAAATCATGTAAAATAAGCACAGGCCATTAATACTGAGCTTAAGTATTCTGACGCAGATGAGCTTAGGAAGTTGTTAAAGAACTATAATACGTAAACCTACCTTAATACAATCATTTACTATTTTCTACAAAGAGAAAGTTTATATTTTTAGATACCGTGCGAACCGAAATACGTTTAGGATATGATGATAATTATTTTAGGAAACCGTAATCAAAACTGAGTATACGAATGAGTTCCCGTGATAACTAAGCTTAGGCAAGATGTATTTTTTTTATTAAAACCTTTTACTATGCCATACCTAAGTATTGTGCAGATAGTAGTTAAAGATGAGCAAAATCTTATTAATTAGTGCAAGCAGTTATTCTGTAGGTACCTGCCTAGCAATGAGATTGTACGTACCAGTTTCCCATGTAAAAAAAAAACTAGTACTACTTGTTTACCGAGAAGGCACCCATTATTATTATTTTACCTTCAATCGTTTGTTTAATTTGTCGTTTCAAATGATACATGAACTGTAATGTATCGCTGACATCCCATTGTTCTTTGCTCTCATGAAACGTCTTCAACACAAACCGGTATCTGGGAGCATGTTTGCACAAGTACCTTTGCACCTTGGCCTGTAGACAAACGTTCACCCGAGTTCAAAAGATAACAGAGGCTGAACGATATCAAAGGGGTTTGGACGGCCAATAAATCCCGATACCAGGGTTGTCTAACTCGCTCAAACTAAGACCGGTTTTTATTTTAGTTAGCAATTTTGCATACTGCTTTCTTTTACATGGTTTTTTTGTCTGAGAACGAAAGCTTCTCCTTGTAGTTTGAGTCATATGTTTTATCTTGAATATAGGAGATGCTTTACAATCCACAGATAGCTCACTAGTTTTACATCATAAGCCCACTTGAGGCATCGCATAGAGTCTTGACTGAAATTTTTTGATAGTATTTATTTTATTTTATATTTTTTAAGGCACAAACGGTTTAGAATATCAAAATAAATGATAAAAATTAAACATTCTTACACCAATTAAGCTACCGCTAATAGTAACACTATATATATAATGTTTAAGACGTATTTTTAAGAAGTATATTCCATTGTTGCTTAGATTCAACTTAAAATGCGACTTATTTTGTGTCGAATAATCAATATTATGTTGTTGTTATGCGTCGAAAGATTTGAAATACAAAGGAATAAGCAAAGCCAACCAGTCTTGTTACAGTTGTTGCTAATCACATGTAGGTACTCTAATCTAATGAGGCGCTGGCTGGTGGAACTTGGGCCGATCTCTCGCCTGGTCTGCAAATAGTTGCATTAAGTAGGTTATAATTTGTATAAAAAAATGATTTATTTAATTTAATTTACTAATATAGTTATAGGTACATATTATGTAATACTAACTCAATATGGATCTTGGTCTGAAATAAACAAAATATTATTATTATAAAGCAGTTTTGCAAATACATTTTACATCTGGAAGTAACGTGATTCAACCGTCAACTATAAATTACTAGCTTCTGCCCACGGCTTCGCTCGCGTGGTACCCTGATAAAAAGTTGTTCAGTAGTTTTTGCGTGAAAGAGTAACAAACATCCATCCTCACAAACTTTCTAGTTTATAATAGTAGTAGGATTGGTACAAGGCACATTGGTGTAGTGATTGAAATTTCATACTGTCGGTGTGCACAGGACACTGCGGTTGCTGTGTCTGGGCAAACTTTTCTTTTTAATTATTTATTTTAAAGGAAGGACGAAACGGATACTCTTGTGGTCAATATGACAACATATTTTTCAAACAGACAAACTACGTTTTCCCAATGATGGAAATCCTCAGATACAAACATACTCAGTGAGTATCTTTGAAGTTACCAAGTAAAAGCTAGTCAGAGGCACGTCCAAATATTACACTTGGCATATGTCCGCGTTTTGCAAGTTGTAGTAAGCATTCCACGTGAAAGGTTGTAAGCCCATCGGAGCTTATGAAAATATTTGTTCAAGTTAAAAAACTGACGTATTATCGAGCACAGATAAAATTTCATTCGAAAAATGTATGGACAAAGCAGGTTGTTTACAAGAATATAAAGATCCAAAAAAATGTTTGGGTCTATCGAGATTGCTATACAGCAAAACAAAAGCTATTAAAATAAGTGTCAGTGGAACGGATTAATCTGCTTACTTACAAAGCAGCAGTTTTTTTAATATATATGTTTAAATAATGATGCGGGGTATTCACTTCAAGAGAAAAGTATTTGAGGTATAAAAAAAGGGAATTGTATGCTTTCACTTAAACAAACATACCTAGCCATGTCTGTATGTAAAGGTGATTAAACAGATATTTTTGTATAAAGAATTTATCCGATGTGCCAACGTAATAGTCGGACCTTTTGCATTGTAAATCAAAACTTTATTTACATACAATACAACTACTAAAAGACAGAAAAAAAAACGATTTAGTTATTTTCTAGAAAAAGAAATCTAAACAAAAACCGTGTGTTCCTTACAAATTGTATGTTATAACTTTTTATGAACATATTTTTTACTAAAAAACGGGATATTTAGGAAGATTTGTATTAAATATCCCGTTTTTAGTAAAAAATGTGTATTACCAATCTACACCTACTATTGCCTACCTTTATATTAACTAACCTAAGTACCTGCCAATTTAGCCGTAAATATAGGCTATATTTTTACCTGTAAATATAGCCAATTTAGAATTACTAATGAAGTAATGATTTATTACAAAAATATATATATATATATCTATATTAAAAAAAAATTTGGGCCTATTGCGTAAGGTGCCCAGTAGGCTTTTTAAATTAATTGAACTCATACTTGGTTAGGATAGCTTTTGTTTGGTTGAAGGGGTCGCGATTTCGCTAATGTCACTTGTTTATATAAATAATACCGTTTAAAATGCTCTTTCGTGAAGCAGGTATTTATTTCTCACCTGTCACTGTCACCGTCACTTGTTTCAATCCCAATTGTGACGTACACGGCCAATCTCGTTAGCACATAGCTCACATACACGGGGTTAACTGTGACGTTACCCAAATCCTTTTAACCGTCGCGCCAAGCGGTGCTACAAAACAGATAGGCTGTATAAAATAATTTTTATCTCTCTCTCTTCTATTTATCCTTTATGGTGGTGGTGTCAGCTTTACTATTGCATTTCATCCACACATGAAGTGACACCATCATTTTTAAAGTCTAGTTATGTTTTAGGATAAACAGGTTAGCAGAACATTATCATTATTTTTTTAATTTTAATCCCGCGTCGTTCCTCTATAGGGTAAAGGCCAATCCTTTTTAAAGGAGTCAAGATCTGTCTGGGTTTATCGAAGTGGTCTACTAACATTAGAGGCACCCGCGGTGGTTGTTCTCGCCCACTTGTATACCATAAAACCAAATGTTCCCCGAAAATAACGATACATCTGGACTTAAACCCACCTCTTTGCCGCAGCTGCTCGAAATCTATTGTTCTCAGTTTTATGAACTTCATACATAAATCCACATTAGGATCTAAAATGTTAAGCTTTGGTAGGTACCGTGCATGATTATAATCATCTTGTTAGTTTAATGTTAGTGTTAGGGTTTCCCAAATATTATAAAAAAATAACAAAGTAAGGGTGTTCCACAAAATAAACTTGTTTTTCATAGTAACTAGTGCGTTTTCGTGATCTAAATCACTGTTGCATCACTGACTTGATTGACCACACACAACCTAACTCATGGCTTTTGTCTAAGAGTCTAAGGATGCGTAAAAGGGCTCTATCATTCAAGAGGCTTTATATGAAAAGAGGCGACTGATTTTGACTTTTATCAAAACATTTTTGCAAAATTACATCATGTTCTGACCTGCCTTGGCAACCCAATCAAGATCATACCATCCGTACCAATTATTGCACGACTTGAATAAATTAAAGATCAAATTTGGTACCAATCGAAAGGCACGATAACTTTCGTTGCATCATCTACTAAAATAGAAAAACTGACGTCAGTCGCCCGGAAGTACTTGTTGGAACGCGCAATACAGAAATTAAGTCTAAGGACTATTTTATTCCGATCACACGTAGGTACATTGTTGGTAGAAGGATTACTGAATTGAATTCTTGTATTTGGAACAGCTTATTTCATGAGTAGCTTGTATTCTTGTATTTTTAAGTTTATTTGTTCTAAAATACGAATATAAGAAGGGATTAGAAGTGACTACATCTCGATTTGACTAGATAGTAGGTATGACTAGATCGCTTTATGACTAAATCTCGGTAGGTTTTACATAAATAAGTAATTGAAGTATGTTTTTGTTGCGGAAACAATGTTCTCATTCAATATGTTAATATTAATTAAGTTATGAATGATTTCATCTGTCATCTGTATATGTGAAAACATCTTAATGGTAAATAGTATCATAAGTTGTCTATCTAGTTATAAATACTGTTTGTTTTCCGAAAAAAAAAAAAGTTTTTTTTGTATCTACCTACTTGTACATAGTTTTATCAATAAATATAATAGCACTACTTACATTGAATCATTTAAATTATCTTGAGTGATATGAAAATAATAGTAGGTTATTTTAGAAAAAATACAGCTGTTCTTTCCTCACTTAGATAATGAGTCGTTGATAGCATCAGCTTTCAAGACTACCTTTCCACCGATTTTACATAAATTTCCTACCTAAATAGGCGCATTACTCACTATCCGGCAAAGATTTTCTGCACGCTAACTTTTACCCCTATTACTTTCAATTCCTTTCCTCACAAACAAACTCTATAGTAACAATGCAGACTCACAAATAGCATCATCTGTACAAACCTTAGCGGTTTTAGGTGCTATTATTATTCAGAATTATTATTGTTATGCATTATTTTATTTCGTTAAATAAATTAAAAATAAAAACTATCAAGTCATCTTCGGCCTAAATACAAAGAGGTAAATAAATGCCAATTGAGAATTCTTGAATGTGCCTGAGTAAAGAGCTCTTATACACATTATTTTAAGGCACAGCACGTGAGAGTATTCCGTACAAAAGCACTTATGGTAGTCAATTTAGCTTAGAAACGTGTTGAATAATAATTTTCGAAATCGTCACTGTTTGATAATATCGTACGAATAATGTATGTAGAAGCGGTGCGTAAATTGACAGTTGATACTCAGGGACAATGTATGTTTTAGTTGTGAAATATATGAAACATCGATTGTCGGAACCTTGCTTATAAACGCTCTATTGTAGAAGAAAACAGATGACTTATCATGTCAAGCTACTACTTGGAATTGCCTTCAAATAAAAACCAGTTAATTGCGTGTCGGGCCACGTGCAGTGTAGGGTTCCGTAGTTGCCCACCAAAATATGCGGACCTAAAAAGGGGCTTTGCTATATTAACTTATATTAACTATCTGTGTATAACGACTAATAACTTCATCAAAGAAATTTGTAAAAAAAAAGTACATTTTATAAGTTGGTTGGTTATTCTCCGCTAACTCGTAAATCCTACTTAGTTGTGATATTTTTCTTTTTAACTTCGTCATGTATACTTTTGCCGTGATTTTATTTTCCTATTTCCTTGTTAACTACGGAACCCTAAAAAATAAAAAATATGTGCTTTCCTTCGGGTTCACCGTTTGAACTCATTCTGATGCATACACACATTTTAATACTTACAGCATACGAGTTATCAGATAATGTTGTACTATACAAAAATAATTGCTAAAAGTATAACTCTCGTATTCATAACAAGCTGTTGCCATCGGCTTTGAACACGTGGAGTCGTGTTTAAAAAACCCATACTCCCATACACACTATCCCCCCCATTCCCCGCACCCCCAACCAATTAAAATGTGAAAATTTAAAATCGAAAAACCTATAAACACGTCATTGTTTATTTATGAAATTTTAGTTACTCCAATTTCAAGTATCTCTCTTTTAAATTTATCTTAAAATACTATAATCTTATAAATACGTCACTACATATTTAGTCTCAGTAGCTGTAATTAAAATTTTCATAACTCCATCTTTTCCACCCCATTTCCCCCACCCCTTAAAGTGGAAATTTCCAAAAATCCGTTCTTAACAAATGCTTACGTTATATAATAAACCAGCTTACTAGACTTAGTAGTCTTTGCTGTGGGTTGATAGATCAGTCACTCAGTAAGTCAGGACAAACGATTTTATAAGTATAGATTACTCGCTAACTTAGCAAGTTGTCTTCCGGCTCATATCCTGCCCTTTTCTAGCACCAAACAATAGATAGAGGTAGATAACTTAGCATGCTTCTAAAGTTAGTATGTGATTATTTATAAGAGGGTATGAATCTAACGTCTAATAAGCCACAATGATAGCATTCAACTCAATTTCATTACACAACGCAAGCACCTTTCACCAGTATGCTAAAAGCCTGACCCGTCACCTTGCCATCGTAAAATCGGCTAAATGGATGACAACTTAAAAAGTGTGTGATAAATATTATAACATTGGAACTATTGGTTTCCCCAACTAAAAATATTTAAAAAGCACATACTGCATGTTTGAATGGCGCCTGAGACGCAGAAGGTTGCGGGTTTGATTCCCACCGCGGGGCATATGTTTGTATCTGAGAATATTTGTCTTGGGTGTTTTCTATGTATGTATTTACAAAAAAATGTATATAAGTAGTATATCAGTCATGTAGTTCCCATAACACAAGCTCTGCTTACTTTGGGGCTAGATGATGCTGTGTGAAAAATGTCCAACATTATTTATTTATTATCCGTAATGACATTTAAACAAGTATAGTACCTAGAACCTACAGGCTACTTTGTTACTAGGTACGACTCGGACGAAGCCATTCGTAGAGGCTAGTAAATCATAAAACAGACTTCTAGTATAAATAATTTCATCTTATTCTGATCGCGAAATTTTGAAAAATACTTCTAGGACAAATAAATAGGTTTTGATTTCAGGTCACTCTTTGGATGAGGTTTATTTCTAGGAGTGGACTTCTACTGGCTGGTTGATGAGGACGTCATTTAATTACTCATGTTGGTTTAGTGGGTTGTCCGGTTAATCTCGGATTTCCGGAATAACCAGACCATTTTTATTTCTATAAATAAAAATGCATATAACAAGATTTAAGTCATGTCTGGCAATATATACAATATTTTGTAGTGTCCAGTCTTTTGGAGGACATAAAGCCAGTTACAAATATAATATAACGGTCGAGTTTACTAAATAAAGAGCCCAAAAAGTCTAGCGTCCGGTAATCCTATCCCACTACTTTTATAAACTCGAAAGTTTGTGAGGATGGATGTTTGTTACTCTTTCACGTAAAAACTACTGAACGGATTTTGATGCCACTTTACAGAAATAAAGCTTATACATCAGAATAAAACATATGCTATTTTTATCCGGGTACCATGCGGCCGAAGCCGTGAGAAGAAAAAACTAGTTGTCTCATAATTCCTAAAGTTAACATTAGATCCTTCAACCGATTTCGTTATAGTAACTTTATATTATACTTCCAGGATCAAGTTTAAAAAAATATTGCCTAAACGAAGGTTTATAATCAAAAATGGTTGATAAAATCTCAAAGTATTTTCAGATACATATTCGCTACTTCACATGGCTCACTCGCTTTTTCTACTTTTCGTTTTTGGTTTGAAAATACATAATATATTAAATCTTAATAAATAATGCTGGACATTCTCACACAACATCATCAAGCCACAAATTAAGCAAAGTTTCTGTTATAATATGACTGATATACTACATATATATATTTTTTTTTTGTAAATACCTACATATTATACATAGATAACACCCAGACCCGAGACAAATATTCGTAGATCATAAACATTTGTCCCGCGGTGGGAATCAAACCCGTTACCTTCTGCATATCAGGCGGGCCTTCGCCCACTGCGCCGCAGAGGTCGTCATTTTATCCCGAAATGCTTTAAATTGAGCGAGTAATCGGGGTGTGTCACACGTACAGACAGACAGACATGCCGTAACTAAAAGAGTTCAATTTTCGCCGTTTAACATGGGAACTCTAAAAATGTAGATTATTCCCGGAGAATCGCTTGAAAACGCAACCATCTCAAATGCGTGACCTATTTCCAATACATAAAAACATGAAAACTGGGATAACTAGACAAGCGCGTTGATGTCTTTTTTAGGAAAAAGGGTATTTATATAATTAGGTCTGACCACTGGCTAATGACACAGTTACAATGCCTGCCACAAGTATTAGTAATCATGCGTCAAGATTATTTAAAGATTTTATTTACTTTTGCACTAACAAATTAGTGCTTAAAGGACTTAATGCTAAAGCATTCTCTAACAGTCGTCCTGGAGTCTAAACAAATACCTCACGCTTAGTTTTCCTATCACGCTAACGCAAATACTTGGCAGTAGTCACGAGACTTTTCCTTAGCTAATGTCATTTCCATACCAATTCAATCTTTCCGCAGGTGTTAACGGCAACAGAAAGTGGTATTTGTCTACACACCCTGGTCGTGCGAAAAGATGGTGAATTATTTAGGTACTTTAGGAATTATTTAGGTACTTTAATCGTTATTACTATGAGTAGTTTCGTGGAATGCGTCAAAACGAGCAACACCACCAAATTTCAGCTCTCCAAGACTTACGCGTTAGACGGTACGTTATTTTTCAGTCAGTCAGTGTGTCGCGCAACTATTTTGTATATTCAGGTGAGTAGGGCAAGAGCCCACACAAAACTAAACAGCTGATTCCCATTCCGTATCAGCTTCAAGACGCATCATCCAGCAACAAATCCTGCTCTGTCCGCGTTCCATTGCACAACAGCTTACGTTCGCCCGCTTACGTAACCCGTTCGGAATTAGAACAGAATAACGGGCTAATGACAGCGTGCCTGTCAAAATAATGAAACTTATCATAACTACAATGCACGGCACTAGTATGCAGGGATCAATAGAATCGTGATATGCGTCAATTCTATTTCCCTACTAATATTATTATAAATCCTATTATCATACTACTATTATAAACGCGAAAGTTTGTGAGGATGGATGTTTGTTACTCTTTCACGCAAAAACTACTGAACGTATTTTGATGAAACTTAACATTAATATAGCTTATACATCAGAATAACACATAGGCTACTTTTTATCCGGGTACCAAGCGAGCGAAGCCGTGGGCAGAAGTTAGTAAATAAATAATGCTGGACATTTTCACACAGCATCATCAACTACATGCCTGGTATACTACTTATTTTTTTGTAGGTACGTCGTTTATAATGATAGTATATTCATATCTGGCACACCACTTAAACTCTTTGTAAACTTTCGTATAGTTCGTTCCAAAGCTATGAGAGGTCGCTAATTAGCTATAAGACCGCTCATTGTACAATATTGTCAAAGTTTTAGTACTTAACTTGGCTAACTCTGTCTATCTATTATAAACTAGACAACAACTGGTTCCTAAAAGCCTGGACTAAAAGGAATTAACACAATTTTTGGAGCGATGTCTCCGATATTGTTATTCTTGAAATATTTCAGATTTTTTTTAACTAGAAAAAGCAAACTTTCACCACCGTTTGGATGAGTTAGTTGCATTAACGAACATTTAGTTACTTGCATACATAGGTACCTATAGATATATTTTGTAGACTCGCAAAGGCTCGACAACAATCGTGATCGCTACTAAACACGACGCAAAATCTAAAGGCGCCTACACACGGATAACTGACATGTTAGACAAAAATTATATTAAAAATACCACATATAAACGACTAGGTAGACTAACATAGCAAAATGCATTAAATAATTATGCGACTGATCAATGATCGCTGGGTATCATATAAAAAAGTTACGATTGGAAAAATTTCCGCTAAAAGTCCGAAATTCGTTCAAACTAATGATTTTAGTTCTTTGAAAAAATCCAATGCAGTGCTGACTATAGGCCAAAGTGCTCGTTTCAGTCCCACTGTATCAGTTTAAATAAGTACTTTTTATTACTATGAAAAGTTCGCGGCAATAACCACGTCGCGTACGACCCTGAACTCGAGCATTCATGACTTCACTGAACCGAAGATTGCTCAGAAACAAAACGATGACCCACGAACGGGAATCGAACCTGTTCTTATCTGCTTCAATTACGAGCCATGTAAACATACCTTGAGTTCAAACCAGCAGCGGGGCAGCGAGTACATCACGACCTGACGAATAGCCATCGAATTCATTGAACATTCGAAACCGTATTATAATTATACTGAGCTTATTTTTTAAATTGCATCGCACATTTTCTGCTCTAGAAAAGAGAAAGGAATTTGGTGCATTATGATTATAAGTTTGTTGACCTTGAGAAGAGTTTCTGAAATATTAAAACATATAGCGATGACTTTTCTCGGGGGAAAACTTTTTGTATTGACTGGAGACATTAACCGACTTGAATACCAACTTATATTATAATGAAGTTTTCAAGCACAAATCACCTGTAATCGTCACAAACGTGGCCTTCTTTGGTACAGTAAAGTCGTTTTTTTTTTGTGCAATTTTCGGACTGCTGAAGTGATGAGGCTGGAAAAAGTACATTAATAAAAACAAGCAATACTACATATTCTTTATACTTTTACTTTTTTCTAGGTATATTGTCTATAATTAAAGTATATTCATAGTATGTGGCACACCACTTAAACTCTTTCTTATATTTCGTACAATTTTCCAAATCTATGGAATTTTTCAAATCTATGTCATTATAATTACTAAACAATTCGTCAATTTCCACAACAATTAAAAGCTACCAGCAAGGCGATTATTGCCATGCTCCCCCCATTTAACGAAATTTTTTAAACTTTTAATTGGCCTTCTTATATTATGAAACATTAATAGTTGTATAATATTTATTTAAATACTTTTCCTGTAAGCTGTAAGTTTTCCTAAGATTACTAAAAATAAAAAAATATATAAAATTTCGTTCATTCGCATTGTCCATATGGCACTTACAAATTAGCGTGATACGATTCATCCCATCCGTTTTTTACATAACTTACAATCAGATAATTTGTGGATTGATTGCCATCTCGATAACCATGGGTTAGTGTCAAACAATCAAACCATCAAACAATCATGG
Organism: Perizoma affinitatum; assembly: GCA_961405105.1. Classification (NCBI taxonomy): domain Eukaryota; kingdom Metazoa; phylum Arthropoda; class Insecta; order Lepidoptera; family Geometridae; genus Perizoma; species Perizoma affinitatum. Next base: position 2,873,117 of record OY560185.1, on the reverse strand, counting down.
ATAATCAGTAGGTAACGTGTGTTACCTGAAACAATATATAAAATATCTTATTAATTTCCTTGTTTTATTTTATTATGATAAATTCAGAGTACTCACGTATTTAGAAATAATTACTTAAATCTGTGTTTGTTTGTATGAGCTGACAACTTTGGCGACAGTGTTTTGGCCGGTGATTATGTAAGCAGTTCTACATGACACTCCCGGTTAACCATGTAGTAACCTGGTATGGAAAGTTTATAAAGCATAGTGTAGTAAACTTCTTCTTTCATACATGTGAGTTATAAGGATAATAACTGCACCAGCTCAAAACCTGCCAGTCTTTACAGTTTCAAGTAAAGCGAGCGCAGTATTCCTGCGAAATGACTAACTAGGTACCATTGTCCCTGTCAATGTACATACATACCGTGGGAAATTCACAGTACCCATAAACAAAATAGGTACGTAATGAGTCACGGAGGTGATATCGCGGTATCATCTTCATAATAAAAATGAAGTATAACCTCTTAGATGAAAGAAAAACCTAAGTCGATAGGTATTTTAACCGGAATCGTGACGTTTAGCATGTTTATAAAAAGCTTAAATATTTTGTTTGAAACATACACTAAAATACGCGATTCTTTATGGATTCTAGAAATAAAATGCCAGAAACGTGATGGAATTGAAACATGCTATGTTAGTGACCAAAGTTGTATCATAGTTCTCTTTTAAAGTTATTATTTAAATATTTTTTGTGTCGTACGTACTTATATGACAAAAAAAGGTAGGGGACACATTACTATCCTGTGTGAAGCCTTACATCCTGGATGGGGGCTTTAAATAAAAAAAAATGTTTAAGGAAACCTCAAAATGTTCATTGATTATAGGTATTATATCTTCGAATTGAGGGAGAAACGGGGTGTGACACGGTTGGACAGATAAACAAACATACCAAAACTATGGATTCCACATTTGCCTATTGGCTTTGGAACTCTCAAAACTATTTAGAATTAAGGTATGGAAGAAATAAAAACACTTACAAGAACTTAGGTACATAGTTAAAGTATTAAGTAAAGATATGTATCTGTTACCTCGTGCGTTGCATTAGAGTCAAATTCATAGACTATAATTTTTACATCACAAAATGGAGGAGTAGTATGGACCTTTGATCCGTACTCTACATAGAACAAAATTATGATAATTTTCAATGAAAAGTTAAATAATCTATGCTTGAGTTTAGATTCAAATTCATATTGAGATTCGTTCTGGAATAGGTACAATGCCGATGTCACAACAGCCGCTCTTCCGTATCCACAGTCAGGCTAGGCCATGCCGTGGTGAAATGAAGGCGCGTGCGCCGGAGTCGATGACCCCGCTAGTTTCCTGGCCCTTGAGAAGATCGATGGGCAAAACGGTCAAAATATACGAAAGGTGCTTCAGTCTTTGTAACTCAGTGCAATATCGTGAAGGACATTTTGATGGCCGTGACTGCGAGGTCATGCAATCGATACAGGGCAGACCGTTTAGCGTAAGGACTATTACGTTTATGTTATATAGGTACCTACTTATATTTTTATATTTGAAAATATTTTGTTTGTTGGCTATCCGGGTTTTTGAGAGCATTAATTCATTACCGCACCAATCAATATTTTGGCTAAGCGCTCTTAGTGGAATAGTTGAACTTATACCTATATAATTAATAACTTAGTCCAAGGTAAACACGAACTTTTAGTCGTTCCATATTATGAGTGACACACAAAAAGTTTGGTAGATAACAAAATATTACAAACAAGTTTGTATTTACCATACGTAAAATAAATACTTGTATCAGTGTAAATACTCCTGATTCAGCTAGGAAGATTCCCGACTTAAATAGGTATTATTATTTAGGATCTCAGTGAGTTCAGTCATACAAAATTATAATGATCTTTGTCCAATTGAGATTCAATTCCATACACATAAACAATGATTTGATTGCCCATGAATAAATAACAGTTCATATTAGCAATAACTGATTTATGTCCTATCTTAAATTGGATTGCAAATATTATGATCGATAAAACACTTTATAAAATTAAGAATTCGTGACTAACATGGAACACTAAATAATGTAAGAAGGTATCTATTTATTTATTAAATTATGAATTAGCTACTGCATACCGCTTAACTGTTAAATTTGTATGTAATACCGGCTATGTATACAATTCAAGCATTACCTACGTGATTTTGTTATGTTCCATTTATATTATTATATGCAATGTATATATCACAAAGCCTAGGAATTATATTTAATGCCGTATCGAGACAAAGTTTCGTAACCCTAAATATTCTTTCAGACACCTCACTGATTTGTCCCACTACTTAGTATAGTTGAGTTTTAGAACTTGCTTTTCACCCTGGATAATTTTTTGTATTTTTACTAAGAAGAAAGTTGGAAATTATACTACTAGTGTAGTGAACGCTCGTCACTTTGCCTAATTCCCAATTATGTAAAAAAAACACATCTACGTACACCAAAAAGAGTTCTGACTGAAACTTTGATAACAACTTAGTCTCTTGGTTTTGCCTAAAAAGTTATACTAATCTATAAATGCCTAAAAGAGAAGCTGTAGTGTGAATGACAGTGCCTGGCAGAAATGTCCAAGAATGACGATTGACATTTAATAAAGAAAAAAAGTTAAGCAACGATTTAACACATTTAGATTATTCTTCATTCCGTTGTTTCTGCCTATACCTATGCCTTGATTATACCAAACAATAGATTGAACTCAATCAATTTACGCCGGAAAAAATGCGGTCCGCGGCTTCGCATCACTGGATCTGAGGCATGGAGCCACCACAGGCCAGCCGATACCTTTATAAAACGAGCCAAATAACTCAGACATTCTTTATCTTCCATATTATGTGGTCGGTCTCCTTTTTGTTCATGTGTGTGAACCCACTACACTAGAGAAACGCCCAAGCCTATGCTCGCTTTTTTTCAAAGATAAACCTTAGCGTACCTGCCATGCAAAACGCGGACGTGTTCCAAATAAATATTTGGACTTGTGTTAGACGACCTCCTACTTGGTAGACTCACCAATCTACGTATTGAGTATGGATCTGAGGATCTCCATCATGGAGAATACAGTTGTGAGCGTGTTTGTTTTTTTAAGCATCTTGCCGCTGTTACTTAGGGCGCTGTTAGTTATGTTATTTCATACAAAAGCAGCATTACACACTTCATTGCTCTCATAAATCTCTATTTCGAATGTTAAGGTAGTACTTATGTCTATTGTCAGTCAGCCACGCGACAATTTTATATATATTAAAGAAAATTAGGTAGATAGGTACTTTAAAAATAGAAACCTAACATAACGACCCAAAACCAAGTAATTTAAAAAAAAAAGAGTTATTTTGAACTTATATTTATACGAGGTCGGTCACACAGCGTTAGATAATTTACCAGAATGCGGTATGAGGTTTGAATGGAAAGGGTTCAGTGCATCTCTTAAGTAAATAAATACCAAATTAAATACCTACTAGTAGGTAATTATTACCTGCCTAAATATTATTTAACTTTTACGTAAATTATAGCGGTCATTAAAATAACCTACCTAACTGTTTTTGTAATGCTATACGTACCTAAAAGTAAGGCCTATTACTCAACTTCGACCTCGCACCAAATCTGTGTTTCAGGACACAGATAAACAAATTTCGAGAATAGATAATGATGCTGTAGGTACCTACCTACGCTTACGTAGGTATCATCTTTTGCACATGTTTCGAATGACGTCATTATCTACCGTTACAATATCCATTCGATAATCAAACAGCTCGTTAGTGTTCGCAGTTCAAAAACTTCCAAACCACATCCTTTCGTTCAACGTAAAAAACCTAATCAAAACATCTTGCACGCTTATCGTAAACCGGCAATCGGTTGAAAACGTGCTGCTCGCCTATACCGCGAACATGGACACACACAATATAACCACAGACCAGTCGAGTCGGCTCGCGACGCGCAACATTAGCCGAAAATTAAGAATAAAAAAAAATATTGAAACCCGGCGCGCCTAATTTGAAATTTGAATGTCTCCAGGATGTCATTTGTTTTCAGTTTTCAATTCTCTTTAAGTGAGATGTGATTGGACTGTGATTTGTTTTAAAAATTAGTGTCTCAATATGTTTGAACTGTTGAAAGTGAGTGAAAATCGCGTGAATGGAGCGATGAGGGACCTGAGTGCGGTTTCTTTCATGTGTCGCGTGCAGTACCTCAATGATTTGGATCCGTTTATGGAGTACAATGTGCGTGAGCCACCCAGGGCTCTGTACCACACCTTCAACACAACGATTCCGTTGTCCTATCAGATCGCTGCCGTGCATCGGCTTCTTCAGGCTCCACATCGGGTGAGTTCTTTTAATTACTAACTGACGGAGGGTTAGTTCGTTTAGATGTTATTATAAAGCAAACAAACAGCGCTCAGTTCTAGAGCGCTAGAACGAACGATCTTGGGCCACTTCAGGGTATGGGTGCCTGTGAAATTACCTTTCACCCGTTATGTCACAGTGTCGGCAGCGCGTGTGTAATACCTCAGGTGTTGCAAGCGTCCATAGGTTACGGTAACTGTTTATCAAAATGTGGGCCGTAGGCTTGTTTTCTATTTAGCTGTATAAAGAAAAAAATACATGATAAAAAATCATTATTGGTGTCATAATTCTGGGCAACCTTACACTCTGTGTGTTTCGCCATGTCTGTCTGTCTGTCCGCGGCTTAGCTCAAAAACCCTTAGTAGGTACTAGAAAGTTGTATTTTAATCAAGCCTTGTCGGCTAGTGGTAAAATAAAAACCATAAAAACATTTTTTTAGGGCATCTCACACGTAAAGTAGGTGATTTTTTTTCTCGTTTTTCCCATAGAGTGGGTTGGCATGTGGTCTGAATTGATGGCACTGAATCCTTAAAACCTTCTTTGAAAAACTGCATGACGATGCAAGTATAGAGTTCATGGGAATCCACTATACCTGGGAATCTACTGGTTCTGGAGATATTGAAGGTCAAAGTCTGTTTTTTTAGTTCTCTATGGAAATAATTACAAGTTATCAATATTAAACTGGTCCAAACAAATTAACAAATTTTTCGAATTTTCATAACATATTACGCATTTGAAGTTGCAGAAATGCAATGAATATTAAACTCAAACGCAATTGGAGGACAGGTAGGAATATAGTTATATCTGTTAATGACAAGGGGACAGATAGAACTTTTTCAATTAAAAAAAGTTCGATCTGTCCGCCTGTTGCAAAAAGGGGGACAGATCGAACTTTTTTCCCATCTGTCACCCTAGGGGGACAGAGCAGGGTGACAGATGGGAATAATCCCATACAACGGCGTCGTTCGTGTGCCGGGGCACGCACACAAACGCAGAAAACAACATATGCTTATGCTTTGAAAAAAAAGTCGTTTCCCAGCATTTACTTAGCCTCATTATTACTCGTTAAGATGAACAGTATGAGTCTATTTCAGCTTGATGATTGGCATTGTTATGTACTCTGTCTGTAGTCTGTATATGATTTCGTTATTCACACTACATCGTAAACACACATTTTGGGAGTAGCTTGAAAATCATAATTTAACAACTCATCTAGAGCAATTAGCTACGGAGGTATATCAAATAATTGCGACTACAATATTGCAAAGATATATTTTCAAGAAAAAGCTTGTTGTAGTACACTACAACAAGCTTCTATTAAGAATTTGATGACGAATGAAGCGAAAGTATGCCAAGATCGTAGCAAGTGGACATCCTTGGTCTCTGCCTACCCCTCCGGGAAACATGGGAAAACATGTATTTATGTAAAAGCTTGTTGGCCAACTAACTTATCCCTGCAGAATCTGCTATCTCAAATAGATCGCCGGAATCAATTGGTAATACTCCAAAGTGACATGACAAAATCTTTGTGTTTTATCTCCGCATTTCTCTAACATTTCACGATTCATTTCTGTCGTAAAAGGCTAGCTGATGTTCATATTATTTATTAATTATTTACTAGCTTTTGTCCACGGCTTCGCCTGCGTGGTGCCCGGATTATAAATTGCCTATGTGTTATATACTGATGCAAAGCTATATTACTGTAATGTTTCATTAAAATCCGTTCAATAGTTTTTGCATGAAGGAGTAACAAACGTCCATCCTCACAAACTTCTAAAAGAATAAATGATAATTATATTGCAATGTAATTTTAAAAGAAGTTTTTGGCTACCTGGGTTTTTGAGAGCATCCATTCATTCATTCCATTCATTCCTTTATAATAATAGTAGGATATACTCCGTGTGAAATAATTGTCCTGTAACTTTAAATCAATGCTTGCGCTGTAAATATAATGATAGGCGTAAACACCTATACTAACGTTACTCACCGCGGTATTTGGCTAAAATTATCCGTTCTAAATATTTCCGTCGGTCTCAGGTGCGACTTGTGACATTATGTCATCGCTGTGATACCTACGTGTATCTACGATCCTATTCTTGTAAGCTATCCTACTTCTATCTTACTTTAAACACAACCTAACCATAACTACTAATTCTACAATGTATGGAGTCTGGTTGTTTTATATGTAAGTATTTACTTAAATAATGTATAACAAGTATAAGTAGATTATTAGTCATGTAGTTGCCATAACACAAGCTCTGCTTAGTTTTGTGGTTTGGGCTAGATGATGCTGTGTGAAAATGACCAGCATTATTATTATTATAATCTTTATAATCTTCGTAATGCGTAAACAGATTTGAATGGGATATGGTCTTAAACTTAATAAGATTTTATAGAAATGTAATTATTTAAAATTAAAAATTATTAAATTCACTAAGACAAGTAGGTCAAAGTCAAAGACAATAGATTTTTATTCATTGAAATCACAAGGATTAGAAGAATCAGGCAACAAACTCTGCTTGGTTATTTTTTTCATGATCCTTCATACCTATTAGTTGTACGTTTAGCTTGAAAAAAAAAATAGCGTTTTTATCCATGGTTGTGTAAAACTGTATTGTTACAAACTCCAGGTAAAAAAATGATGATAAAAAATGACAGTTATAAGAAAAGACTTTAGTAAGTTTAGCCATGAAACTACAAAGTGAAATTCAAGTAAAAAAGAATTATTTTAATCCAAAGGTAATTTAAGTCTAACCCTAAAATAGTATAAAAATGCTTCCAGATCAATCCCAGTGATCGTTGAATTTATAACAAATTCAACGTTTTATCCTATGGTGAAATCTCAAACTATGTCGGTATAGAGGGAGACGGACTATGGCTGAACTATTTGTGAATTTTAACATGGCGCCTGAAGTGTCCAATGTGATAAAATATATATTTCCAATTAACGTACCTAAACTGTACTAAATAGTATTTCTAAAGGGCCAAGAGTCAACAACCTAAAAAGACCATTCAAATTTTGGTCTCAACAACAATTAATAGCTTATAATAATCAGCTGATATTACCATAGTTACAAATATAATAATCATAGTCTACTAGTATCTATAAATCATCGTAGATATTAATACTTATCTGGACACAAAGCAATGGTTGCCGTTATGCTGATAAAAATATAAACAATAGATTTTATTAATAATTGTTTACCTAAACTTCGTAAATACCTACCCACGTACCTACCTATACCTATCTACGAGCTTGTAAGTAGTTAAATTGTATCTATAAATGTTGTCATCTTTTAATTGCTTATGAGTAATTATCTTTTGTTCTCTGACATTTTGCAATACGTTGAACTAATGTACATTTTTTCAGGAAAAAATAAAAAATGACTTCATATAACGGGAAGTTGATACAAGGTCCAAAATAAAATATTAATATTTTTTAAATGTTGTTGGCTGTTGTTTTTCTTCATACAACTTATATGGGGTTACCCTTGAAGTACCCTATTCTTCGATTTTAATAACCCAAGGGTTATTAAAATCGATATCTTCGCCTTCAAAATTTTTCGAAGATATCAGAAGATAAACAGAAAAATTGAGAACCTCCTTATTTGAAGACGATTGTTTAACAATAGTTGCTCTATCTGACCAAAGTTTCATGTTTGTCTTGAATTTAACATTCGTCTAATTTCTTTCTTGACACTTCTTAGCTAGGGCTTTTTAATCATTTTCTGCCTATCAATATTTTAATGACATGTTGAGATAGAACCCGGCTTTGAAATGCATGTTTTATCACGCCTTTGTCCTATTGCAGACAAGATTCAAATTAGTTTGTTCATAAAATGTCAGTTACGTCATAGTTGCGCATAAAAAGGTCTACCTATTTGATGGTTTTCTTTCCATTTCTTCAAAACACTTCAATATAACTATAGCTAACTAACTGTTGTTATTGCTTAAATTATTGAGGACGGCAAATTGGCCAATTTTTCACAAGGTGTCGGTACTTTGCGATATTTTTGATGATATCAAGCCAGTAGGTACCTCTGCTATAAGTTGGTGAGGAGTTGGGTATCCTGCAGGTTCCAGGTGATGCCTCAGCATCAGGTCATATTTACCATGTTCTTGCAATAAGGGGCCGTTCAAGTATTACGTAAGCACTATTGGGGGGCGGAGGGGTCTTTGTTTTGCTTATTTTGGATGACATGGGGGGTAGGGGAGTCTAGATGATGATTACGTCATCGGTAGTTATTTACTTTTTTACACGAATGGCAACCCTCACATTATCTATGCTTGAAAACGAAACGCATTTTCGAGGATTCCCGCAAGTAATGCATACGTTAAGGCACTCGCTTTAGAACCGATTAGGGGAATTACCGCGTCCCTTTTTTTTTGTCCCTTACTCTATGTTGAATACTGTATCAGTAAAATCTAATCTCTATCCTAAATCTATTCTTATTTTTGAAATTATAAATATAACATTATAATCATAAATAAAAAAAGATACATTTATAATTGAAAAATGTTTACGTAAGCATAGGGGGAAGGGGTAAGAGCTTTGCTTACTTTTGCTGACAAGGGGGATGGGGGGGTAAATAATTGTAATAAATCTGCTTACGTAATATTTGAACGGCCCCTAACATTGAAGTAGGTAACAGGATACACAGAATCCGGAAGAGAGCTGGTTCTTTAAATGGCTCAACAGTTTATCTTAAATAATAGCTGAATAAAAGCTAAACTCAAACAAGTCACCTTTTAAACTAAACCTTTTGACGACCTCTGTGGCGCAATGGGTGAAGGACCACCTGAGACGCAGAAGGTTGCGGGTTTGATTCCCGCCGCGGGACGAATGTTTACATTTACAAATATTTGTCTCGGGATCTGGGTGTTTTCTATGTATAATATGTATGTATATACAAAAAAAAATACCTATATAAAGTAGTATATCAGTCATGTAGTTCCCATAACAAAAGCTCTGCTTACTTTGGGGCTAGATGATGCAGTGTGAAAAATGTCCAGCATTATTTAAATTTATTTATTTAAAATATCTTAATCAAAATCGTTTCTTCCGTTTGGGAGCTACGATTCTACGATGTCACGTACAGACCCACAGTTAGACAGATATACACTTTAAACTTATAACACCCCTAATTTTGCAACAAGGGTTAAAAAGAGCAAAGAGCCTTTTCAAGTTTGAGAAGCTGAGACATGGCTACGAGTCAGTCAAAATGATTGCCATAGCAGTGTGGTGGGGCGTATATAGATTTACAAAAACACTGTGAATTAATAGGTAGATACACTACACTAGTGGGAAAACGAAAAAAATATAGTCGTACGCTTTTTCTGTTAACTGTACCTAAAACTCGTGGCATTGGCTGGGAAAGAATACTTCATTTTTATATTTAAAATGGCATGGAATTGCTTGAGAACCCAAATATGGAATTCTAAATTTGGAGAACAATAGATTTGACATTGGTGAGAATGACCCGTTTTTTCGTGGCATTTACGAACTATATCATATTTTGATATATCTATCTTTGAAATCTCATATTTTGGATGAATCCGACATCCAACGCAAGTGATTAAACCTACTACAGTTAGCTCCACCACCTACAAAGCTAACAATAGCTTGACCTAGGTACGAGTACATGTAGGCTATTTTATAAATAGCGAATAATCACTGGACAAGCGGCATCGCAAGATTATGTGTTTGCTAACAATTCTATTGAAAACCTTCAGTGGACAACAAATGACATCAGTCAATACAAGAATACGTATTATATTTTGATTGCTAATGACATCAGAAACTCTTGGGCAGATGTTATCCAAACCAAGAGATGAGATCGATAAGTTAATTATATTTTAAAGTTCAATAATTCACAGATACAATTGATAAATCATACGAAGCAGCAGTCACAGAGATACTTGTATTACGTAATCCTGGCTACCATTCAGCGAAAAAAAACACCCACTCTGGCTGTATTATTTGTGTTTTAAGTTAGAACGGATTGTCATCATGCCATGAGGCAATCACCGACTTGGCGGGCAGTGAATGAGCTGAGCTAAAAAGTATTAGGTATCCTCATTGACATTGACATCCCAATTTATTTTTCACAACTGATTGCGAGTGAAGTTTTGCTAATTTTACGTCGCGTGCAATATTATTTAGAGGGCCAAATAGATTTAATTCTAGCCTTCTTTAAAAAAATGGTCAAAGAGAAGTCACGATCCTGAACAATTATAATCGAAACAGATACAGTTACCTGACAGTTTTGATAAGACCTAAGCTACTTCCAGCAGCAGGAAATTATAACTCTCGTATTTATAAACAGGTTTTTAACTCACCTTTATGCACTAAAAGGCAATTAATCAGTGCAGAGAGCGTAGTACACAAGCTATTTAGCATCTCAAACTTACGCACGGAGACCTAGTCACCGCGTCCGTCTGACCTGTGCCAAAAATAATATTGTGGTTCGAGGACCCGCTTGTTTGTAGAACTAGGGGAAAGTGGTACCGCGTAATGCCGCGGGGTGAGATCATTATTTTTGATTTTGACAAAACTACTAACACTATTTATTTTTGGTATAATGTAGATCCTGGCACCCCTCCGTAGTACCGTCATTAAGGTGGTGACGAGTGCGAGAGAAATAAAATGAGTGTGTCACTGATCTAAATTAAGCTTGTGTATGAGGCTAGGCATCTTTTTCGTATTTAGATTTTATCAATGAATTTTGTTTTCTCAGCTTCGAAGTATACCTACCTACTACATTCTTCAAGTTTAAACATAGCGCGCCTTAGAAATGAGCGTGAGAGGGGGGAAATTCTAAACGTGGCTAAAAGCCCGTCTGAGACGCAGAAGCTTGCGGGTTAGATTCCCGCCACCGGACAAATACATACATCCATACATATAGTCACGCCTGTTTCCCGGAGGGGTAGGCAGAGACCAAGGATTTCCACTTGCTACGATCCTGGCATACTTCTTTCGCTTCGTTCATCCTCATCAAATTCTTCATACAAGCTCGGCGATTAAGTGTACTTCTGACCTGGCCATTCTCTAGAACGTCTTCAATTTGGTCAGAGTACGTTCGCCGAGGTCTTCCTCTTACACCCTTCCCATTCACGCTCGCCTTGTATATTTGATTTGTTAATCTTCTTTCATCCATACTTTGTATATGGCCAAACCATCTCAACATACCTTTCTCAACTCTCGTTACTACATCTTCATTCACTCCACACTGTATGATCTGCAAATATTTGTCTAGGATCTGGGTGTTTTCTTTCTGGGTATAACCTATGTAGTATATCAGTCATGTAGATCCCATAATACAAGCTCTTCTCAGTTTGGGACTAGATGATGCTGTGTGAAATATGCCCTCTATTATTGATTTTTAATTTTAAAATTATTTCCTAAAAATATGTTTTTTTCCTTTGACTTATGAAGCATTCTTATTGAAGCACCTTCCTCTATCTATACTGTGTCCCGAGAAAACACGTGGTCTTTATGAGAAACGCGATTCGAGTGATGTTTAGAAGTAGGTAGGTACCTATGTTAAGACGTTTAAAGCGAAGTAAGTAGGTATCTAGCTGGCTAGACTACTAGTATGTCAGGATGTCGGACTCACATTATTTATAAACAAATTTATTTTTCTGTGTCAGGAAGACGTAGGGAGTGAACTCATTAAAGTAACCTTAGCTACTCGTAGGTACATAAGAGGGCTTTAACAGATCTATGGTAATTAAGCTTATGATAAGCGCTATCTCTCTACCTACCACCGAACTACGCTTCTAGCGACTAGTTGAAAGCAGAATTAATTCCACGACTGAGTAGCGTTTTAGCTAGCGGTCTGGAAAGTTCACAAGGCCGTGCACAGATGGCGTTTAGATTGAAAGTATGTACCAAATACACTGCTACCTAACCTCAGTTCGTGTAGGTATAATTTTGCGTTTGTTTACTATACAATGGTAATATGTATTGAGTTTGATATAAAAAAATGAGTGGCTTTTTTATTTTATTTTTATTTTTTCAATAAGTCTATTATTTAATGGTTATTTGGTTATCAAAAGTATTTCAACCAGGCTCGTAACGATGTCATGGCTTAGTTGATACAGCACCCGCGTAAGCGGGAGCTCTCTAGTACTATTCCCGCTGAAATTGTTATTTTGGGGATATTATCAAGACTATGATTATCTATTTCAGCTTGACGATGCAACTCTACAGGTGTTCAAAGACGGCGACTACGGACCATATCTGGACCTGGACTCGACTCTTGGCGAGCAGGATGAAGAACTGGAAGGACTGCAAGAAAGGTAAGCTGTCCAACACACTTAAGCAAGATAAGACAAGTTTAATTCTCAACAAACACTTGAGTAGTTCTGTTTCCTCACTAGCATTCCTTGTGTTGTGGATAAAGGAACTACGGGTAGGTATCGCGGTAACAGAAATCAAAACACCCTGACCCGAAACAAATATCTGCAGAGAATGCAAACATTTGTTCCGCAGCGGCAATCAAACCGGCACCTCTTGCGTCAGAGTCGGCTACTCGCCCGCCGTGCCTTTGACGTCGAAAATCATTGACAATGTTGAAAACTCGAGAGTTTAGCTAAAGTTCTTAATCTAAGGCCCGAGTTCACCAACACAATAATGTGTGGTTACATGTTATCCATTGTATCTGTCATCATTATCAATGTCGTTTAATTTGGTGGTGGCTTTATCGGTTAGTTTCTTAGTCGGATTATTAGACAATGTGTCCCTTTTGCTATAAGTCCTAGCTAGGCATAGCACCAAGTGACGTGGTCCGTTTTTTAGCCCCCAGTCAAATTGTGAGGGATCCATCGCGAGCACAGCTTACTCAAGTCTATGCCTAAGGATGCCTGAATCTCATGGTAGGTCACATGCGATCATACGGCGCAAAGCATCGTCGTTTTTGTTGACGGGTAACCATCACGAAATTTGTCACTGATATAGACACGATCGTGCTTGAATTCTGCAAACCAGCTTTAAATAGTCATCTTGCATGGTGCTTCATCGCCAAAAGCAGTTTGAAGCCGAGAGGGGCTCTGCTAAGCTGTCAATTTACACTTAATTCGTAGTAAATCATACTACGAAATTTTTTACGAGTCAAATCCAATGGTGATCTAGACACGCAAATTTAAAATGACGCCACATTATAAAAACATATGACAACTTAATGAAACAAACTGTTTTCTACAGCCAAAGAGCTATTTTCAAATATTGTTATTCTTTTTAATTATTGTTAATGGAAGTGGCCAGTTCCGGAGACATAATTACATATACAGCACCCTATGTAACAGTTAATGCAGCTGTGATAATGCCACCCGTCTAAATAAACTGATTGAACTTTGAATGAAACAAGTAAACTGTTCGTTTCATTATTTTGCACTAGCTACTGCCTACGGCGTCGCCCGCATGATACCCGGATAAAAAGTAGCAGATGGTTAACTCTAACCACAGACCAGTTAAAGTAAATTAACTGGTCTGTGCTCTAACTGTTAAGGCAGCGTCCGTAAAAAATGCATTCGCTCGACAGTTTTTTCGTCGACTTACGTTGGTCTCCTCGAAAAGCTCTTTGATTTTAACGGGCTACTCACTCAACGGGGTTCACTTTGGACATAATTCAGGTTATGTCCAAAGTGAAGGTACATTCTAAACATTGGTGAAAGGGTTTTTAAAAAATCAGATTAGTAGTTTCGGATATACTCTTTATAATATTAGTACTTATAGAAAGAATATTAATGAAAAATGTACACGTTTTATATCTGACTGCTAGGTATGTGGTGGGTAGGTAGGTAGGAGAGTTTGATGTAGACAGATCGGCATAGTTGAAGCCCTATATTAGCGTAGCACTCCCCTCGACTTGTGTACGATTTATGATTGTTTCCTTTTGAAGGTTGATTGAATAAGTGATTTAGATTGAATTAAATACCTACATAAAACGCAGGTAAGTAGGTACTTATAACAGACGACCTCTGTGGCGCAGTGGGCGAAGGCCCGTCTGAGACGCAGAAGGTTGCGGGTTCGATTCCCGCCGCGGGACAAATTTTTGTATTTGCGAATATTTGACTCGGGTCTGGGTGTTTTCTAGGGAGCTTGTATTATGGGAACTACATGACTCATATACTACTTATATAGTTTTTTATTTAAATACATACTTGTTTTACATATGAAACACCCAGGGAATCGAACGTGCAGAGATACAGAACCCTTCGGTCGTAAATTTCCCTTGATTTCCCTGAGATCCTTACTTGGTAAATATAGGACAAATATTTGTTTATGCAAACATTTGTCACGCAGCGGGAATCGAACCCGCAACCTTCTGCGTCTCAGGCGGGCCTTCGCCCACTTTGCCACAGAGGTCGTCATAAATGATCTTAAGCCGCAGACATTGCAAATTTACGGTAATATTATTTAATATTATTAGCTATCGCTATGAGGCTTTGGGGTTCAAACAGAGCGTGCCTTAAAACGTCAAAAGCAGCTTTTTTATAAAGTAGGTAGGTAGGTACCTATTATAACACTCCTGACTCAAAAACATGAGGACTTCTATGGTTGCATTCACTTTCCATCCTATCTCACAGCAGGGTTTTATTATGATTGGCAAATTGCAACAATCACAGGGGATCGCACCGGAACACTATTACCTACGTATACCTACTTATAATTTAAAATTACGGTGTAGCTTAACGATAAATAGTCTGCAAATATTTTGAATTTTTTTTTTAAAGCCGGTCGTGCACCAATGGATTTTTCCACTCGAAAAATGTATGTGCGCATTAGCACGTGCTCAAAACGGTGAAGGAAAACACCGTGAGGAAACCGGCATGCCCTAGATCCAAAAATTCGATGGCATGTGCCAACAGTTAGTGTTCCAAAAGGCGGCGATGGGTCACGTAGAATACCAACCAAATGCGGGTATGTGCAAAATGTAATGTTTGGACGTGCCTCTGACTACCCCCTACTTGGCATCCTCAAAAATCTACTCACTGAGTATCTGAGGATGTTCACCATGGGGAAGACAGTCGTGAGCGTGTTTGTTTGTTTTTAAATATTTTGCTACCAAAACATCTTATGTCCCAAAATGTGCAAACAAGTCTGAGATATCTTGAATTATTGACCAAGGATTATAAAAAAAGGCACCGTTCAGGAACACTTGCATCGCTTGTGGAAACAAGTCCCAAAGGTCGACGCACGCACCGTTTCCATGTGTTTTAAAATTAGCCCAGAACCGGATTTAGTGCAGTACACTTATTTAGGTTACTGTTACACTTGTAACCATATATTTGGCGGTTTTTATTTACGATAGGATATGTTTTTCAAACAACCAAACATTAGAAAGCATAGAAACTTGATTATGCGAAATCGTGAGTTTTACTGAGCTTTTTTTGATTGTAGTTTTCAATCGTGATGAAGTCGAATGTGTGCAAAAAGTTGTGCTCGATAAAACAATGAACTTGCACTGCGAATATTCCTATTGCACAGGTTGTTTGGTTTTATATAGCTACTTTTCTATTAGCTGTAGTTACATATTGAATTGATTGGGGTCCTCAGAGGATATATCAATTTAACGTGTATTATTTTTTCGCACTTGCAATCAGTGATAAAACTGCCGCGTAGAACCGAGTGTATGAATACCCAGTGCTCTGAACGTGGGAGCACAGTTGGGAGTAGACTCCGGCGGGACGCGCAGTTTGATCTCGGAAGTACATATTTAGATACATTTATATTACGAAAGCAAGACGTAATGGATCTTATAATACAACCCTGTATTAGATGTCAAGTCATAAATCTGTACAACGACATCATTGTCGAAAACTTTTTTGGCGGGTAGACATTTTACAAATCTATCATAGTTTGTAAGGACTACCTGCGGCACAAGCTTAAATGTACCTCATGTATTTTATTGACCACAGACCAGTTAAGTCTGTGGCATTATAATTATAGAAAAATAGACGCAACCTGTACATAGTGTCCGGGGAAAACGAATCACAACTACATAGATGAGTTCCAATAAATTCACACGCTCGGCCGCCGTCGTGTGTGATAATCATGAGTGTTTAATTTGTAAATTATTAGTGTTTCGTCAAATATTGATAAAATTAGTTGGGTTAGCTTCTGAAAAACCTATGATGTATAACTGTATCCTAGACTCAGAAGATGCCATGTCAGAGGAGGATTTTAACGAGTAAGAAATGTTTTATGTGATTACTGTTTTACAACCTGCAAAACTAAAACTAGACCGCTGGATCGATACGCCCAAAAAATATTTAATAAAATTGATAAATGTTGACTAATAGGAGTATTTTCTATTATTTTCAGCCGCAAAAATGCTCTCGTCCTACGCACGCAGTTGTCAGTCCGTGTGCATGCGATTATTGGTAAGTCCATTATTTCCAAGTTGTAATCAGCCTCTGGGTGAAAGTCACCGGTTATAGTTAACAAGTTTTGTCAAAATGATTTTCACTCAAAGTCCTTTATTCTTTACTGTACACACAGAAAATACAGACAAAAAACTTACATAAAGGACGCGTACAACGACGCGTCCCTAACCCTAACCCTAACAAGATTTTTCTTCCAAAGCAAACCTTTGAGGATAGGGACATCATCATCATCATCATCATCATTGGCCTTTGACATCTTTTACAGATGATTTAGGTGGCGTCAGTCAGTTTAAATTACAATTATGATATCGTTTATGACTAATGAGACCTAAGACAGCTTAAAATTAATAGTGGGTATACAGACTGATAAATTCTAAGAATATAACTAATTATAACATACTATTATACCTAAATACATAATATACCAACATTAAGTCGTTTATGAAATGATTTTCACTTGCACATAATTTGTAATTATCAATATAGCCACATAATACTGACTTTTTATTATCATTTGACTTATCAAACGAAATCAATCAATCTCAAACTGAAAGTCACCGAGTGACTTTCAGTTTAATAATAGGGGAGTAGGTATTATTGCACATGTAGTATTATTCTATGAAATGAAAGAAGAACTAAGTACATGGACAACAATATAGTGCAAGAATTTGATGGCGGGACGGGTAACAAACAAAATACTGATTTGAATTCAAATATAAATAATAATTCAAATATAATAATAATGCTGGACATTTTTCACACAGCATCATCTAGCCCCAAAGTGTGTTATGGGAACTGGATGATTGATATACTACTTGTATACTTTTTTTTTAAATACATACATATTATACATAGAAAACACCCAGGCACGAGATAAATATTCGCAGATACAAACATTTGTCCCGCGGCGGGAATCGAACCCGCAACCTTTTGCGTCTCAGGCGAGCCTTCGCCCACTGCGCCACAGAGGTCGTGGAGAGGCTCCACGCTCATTGATAAATTAATTAGTGATTCAATATTACGCCAACAAAGTGTCAGCTCAGCATAATACTAGGTAGGTAGGCTACCTACTTACTGCTGAACCTCCGCAGTGACGTCACAGGCGCCAAAATCCAAACACTAATATCGAGAAATTAAGTGTAAATAACTGTCTTAACAATTATCTAGTAATCATCTACGGTTGACCTTCAAAGCGGTATACGTTTGTATCTATATTTTCCAGAACGGCTGCTTGAATCTCAAGGTCGTGAGTTGCGCAGGGCCCTGTTCACGCTCAAGCAGATCCTGCAGTCTGACAAAGACCTGGTCCATGAGTTCGTCGCTAATAAAGGCCTCGACTGCCTGATGCAAGTCGGCAACATGGCCGACCATAACTACTTGGACTATATTCTTCGGGCTCTTGGGCAGGTGAGCTTCTTGATTTTAAGAATATTGGCGCTCGAAACAGTGTAGGAAAACATAGTGAGAAACACGGTAGGTACGTATACCTTAAAAATTCTTAGGCACGTGGAATACAAACGATTGTATAGATCTTTTTCGCGCGTATTTATGTGTTCCGTATTGTAGCTACTTTTCAATTCAAACATTATGGTAGCACAAAACATGCCATTCTCAATGGTAATTTGGTAAGAACTCTGAAGAGCCACCGACATTTTGACATTTAATTATTTTTCTCTTCTTAGTGCCCGTTCTTAGTTTAAATGTTGTTTGTGAAGCCGGTTTTTTTTTAATTGTTTATTTTATATTGTCCTAGATTCTCTTATACGTCGATGGCATGCACGGCGTTATGGCTCACAAGCGCTGCATCCAATGGCTCTACTCCCTAATCTCAAGCAAGTTCCGACATGTCGTCAAAACCGCTCTCAAACTCTTACTGGTCTTCGTCGAGTACACAGAGAAGAATTCATTTCTCCTTATCGACGCTATCGTGATCGTTGACGGCTCAAACGGCAGACAACCCTGGTACAACGTCATGAAGATCCTTCAAGATTTCGACGCTTCAGACACTGAACTACTCATTTATGCTACAACACTTATAAACAGATGTCTGAACAATGTCCCCGATAGAGACTCGTACTATGACCAAGTAGACGCGTTGCAAGACCAGGGAATGGACGATATAATTCAGCTGTACATGTCCAAGCAGGGTACAGATTTAGATCTGCTGAGACAACTGCAGATATTCGAGGCCGTGCTTCTCTATGAAGATGGTGATGAGAGTGGGACTGCGCTGAAGTAAGTTGCTTTTTTTTATACAACTATAATGGCAAAAAGCATACGACTCATCTGTTGGCAAACGGTTACTGTAAACACCCAACAGACGCGTACATAGTCCAGATCCCACATTAGGGTCCTTGTGTCTTGTTTTTCAGGAACTAGTACCGTGGTACCATAACACCTAGACAAATATCCGCAGAATATATAAACATTGGTCCCGCAGCAGGAATCGAACTAGCACCATTTCATAACTAGCTGCTGCACTGTTACCTCGTTGAAAAATTACCTAGTATTTTTCAAGTAGATTCAACTCTTATCAGGCCGTGAGAAGTTCAGTCTGACTTTTGTCCGGGCGTCGCAATGCCCGGCCGCGCTATTAATTCTTTTGCTTATGTATTATATTTGTTTATAAAAAAAGACATTTAATAAATTATGTTTACTAAATGTCTAACTTTTATTTTGAATTAATTTAGCTCATTGCTAATTTATAAAAACTGTTACATATATGTTTTATTCAGGCAACTGGACGATTCTGTGATAAATTCTGTTCGGCGACGAAGCCTCAACATCAGCGCGACAGAACGACGAACATCAAAAAAACAGCTAATGAAGGAAATTGGTACTTATGCTTAAATTTTCAGCTTGTCAGATTTTCCGTTTTCTGTTGTTTTTTTTTCGAATTTCATAATTTAAATTAACTACATTTTTTGGAACTTTTCTCATCAAAATAAATACCCGAGTGAATTTAATTTCGTTCGCCCCATTTAATGTTTAAACTAATTCGTGTTCCATGTTGATTTTATTGGTTTCCTGCTTCGACTTATTTAATTTCATATCGCTTTTTACTAACACAGTAACAGTCAAACTGCCGGTGATACCCGTTCCTGAACCGGAAATCAAGCCGGTTGTGATTCGAAGTCCATTCCTACCTTCGATATTGGACAACAAGGAGAACAAAGAACTGAGCACAGCCTTAAGAAGAAGACGCGATAGGTTTGCAAGACAGTCTACGCATATACAGCAGCAAGAATTGTTAAACAACTCTAGCATCACGCCATATAATGGTGTTTATGGAAATGCAAATGGCATCGCAACAAATGGAAGTTACATAAACGGCTCATATGCTAGCACCAAACCGTATCTGAATATGAATAATGTTGTCACTGGATTAAACAAATACATAAATGGATCCAATGGAATCAAAGGTGTTAACGACATCGGTGCGGTTCATGGAACAAACGGCACAAAAGAAGAAGAAGAACCAGAAAAATTCATGAACAGAACAGCAAAAACTGTGCATTTACCTGATGTTTTGAAGAATGGTTTGTCTGTTCTCTAACATACTAATTTGCTTTCATAATTTCGTTTTCATAACACGTTTTTTGTTTTATTTATCAATATAACTACACAATTATTATTATGACTGCAGATATGTCCTTATTGACAGAAATAAAATATTAGCTGGCTTAGAGTTAACATGTCATAAGATTACTTTATCCTATGACCTGTCAACTTTTATTTTTTGTGTTTACAGGAAACCAAAGATACACAAGTGGTCTCAAACAGAGAATCCAAAATGGAACTTTAGGACACAGTGTGACTGCAGTAGATGCTATCACAGTCATGAGGCAAAAACAGCAAGAGGTTGTCGTAGAGGCCAATAGAGACGATCTAGGTCTGATCCTGAACAGGGAACATAGCATTAAAGACCTTGCCCAAAGGTTGACCAGCCCGGTTAGTCCGACGAGTGAGGAGAAGCCATTGAGAGTGTCTGATATGGCCGGGATAGTTTCAAAAGCCAAAGAAGAATTAGCAAAGTCACAATCTAAAGGTAACTTTACAAATCCGCTTAATTTATGAATAGCTGTTTAGGATAAAATAAGCTTTAATATTACATTGCCAAACACGAATATAATATTCCAGATGTAATCAAGAGTCCTTCAATAGAGAAATCACCAAAAATACATGAGATCAAAGTCTCTGAAAACGATTTACACTGGGAGGAACTGAAGAAAGGTTGTCTCGACCGCGAGTTCCACCTTTGCGACCTCGACTTCTCTGATCTTCGCGAAGATTCTGATGACGACATTTTATGTCCTGCCATTAACACAAATAAAGGGCCACCTCCACCGCCTCCTGGTTTATTCCCATCGTTTAACGCACCACCGCCTTTACCAAGTTTCCCTCCCTTCCCCAAAACGAATGTACCTATACCACCAAAACACACTCTCTCGTCGGAGCTATCAAATCATTCTGACAGTTCCACTATAAAAAAGAATAAGAAGACAGTGAAATTGTTCTGGAAAGAGATTCAAGAAAACCCTGCACCTCCTTTGGTAAGATCTAAGGCTGGAGGATTTATTTGGGATGAGCTACCCGACGTAAAACTGGATACAGCGATGCTTGAACATCTCTTCGAGTCAAGAACAAATGATTTATTAATTAAGGTGAGTGGTTATAATGACTCGCTAACGAGTACAGGTTATATAAGTACTAGAACAATTTCACGGTTTTGTCTAGAGATTAAATACTAATTTGTTTTTTTATTTTACTCTTACATGTTTCCTGTTTGCTGTTGAACCTCTGCAGGAAGTAAGTAACCAAAGATACTAAAATAAAACACAAACATTTCTATAATACTAAGAGGTTGTACGTGGTCACGTAATCAATATTTTAATTTCATACTTATGTTTTAGAAATTATCGGAACCAAAGAGACATTTGATCTTAGATGCAAAAAGGTCAAATGCCATAAACATAGCCATGAAGAAACTGCCGACACCTCAGACTATAAAGGCAGCAATCATGAAAATGGATGCCACTGTCATTGGAAGGGAGGGCATTGAGAAGCTTCTAACTATGCTCCCCACGGAGGAAGAGAAAGTCAAAATCCAAGAAGCACAGGTAAAAAGATATTACATCTTTAATGAGACAGAACAACGAAATGCAGCCCAACGATCTTTCAGGAGATTCATTACCTCTGTAATGAATCTCTGTAACGCAGTGGGTGAAGACCCACCTGAGACCCAGAAGGATACAGGATGCAAATGTTTTTATGATCTGCAAATATTTGTCTCGGGTTTGGGTGTTTCCTATGTATAATATGTAACTGAATTGAAACAAAAGGTTTGTCCATTCTAGCGTCAGTAATATCCATGGCTTTATTGCCATTCGTTATTACCAGAACTTAATGACGGTAATAAGTTGTAAAATTATATCACCAATATTTTTTTGCCATTGGCTAGTGTTCCATTCGGGCTAGCAACCTCACACGAGGAATGCTAACTACTTGCAAAACGTGGGTACGTAATAATTCTGGCGTGCTTCTGCCTACCCCCTCTTTGATATCCTCAAAGAACAAGAAGAAGATAGGTATGAATATGTATTTGAGGACGCCCATCATGTAATACAGACGTGAGCGTATTTGTATTTGTATGATAGTATATTTTTTGTGTTCATCTTTGCAGTACGCTAACCCAGACTTACCTCTCGGAAGTGCGGAGCAATTCCTTCTCACACTGGCATCAATAAACGAGTTATCATCCCGATTGAAACTTTGGGTCTTCAAACTGGATTTTGATAATCTTGAGGTAATAAAAATCGTGAATAAATAAATTTATAAACATCCAGATAAATATATGTATAGTTCTGATCGGACACTAGGATTACCTGTGGGTAGCAGAATCTAGCGAGTACAATGGTATCACGATACCCGAGCCCGGAATATAAATCTTGCAGAACATGCCAACGTGTGAATCTCACCACTTGACACACAAACGATGCCGTCATGAAATAAAAAAAATATTTGTACTAAGTTCATATTTTTTTTTCCAAAAATCAACTTAACATCGATAACAAATTGGATTTGCATATCACGAATACCTATTGATATGTCTAATATAGAATGTATGATTGGTCTTGGTTATGGTACCATGATACTTGTAGTTCCTGATCCACGGCACAGGGAATCCAATATGTAGTTCCAATATAAATACAAGCTCTGCTCAGTTTGCGGCTAAGAACAAATGTATTAATTTTCTTACAAAACTTATACAAACAAAACTAAAAGAAGCCGTGTTGGCCTGGTGGATACCCCAACTTCTGATCCGGAGGTCGTGGGTTCGACCGACCGGGTGTGTGCGCATTAACACGTGCTCAAAACGGTCAAGGAAAACATCGTGAGGAAAACAGCATGCGCATGCCCTAGAACCAAAAATTCGAAGTCATGTGCCAACAGTTAGTGTTCCAATAAGCGGCGATGGGCTTGCAACCTGTTACGTGGAATGCTAACTTGCAAAACGCGGGCTCGTACCAAATGTAATGTTTGGACGTGCCTCAGACTACCCCCTTGGTATCCTCAAAGAACTACTCACTGAGTATGTATCTGAGGATGTCCACCATGGGGAAGGCAGTCGTGAGCGTTTGTTTGTTTTTTACTTATATATCATTATCTCGTACTATTCATTCTAGAATATCCTCACATAGTACTGTTAAAAACATTTTGGTATATGTTTTTCATAGTCTCAGTGTTACGAATGGAGTGTCAGTTCGAGAATATACTACCCTCCAAACTAGTTGGGAGACAGTATCCCGTCGGGCAATGTCTCTCGCTCAAGTACACACTGAACAGGGCAAACGTGTCGATTTTATAAAGTTTACAGTTAAATCCCTAAAAATCCCAATAAATAGGCTAGATGATGTGTGAAAAAATCCTAGCATTATTTAATATATTGATAGCCGTGTTAAAATTTACAGAAAGAAATAGCAGAACCACTAATGGATCTAAAGCACGGTATTGAGCTTCTTCAAGTGAACACGACATTCAAAGTGATCCTCTCGACCCTGAGGTCTGTGGGCAGCTTCCTTAATGGCAACCACGTGAAGGGCTTCCGACTGGAATACCTCTCCAAGGTCATGGAAGTGAAGGACACTGTGCACAAGCATCCGCTCCTTTACCATATCTGCGAGATGATTATTGTAATGTTCCCAGATACCACCGACTTTTTCAGTGAAGTGAGTATTTATGATTCAGTTCAACGTCTTGTACTTTTCAAACAAGTTTGTTTATCATATAACTAAGTATGTTGGTAAGCGGTTATCTGTGAACGCTTGCAAGACCAGAGGTATCACTAACGCGTTACCTCCCTGAGATATCAAGATAGGTAAAAGATCTCGGGGCAGTGTGGCTGCCCCGGACGAGTCCTTTCACAGAAGCTTTATACATAAATACAGAAACATACCTATATAGTCCTCACCAAACACTAAGATTCTCTGAGTCGTGGTTATCAGGAATAACGCCCGTGGTATTGTCAGGAACAAGTGTTTTGCGTTTTCGAGTGACAAGATCACCATTAATTTCTGATAATCACATCATCACTGCGCAGGACGACTGGTAGAAAATGCTGTATTGCATTAAGTCGTCCCTTTGTACATAGTTTGTGGGCAATAAATAATCAAATGAATCATTTCTTGGCACGGCTCAAAACCACTATTCAGTTTAAAATTTTAAATTGCTGACGTTTCTATATGATCCTTGCGATTTTAATGAATAAAAAGCAATAGACTTTAATTTTGACTTTATTCTCTACTTGCAGGTTGGTCCCGTGATCCGGGCTTCGAAAGTAGACTTCGAGAACCTCAGCGCTAATCTGCAAAAGCTGGAGTCTGACTGCAAAGCGTCCTGGGACCACATGAAGCGGGTCGCGAAACACGATAGCTCGCAAATGTTCAAAACGAAGATAAACGAGTTTCTGACGGACGCGGCGGAGAGAATCATTCTGTTATCGGTCATCAAGAAAAGAGTTATGAACAGGTAAAACGTACTACAAAACAAAAAAAAATGTTGGACATTTCCACACAGCATCATCTCGTTACTTTTTGGTAAGCAGAGATTGTATTATGGGAACAACGTGACTGATTTACTACTTATTAACATTTGTTTTGCAAAAATTATACATATTTTACATAGAAAACACCGAGAAAAAGTAGGAATAACTAAAAACTCACTTCAAGTACCTACCTAACGGGAAGTTGGTATAAAGTCCAATATAATTTTCATCCGTTATTTTTTAACCATATGTATGATATTTTCATAAAATTTATAAGGGACTCTTAATGTATACGCTATCCCATTAAAAAAATTGTTTTAGTTTAGTTTTTAAAGTGTTAACCAATACTGACTGAATCGCCGTTGAGCCGTAGAATAAGCAAAGCGACACCTTTCGTATTATTTTAGTACTATATGTAACTTTAGTCTCCAAACAGGTTTAGATAAGTGCAAAGTTTCCTCGGTAGATGGAGCGCCCCGGTAGGAGATGCAAGGGCTTCTTTGTGTAGTTATCCCCACATTAGTGTGCTTTCAAAGAATCGAAATGAGATTCAAATCAGTGCAGCATAAAACTTAATTCCATATTTGCATTTGCGATTGCTTTTGTTGCTTTATTTAAGCGTTGCGATTCCGATCATAAAAGAGGAGAGAGCGATGCCGAAGCGACTACGTAATATTCATATTTATTTTACTAATAAACGACTGATAAACTGTTAACATAACCTTAGTTAATTATGAGCGCTAAAACTAACCTAAGTATTAATTTCGCACCAAAAATGGTCTATCACCATTACCAGAAATAAGAAAAACAACTGAGTGAGTAAAACACATTCCCAAGAGAATCTCATAAAGCTCATTTTGTGAGATTGAAACAACAACTAGAACTTAGTTTGAGTACGACTGACCCTCTTACTCATAATCACTCATTAACTTTAGTAGATCGATCAAGCGGATAAAGTTACGGGGTGATTATCAATAAGGGTGTTAGACAACGGATTAGTTTACGGAAGAGAAAATTCTAATCTTTGTGTAATAAAGAATGGGGCGGTAGTGCGTTAGAACAAGGATTTCTAAACAAGAGAAAAAAATATATATATAGTTGTATCTTTCTCTTCCGTCAAACAAATTTCAGAAACGTATTTTTGGGTTCCTTTCCGTCGACGAAACCGTGGTCTTCGGTGGTTATTCCTGAAGGAGACAGATAGAACACTTCAACTCTCCTTGTTACAGATACAGCAAATTCCTCTTATACCTCGGAGTGCCACCTCAGGACATCCCCAAAACTAAGCCGTCACAGTTCCTGAAAGTGATCGCGGAATTCACGCTAGAGTACAGAACCTCGAGGGAGAGAGTGCTCCTCCAGCTGGAGAAGAGGGCTAACCATAGAGAGAGGAACAAGACTAGAGGGAAGATGATTATTGATGTGAGTAGATTTAGCCAGATAAAGTTTTTATTGTGCATAACATCATTTTACAATATTGTACCTACTTTTTGGACTTGATTTAATTCTTTGACTAGTACTTTTTTTCTATAAACGAGTTCACCTTGTTCGTTTGGCACCACACTAAAGTTGAATGAAGGATCATGAAAAAAATAACCAAGCAGAGTTTGTTGCCTGATTCTTCTAGGCTTCGTCGAGCGCGAGGAATCGGCGTAAATTCACTTTAAAAATTTTAATTCACGTAGTTTTTAAGTTGACGTTTCTATATGATCCTTGTGATTTCAATGAACAAAAACCTGTTGACTTTGACTACATAACATCATTTTAATCATCATTTCATCATTATAACATATAAAAAGAATAAAATAACAAATAAAAGAATTCCACATGTTACCAGAGATTTCTTCCAGACAATCTTAGGATTTCGATAACTGTGGATTATAGTACACCATCCAACAGTCACCATCCTAGCTACCTAGGGATGAGACTTAAAGACAGAGGCAGGAACAATATTATCCGTAAAAAGAACAAAGTGAGAAACGTAGTCCAGCAGATATTAGGGTTAAAATGTAAATGGGTAGGTCACCTGCAGCGTGTAACCAGTCGAAGTTACTTGTCCCGTGGGACCCAAAAATTTGATCCCAAGGGACAAGAAACGTAGAACATGCGAACGGTGAAGCGACAACGTTATGAAGGACGACCTCTGTGGTGCAGTGGGCAAACGCCCGCCTGAGACGCAGAAGTTTGCGGGTTCGATTCCCGCTGCGGGAAAAATGGATGTAAGATTAGTTAATGTTTGTCTCTATGTTTTCTATGTATAATATGTATGTATTTACAAAAAAAAGTAAATAAGTAGTATATCAGTTATGTAGTTCCCATAATAAAAGCTAAAATGGGGCTAGACGATGGTGTGTGAAAAATGACCAGCATTATTATTATTGTTATTATCATGTGTTTTTATTTAACAAAATTTAAAATTTTGGTATTTGTGATACACACGAGCCTAAGTGAATATCATTGATTATGTTAGTGTCTTTTTGTAAAAACTTTGGAACAGTTCTACATGTATTAAGAATCTCTGATTTCTGCATAGTGACGTAGGTGTGTTCAGGTAAGTGTATTGTTGTAAGGGATCTCATGAAGTGTTTTGGGATAACACCCGGACTAGAGAGCACCAGCGGCACAATATATACTTTATTCATTTTCCTAATTCTTACTATTTCATCTTTTAGTTCTGTATATTTTCGAATATTGTTTTTTTTAATTATTATTATTATTATTTTTAAAGGTGGCCGGAAACTCAAACAGAGACGCATGGAAAAAAAATCTTTCACCGTTTATAAGCGGTTATTATTTATTGACGATGATTATAAATAACCTATAACGTAAAACAAAAATAACGTTTTTCAGGTAGGGAACTACTCGGCAAAGAACGGTGACCACACGGCGGACAGCGCTCTGAAGGAGTTACTGAGGAGCGACCCTGACACAGACAGCCTTAACAAGAGCAGGAGGAAACCGCAGACCCTGAACAAAGGCAGCATGTATGTATACCCACTTGCATTCATTAAATTAAACAAAACTGTGTAGTCTCTACTCGGTTACAGATAAAAAATTACTGCTTAAAATATTTCCTTGACAAATTTGCAAAGGAAAAATAAGCGTGAGGTATTTGTCTAGACACCCTGTTTCCTATTCTGCAGCGGCGACCTGTCAGCCGATGACGAGATAATTGAGAGCCTGGTGCGGTCTGCCACGTCGAAGAGGCGCACCGTGCCCAGGGAGCGCAGGAAGAACCGGATTTCAGACAAAAAAAGCTGTAAGAACACTTTTAATTACTATTCTACAGTATGTACGTAAAACCCTGTCCGATCATATTATAATGGTCCCCTTCAAATAAGTTCCTTATATGAAATAAATCGAAAGCTATTTTATCAGTAAATTTTAGATTACGGTAACCACAGATGTTTGCATCATATGTCTGTTTGCATACGGCACACCTGTTAGTAAGCGTAAATGGGATTTTTGCGTCCATGGAAAGCAAAACCATGGAATCACACACCCTTTTAAAGCACAGTCAGTATTACAAACCTTATCTGGGATTATCTGGGTGTGCAATACGCCCCGCGCGCCATATAAACAAGTCACAGGACGGTATTGCACACCCCTGAAATGTACGCCCCGTATTACGTGCCACTATTCACGACGGTCGAGGGCTCGTCATTTCCCTGAGCCCTCATTGGTCGATGTGCAGGAGTCGCATGATGTTCAACCACAAGTTGCCATTGATAATTAATGCAAGCACCAGGAAAGTACGCCCAGTATTACGTTACGTAGCTAGTATTTGAAACCAATTGAAATACTGGCTGTACTTTCCAGGGGTGTGTTTTCCATGCTTTTGCATTCCATGGACGTACAATACAGGGGCGTAAACTAAGTAAAAAGAATATTTCTCGAAAATTAGGCATCCCTTTGCGACTTAAAATTCAAAATTTTAGCTTTAACAAACTCGATACCACTTTTCACACCTACCTTTTTCTGATCGGACACAGTTTTTGTTAATTACTTTACTTTAAGATCTTGCTGTTATGTTCCCTTGTTTACTAACAAATAAATAGTTAGGTCAGCGCCGTTTCCCACGATCTGCCGAATACTGCCGATACGCGACAAGACTTTATTAATGAAAGATGATAGCGATGCAAAACATAATTAACTAGCTTTTGCACACGGCTTCGCCCGCGTGATAGCCGGGTAAAAAGTAGCCGATATGTTACTCTGATGTATAAGCTATATAACTGTAAAGTTTAATCAAAATCCGTTCAGTAGTTTTTGTGAACGCGTTATATAAGTAGGCCTATCCTACTAATATAATAAACGCGAAAGTTTGTGATGTTGGAAATATTTGTTTTGTGTGTGGCTGGTTTTTTATGCATAATATTAATACTGTGTTTACAAAAATTAGACTCTGAGTCCGTGGGGAACCGGGGCACTTCGCGTCTTAAAATTATTTCAGGGCGACTGATCGAAGCGACATTATGTAGTATATATATAATGGAAAATATGGAAATAGTATGTAATAACTTGGTCGACTTGTTCGACCTAACAAACGGCGTAAATAAACGCCGTTTGTTAGGTCGACCAAGTCTAGAAGAATCAGGCCATATACTCTGCTTGAAATTACCCAGTCCAGAGCCAAATATTTGCAGATCATACAAACATTTGTCCCGCGGCGGGAATTGAACCCGCAACCTACAGCGTCTCATACGTGCCTTCGCCCACTGCGCCATAGGTTTTCAATGACACAATAGTTCATAGCGATAAGCGACTATTTTTAGCAAACACATACATACATACATTGTGTTGAAGTCCAATCAACGCTTTGCTTTTTGCGAACGAATTTTCAGGTCCATATAATTTGGCTGTTAGCATTTATTGAAATGTGATTTCTTTATAGGATATAATTGCTATACCTTCCACGTACTTTGTTTAATTCTGTTGACCGCTTTGCTTATTAAAGGTATCGCTCATTCATGAGGGATGAAGGAGAATAGTAACGAACGTGATATTAATCGTAGGATATTTCTAGAATTGCATGAAACCACGATAGTTTCAATGTGTTTTTTTGTTACAGTGAATAGGACACTAGAGGGACGTCAGTCTTGACCACGAGACATAATAGTCCAGGGTAAGACTATACATAGTTTTTTTTTTGTATGTTTCTTGTACTAATTAGCAGACCGTAAATTAACTACATAATTACCAAGTCCAGTAGTAATATCTTCATTATATATCATCATCGTTAATTTGTATGAACAACAAAATATTGTTACATACCTACATACTTACTCAACCATAATGATGATGATATCTCTAGATTTTGAAATTCTAATTTCATATTTTCATTATATATTTTATGTTATAAAAAAAGTTTTTGATATTACGGTTTGTGACTCGCTATGTGTTTTAAGATGTGTGTTCCGATTAAAATAACTCCCTGTCTCTATAGACATTGTTAAAAAATTTACAGATTTTCATTAATGACGATGTGTGTTCCTATTACACTAACTCCCTGTCTCTATAGACATTGTTAAAAATTTTACAGATTTTCATTAATGAAGATGTGTGTTCCTATTACACTAACTCCCTGTCTCTATAGACATTGTTAAAAATTTTACAGATTTTCATTAATGAAGATGTGTGTTCCTATTACACTAACTCCCTGTCTCTATAGACATTGTTAAAAATTTTACAGATTTTCATTAATGACGATGTGTGTTCCTATTACACTAACTCCCTGTCTCTATTGACATTGTTAAAAATTTTACAGATTTTCATTAATGAAGATGTGTGTTCCTATTACACTAACTCCCTGTCTCTATTGACATTGTTAAAAATTTTACAGATTTTCATTAATGAAGATGTGTGTTCCGATTAAAATAACTCCCTGTCTCTATAGACATTGTTAAAAATTTGACAGATTTTCATTAATGAAGATGTGTGTTCCTATTACACTAACTCCCTGTCTCTATAGACATTGTTAAAAATTTTACAGATTTTCATTAATGAAGATGTGTGTTCCTATTACACTAACTCCCTGTCTCTATAGACATTGTTAAAAATTTTACAGATTTTCATTAATGAAGATGTGTGTTCCTATTACACTAACTCCCTGTCTCTATAGACATTGTTAAAAATTTTACAGATTTTCATTAATGACGATGTGTGTTCCTATTACACTAACTCCCTGTCTCTATAGACATTGTTAAAAATTTTACAGATTTTCATTAATGAAGATGTGTGTTCCTATTAAAATAACTCCCTGTCTCTGTAGACATTGTTAAAAATTTTACAGATTTTCATTAATGAAGATGTGTGTTCCTATTACACTAACTCCCTGTCTCTATAGACATTGTTAAAAATTTTACAGATTTTCATTAATGACGATGTGTGTTCCTATTACACTAACTCCCTGTCTCTATTGACATTGTTAAAAATTTTACAGATTTTCATTAATGAAGATGTGTGTTCCTATTACACTAACTCCCTGTCTCTATTGACATTGTTAAAAATTTTACAGATTTTCATTAATGAATATGTGTGTTCCGATTAAAATAACTCCCTGTCTCTATAGACATTGTTCAAAATTTGACAGATTTTCATTAATGAAGATGTGTGTTCCTATTACACTAACTCCCTGTCTCTATAGACATTGTTAAAAATTTTACAGATTTTCATTAATGAAGATGTGTGTTCCTATTACACTAACTCCCTGTCTCTATAGACATTGTTAAAAATTTTACAGATTTTCATTAATGAAGATGTGTGTTCCTATTACACTAACTCCCTGTCTCTATAGACATTGTTAAAAATTTTACAGATTTTCATTAATGACGATGTGTGTTCCTATTACACTAACTCCCTGTCTCTATAGACATTGTTAAAAATTTTACAGATTTTCATTAATGAAGATGTGTGTTCCTATTAAAATAACTCCCTGTCTCTGTAGACATTGTTAAAAATTTTACAGATTTTCATTAATGAAGATGTGTGTTCCTATTACACTAACTCCCTGTCTCTATAGACATTGTTAAAAATTTTACAGATTTTCATTAATGACGATGTGTGTTCCTATTACACTAACTCCCTGTCTCTATTGACATTGTTAAAAATATTACAGATTTTCATTAATGAAGATGTGTGTTCCTATTAAAATAACTCCCTGTCTCTGTAGACATTGTTCAAAATTTGACAGACTTTCATTAATGACGATGTGTACCTAAGTGTTTTTTTTTTGTATTCACAGAGCACCAGCTGAGATACAAACAAGAGAAACCTTCATCATGAATTCGTGTAGAACCAGCGTAGGGCGGTGAATCTCAACTGACACATCTTTAAGTATTTGTTGTGTTTTATTTCCTAAATCTATGTAAATATACAGTTACGTGTTAAATAATACTTACATATTGTTTTAAAAAACTTAATAATGTCTCACACGGTTTTTAGATTAGTCCAGTGAGTGAATAATATTATTGATTTATTGTGGAATAGATGTTATGTAAAATACCGCACACCAAAATGCAATTGCGGAAAATGTATGCAAATATTATGTAATATTTATGTAATGGATTATGTTATAGCAGTGCGGTTGGGTGATTTATATTAATATACTTAAACTATTTAATATCATATATCTTGTAACAGGACATCTAATATGAATAATGAAGCTGGAATCTTTATTATCATAAATAAATAATAAAACTCTCCTAGATACTCAAACTATTATAGTATCCTGCTGGCTAATAAATAATTTATTATAACATAAATATAATTTATAATTAATTGGCAAGAGTGTTGTGTTGCTTAGATAATCTACGAAAATCTGAATATGGCTTCTTATATCTAAGTATCTGTGAAAGTATCCTTTGTTTTTATTAAAAATTACAATCTGATTGTCTTTACAAAAACAACAATATAATCATAAAGTACATATATTATATTATATAGAACTTGGTAGCAACTCCCGCGTTATCGTGAACTTTATTGACTATAAAATAGTTGTATCATTACGGTCATTAAAAAGACCTGTAAATCTGATACTGACATTTTTAGGAATGCGGGCCTTTTTCTTATATTTTTTTGCATCTGAGAATATTGGATATTATAGTATCTACTTTCAAAGATTTTTTTCAACGTCTTCACTTCTCTTATTTCCAGGTAATCTTAGATAACGCAATATTTACTTGGCATTTTCTATTTATTACAAAGCCTTTAAAAAAAGGTGATCTTTTTACTCTTTATTTTTCATCGATATGTAGCATTATATTTTATCTGTTCGTGAAACTGTCACGGCAACTGATTTGCTTGAGTCCTTTCCTCCTTCCTCCTTGCTCAAAAAGGATTCAAGCACTCTTGAACAATTGTAAATTGATGTGCTGTCAATATATAATTTAAAATTGTATTATTTTATAATCAAACATAAATAACAAAACTATTCACGGGCATTCGTCTACTTTTATAATTTATGTGTGTTTAATATATTCATGTTCCTAAAAATTTTATAACTAAAATTGAATCACTAAAATTGCCAGATTTTTTACGGTCACATTTAAATGTACTAGCATTGTTTTTTTTGTTTTATTTCACTTTGAACTTTGTTGTTTTATTTCAAAGCATTAATTCCCAGCATACGTACACCAACCTTTAATCATATCTACAGAATTATAGTTTCAAATGATGTACCTTTATAAATTAAAAATACTATGAAATATTATGAATTATTGTATTGTCTGTTGTTTTATTTCAAAGCATTAATTCCCAGCATACGTACACCAACCTATAATAAGGACATAATTACCTTCAACGGGTGTAACAACTACCTTCGTACTAACGGAGTTATATGTAACTCTAAAAACAAGAACAATATTCAATGACTTGCATGAGTCCTGTATCATAACGATTTTATAGGCTTTTTTCCACAGTATCTCGTTACTGACGCCATTATGGCCGACCTAATCTGATGATGGAGACGGAACGAAATTTGTTAAAGAAACATGAGTTGCAAATATTTCATTCGCATAAGTCTTGGAAAGCTTCTTGCCTAGCCAGGTGATGGAGCTCCAAATGTTCCATACTAATACTTACTAGTTGTAATGAATACTAGTAGTAATGAAGGCGACCTCTGTGGCGCAGTGGGCGAAGGCCCGCCTAAACGCAGAAGAATGCGGTTTCGATTCCCGCTGCGGGACAAATGTTTGTATATGCAAATATTTGTCTCGGGTCTGGGTCATTTCTATGTATAATATGTATTTATAAAAAAAACATACATAAATTATAAATAGAAAACACCCATATATATACCATAACATAATGTAGGTACATAGTATTATCAGCTATGCTTAGTTCGGGGCTAGTAATTGAATACCAAAAATAAACGACTACCTAATTTATAAGAAATATTCCTAACTGGACAAAAAAAGTTAATGGACCCACCTACAAAATTTCTCATACAACCTGTAGTTCGTGGTGCGACAATATCCGAGCGTTGAGCCATTTTTCCGATATGGCATTAGCTTACCTAGCTGTCCATCAGTCTAAAGCTATATACTACATAAAGTGCCCCAAAAACTAAAGTGCCCACTGATGTCTGGAGAACCCTGGAATCCCTGGTGAGTCCCTTACGATATTTCTTTTGGTTGATTGTTCTATAAAAATTGCAAACGTGTGACTGTCCGTTACATATTCCTCCGAGCCGTATTTTTGGTTGGCACAAATGTATTTTGTGCTATCATTTTCTATTATGTGTTTTCAAAAGTGCATTATTTCAAAGTAAAACAGTGCAACATTCCAGGGAAAAGTGACAAAGTAACGGTTCTACGACCGCTTATCAGACTCAAGTTTTCATTCGTAATTTATCAATATAACTTATATTTCGACATAGTTGCATACTGTGCTTACGTGATAATCTGTCTAGTTCTAGGATTATTATTGCAAAAAAAACAGTTTCACACAATATTTTACCAACATTTACGTGTTGAATTGAACTGCGAGGGTAGGTTTTTCAACAGCGCCGCTCAAACAATTCACGAGGACAGATTGTGCGCCACTGTAACGCGACGCTTTATAAGCGATAAAAGTTTTAACTTATCAGTCTATTCAAATAAGGATACATTCATCTGTAGACACTCGTGTCGTATCCAATATACTCATATACAATATATATCATATTTAAAAAAAAGTTTAAAAAAAATATACTCATACATATAATTTTCATTTTCGTGTATTGTATGGATTTACGTAGCAGTCGTATTACATACAAGACTCGTTTTATCATATATACTATTTGTTCGTGTTACGCACAAACAATTATTATTAACTGAAATTTAGTTAGAAATATTTTAACGCATAGCGCGTCCATATAGCGTAGCAGCTACTGGATGCCACACCTTCTCACGATTATCTTATACGCATGAAATTCCAAGTTGCATTTATGTTTTTTTTGCTTTATTCACAAATTATCTTACACTGTATATATTGACGATAAAACTGCATGGCCCGACATGGTCGCTCCGCTCCCTCGTTAGCTTAATTGTCAAATTGCATATCTGTGGTAACATACATATTTTAAGAATAGGTTAAGCATTATTATTATTATAAAGCGTATCGTGTGTTGTCTTATGAACTTTGGATGATACTTTTAAGACTTGATTTAATTCTTTGACTAGTACTTTTTTTTCTATAAACGAGTTCACCTTGTTCAATTGGCATCACACTAAAATCATCACACTGAATGGAGGATCATCAAAAATATAACCAAGCAGAGTTTGTTGCCTGATTCTTCTAGGCATGGTCGAGCGCGAGGAATCGGCGTAAATTCACTTTAAAAATATGATCCTTGTGATTTATTTTTGAAATCACAAGAGAATACTTTTTAGCATTAAGTTCGCCTATGTACTCTTATTTTTGCGCAATAAAGAATTTTCTATCTATCTATCTATCTATTTCAATGAATGATTATTGATTTTGACTTTGACTTTGACTGTAAAAGTATTCATAATTATAATTATCATTACTTATTATCCGTGAATACTATCATATTGTTCCTACAATAAACTGACTATATGACTATTAGTAAGTACTGACTATGAATAATATGTATTTACAAATAAAATAGATATAAGTATTATATCAGTCATGTAGTTCCCATAACTCAAGCTCTGCTTACTTTGGGGCTAGATGATGCTGTGTGGATATGTCCAGCATTATTATTATTATTATTATATACAATGCAGTTTATTTCTAAATAATATAGTCATAGGCCTGTGTCCATACGATCGACGCATTTTAGAATATAATTGTTGTTTAATAAGGTAGCTGCTTCAACGGACGACGATTCCGAATACCTACGTCTTTTAGCTGATTTTTCTGTAGTACAGTATATTTTACATTTTACTAAGTAGGCGGGTAGGTAGGTAGCTATGGAGTTTTGACGACCTCTGTGACACAGTGGGTGAAGGCCCGCCTGAGACGCAGAAGGTTGCGGTTTCGATTTTCGCCACGGGACAAATGATTGCATCTGCAAATATTGTCTCGGGATCTGGGTGTTTTCTAAGTACAACATGTATGTATTTACAAAAAAAATATGTATGTTAGTAGTAAATCTGACGTATAGTTCCCATAACATAAGCTCTGCTTACTTTCGGGCTAGGTGATGCTGTGTGAAAATGTCCAGCATTATTTTATTATATATTTATTTGAAAAAGACCTATGTCTGGGAAGTTTGCAACGTATGGTTGACTGTTCTAACGATGAATCCGAATTTCGTGTACGTGTTAAAGAACTCCATAAACTGTATCCATATAATAAATGGCTAAAAACTATTTTTTAGCCATGCAACTTAAAATATCAAAGTTTTTCGCTAAACTGGAAAATTTAAACGAGAGGAACACTGTTAGCGACGCTCTCATAAAATGTCACAGATATCAAACTTTACGTATTAAATCCACCGTAATTTAAGGGTACCTACCTACTGTTTTTGCAGATAGATTTCGATTTAATGTAAAAAATCAGCATAGTTTTAAGTACAAAGGTGTCTATGGCAATCTATATACGAATGCGCCACTGTTATTTTGAAACACACCGATCCCCAACAAAGCCGGAGCCAAGTCTCCGAGCCAGCAGCGCGATCACACTAACCCATGGCTATCGAGATGGCAATCAATCTACAAATTATCTGATTATAAGTTATGTAAAAAACGGAACGTCCAATGGGGAACAAATTTCGTTCATTCGCAATGTATATCTATGGAACAACCAGCCTAAAAATTGCGTGATTCGATTCATCCCAATCGTATTTTACATAACTTATAATCAGATAATTTGTGGATTGATTGCCATCTCGCCTAGCCATAGCCATAGGTTAGCGTGACCCCCCTGCACATCTAATATTCTAAACACCACCCGCGCCGCCTAAAATAGTGAATACACGTAGTACAACGCGGACGTGCCTACCACGAGGCGTGTAATCTCGCACCAGATGTTGACCTTCCACAGGATAAACTCCTGAATCCTACTTCAAAATCTAATCAAGCGAACAATAGTGAAAGTTCCTATTTTGAGGCAAGTGACAATGCAAGCTAACAGGAGTCGCCGCCGCCCCCACCGCTCGTATCTCGTGACGAACGCCGGAGCTTGAAGTCCAAAACAGGCGAGCGAAAAGGCAGCAGCTGATTCTGGAGGCAGAAAGGAAAAAAGCACAGATTCGTATGGAACTTATTGAGAAAAGGTTACATGCCGTTCTAGCTAGTCTCGATGAAAAATACAGTTCACACGATGGCAACGAAAGTCGTAGTCGCATCGAAGAATGGATGGCTCGCAGCTATCTGGAGCTGCCTGCATGCCTCTGAACATGCTATTGTTACGGGTGAGCAGTGCCAACAAGCTGGTCCGCCGGCGTCGTCCCTAAACCCACCGGCACCTTGGTTGGAGGAGCCTTGCGTGGCGCGAGAATATTTAAATGTGAATCTCACCTCTTGCCACGCCACCGAACTCGTCATAAAATACCAAAATTAAAATTATTTGTCATAAAATAATATAATTTATTTTTTTGCTTAAATCTACCTATATAATAACGATAGCAAATTTGCAAACCAGGAAATATTGTACCTACATCTGCCTCTATAGATATGTCTTATATAGAATTTGTGGTGGGTCTTGGTGTTTTAGTGTGGTGTAAGAATGTGTTTATGTTAAGTACAAAAAAAGTATATAAGTGATAGGTATATCAGTCATGTAGTTCCCTTAGTCAATACAAGGTCTGTTTAGTTTGCGGCTAAGTAAAAATGAAATTATTTTCTTACAAAATTAATAGATAATTATCTCGAACTATTAATTCTAGAATATCCTTACATTATTTCTCTTAATAACATTTTGCTATATGGTTTTCATGGTAACGAGTGGAATACCGGAGTCAGTTCGAGAATACCCTAACCCCGAATAATTTCCGATATACAAATTTTCAAATTCGCAAAGGAAAACTAAGCGTGAGGTATTTGTCTAGACACCCTGTTTCCTATTCTGCAGCGGTGACCTGACGATGACGAGATAATTGAGAGCCTGGTGCGGTCTGCCACGGTGAAGAGGTGCACCGAGCCCAGGGAGCGCAGGAAGAACCGAATATCAGACAAAAAAACTATAAGAACACTTTTCAGTACTATTCTACAGTATGTAAATAAAACCGTATCCGATCATGAAAAAGGCATATATATCCCTTCAAATAAGTTCCGTATGTCATAGGAATCGAAAGCTATTTTAACAGTAAATTTTAGATAAAACGCAAAAAACCAATAGGTTTTAACACACCTCATATGCTGGTTTGCATACGGCTTACCTGTTAGAAAGCGTAAACTAAGTAAAAATATATATCTCGAAAAAACAGGAATCCCTTTGCAACTAACCTCAGATATATATCAGTGCGTATATCCTCAAAGATGTACTTACTGAGGATGCCCATTATGGAGAAGAAAGTCGTGAGCGTGTTTGTTTGTTTGTTTTTATGTGTATAATTTGCTTTTATAAAGAAGCATTTCAGGAATTATTCACTCTTTTCGTCGTATTTTTTTTTTAAATTAAGATAAAGATGTCTCGACAACAATTTCGTTGCATAGGTTTACTTTTAAGTGAGGGGTCACTTGCAAAAACCATAAGAAACTACTCACCGAGATGAAAGACGTTAAACATCAAAAACAGATAATGGGCTTCTTTTTAAATGAAAATGAAACTATTGTATGTCTTATTTCAATAAGTCTCAAAGAACTGGTTCCACTTGGTGATACAATGGGTGACCATGGTAACCAGTTTTTAAATGGCAAGGACAGCTTTGACAGGGGGAGCCGGTGAGAAAAGACAAAGTCAAGGTTTTTACACGTTACAAGAATCATAGGTATAGAAACGTAACGTAAATTTAAAAACTACGTGGATTCAACATTATAATTTACCTTCGCCCTCTTGCGCATTGGGCGAAAGACGCAGAAGGTTGCGGATTCGGTTCTCGCCGCAGGACAAATATTTGTATCATCTGCTGTCTGGTTGTTTTCAAAAAACAAAAAACAAAACAAAACAAACACGCTCACGACTGTCTTCCCCATGGTGGACATCCCCAGGTACATACTCAGTGAGTAGATCTTTGAGGATACCAAGTAGGGGTTAGTCAGAGGCACGTCCAAACATTACATTTAGTACATGCCCGCGTTTCGCAAGTATTAAGGTTGTTTTCTATGTATATACAAAAAGTGTATATGTAATAATATCAGTCATGTAGTTCTCATAATACAAGCCCTGCTTAGTTTGGGGCTGTGATAAAGGTCTAGCATTATTTATTTACGCTGATTGTTTACTTCGACTAATCAGGCAACAAACTCTGCTTGGTTTTATTTTTAAGCTATCATAAAAATAATAGGTAGGTACTTCATTCAGCTAAACATAATAGTAAAATTGTTCAAAAACGGACTAAAACAATCCAATTCATAAAAAAAAAGTATTCCAAGATCTAGTATCTTGTAATTAAATTAAAAAAAAAAGCATTATTAAGCTATCAACATAAAGTAAATTTATGTAGATAGGTTACCTATGTTAAACTGTTCACTACCTACTATTGTTAAATAGGAAATAATGCAGACTCATAAATAGCATCATCTGTACAAACCTTAGCGGTTTTTAGGTGCTATTATTATTCAAAATTATTATTCTTAAGCATTTTTTTTTTAATTCGTTAAACAAATTAAAAAAAAATATGTATACAAAACATAAGTCCACTAAATAATTAAATATAGCTAATTATAATTGCCTAAACTAGGTAATCCTGTATTTCAGGCGACAATTAGAGCGATTTATTAAATAAAATAAAATAATCGCTTACTATCACGATAATACATTTTATGGAGACGTAGGGTAAAACCATTATTGATAAGGATTCATGACCAATATAAGGATTTACCTATTTATTCCAGTCCTAAAAATGAAATGTTCTCATTAGATAAGAGGATTAGCAGTGTGGATGTATCTAATATAAAACCTAATATAGATAATGTAACGCAATCTAAGCGTAGCTACAATTATGTTGATTATAAATAATATGTGATGACTATTTGGCTAATGAATGTCATAATAGTTATAGAATTTATACGGATGGTTCAAAATAAAACGACATGTCAGGTTTGGCCATATTCGATCCTCAAACTAACGGTGCAGTCAAACTTAAAATAAAGTCCAACATTTCTATAATGTACACAGAGCTCATAGGAATTGCAGAAGCGGTTTCTTACATTGATTCTTTTGAAGCTGGTCACTATGTCATCCTGACGGACTCCAAAAGCGCCCTCTATCATCTCGTTCCGTGCACCACGAAATTTGGAGGAGCACCGATCGCATATAGCATTTTGGAATCACTCGACACATTAGCTAATAAAAATAAATCGGTCTCGCTTCAATGGATACCTTCTCACGTCGGCTTGGCCGGTAATGAGGAGGTGGATCAACTCGCCAAGGAAGCGGTTTTGGATCGCATTTTCATGAACGTTTTACCCTATCACAGTGACCTTTTAACCTTAATTAAAAAGAAATGTAGGCAAAACTGGAAATAATATTTCGACGAACGATCCCTTACTAAAGGAATTTAGTATTGGACACTACAACCAGGTCTAGCTAGGTCACCATGGTTCGATGTTTCGGATATGGCCAGGTCTGACATCGTCACGTTGATGAGGCTCCGATCAGGACACATTCCACTGAATAGCTTTGGATATTTAATGGGTAAAACCAGTTCACCAAACTGCACGGGTGGTAGAAAATGCGTATCATATTCTAGTGGAGTGTGTCAGGAACGAAGTAGAAAGAAGTACATTTGTCAATCAATATGGTTATGATTTATATATAATTGGCAAATGTCATGAAATTTTGGCTTTACCTGTAAAAAAAAAATATTAAAAATTGTTTAAGTAGATATTAAACGTAGGTAGTAAAATTAATGTAAGCGTCATTTCGAGGGTGATATAATCAATTATGATTAAACCCTCTTCAATAAATAAATATTTAAAAAAAAGTGTAAATTTAATAGATTTCTTACAATTATTATAGCTAATGCGTAAAAATTTGACATTGAATTAAGTTTGTTGTATAGAAACGGACCATGTAGATAGAATTTGTTCGCAAAGGCAAATTTTAGGGTTGTTGGTTGAGGGCAAACTTTACTT
Organism: Perizoma affinitatum; assembly: GCA_961405105.1. Lineage (NCBI taxonomy): Eukaryota > Metazoa > Arthropoda > Insecta > Lepidoptera > Geometridae > Perizoma > Perizoma affinitatum. The sequence continues at coordinate 2,831,615 of OY560185.1, read as the reverse complement.
CCGTCTATAATTATTAAATTGAGTGCTGTAGGGAAGGGCTGCATGCTGTTTTAGTATTGTGTTCATTATAAATAGATGCCGGACTGTTAACACATCACAGGACATAATAATATATAAAACATCAGTAGGAAAGATGAAAAGCCGAAAAGTTGCCACTTTTAGTATTGATAGATAGATAGATAGATAGAAAATTATTTATTGCACATAAACAATATAAGTACATAGGCGAACTTAATGCTAAAAAGCATTCTCTTCCAGATAACCTTTGTGTTTTGTGGAAATAGATGTGTCGGTAGTGCGCAGAAAGGATTAAAACAAAAATATTAATATGTAGAAATTATGTAACGCAAATCTATAAATACAACTGGATTATTGATTTTAATACTTAGATACATGATATAATAACATAAATAAAAGAAAATAATATATACATATATACACAAATAAATTGCTCAAATATTAAAACTACAAAAGGCAAATTGCTCAATTTTTGCCTTCACCGAGGAAGTGATTGTAGACTCTAGCCCTGAACACTTCAACTGAAGGAGCTTCACGGAAAATGGTTGGGATATTATTCCAGAGACGGGTAGCAGTTATTGTGAATGAGCCGGCATACGATGCCGTATTAAACTGTGGAGTCATCAATTGAAAACGTCGGGTAAAACGAATTATTGCCCTTTGGGCTCTTTCTATTTTTAGTTACAATGTTTTTCCCGCTCCACCCCATGTGGTCATGCAAAAAGTTAAAGTTGATTGACACAGAGCAAAGTAAACTTGTCTAATTATATTATGATCTGTAAAATGGTGTTACCTTTTAAAGCTGTATATTAACATTCGCAATCTACTACATAAGGTTTTTATGTGTGGCTCAAACGAAAGATTATTAGTATGACACCTAAGTATTTTATATTGGCGATCACAATAGGCCTAACGACCGCAGTGATACCAAAGCCACTAAAAGCAAATAAAAAAAAAAGTATTTTATTTGATTTGCGCTTTTGTTACGGGACAAGCATTGAGTGTTTTTTCGGCTATAGCAATGAAGTGCATATAGTTTAGAGTAGGTAATCGTTGTCATCTGATTGCGCATCGAATACTTTGTATAATTGGTCTTGTTAGTAAGTTGTGCTGTAGCCATTTATAATAACATTGAATCTATTTTCCGCAAACTCGAAAACTTTCATAACAGAACACACAAGCTGTTTAGCCTCCCAGGCGACAGCGACGACAGCAGATAAACGCAAAAGTTTACAAAGTTTTCGTACAAAGTGCAAGTGAGAAGTGAAATAGTTTTATAGAACCGTTCCGTGATGCTCTGAGATTGACCGTGAGTCAATAACTTTGTCATTTTCGGAACAAAACACCATTGGTACAAACAACCATTGCTTCGTGGTTGAATGAGTCTTCAACGATGACAAAAGCGGAAAATACGGACAGTCTAAAATAGATGTCATGTTTCTCTGCAAACCAGACAAAGAAAAAACACTTTTCCTTTGATTTATTTGCCTTTTTTTTAAATCTACGCTCCAATTGATTAATTTACAACGTAAATTGCATATTGTAATTGTAACGAAGATCCTGGCCCGGCCGTGGGTAAGAATAATGACGTAATCCTGGAGTCAATATCAGCTGCCTCAGTCGTCATGCAGGACGCAGAGCCGGAAACCGCTGATAACTCTGATCAAAATTAAGACTTCGCATGACCCAGCCTTCAAGAAGAAACCATTGATAGTATAGTGAATGATTTGGACCCCGAACTTTTGACAGCTCTCGGGGAATCTACTTCCGACACACCCGACTATGGTGATAATATACATGACAATTTAACAAAACTGTGGCTTCCTTTACTAAAGAAAGGAATGCCGAAAGAAAGTAAAGATAAGTTGCTAAAATACTATCTAATACCAGATAATTGCAGACTCCTACAATCGCCGTAATTAAATGGCGTGATTTCTGCCGCGTCATGTTTCGTTACCGTGATAAGATAATAAACAGCAACCCAACAACAACTTGGTTTGGGTATCACCGCCGTCAATAGAGGCATAGATTTGCTCCACAAGAGCATTCGTATGGTCCAAGCGCTGAAGCATCTTAGCAATGGTTGCCGATTACTATGTGATGCGCACTACTCAGCGACACATAGTTGGATAAAGCTGGTAACACACAGCTTGGAAAAATCGTTTCATATTAAATTTGAAACCCTTAAATAGTTAGATCAAGAGCGACCACTTTAAAATGGAAGATTACCGAACAGCAAATTAATATTTTGCCACCATCGACTCGAAAGATGCATATTTTCTTATAGATATTCGGCCATTTGACCGTAGGTACCTTAAATTTTCAGCCTAAGAACAGTTTCAGCCTAAGAACTCTGTAAAAACCTTTACCTATAGCTGTAACTTGCACAGCAATCTTGCAAGTTTTTAGCATTTATTTATTATACATACTAAAAACTAGCATAGCTCTTCCCTCTGATAAGAGATGTAAAATCGTAGAGTTGGTTGCCAGGTTTACTAAATTATCTTAGTAAACCTGGCAACCAACTTGTTCCATTCGTTAATTTGCTCAACTTACTGTTGATTGCTGCTTGCTCGGCAGCCAAGTACGCATGGCCCAAATACCAAAATTTTAGAGCTACAAAAATATTTAGCTTTACTTCAGAATAATAATTATTATGAAGTCAAAATTAAACTAACCAATATCATATTAGATTATTTGTACTAGTCTGTATGAACTAGTTTATACTATCTGTACTAGTGAAGAAGTAAATGGCAAATGGAAGAACACAGAAAAAGCTAGACATATCAGCTATTTAGAACTTTTGGCTGCTTTCCTGGGCCAAAGTCATTTGCTAGTGAAGTAACCAACTGCACAATATTATTTCGCATTGACAACACCACAGCAATCAGTTACGTGAACCGTACGGGGGGTATACAATTCCCCCATCTTAACGACTAGGAATTGGCTTAGTCGCTTTGGAAATGGTGCGAACAGCGCGGCCTTTGCGTATTTTGCAAAGAAAAACCGCGCACATGCCGCCTCTAGAATAGTCAATCCGGACACTGATTGGTCCTTGTCAGACAAGGCCTTACGCGAATTTTTTTTTGACCAACCAGGAATTGGCCTATTTGCATCACTAGATAATGCAAAATGTACCAGATCTGTTTCATAGAAACAAGACCCTAACGCGGTTTCCAAAGACGCATTTAAATTGGCAGGCAGATTTCTACGCCTTTCAGCCATTTTCATTAATAATAAAATGTCTTAGGAAAGTTATTAACGACAAAGCCAACTGTATATATTGGTGTATGTATTGATAAAAATTTGAGCCTTCAAAGACTTCTATACTAACATTTCTAACAGCACAATTTAACAGAGATTGTGCGTATGGTAGTCTAAACTCTCACCGTTTTGCTTTGTCACATTTTGTAGGGAAAAAAATTGGGTCAGACAAGTGTGTGAAGCGTCTACTTAGGGTCCATCAAAGTCAATGTCAAAGTCAATAGGTTTTTTATTCATTAACCATACAGTTACAGACCATACAGTGTTATCGTCAATATAGGCATTTAAAGTGTAATACGCCTTCATTATTAGATTGTTCTTTATATAAGATTTAAATCTTCGAATAGGCAGCTCGGTTACATTTACCGGAAGCTTATTATAGAAGCGTACAGAGTTTCCTATAAAAGACCCATTGGACTATTCTAATCTTAATTTTGGAATGAGTAATTTATTTTTGTTTCTAGTATTAATATTCTAAAACTAGCTCTATTTTTATGCGTGAACATTAAATTTTCAAAATATACTTTGAAGTTACTATTATAACTCAAAGAGTCACGAGGCTTTATTATAAATGGCACGTATTGCTCTTTTTTTTTAAACAAAAATTGTTTGAATATCTGCTACCCTCCCCTACAGTAAGATACCATATGACATGACCCTATAAAAGTAGCTGAAATATAATAACCTAGCTGATGGTTACGGTGACCGGCTTCATCAGTGAGATGTCTAATTGATTAAACAAGTTCTATCAGAGAGTTGATATCGGTGTGTTTGATGCGTACAGTATGCGGCAGGCATCTACCTCGGCCGCGAGTTGCGCCTGCCTCAATATACACAAGGTTGGACTAGCTCATCCAATTCATTTGCCCGTTTCTACAACAGGACTATCTTAAACGAAGGCGAGGTCCGTTTGCATAACGCCGGACTAACAATAAAGTGATTTCCGATAGGTATCAGAAATTAAATAGGTATTTATACAATCAGTTGATTGGTATAGTAAAAATTTCTGTTATACTATAGTTCCTCAGATAAGTCGAATTGATTATATAAGCTGATTTGTGATTTAATAAAATTAAACAAAGTACTAATAAAAAAATGGTATTATTTAATAACAAAACTTTGCTCTGAACATCTACGGTGTCCAATCATATCTGAAGACTAAGGCAAGGAAAATATGATGAAATGTACTTTCAAGTGAAGTTTGATCATTATCATATGAGTTGCTTAATTCGAAGATATGATCACCCGCCCTCCCTGGTGTTCCTCCCAACTATAGAAAGTTTTGTACAAGTTAACTTTAAAATAATGAACAAAAATCAAAATGGCGGCCTAGGGGCAAACCGACCGATTTTTATTTTATAGTTGTTTTAAGTCTCTAAAAAATGTGCGACGTTGCCTAGTAAGTAGGGAAACTGCGGTGTTCATATCTTCGAATAAAGCAACTCAAATAATAATGATCGAACTTCACTTGGAAGTTCATTTGATCATAAATGACAAAAATACTTTATTTCCTAGAGTTTAAATATTACACTTTAGTCCGCCTACGCTTAGAAACACTTTTAGCGCATGAGAAGTTGAAGAAAATCATACCATATGTCACAAACCACATGTTTGGTGAATTATTTATTAGTTAATTCTTTGCTACTGAGTAGAGGTAGTTTAACGGAAGTTAACGCAAATGTTGTACTGAATGGTATTATATTTAAAAAATATATATATTTAAGTAGTATATCAGTCATGTAGTTCCCATAATACAAGCTCTGCTTTGTTTGGGGCTCGATGATGCTGTGTGAAAAATGACCAGCATTATTTATTTATTTAATGTATCACACATACATTTTTCACTCCAACATTTTGTATCAACATAAAAAAAACAAAAAAACAAACACGCTCACGACTGTCTTCCCCATGGTGGACATCCTCAGGTATATACTCAGTGAGTAGATCTTTGAGGATACCAAGTAGGGGGTAGTCAGAGGCACGTCCAAACATTACATTTGGTACATGCCCGCGTTTTGCAAGTAGTAAGCATTCCACGTGACAGGTTGCAAGCCCATCGCCGCTTATTGGAACACTAACTATTAGCAAATGCCTTCGAATTTTTCGAGTGGAAAAATCCATTGGTGCACGACCGGGTTAGAACCCACGACCTCCGGATCAGAAGTCGGGGTATCGCCCACTAGGCCAACAGGATAAAATATAACAATAAATTAAAACACTTTTTCGGAATATATATCTCTATGGAATTTGTTGCTTGAATTTGTGAGTGTCATTGGAATTGTGTCACAAATGTTGTATTAATGTCAAAATAGACAAGTTTTTCCCTACGTACGGTACAAATTTATTTTCACCGAGCCGACATATGTAGTTTCTATGTAAATATTTTGTACACACATTTGCATAGTTTCCGACTTACTTAAATTTTGTAGTAGGTAACTTCTTCAACAAACAATCTTGCGTACGAGTCCGTAGCAATTCGATACGATGGTGGTAGAATATTAAGACATCTTTGGACGGCCGATAATGCCTCCTAAATTCTCGCTCCGGAAGATCCTCGACGGGGTCGAAGAACTCCCTTAACTGGCTTGCATTTCTTTTACATAACAGTACCCATCACAAGCGCGTTCATCATCTTGCCGCCATCTCCGTGCTAGAAAATATCTTGTTGACATTTACGTAACAAAAATAACTACGAAATTCACAAGAAAATGATCTGTTCGCTAGGTCGACAGGCAGTCTCTCCTACAAAGTTGTTGCCGAGATACGAAACGGTGAACGTTTGACGAATTTCGACAAATTCCAAGCATAGCTGTCAGTTTTGGTAATCGAGATCGGAAATTCGAAAAAAATCGTTATAAACAGTTAGAAACGATCAATTGTCTCGAATCGTCCACATTTGAAAAAATCGAGTCGCTCCTCGTCTCGACCTTGCCACATGTTACCTAAGATCAGAATTTGTAAATACGTGCTGGAAAACGGTTAAAAAATATCGATACGATCACGGTTTTAGCATGTTGCAAAACTCAGAATAGTTTTGCCTTCACGCTAACGCAAATTTGTTAAGGAAAACTTGGCAATAGTCACGTGACTTTGAAGCATGTAATTTCCAAACAATTCAAATCTTTCCGCAGCCGTTAACATCAACAAAGTGATACAATACATTCACGCGAACTTTGATAACCAATTCCCCTTGATTGCCACAGCAAAATTGACCAGTCGTTGTATTTAAGTCGAACTGATTCTCTGTTAGATAGCATTATTCCGCCATGCGCCCACCTGGTCAGTTCCATAGAAAACAAAAAAATCTTTCTATTCAATTATACCTACCAAGGGGTAATACCCTCATTCGAAACTGCCCTTTATTGAAATAAAACTCGCTGGGATTTATTCATGTGCAAATGAGGGTGGACAAGGGTTGGCGAAGGTCAAAGGAGTTACCATGGAGGGATAATAATAAAACTAATCAGCCACATCTGCATGTAGGCATAGTACTTAGACAATGAGAAAGTTTTTGATAAATATTACTCTTCAATCAACATAATTCTTGTAACTCAGCATATATATTCTGTGGGCAGCGTTCGCTGAACGAACTGTGCTGTGTCATGTGTAAGAGTTTATGCAGCGTGCTCGTGGTGTGTTGTCAGCAAGTTCATTCATACTGATTTGGCACAGTGGAATATCGTCACCTCAAAAAAAAAGTCGTCACTAGTTGTTTTTTTACACAACTTTGTTAACAAACCAGCACTCTGCCCACCGGTTATCATCAGTCATCGCCCATAGGTTAACAACTATGACATCTCAGACAAAGGAAGAAAAGTGTCACATCTACTGGCAACCATAGACAGAAAATTCGTTAGAAACGGGTCATAGAATTGAATAATGACTCTTGGTGACGTCATCGCATTTTGTCGAGTCGTGCCTTTTAAAAGAAAGATTTCATCAAACGAATTCAATTCAGAAGTAAAATATGAATACAATTTATAAAGTGGATAACCGTTGGTGTCCCTTACGCATGTGATGCAAAATGAGGGTGCTCCAAGGACAAAGGGGGTTGCCACGGAGCCCCAGTTATGACGACAGTAATCAATAAAATACAACTGTAATTTTTGTGTTAATATTCGTAACGTATTTGCTTGTTGATGCTGCACGGAATCTATAATTTCAAACACAAAGTTTATATTAAGTAGATTGTTCGCAAAACATGTCATGCAATGAGGTAGACCTTCTTATTTTTACACAGATACGCCATAGAGTTGCGAGCATCTCTATGCATTGGATCTTTGTTGGTATCCTAAATTATGTGCTAACTAGAAGAAAGTAGCTAGAAAAGATTCAACGTAAGCCCCGATGGTAGGTTTTATATGCTTTGTAGAAGCGCAACTTCTTTCTTCTTCAATCTTGTATTTTCTTAGGAAATCATGTTTTTTATGCATCAATGATGAGATGCTTATAGTCCTATCATAAATTATAAATAAATAATGCTGGTAATTTTTCACACAGCATCATCTAGTCCAAACTAAGCAGAGCTTGTACTATGAGAATTACATGACATTTTTGTAAAAACATACATATTATATATATTATATATATTACATATTATAGATAGAAAACACCCAGACCCGAAACAAATAATCATACACACATTTGTCCCGCGACGGCAATTGTACCCACGACCTTCTGCGACTCAGGCGGGCGTTCGCCCACTGAGCCACAGACGTCGTCCTGCGCCACAGAAGTTTTCAATGCCACAATAGTTCATAGCGATAAGCGACTATTTTTTTTTAACAGTCATTTATGACAGAAACGTCGTTCATACATTTTGTTAAAGTTTAATCAACGCTTTGCTTTTTGTGAAGGTATTTTAACATTGCTGTTAGCTAGAGGTATTTTAACTTTGCTGTTAATTGTGATTTAATTATAGGATATAGCATCAATTGAATTGTGATTTCTTTATAGGATATATTATTATTGCTAACGTGGTAACGTTCTTTGCTATATTCTGCTGACTTTATAGGTCATTGCTTCTTTATAAGCGAAGACAGCGGTCGTGATGCAGGAGATAAAATAGTAAAAAACGTGATATTAATCGTAAAATATCCTAGAATTGCATACTTTAAAACCTAATGTGTTTTTTTTTGTTACAGTAAATAGGACACTAGAGGAGGTGAATAGGATAATAGTCCAAGGTAAGACTATTCATAGATTTTTGTTTTTTTTTGTTTTTATTATAAGTTAGCAGACCGTAAACTGACTACTAACTACATAACTTCCAAGTTCAGGAGTAATATCTTCATTGAATCTAATATATTTGTTTAAACATGTGTTATAGTGAATGTCATTTTGATAAACACTATAAATATATTTTTTTTTATAGAACATCATCCTTAATTTATATGAACAACCAATTATTGTTACATACGTACTTATTCGTTCACACTATGATTCGCCTAATCAACCAGAACGATGATTTTATATCTAGATTTTAAAATTGTAATTTCATTTTGCAGTCTGCAAAATTATATTTTGTGCTTAAAAAAAGCGTATGATATTAAAGTTTGTGACTCGCTAACCTGTGTTATAAGATGTGTGTTCCAATTAATATAACTCCCAGTCTCTCTAGACAATGATCAATATTTTAAAAGATTTTCATTAATGATTTGTATATAAGTTTTTTTTTTGTATTTACAGATTACCAGCTGGGATACAATAAAGAGAAACCTTTATCATGAATTCATGTAGAACAAGTATGGAGCGGTGAATCTCAAGTAACACATCTTTAAGATTTTCTTGTGTTTTATTTCCTAAATCTATGTATATATACAGTTAAGGTAAAAATTGCATATTCTTAAAAAACTTAATAATGTCTCACACGGTTTTAAGATTAGTCTAGTGAGTGAATAATATTATAGATTTTTTGTGGAATAGATGTTAGTGTAAAATACTTCTTTATCAACGCACAAAAATGCAATTGCAGAAAATGTATACAAATATTATGAACGTAATGAATTTTGTTAAAGAATTGCTGTTGGATGATTTATATTAATAAACTTAAAGATTTATCATCATTTTTTCATACGAAATCTAATATTAATGATAAAGCTGATATCTTTATTTTTATAAATAAATTGTAAAACTCTTCTAGAAACTGAAACTATTATATTAACCTGCTGGCTAATAAAATTCAAAATTTTTTTTTGCTTCATTTCCGAAACTCGCATTTTACTTATTGTGTTCTGTGACAATAAGGGACGATAAGAAAAGTTGTAACTACATGCATTACAGCATCCTAGTAGTCTGTGATACAACATGTGATCTTGTATCGTTGTTAACGGTCGCGTAGGGTATAATTTTTTGGCTAGAGTATTGTCTGACTTAGAAAATCAATGCCGAATATGGCTTCGAATATCAAAGTAGCTTTGAGAGTGCGCTGAGGCCATAAAATACTCGTATTCGACCCAAGGTTAAGGAGATCAACCTTGATCTTGTCTTCCTATCGAGTAAGTTTGCTTTTGATGTTGTATGGGGTCCATATATTTCAAGAAAAAAATTGGAATATAGCTACATATCGTATATATGTAGATATGTACGAGTATGGTCTACCATGGGCGTAGCTATAGATTTCACTACAAAAATGTACATTTTTGTACCCGTATTTTAGTATTACATTTTTGTTCCTGTTACTTCAAAGATTTTGCAAAAACATTGTAACCTTGAGCTGATGATGAGACATCACCTGAAATCTGCAGGATACCCGACTCCTCACCTGATATATAGATAGATAGATAAATCATTTATTTGCAACTACTTATTAATAAGGTATATAACTAAGATGGTTACATTGCTGATGAGGTAAGTAGCTACAAATTTGGGTAGGACTCAGCATAAAGCGTCGCAGACCTGGTGTAGGTAAGTAGCGCGATGATCTTCCGTCCTCTCCCAATATCAGTAGCAGATAGCTTCGATATAAAAATAAAGATTAATTTTCTAACCAGGTACTTATATAAGCTTAAATAGTTCAATACATTTATTTACTATATTGCATACAAACTTTGTTAGAATTATGAAAATTAGACCTGATATGTATCCAGGATGATACGAAAGGAACAATGGAGGACTCTGTGTCCGAGCCAGACCATTCCCATGGTACTTCTACGATTTTTGTATTTTATAAGCTAGGGTAACATATTGTAGTTTCTGAAAAAAATATGTATTTGTAATGAAAAATGTACAAGAAAAGCAGGATGACAAAAGGACCGTAACTTTTTGTACCCCTAATTTTTTTTAAAAACTTTCTTATCTACCAGATGTAGCTAAAAAAGCAAAGTAGAACGTAATAATTGATTTAATCGGAAATGAGGTGTCAGATGGATGGAAAATATACTTACAGTTTGTTTGTTTCGTCCCTTTTGGGAATCTTCATAAGTCGTAGATTTGAGAAAATTTAAAGTAGCATAATCAATGAACTCACCAATCCCACCTTAAGTCCTCAAGTATGAAGAAATATATAAATAAATAATCACGTCAGCAAGAATCAAATTTCTACTATAAAGTAAAGTCCTTTTCGTGGAGACCCATTTTACATACTAGTAGATAAGTCGACAAAAAACGTCGAGCGAATGAGAACTATTTTTTATCAATGTAACTATCACGCGGGCGAAGCCATGGGTAGTTGTCTAGAGTAAATAAAGATAACTATTGGTTTATTACTAATTGTAACGTGAAAAAATACATTTATTCATATAACTATGTACAAGTAGGTATATACATAAATACAAAATACGCGTGACAAGAGAGCTGGCTCTTATCTGGTTCAACGCATTAGGATTGCGATTCAGCCTGGTAGTGATCTGGATCTGTTGAGCTATCTATAGATCGTTTGCAACGGTCTTTAGATAGCTAGCTGTTTCATCTGTATTTTTTTAACGTTCAATAAATTTCTAATATTTAAATCCAACAAAATCTTTGTTCTTCCTTCCTTCTAAAATTATGGACTATGATTACTATTGACTTCTGAGTAAGTAATTATAATGAGAAATCGCTTATAGGTACTCTTATACCTTGAGGGACTGGTTCTATTTTTTTTTCATTATACTGGTGTTATATGCAGGGTAGCCTAGATAACGTAACCATTGGGTGAATTATTGTTCCGCAGTAATGATTGGTAAGGGAGTATCATCGATGGTCCAAAGCAGTCACTGAATGGTGGTCAAAAAATATGCGGCTGCACCGAAGCAGACCATGTTCAGACCACATTGTGAGGCTGGTAAGTGAATGTGGATGTACCTGGCAGAAGGTCGCGAGGAATGAAGTGAAACAATATGTAGATAAAGTACCTACAAATGGTAGGAAAACCGAAAAAATATAATCTTACGATTGCAGAAAAAAATAAAGTCACGAGTTTTGGCATTGGCTGGGAAAGAAAAATACTTTATTTTTATATTAAAAATGGCATGGGATTGCTTGGGAACCCATGTATGGAATTTCAAATTAGGAGACTAATAGATTTGGCATTTGTGAGAATGACCTATAGAACAGAGGGGTTTTTTCAGTGGGTATAACTGTCTATAGACAGACACATATAAAAGTAGGTAGGTAGGTAGGTACAAAGTGTCGATGTGGGTACATTCTTGTAAACTAGCAATGGCGGGTGTTTGGAAATAAAGTCAGTTTATGCATGGTACTCTGTGTTTCAATTAGACGATCCTGAAATATAGAACATAACACAATGTACCTTGGTATAAAATACATAGTGGTCACTCACCTTGCGCTTTAGCTGGTACAGAGTCCAGGCACCCAAAAGGACCATCCTTCGTTGACCACAGGGCATCCTTGACGAATGGTCCACAGCAGATCAAATCTTGAAGAAAAAAAGGTCCATTTTAAATCTTAGTTTTTTGTTGCTATATTGTGTATTATATAGTATATTGCGTATAGTATAGTATATTCATAGTATGTAAGTACACCAATTAAACCCTTGTATACTTTCATACAGTCCGTTCCATCCAAAGGTTGTCTAGTAGAGATCGCTGTTTAGCGATAAGGCCGCCCTTTGTACAAAATTATCAAAGTTTTTAGTGACTAAGCTGATGTGTTCTGTGGTGTGCAAAATGTATTTCTATCTCCTATCTATCCTCTACCTATAAAATGCCGATTCCCTACTAGATAGTAGGGATGAATCTCACCAAATCTGCATTTTTAAAACTAGACAAATGGATGCAAGCAGGAGCCAATATTGGCGTTTTTCACGCACCAGGGGCAGGAGAGAGGACTCAGCCACGCTGTTTTTTTTGTGTTTCGGTCTCGAGAAAACAAACTAAAACAAACACGCTCACGACTGTCTTCCCCATGGTGGACATCCTCAGATACGTACTCAGTGAGTATATCTTTGAGGATACCAAGTAGGGGTAGTCAAAGGCAAGTTCAAACATTACATTTGGTACAAGCCCGCGTTTTGCATGTTAGCATTCCACGTGAAAGGTCGAAAGGCCATCGCCGCTTATTGGAACACTCACTGTTGGCACATGCCTTGGATTTTTTTATTCTAAGGCATGCCGGTTTCCTCACGGTGTTTTCCTTCGCCGTTATTGAGCACGTGTTAATGCGCATATAAATTTGGAAACATTTATTGCACTACCGGGTTCGAACCCATGACCTCCGTATCAGAAGTCGAGGTATCGCCCACTAGGCCAACACGGCACTTAGTTGTCTAGAGCTTTTACGAAAATTAGAGAGAAAGCAGGATTGCCGAAATCGATAAATATTTACAGTATTTTTTTAAGATAGAAGTTCTGAAGTGTTGAAATTAATAAAGTATTAATAAACCCCTAGACCATTAATACAATCGCATTAAATCCTCGCCATCCAAAGGTTGTCTGGAAGAGATAGCTTCTAAGCGATAAGACCGCCCATTGTACGGTTTTGTTTTAGTTCTGATAAATTATATCTGTTTCTTATGGTGTACAGTCAATTACTTTTCATACATTCATTCAAGAACAGGAAATGAAAACTTATTTCGAACACATTTAGACAGATAACACTCACATAGCCACGAAAGCGAAATACTTTTTTTTCTTACTAGGTTTTATCCTAATGTTTTTATTTTCGTCCTTTAAACGTCCTTTGGCTTAGCACGATTTGTTAAAATTTATATAGAATATATAGAAAGTAGTTGTTTAAATTCGCAAGGCGTACACTAAGCCTTGCTCGCCAAATCACCAACCAGTCATTCGCATAGGTTTGCAATTAGGTACATACATGTTCGAACTACACCAAAAAAAAGACCACTCAATCAATACGTTTATAAAGCATTCTGGTCATTTTTCACACAGCATCATCTAGCCCCAAACTTAGCAGAGCATGTTATGAGAACTGCACCACTGATATACTATTTATATTATTATACTTCTTTTTAAATACATACTTACTAGCCGAAACAAATATTTGTAGATTATACAAACATTTGTACCGCGGCGGGTATCGTACCCGCAACATTCTGCGTCTCAGGCGGGTTTCCGCCCACTGCGTCACAGAGTTATTCTGTTAATACAAAGCACAGTATAGGTACACAAAGTTCACTTTACATGAAATGTTTGAGAACAATTTGCTTTAATGTCGTAAGGACACCCAACACTGGTTGACACCCCACACCCCGCCCAAAAAAACAAAAACAAAGATTCTTTGACAATAAATTAGATGCAGGTATTAGAGGACCATATCATGCATACCTACCTACATCAAGACAATAACTTACATGTCACATTAGCTCGACAATGAGCTTCGAAAAGCATTAGGTAGGTATGTAACCTAAAAATACGAGCAAATTTGCTCGTATTTTTACGATCTTCTCAATATGCACAGGATAAAAAAACAATATTTTATAAAGTACAGTACAATACTTTATTAACTAAGCATTTTTTCTATTGTTTGTATGTATTAACTACATATAAATAAATTCATCAAAAAGCGATGAAAATGAAAAACTGAATAGATATGTTTTTCAAAATAAACGTCCACTTTTTTTTATTTTGTACATAATATTATGTAGAAACTAGCAACTGGTACCCGGATAAAAAGTAGCCTACGTGTTATTCTAATATATAATCTATATTACTGTAAACTTTCATCAAAATCCGTTCAGTGGTTTTTGCGTGAAAGAGTAACAAACATACATCCTCACAAACATTTATAATATTAGTAGGATTATGCGTAAAAATCAACAACATCGACGAATCAAATCATAATACAATACTAGCGATTGGACTTAATCGAAACTGAAAACAAAAGTTTATGAGATAGGTAGGTAGGTAACCTACCTGCTGTTAATTAGTCATAGCTATCATCATATATAGTTAATTAGTCTTGTCATCAGCCTGTCATTGTTTTTGGGACTGAGATTATATTTGGAAATGTTTTAGAACACTCAGAAATTAACTTTGATTAAACATAAATGTATATTTAAGGTGAGTAAATAAATAAATACCTAATGCTGGACATTTTTCACACAACATCATCTAGCCTTAAGTAAGCAAGCTTGTGTTATAGGAACTACATGACTGATATACTACTCATACATTTTAAATACATACCTGTTAGAATTACATAGAAATCATCCAGACCCGAGACAAATATTTGCAGATCATACAAACATTTGTCCCGCCGCGGAACGATCGAATCCACAACCTTGCCGCTGCCTAACAAGCGGGCCTTCGCCCACTGCGCTACAGAGGTGGTCAAATACTTGAGTACCTATACGAAATATACTAAGAAAATATTACAACGAAACATTTCAAACTGTGACTGAAAAAGCTTAGATTTTTATTTATTAATTGAAAAAAAGCATCGATTTTTATTGTTTTATTAATTATTCGATGTAAACGGTTTTAATAAGTAGATTTAATTATTCAAACTATGATAGGTTTATTATACACTTAAGCATTTCCATTCAGCGTGGCGATGTAGCCAGCATTTTGGAAAAGCTTTCCTATGGTAATGATCTGGGTCAACTGAACTATGGTTACTAGGTAACTAAATCATTATTGTTCCGCTTATGGAACAATAAACATAGGTAGTTCCTACATTGGTAAATATTTTTATTATTACTAAGTGGGTATTTGCAAAAAAACGCATACCTGCATGAGCAAAATATAATATTTGGACATCTCCCTACTTCCTACTAAGTATCTCCCACAGATTTGCATACTGAATAAGATCTGAGAATCTCCATGTATGTTTTTTTTTTGTTATTTTATTTTATTTAAAAATGAACCATTATTTTACATTTTTATTATTATAAATTAATGTTTATTAAAAACTACCTAAATAACTTCCTATAATACCTGTGCCACTAACATATAATACATAATAGTACTACGTACATTTAGCAAAGAACAGAGAAATAAATCACTGATAATTTTTAAAATCCTTCGTAGAATTTAAGAGGTCATCGGATATATGATAATAAACCCCAATCTCCTACCTCAACAACCCACTACATCATTTATAATTAAACTACCCTTGTCGTTATGCAACGTCACGAAAACTGAAAGTGTTCTTAATTTCAACTAGTCAGTCATATGGTCTGGTGGCTTAGTTGGATAAAGCAATTGACATTCGTCAGGAGATCGCAGGTTCAAGTCCTGCCCAGATCGGCCATGATATTCAGTTATCAAGGGGGCCATAGTTTTTGATCTTCCTTTTTTTAAATTATTACTTCATATTATAGTTTTTATTGCAAATTGCATTAAAATATAGCTACCTAAGTAGGTATTAGGCTTTAAAACAATCCAATTAGATACCAGCAAATTTAATTTCAAATTAGTTTTAGCGCACTCGCTCGGGAAAACTGCAAACTAAAATGTGGAAATAGAGGTGCATTTTCTCTGTGGCATCTTTATGACAACCCTTGTACTAGCTAGGCGCTTCCGGCACATAATCCTAGGTGGAGTCAAAAGATTCACGAGTTTTTAAAGTTTATTTGACTATAATTAAATAAACAAGATGTAAGACAGCAAGTACCACACCCAAATGATTTGGTCGTTTTTTTTTACCGTAAACATCATATTATTCCATCAGTTACATCAATTAAATTATGCGAGTTTAAAAAATTCGGATTACAAAAGCTGTTATCTAACCCTCTTTCTGGATATATATTTAGGTGCATCCTTATACTTTAGCATCTGCTATGGCGCATTAGTGTGGCAGCATAAGTGCAGATAACTATTTAGATACATACCTACATAGAAAAAAAAGGATAATTCAAACACAAAGGTTTCTACGAAAATAACTCGTCATTACATAAACTAAAACATACTAAATGAAACAAAAGCCTCTTTTAACAAGATTTTATTTATATTTTACAAAACCAGGATGAACAGACTCAAAGTGATGAAAACCAAAATTATTGATAATCAAATATTCTACCTTCTTACGAACTTCATAAAACTAGACAGGTTAAAAAAACGCGCGGCGCTTTTTTGCGGCGCATCCCGCTCATAAAAGCGATGTATGACAGTGTTTACGGAGAAGCGATTTTACTATTATTTAAATTAACGCTGTCATATATCGCTGTCATAATTATATTTGAATCATTTCGTCAATGGTTTGAATTTACAGCGAGCCGCGCCACACAACGAGACGCGCGACGCGCCGCATCTTCGTACCTAAGCGAGCCCTACGCTGCTACAAAACTTTAATCGCTAGAGAAAAATTACAATCATCACAATATATTACTGAAAGTACACCTACACATATATAATTGTTATTAAATTTAAAAAGTACATCAGTATATTATTTATGTGAAATTTTATTCTAAATTACAACATTCTAAACTTATTTATGTACCAACGCGCTCAGTGTCTGTATAGCGAAATTTAAAAAACTAAATATTTTAATAACATGTGCCTTATAAATATAACATGGGATGATTAAATATGAATAATGATTAAGTACGCAAAGCATAACGCTAAAAAGAAAGCTGAAAGGAAACGAGACGGAAACTATCCAATTTTACAGCCTATTTCTAAATGAATTCATGGCGTTCTTGCTTCCATACAGCAGCAAAGACATTTACTATTCTGTAGCTTCTGCGTAAAACGCTTGGCCGTAGAACGATCATAGAAACTGTTATCACACTGTGCCCTAGACATGCCGCTATCAATAATTTCAGTGTTGCAAGCATCAAAAACTTGCGCTACAAATCACGGATTTGGACAGAAATAATAATGGTCCAAATTGTTCTTGATTTGCGTACAAAATGTCACAAAGCAAAAAACAACTGAAAATAAATACAATTTGGCACATATTATGACTATCTAATTAGGATTTAAGAATTATTACTTAAACCGTTTAATTAACCCTAATTACCCACCTACATGTTTAAACGACATTCCCACAAAACGGTAAAAAAAAAACACATCTTAATTGCACAGAATCGTAATCATTTGTTTTATGGATACACAGCTGCAAAATCAACATATGGAATTAAAATCGATTGATTTGATTGAGTGTTCGTTTTAGTGTGGTATAGAAATGGCACGGCCGGGAACTGAACTAGTGGAACAGGAGGGTTCGTAGCCGCGCAGCCTGATGAACACTGCAGATACAGCTGGTAGCGGTTTTGGCAAGGATCCAAAACTTGGCTCACAGTATTCGCGCAAGCGTTGTGACTTTTTGTTAGAAATGCTGGTTCATTGTACGAATGCTCATTCTTGGGCACTATATAATATGCGTGTATAATGTACCACGCCTCGCAAACGCCTCACTCCAAAGCCAGCGGTTACCGCAGAAGTTCCAGGTCTGTCGACCGGAGCTCACACACAGTAGTGTCAAAATATTATCCAAATCAGGGTATTATAAAGCGGTGTAGCCCTGGCCTAGTTTTACCTTGACTTGATAAACAATATTTTTTTTGCAAAATTTAATATTAAAACCCTTGACGAATTTTCCATATTCTATTACAATGCTTTTAGTGACTTGAATCGACAACAAACCATCCTTGGAGCCGTACAAAACGATTGTTAAAAACCTCATCTGAAACAGTACAGCCGATTGTGACAAGGTGCATGAAAAAATAAATAAGTCATACACGGTCTCCTGACGCAGATAACAAAGTAAGTACAGTATATTATATAAGCATAGATTTATTTTATTATTATTAATATTAATTTCATGTTTTTTGTCCACATCTAGTCGTATTCAAAGTAAAAGCTTATTATTATTAGTGTTTTGGTTAATTCAAACCCCTCTGTTGAATCCACTCATCATTTGTGACGCTAGCAATTAATCACGATTTGTGACAGTAACATTAAATTGCATCTTGCAACCCTAATGGCCTCCCTTTGCCCTTCCACCCGTTGGCGGGGGTGCAAGCGAGTGCAATGACAGTGCGTCTTTCTTTCTCCTAGCTAGCACTTATATAACAGGCTTGGACCCCATATATGTATAAGCATGAAACAGCTATTTTCAGATAAGTATATACCTACCTAAGTAATTTTAAAAATTACACGCTACTTATCTATAATCTTATGCTAATTGGGCAAACATTAAATCTTGAGAATAATAAAAACTTATTTCCAAAAATTAACAAAAATAAGTCTTGCTGATATTTGGTACTTTTTGCCAATAGTTTATTTTCAGGGCAATCATCTATTTTTACAATACCCATAACTAGTAGTATTCAAACATTGTAATGTTGCATCCTTTTTAAACCCTTTTTTGCCTTAACTGCGTCATTTTAGAAAGTTGCCAAGTGATTGTTTGCCGTGCAGATGGCGCTTTTTGCCGCATTGCCGCAGGGGGACACTCCCGCCCCAGTATTGATTTACTGTCCTGGCAAACCCCGCCCCGCGTTTCCCTCGACGCTAAAAATAGCCTCAAGGCAGGGGTTGTGCGTGGCATATGATATAAGCGATAGCGATATAAGAACATTCTAGAAGGTATAACTTTTTTTTTTGTTCAGAAAAAAAAATGTTATTAATTTTTTTTAAATTATTTGTATGATATATATAAATGTTTATGATTTTGTGGCCAACGATATAATTTGTTTGAGGTTGACTATTACTTGTAAAATTATAAAATTATAGTTATATTTTGACGACCTCTGTGGCGCAGTGAGACGCAGAAGGTTTCGGGTTCGATTCCCGCGGCGGGACAAATGTTTGTATATGCAAATATTTGTCTATACCCAAGACAAATATTTGCATATACAAACATTTGTCCCGCGGTTTGTCTATTGGCGGTTTTGTCTAAGTATAATATGTATGTTTTAACACAAATATCTCTAATTAATAGGGGATCCCAGTCTTCCATATTCGTTTGTAATTTATAGCCATTAATTTAATAATAATACATATACAATAATATTAGTTCAGTAAAATGGAAACGTCAACTCAAGAGGTTAATTTAAAATTTTATGACGGTGTATTTAACCAGGCAACAAAATCTGTTTAGTTTCTTGTATAATAATTATCATAATAAATGTGATCTTATTAATTGAGAAAGCGCATTAGTCAAAGAAGAAAAATAACTCTAAAAGTACAATCCAACCGAAACTGTTCCATATAAATAGTTTTTCATAAAGAAAAAAAACTGGCTTATTGATTTAAAAAAATGCAAGTTTTATTCCAGCGGGCGGCAACGGCTACACCTGGCGATCTGATCATTGCTGCAGTCTGCGAATTAACAAAGTCGTCTATTGTTTGAGTTAACATTAAAATATTTAAAACTACAGAGTATCCTAGTGTTGTTAATGATCACCAATAGACCCGAATCCCCAAAAATGCCGGAAAGTTCAAAGTAACAGCATTCATGTTGAAATACCCTTCATAACACTGTTTAGAGCTGTTAATCGACAAACGAAATCCGTAGTAAAATATCGAAAACAAGTTTCGACAAACACAAAAGTACAGATGTCAAACGCACAATTGCCACTATTTTTTGACATTTCCATGACGTTTCGAGGCGGTTTTGAAAGCTAAACTGCCACGATGTCGTGACCAGATAACGTTTGAAACAACGCCCGACGTTGGCAGGCGAGACGCTTTATCTACGCAAAGACATCATTGTTACAAACTCAAAGTCCTATTTTAAACGGAGGGTTGCCAGAAATAAACATTTCAATTTCGTGGGGGCGGAGCTAGTATCTTGACTGCTCACCATTCTTTAATAAACGCACAATGAGCATTCAGTGATAAGGAAAGAAGCCCTTTCCATGCATTAAAAATGGCGGTTGGTTGGTGCGGGTAGTTCCACTTGAATGCCTTTTGTTTTAGTGGTTGCATTACTATGTGTGCTAAGGTTATGGGATTTGATGTGCTCTGGGATTATATAGGGGTGGAGCCCGATTGATATGGTCCTTCGAGATATGATGCAGCATATGGACTAGGCAACAACAATCAACATTTGTAATAAATTAAAAATAATGTACCTACTTACTATATACGTACTAACATACACAAATCCTTACCAGCCCGCGTTATGTGGTATATGTATTTTTTGACTGATACAATTTCATGAACACGATTGACACAGAGTAATTTACCTAAAAAACCCCCTATTCCCGCGAAGACACTATCCCGAGTTCCCAGTTTTTTTCGTTAATTTGCAGGTGATTTTTACTCATTAGCTGAAGTAAACAAATGTGAGATGTTACATCTCAGACAATTCAATATAAGTTTTACACCTTTTTTTCATTTGTTTTCTATTTTACGATATTCTTATAATCGTTTGACTAAATAGTTATCGATTGCGTTTCAACTTAGTCACCGAGGACTAAGCTTTGTCGAAATAGTCATAACATATAAATTAAAGGCAGTTCATTACCTACCTTCACTCACTTCTTCCTATCATCTCTATGCCGACGATCTCCGAATTTACACTCTTGCTCCACTAAGTGACCTAGCTGATACAATAAAACGTACAAACTGTGATCTTAAACGTAAACGAATACGTTTAAGATCACAGTTTGTACGGTTGGAGCATGGTCTATGGACTAAAAGTAAATCTGACTGAAACACAAGTAACCAACGCAGTGGGAAGCTTAAGTACCACAGTTAATATTGACTGGGGAGCTCTCCCTGATGTAGAATTCAACGATGTGATTGTTTCTTACAGCAAACACGTGAAAAACTTGGATGTTTTTATTGACAGTCGCATGTCATGGGACACAGCTGGATATAGTGAGACGGAAACTTTTTCTTATGCAGGCTTGCTTAGGAAGCTACGTAATTCTACCTACTGCCACTAAAGTTGCACTTGCACAATCTCTCCTTCTCCCTGTCCTTGACTATGCTGACGCCAGCTGTCACGACCTCACAGAAGACCAGCTCCTCAATAAACTTGAGCGTCTTCAAAATGTGTGCATCTCGTTTATATTCGGATTGCGCAAGTATGACCACATCTCGGAATTTTAGCTTACCTATTCGTCTTCACCAGAATACTCACATTCTTTCCCTTTTGTACAAAATTCTCCAAAATTCCCTGACTCCTTCCTATTTAATGGAGCGATTTGAGTTTCTCCACAGTTCCCATCCCTCCCGTGTGTTTCGTTCATCAGAAAATCTCTTGCTTGAAGCCCCTGTACATAAAAGCTTCTATGATAAATCCTTCACGATAGTACGCCTCTGGAATACATTACCAATCTCGATAAGGAAGGTCTCGTCTCTAGCCATCTTTAAAGCTCGCGTTAAAACGTATGTCAATCCCAGAAGTAATAGTTTTCACTTGATCCTGTTTTGCTGAGTTGCGACTGTTCATATGTATAATTTATATAGTTAAGTATTATATATATATGTGTGAGTGTTTATATACACCCCCGGCCACTTCAAAATCCTATATAATCCTGTTAAGACCACTGCTACGGACTGCTACGCCCGTAGCTAAGATTGTTGATTTTGCTACGAATACATTCGTAGCAAAATTAACAGACAATAGGATATTGATTTATAGAAAAAGCGAAGATAATGTAAATCTCTGGTACATGTTTGTATTTATGTATGTTTATTTCTCCGACGATAACAGCCGAAACGTTTATTCAGTCATAATAAAATAAGAATTTTTTCTCCGACGATAACAGCCGAAACGTTTATTCAGTCATAATAAAATAAGAATTTATAATTTATGGAATATGAGCTTGATCGGTTGCGAAGTTTTTGAACTAAGAAGTACTTTGTAAAAAAAACGGCGCTGATCGTTGAATATATGCACGAAGTGAACGAAGATCTCCAAGTTTGCTTGAACATTCCGAAGTATCTATGCATGTTTGTTTGACAGACGATAAATGCCGAACCGTTTATTCAATCTTGATTAAATTTGGTACGTAGGCTTACCTATTCTATTAGTAACCATTTAAACGAATACCATTTTGGAGTTCAAATATGAGCTTAATCTGTAGGGAGTTTTCGAACTATGGGGTATAGATGGTATCTCAGTTCATATCTCAGTTCTCAGCGAACTTGTAGTTATGATATTTGCTGTATTGCTTCGCCTTCATTCTAAAGTCAATCATGGTCAGAACACCGAAAAATCTAAAAAAAAAACAAAAGAAGACTTGTTTTATGATTTCGATTCATGAGACTTTATAGATATTAATGACTTTCTGATTATTATGAAAATAAAGTTTGGCTTTTTTACAGGAAGAATTTTATTTAAGACAGGCAGAATAATACAAGTACTTTAATACAGTAAAAATCTATTAAAGTATCTTCTTACATAATATTAAACGAGACAAAATAAAATCACAATTATTGGGATACAAATCGCTTATCACTTAGCACACACAAAAACAACCCCTGCACACCCCGCTCCACTTTTACCTCAGGTCGTCCGCGGGAATCTAGACCCGTTCTCTTACGACTTCGCGCTCCAGCCAGGACGGTCGCGTCCTGAGCTTGGTCGGAAATCGTGCATCTGCAATCATGTAACCTGCCCCGCAGCTACATCCCGGGCCCACAACGCAGTGCTGAAGCGATAGCAGCCTCGCTGATGACATGTAAGTCTTTATAATTCCTCTTAAACTTACATTCTCGCGATTATTTTTAACAAAGTATCGATAGCCGTCGGACTGATGCGCACAGATGCTCATAAATTGTTTGCTGCGTTATTTTGACGAACTTATTAAGCCCGCGTTTATTCCGTAAATTCCGCGTTTTATTTGCGATTTATGTTTCCCTCATTGCGCCATTGTCTGTACTTAGATATCCGTAATGCGTCATTGTGTGAATATTTTGAGTGAGTTGGTCATTCATGACTAATAATAGTGCGGACGACTTACTATAAAAAAATGAAAATCGTGCATTTTAATTGTTTGCTTGGCGCAATGCAGTACCACGAGACGCATAACGCATGCGCGTTGCGCAATGCGACACAGCATGACGCCATCTTGCCGCGACTTTTCCGAAATGGTAATTTAAATCCATTTTCATCCATGAGATTTTAAATGCCTGAATTAATATTCTTTCTCAGATGAATAGATACAAAAAATACTACAAATTGAATGAAGTATTTTATAAATCCCACCATGTCGGGTGGGTTAAGTGTTGCACATTATAAAACATGCAATGCACGTTGTGCATCATTGTATTTGTAACGTCTCATAAAGTTCTGCGATTTTTAAGATATTTTATTTTGCGAGTCATCAACATCATACGTAATAAAACGGGATCAGCGTCACGCATGCGCAATGTATTATCGCGAACGCCATCTTAATAAGGCTTTTCGGAATTCTTATTAAATAAATCTTCCTTATTATGTAAATTAATGATTCGAAGTGAAAGTAACTATGCAGTGGATAAATAAATGCAAGTGCTTCAAAGTGAATGAAATTCCTCTAAAGTAGTGAAAGTGCAGTTTCAGTGAATAGTGCATAGTTTTTATATTTATTAAGTGTGTGTTGTGTACTTGTAGTGTATAACAATGTGCATTAATTATATTTAAGCGTGACTAAGTTCATAATGTTACTGAAAATAATAAACCGGCACACAAGGGTGCGTGGTATGGCACAAAGTTACATCTGCACATCTGCATTTTCCTGAAATTTCTTTGTTGTCTCGGATCGTTAATCCGCAATAGGGCGTTGCCGTTCCCGGCCTGCGGTCCACCTCCCCTCCCCCCGCGCAAACAGTATCTTGCGTCAGCGTCCGGCTGCACATGCGCCGTGCGGCAGCCCAAGGAGCGCCGCGCATTTGCATCGTGTAATATAGAATAACATCTGCATCGGTTTTAATTAATAATAGAAAATAAAATCAGTGTGATGGTGAAATCATTCCAGTGAAACAGTTCCTGTGAAGTGTTTTTTTTTTTTAATTTATAATCTACATTCTCAACTTCGGTAAGATTTACGATCTGTGCCGAACGACGCCATTTTGTTGTCAGTTTCATAAAATAAAAGATTATTTTTGAATTATCCGCATTGGGGCGTTACCCTTCCCGGCCTGCGGTCCACCTCCCCTCCCCCCGCGCACCCAAGTTCTTGCGTCTGCGTCCGGCTGCACATGCGCCGTGCGGCGGCGCAAGAAGCGACGCCATTTTGTTGTCTGTTTCAAGACATCGTAAAATAAAATTTTATTTTTGACATTTCCTCGTCTAAATCTGAAAATAGAACGTTCTTCTTGTAAAACTAAATTGGATTTATTACGTTAAACATTTAATTTTACAAATTCGTTGATAAATTCATGGATGAAAATGGATTGGGTTTACAAAGTAAAACCTACTCACTCTTATATTATGCGTGACCCATGTCGGTAAGCGGTTTTATAGTAATCGAGGCTTCAAGATATGACTTTTCATGGGCTACGGCAGGCATGGATGTTGCGGATAAATTCAAAAATAAAATTTTATTTTTGAATTTATCCTCATTAGGGCGTTACCCTTCCCGGCCTCCCCTCCACCCGCGCACCCAGGTCCTTGCGTCAGCGTCCGGCTGCACATGCGCCGTGCGGCGGCGCAAGAAGCGACGCCATTTTGTTGTCTGTTTCAGGTAATCATAAAATAAAATTTTATTTTTGACTTTTCCTCGTCGGAATCTGAAAATAGAACGTTCATATTGTAAAACAAAATGAGATTTACTACGTTAAATATTTAATTTTACAAAATCGTCGATAAATTCATGGATGAAAATGGATTGGGTTTACAAAGTAAAACCTACTCACTCTTATATTATGCGTGGATCAGCGTCACGCATGCGCAATGCATTACTGCGAGCGCCATCTTAATAAGGCTATTCGGAAGTCTTATAAAATAAATATTCCTTTTTGATCCGCTCTAAAAAAATATTTTTAATTAAATAAGATACCTAATACAACAAAGACATAAAAGCAAGTCAAATGGTGGCCGAGTTGGATGTGAATTCGAAGTGAAAGTAACTGTGCAGTGGATAAGTAAAATGCAAGTGCAACAAAGTGAATGAAATTCCTCTAAGTGAAAGTGCAATTTCAGTGAATAGTGCATAATTTTTATATTTACCAAGTGTGTATCGTGTACTTGCAGTGTATAACAAAGTGCATTAATTTTATTTAAGCGTGGTTAAGTTCATAATGATACTGAAAATAATCTTTATTAAAAAAAAAATTCTCAATTCAATAAGGTACCTAATACAACAAAGACATAAAAACAAGTCAAATGGTGGTCGAGTTGGATGTGAATTCGAAGTGAAAGTAACTGTGCAGTGGATAAGTAAAATGCAAGTGCAACAAAGTGAATGAAATTCCTCTAAAGTGAAAGTGCAGTTTCAGTGAATAGTGCATAATTTTTATATTCATGAAGTGTGTGTCGTGTACTTGCAGTGTATAACAAAGTGCATTAATTGTATTTAAGCATGGTTAAGTTCATAATGATACTGAAAATAATCTGAAAAAGAAACATCGATACATTCATGGATGAAAATGGATCCAGTTTACAAATAGTGTTAGTATTAATACCTAGGCATGTATTTAGTCTCTAAGGTATTTATGTTATGGACATATTATGATTTTTTGAAATTTTGTTCATGTTGTTGCCTGGAATAAATGTTTATTATTAAAAACTTCTCACTCATACAATGCGTGACCCATATTATCGATTAGCGGTTTGGTATGCATATTAAAATCAGTGTGATGATTTTTAATCAATTAAATGAAACAATTTGTGTGGAGTTAACATTTTGTGCGAAACAATATTGCAGGTATTTATTAACCATAATATTATGTCGGGTTGGTTATGTGTTGCATATTATAAAATATGCAATGCACGTCGTGCACCGTCGTCGTGTTATTAGTATTTGAAACGTTTCTTAAAGTTCTGCGATTCTTAAGATAAGAAGACTTGTTATTCAATTTTGCGGGTCGTCAACATCATACATAATAATGCGGGACCAGCGTCACGCATGCGCAATGCATTATTGCGAGCGCCATCTTAATAAGAATATTCGGAATCCTTATAAAATAAATCTTCTTTTTTGATCCGCTCTAAAAATTAATTACTCAATTCAATAAGGTACCTTATACAACAAAGACATAGAAACAAGTCAAATGGTGGTCGAGTTGGATGTGAATTCGAAGTGAAAGTAACTGTGCAGTAGATAAGTAAAATGCAAGTGCAACAAAGTGAATGAAATTCCTCTAAAGTGAAAGTGCAGTTTCAGTGTATAGTGCATAATTGTTATATTTATGAAGTGTG
Organism: Perizoma affinitatum; assembly: GCA_961405105.1. NCBI lineage: Eukaryota > Metazoa > Arthropoda > Insecta > Lepidoptera > Geometridae > Perizoma > Perizoma affinitatum. The sequence goes on along the minus strand of OY560185.1, from coordinate 2,804,687 downwards.
TGTCGTGTCGTACTTGCAGTGTATAACAAAGTGCATTAATTGTATTTAAGCGTGATTAAGTTCATAATGGTACTGAAAATAATCTTGAAAAAACATCGATACATTCATGGATGAAAATGGATCCAGTTTACAAAGTAAAACAGATAGCGGTATATGTGAAGATGAAAACCAGCTTCCAAATAAGAGTCGAACAGTTGGAGTCACGCCACAACAAGTTTAAATATTTTGTGTACGGTGTCCCGACTTCCCATCTTTAACCTTCATGAGTGAGGAATTTTGGACGAAAACGGCGACTACAGGACTCAGCGCAATTGCGTCGCAAACTTTACGTGTTAACTAGTGTTAGTAAATAGTGTTAGTATTATAATACCTAGGCATGTATTTTAGTCTCTAAGGTATTTATGTTATGGACATATTGTCATTATTTTAAATTTTGTTCAGGTTATTGCCTATTTTTTTATTTACCTACTTTGATCTGTGTTTTGTCCCCTGTTGTGTTGTGTTGTGGTAAATAAATGTATTTTCTTTCTTTCTTCTTTCTTTCTTTCTTAAATAAATGTTTATTATTATTAAAACCTTCTCACTCTTATAATATGCGTGACCCATATCGGAAAGCGGTTGGATAGTAATTGAGGGTTCAAGAAATAAAAAAAAACAATTTGGAGGGCACTCTATAGGTACCTAGTCGATACTGAATTCAAAAATGTATCTTTTTTTTTCATTTTTGTTTTAATACCAGCTGTTTGATAGCATTATCGTAATATTTGGTAGTCTTTAACTGTACAAACATATTCTGAGAAGACTTTTAAAATTCTGCCAGTAACTAGCCGTACTTTGATTGTTATCATAAATGAATCGTTATTAATTATTATAGAAATTATTAAAAAGAGTGGTGGTGTGAAATGAAGTTTCAAAAGAGTATTTAAATATAACTAGCCGTGCAGACAGTAAAATGTGTCCGGTAATTAACGTTAGTGATGAGCCCGGCGGCTCCGGCGTATATCATAGCGACTTGCTGACGACTCGGACACAAAATATTCGGACACAGTGTCCGAATTGTCACATTTTATTTTTTACTGACAATTCGGACACCATCAAATTATTAAAGCTGTTTACTACAGTCAGATTAATAAGTTATAAATTATAATACTTATGTAGAAAAAAACGTTACTAAAATTATTAAAGTGGCTTTAAGGATCTTTCGGTAATAAATTGCCTGGTGGACGTGTATCACTTAAATATAAGTCGCCACATTAATCTATATTACATACATGTTGAAAAAAAAAACAAAAATAATTCAAAACGTATATTTAGTATAAACATCAACATCTTATAAATATTGGATGATATTAATCTACAATATAATCACATAAAAAATATCTCGACAACAGTTACATTGATTGATTTACATTACTTTCTATTAAAAAAAGTCATTACTCTTCATCACATACAAAGTAACTATTTTTATACTAAGTAACTACTTTTTAGTTTTACTGAAAATCTTGAATTGGTCGGCTTTTCGCCACAAACTCCGCGTAAAATGAAAATAGCAGCCTTTAATAGTTGCTTTAGGGAATATGCGTTTAACAGCCAACATGGCAGCTAGCTCGAAGTCGAGTACAAAGTTCTCCAGATCTAAATCCGGAATTTGGCTTTTAATGAGGCTAAACAATTATATCAATATTTTTAGTTTTTTTTGGCGTTTAAAACTGGAATTATATTGAATGAGTCTCACTACTCCACATGCAGAAGACTATCAGATTAGGTTTTTTTTAAATTTCTATGCAATATTCACCAGCAAAAACCAAGATCCTAGTAGGGTAATGACAGTAGTCAGCTATTACAAAAGTCTTAAATCTTGTGGGGACTATAATGTCCATAGAAGAGTTAAAACGGAAAATAAATAAACACCTAAGGAATTATTTATTTTCCGAATATAAAATATACAAATAAAAGAGATAGGGAGAGTGACATTTATATGCATCTATTAGCGGTTTTTCGCTCGGTAACGCACTTGAGATAATTCTTATTACCCGACTGCCAAGACGCATATTTAGTTAAGTAGATTTGTAATATAATTTATTAAGAACGGCTGCTTTCGTTAAAATCCGGTTAAAAACTATTTTTTTACAACTAAAGGCTGGACGGAGGACGGATTTCTACAATTAAGGTATCTTTAGAAGTTTTTTATCTGTACTTTTTATTGGTGTCCGAATCATCAGTGAAATAAAAATTGAAATTAAAATGTGTCAATTCGGACACAGGTCCGAATATTTTGTGTCCGAGTCGTCAGCAAGTCATCATAGCCAAGCGTTGATGCCGTTTACTTGGGAGGGTTCCGTAAGTTAAAAAAATGATGGAGGAAATGAACTTGTTTTTCAAAGGAAGATCAATTTAGATCTCAGTGCAACTCTACAGATGACGAAGAGGACATTAAAAATGTGGTATTTCATAAATTTAGTATGTAAAGAATATCAAAATAATTTATTTTTAGTTTCTCGTTTGCATACTGTGCACCTACCTAGATTAGAATATTCTTAAAATAATTAATAAAACCAAATCAATTAAAAATTCGGAATGTATTTTTATTTATCATAAATATGAGTTTAAACATAATGAGAATTTCGTTTTAGGAAGTAATATAAACATAATAAAAATATCACTGAACTCTTAGGACGGGTTCCAAATAGAGACCAAAAAGTATGACACTTCGTTTTGAATTAACAAAACATTATTTTTGTCCCCGACATAATTGCAAGTTCATCTTCGGCGTCTTTGTACGTTCGTAGTGATGTACGTTTTACTTTGCACGACATAACTGGCCATTCTGGCCGGGGTGTGGATATCGGAGTTGACCTTTCCATTCCCAGCTGCTCGGAATGAAAAAAAAAGCCTTATTTATTTTACCTCTGTAATGATACAAGTTATATAAGCCGCCGAAATAATGCCTTTAAACTGCCCTCAGACAGCCGATATAATGCTGCTAACATGCTATTCTAAAACGAATGTCTGTATAATTTGGGGCCCAAACGAGCTTTACAAGAGCTGATAAGCCATTTATAATGCCTATTTTAGACCTCTTATGAAGCTTAAAGAATACCCAAATTCTGTTTGTCCATTTATTATTGTTCTGTATTTAAGGGAATAATAACCAAGGAAACACGGCATTCACTTGAACTCGTTTAATGGCTGACAACCGACTGACCACCCTCAATATAACTACCCTCATCTAGAATAATGAGTACCTACATATACCACACCTCTATTAACAAAATAGGTATAGTTAACATACTTACTAAAACTTATAATTTAACTGTTTCCTAGTTTTCCTAATCGGATACCGGCGGGCAAGTTGAGGTTCCTGTTTTGCATTATTGCTTCCATTAGAATGTAAATCATTTTGCACATTTCCGGCAGCATCAGGAGAACCTGCGTCTAAAAACTCATCATCCGAGTCAGATCCTATCTCCTCCACCCTATCATCTCGCGCAGGAGACGTAGAGGAGGCTGAAAATTGATCCTGCGATGACACAAATTGGTCAGATACCATGCCAGCATCTGGCTTGGTTTGACTCGTGGTTCCGGACAAACAAACTCCGAAAACACTCATATCATCGTTATCCTGTTCAGATGATGAGTTTCCTTTGTACGCCAATAACTGATCTACATGTTTTTTTACATTTATATTATCTTCAGGATTATTGACAGTGAACATTCGAGTACCTAAACACTTTTTTACTATACCCTGCTTCCAAGTATGCTTAGTTCCGTTATTAAAATAATATTTGAATAAAACTTTGTCGCCTACAGAGAAACATACATTTTATTTTACCTCCAATTGGTTTACATTGGTTACTTTGCGCATTGATTACATTATGTTTGGCATCGGACGACGAGGTCGATGGAGAAACTATCTGTGAAGGCACCATCAAATCGAGCCGGCAACGCAAAGGCCGCCCTATCATCAATTGGGCTGGAGAAAACCCAGTAGACAAATGGATTGAATTCCTATAGTCAAATAGTAACTCATTTATAATTTTCTGAATCACTTTTTGATTGTTATTGTTACAAATCGCCTTTAAACCATTTTTAATGGTTTTAACACTGTTTTCTGCCTGGCCATTCGACATTGCGTGATATGGTGCCCCGGTCAAATGCTGAATTCCGTTTAACCGACAAAATGTTTCAAATTCATTCGAACAAAAATTGGTAGCATTGTCAGTGACCAACGTCCGCACTAAACCAAATCTACTAAACATTTCGCATAGTCTACTAATAACCGAATCACTATCGGTCTTTTGCATTACAAAGCATTCCACTCATTTAGAATGAGCGTCAACTGCAATTAAAAACTGTTTACCGCCCAACATAAACATATCTAAATGCACGCGCTCCCAAGCGCGCTCGGGGTATGGCCACGGAGCTAGCGGCGTCTTTGGTGGGCTACTGCGGAGCGTATTGCAAACGTTGCATGAACCTATCTTTTCTTCAATGTGTTTGTGGATGTTTGGCCACCACATACGCGTTCTAGCTTCAGATTTCATCCAACAGTCTTTCACGAAAGCAAGAAGGAATAACTATTTTGTGGCCACGCAAAATACATTCATTTTCGACAGCTAAATCCCAACGACACAAAAAATATGGACGCAAATCCGAGTTCATGATTTTAGAAGGCCAACCGTTATTAATAAATGCAATCATCTGCCTCAAAACCGCGTCCCGAGCGGTTTCCACTCGGATGTCATTCATAGTTAAACGGATTCACCAATGAAATTTATTTGTATTTGTATTTGTATTTGTATTTATTTATTTACTTTAATTAAAACGGTTAGACCAATAACATTAATTAAAGATAATCATAATTATTAAAAAATAAAAGTAAAAATAAAAAGAAATAACAGAAGCAATAATAATACAAGAATAATACCAATTGAAACATATGTCAAAAAATAATAAAATAAAATAATTGAAATTAACAAGACGCACAGTCATATATCACGCTCACAGAACTTCAAACATTCTGCCAAAATATTCGTCCATCCATCCGCAAACAAATCACACTCAGGACTAGCATTCAGAAGAGCGTTGAGCGCAGTGAGGGTGCGTGGAATGGGGGACGAGGCTCTAGCCACCGTGTTGGACAGTGGTGCGGCAAACAATCTGTGCTTCCAAATACGCAAGTAATTGTTTGGGACAAAGAAACGACACAGCTCATCGCTCAAGTCCGAAGCGTCTATCTTGCCCCGGAAAATTTTGCAGGCCGTTGTGAGTTGGTCGTAAGCACGTCGCACCTCCAGAGAGTTGTAACCCAGGCAGCCCAGAAGAAATTTCGTGGGATAGAGGTAGGGGTAGTAACCATGACGACGTTTATATAAAAACCTCAGAAAAGCCTTCTGAACTTTTTCAAGCAAAAGGGTATATGTGCTCTCATGCGGGTGCCACACGCAACAGCTATTTTCTAATTTGCTTCGAACGAGTGCACTATAGATCAAGCAAACCACATGGTCAACGCGAAAGTCCCGAGCGTTCCTAAGAACGAACCCTAGGCGCCTAAATGACTCCTTTGCCAACGCGGCCACATGATCGTGAAAGGTGAGCTTTTGGTCGAATGTGACTCCTAAGTCCTTTATTGTGTTACTTCTCATAATGTCTACGTTTTCAAGTTTATAAGCGAAACTGATTGGGTGCCACATTCGGCCAAAAGTCATCGCATAACATTTCCCTACATTAAATTCCATTTTGTTAAGAATACTCCACTCGTAAACCGCATTGATGTCAGATTGAAGTGCCAAACAATCTTCTTCAGACTTAATTTCTGTGAAGAGCTTTAAGTCATCGGCATAGAGCAGGCACTTTGCATGTGATACAACAGCCGGTAGGTCATTGACCATTATCAAGAAAAGCAAAGGCCCGAGTATGGAACCTTGGCTGACCCCGGAACGCGTATGATAGGGTCGCGACTCGTACAAGCCAAGTCTTACAAACTGCCGGCGATCACGTAGGTAATCCGCAAGGAGCCGGAGAAGACCTGGGGCAAAGCCTATGGCAGTAAGTTTTGCAAGCAAAATGTCGTTATTGACCCTATCAAACGCCTTCCGGAAATCAAAGTAAAGCACATCCACCTGACACCCCCGGTCCAATCGAGCAGAAATATAATCAACAAGTGACAACAAGTTTGTGTTAACAGATCTCTTGCTTCTAAATCCATGCTGCTCGTTACAAAGATATTTATTGACCTGCGCATAAATGTATCCATGAAGAATACTTTCAAAAATTTTTGCGGGTGATGACAGTATTGCTATAGGGCGGTACTCCTCAACCATTGACTTTTTTGAGCTTTTAGGTATTGGGATAACCCTGGAAAGCTTCCATTGTGGAGGGTAAGCTCCAGTCTTCAGTCCCAGGTTGAAAATATGGCAAAGCGGACCACATAACAGTTGTTTTGCATCTTTAATCAAGGCAGGTGGTATGTTATCTGGACCCACAGAACTACTTGCCTTCAACTTGTTAATACCGCCGATGACGTCGCGGTGGGTAAAATTCAGGATATTGATGTCATTGCTGTTAGCAGTGCTATCATGAATTTCCGGATTTAGTTGGGGTACATCGGGAAGAAAGACACTAGCAAAGTAGCACGCAAATGCTTCAGCAGCACCCAGCCCAGAAAATGTTGTACCTTGATAGGTGATATTGGGCTCGAACCCTCCCTTTGACCGCAAATTCGAGATGTGCTGCCAGAACTTCCGCGGGTCACGCCCAATGTTTTCCTCAATCGACCCTGCATAAGTACTATAGGCAGACGCTATACGAGTTTTTAATTGAGCTCTGAGATCGGAAAATTGTTGGTATATTTCTGCAGAGTCTGAACGTTTCCAAGCTGTATGAAGCTTTAATTTACGTCTTGTATCCTTGATAATGTCGTACGTAAACCAGACAGGGTAGCGTCTGTCGAAAGTGCGTCGACGTTGTTTTTTGGGCATACAAAGATCGAACATTCCATAGATAATATCGTAAAAATTATTAATAGCATCATGCACGTTGCTGGCCTGAAAAACACTAGTCCAAGAATTCTCAGACAACAAAGAGTACAAGCGATTATAGTCACATTTCCTGAAATTCCAGTCTACAGATGGGTCTATGTTACTCGGCTCGATTGGATCAGAGCGATGCGCTATGTCAATCCTCACCTCAATGTCCAACGGCGGATGATAGGGGTCAAGGGGAATGACTATTCCATCTGTAGCGGTGACATTTACATCACGCGTGACATCGCTCTCCTGAATGAGAACAACATCTAACATTCCTCCACGTGCATGCATCACTACATTCTTATCTATCAAACTACAAAAAGACATAAAATAACAATAATAATTATTAACATTTTTGGACGCACTTTTCAGATTTAAGTCACCTAAAATTAATACTGAGACTTTGTAATTATTAATGAAACTTTCTACTTTACAAAACCAAGTCATATAGTCACTATCACTTGCACTTGGTTTGATATAAACAACACAAACAAGGAAAGGACGACCATGCCACGTAAAACTTGCCCACAAATCTTCTCCAAAGTCAGTTTCAAGTTCCTGGCGCCGCTGTAGAACTAAAGGAGCTCGCGCAGCAAGTAGGACGCCACCACACGGTGTTTTTCTGTCGCGCCGCAAAATACTCCAGCCTCCACATGTCAATTCCTGGTCCTCGACAGAATTATCAAGATAACTTTCGGTTACCGCAACCAAGTCGTGCTCAAGTGCCCCCAAGTTGTTTCGCCACATCGAGAGTTTCGTTTTCAGGCCTCGTACGTTCTGGTAGTAGACCTTAATACCAGGGCGCCTATCTCGACGACGCCGTTGTGCCGCGAAAGGGCTGATTGGTCTTCAGAGGGTCCAGAAGACCCGTTGCTTTTCTGTTGTAGATGATCCATGTCTTTATCCTCGAGTTGACCGGCCATACTTCAATAGACATACAAGTATCATAGTAGGCGACTGGGACTCCAATTTTATAAGACTTATAGTCACCCTTGGTAACCAGCTCCACGACCGTGCAAGCCCCTCCTGGGCAGAGCTTTCGAAGATAATCGCGAATTTCGTCAGCGCTCGACTCCATGTTCCAGAGATGGATGTAACTTCTAGGCTCCACGGCTTTAAGAGAGGTGACAGTTGGACCCGCCGTGCCACACAGTGAAGTTGGACGTCGGTTTCTTATCACTTCCGTCCACGGCATCTGATCTTCTGATTCCTGGCGACTTAGAGTAGAACAAGAAATATCCACGTTAGACTCCATATTGCTCGGATTTTTAGAAACAGTGGAGAGCAGTGTTGGCTTTTTAGACCCAATCTGTTGGGCAGGACGCGATGTTGGGGGTATCTGGCTCTTTTTTTGCTTAGGCTTCGAGGACTCCAAAGGTAAAACAACCTTTCCTAGCAAAGTTTCTTTGGACTGGGATTGGTTGGGGGTAGTAACCGCAGGAGAATAGACATTACGGAACTTATCATGAAGTGCCTCAACTTGTGTGGAGTAACATTCAAGTTTAGTCTCATAACTTGAAATAATGAAGTATACAAAGAGCGATCAATTTCTCCAAACTCATTTAATTCAGTGGCCACGGATCGTGACAAAAAAATCAGCGACATTATCAACACTCTTTACGTATTCAATTCTGAAATTATATGCTGATAAAAACAAACCTTTTTATAACCTTTTTTGTTACACTTTTGACAGGTATAATTTACGAAACGGCACTTTTCTTTTGAGTTATTTTTATAACCGCACACATCACAGCACTTTGACACTCGTGAATGATCCCCGGATGAGGCACCGCCCGGTCGCTGCAACGCGAACACAGGCTGTGCCTGCGCCAAATCCGCGGAGCCCGCGCCAGCTCCAACGCCTTGTTTTGTAACGCCAACTCAAGGTTTCGATGCTTTCAGCAAACAGCTTTTCTTTCTCCTTGGTATTCTCTAATCCCAAGACGAACCTGTCGCGCAAAGCGGTATCTAACTCCGACATGAATCCGCAGTAGGTACTGAGCCAAATTACTGCGCAGCCTATTCGGCTAGGTCTTCTCCCGGTCGTTGTTCCGCCTTGTAAAACCTGTACCTTTCGGCGAACGTACTCTTTTTTTATTGTAAGTGGACGTCCAACTTTTCCAAAAGAGTTTTGTACTCGACGCTATCCAAACTTTTAGGAAAAACCAAATCTCTTGCGACGCGGTACGTATCTTCCACCAGCGCAGTGAGCAAAAGAGCTCGCCTTTTTATACCAGACTTATCGGTGTCGTCTACGATGTCGTTCGCCGTACAGTACTGGATAAATCGACTCTTGAAAATGCTCCACTCTTGCACGCGGTGATCAAATGAGAGGTTGCCGCCGAACACCATTATATTTGCTTTTTCGTGTTCACTTGTCATTGCAAACACAAAACTTGTAACAAAGTCACTCAAAAACAGACGTGAATAAGAAATCGTCGCCAAATGTTCTGTACTTAAGGGAATAATAACCAAGGAAACACGGAATTCACTTGAACTCGTTTAATGGCTGACAACCGACTGACCACCCTCAATATAACTACCCTCATCTAGAATAATGAGTACCTACCTACATATACCACAATTATATATCTTCTTTGTGCTACTCTGGGCGCATCACGCCGAAACAACTGAATGAATTCTAATGAAATTATTTGAGTACAAACTACGGGGTCTCGGGGGTGATTTTATCTCGAAATTCGGTACGGTTCACTTGGGAGAGAAGATGAAAGTCAAAATGTGTACTTGGTTGTAATTCATTAACGCGTAGTCCGATTTTATTTATTATTTTTTGTTAGAGAGTAGATACTTTCAAGATTTAAATATTTTTACATCACAACCCTCAGTATTAGGTCCAAATAACTTGAAACCCGGAATGTACAGGAACCTTTGAACGTACGGCTCATCTTAAACTGGCTTAAGAACTTTATCGTATAGGTGTCTAATTAATATCTTTCATACTAGCTTTAGATGTAAAAAAGTGTGTAAAAATTAATTTTTCAATTTCATTTATTCATGCTTAAAGTCCTACATACAATGGTTAAGCTTAGGTCTAGTATATCTTCAAGTAGGTTGGTAGGTTACATCGGCCCTGTCCGGGCGTAGCAGAGGTAGGTATTATTTTAACAATTAATTATTAAATTTACATGTTTACAATGTTGAATTAGGCTGTTATACAAAATATGACAAAATTATAATAATTGTCAATATTAGAATACTTATTAATTATCACGAAGTAGGTAGGTAGTTCAATAATCAATGTCAAAGTAGGTTAAGTTTTGGGATATTCTATAGATCAGTAGGTACGTCATATTTTATTAAGTAAAAATGTCAGAGTCAAAGAATGAAATGATCAAGAGTAGTTTGCAAGCAGATTATTCTAGTTTGCCAGATAAGTATTGGTCAACAGTGTAGTAGGCTTTTTTCGTCAGGATTGTTTTGATGTGTTTTTGGAATAATGAGTCCTTTTCTTCACTTTTTATTTGTTCTGAATTTTTTTTATATATTTTGACAAGTTAGTGTCTAATGTTGTACATACGAGATTAAATTCATCGGTTTGTTCTACAAAAACCATTAAGGTTTTTGTAAATAAGTCAATATCTAATGCAGTCCTCTGGTAAGTTCAGAATTGAACGATTTTTGTAGGTTTATTTCTATGTTGTGATCTTAGAGCCATTTTAAGAAGCTATGGAAGGTATTAGTTATGTAAGCATTGCAAAGCATAGATTTATCGTCCGCAAATAGGACACAAGAAGTTTTGAGTGTTTTTGGTAGGTTATTGATATATATTAAAAATAGCGTACGTCCGATCACGCTTCCTTGTGGAATTGAGTAGCTCGTGGTTTTTATGTCTGAAATTACATTTTGTAGTTGTCGCGTTTTTTCGTCCAAATATTGTACAAATTGCTTCCTGTCACTGAGGTAGAACTGGAGCCAGCAGTGGGCCGTTCCTCTGATTCCACATCCGTAAAGTTTCTGCAACAGAATTTTGTGAGACTTTGTCATAGGCTTTTGACATGTCAAGGAAGAGACTGATCGCATATTCTATTTAATTTATCCCACTGTATATTTCTCTGACAATAGTGTAGTTGTACGTTTCTTTCTAAAACCATATTGATTCTGGCAAATTTTGTGAAATGATTCATAGTTTTCGTTCGTTTTTCTACGGGCTTGTATAACATCAGTCCAAATAATATTTTTTATTTCGGTTTGGAAATTATTTATGTTAGTTTCGTAAACGTATATTAGTAGTAATATACGTTTTTGTATGTAGGCCTCAGGTTTTGTTTTTAATATTTGCGTGGTATTTTGGGTGTAGATTATGGGTCTGTGGTCTAAAATGCCTGTATCAACTACGTTTAAAGTAATTTTTTTATGATTCACGAATAATAGATCGATGCATTTTGATGCTGAGGTTGTTACCTACTCTATTCGGTTTTTTGACTTGTTGATAAAAATTGTGTTCATACATTGAGTCTGCTAGTTTTTTATAGTTGTGGCAGTTCGCTAGGAAGTCCAGATTAAAATCTCCGGTGATGGTTATTAGTTTTTTTGAATATTTTTATGAATAAATTTTAGTAGCCTATCTATAAATGTAAAGAATGCATCAAGTCTGTGTATGTTAATAATAACAGGTGTTTGTGTTTTTAATTGTATGGCGCAGCATTCCACTACGTAGGGTCATTACGCCAGTTAGCGACCGATTAGCGTGGTGACCAACTTTACGTCATCTGATTTGTATGAAATATTTACTTGAAATTTATAGAAACAGTTTGTCATGGTACCACACATGATCAAGTTATTTTTGAAACTTTGAAAATGCGATATAATATTGAGCCCTAATTTTTATTAAAATAATATTGAAAAACTAGGTGATGTGCTAGTTTGCGACCGCTTATTTTAGTATACGACCAACCCCTATCTAGTTTACGACCACATATGCAGCAATTGGCAATTACTCTTATTTGATATAAATAAATTGCATAATGATATTTTTAATATTAAGAACTTAAACTTTAATACTAAGGCTTAATTTTTGTAAGATCACTCATCTTTGGCTAGTAGTCATAATATCAACTTCAAAAATATAGGATTGAGAAAAGTATTTAAGTGACATAAGTATCTAAATTTCAATTAAAAAACCACAATAAACAATCATGTCATTTAAATTTAACACAACATTATCAATATTAATATGTACTCATTAAATTATTTGTTGACTACCTGTTAAATTCTTAAAATAACAATTGTATCTGAACGTTTTATCTTTGATCGCGTCATAGTTAGTCCTAAAAAAACGGTAGCTTCAATTGAAACCATTTTGCACATACTTAGGTCACAGACTACGTTTTTGTCTTTGTCTTCTTCAGTATCGCTAATCATAATTAGTATGACTTTGCAATGGGTACAATTTTGTTTGAAGCTGATTCTCATAATTTCTCATCATTTTTATTATTTCTAAGTATTTTTTCTTAAAAATCTTTTGCTACAGTTTTTCTTTTATTTACTTGTTGATTTTCCTTTTTTATTTTTGCCTTCGCTTCATGGACTTTCTTCTCTTGATTAGCTTAATTAGCTTTCTTCGTAGGGTTTTCGCTATGCCAAAGTATGATTTTGCAGCAAAAACTTGAAGCTTGGACAACACTGTTTGATTTCTCCAAAGGCTTAGTTCTCGTTTAATACTACAATGCCAATGTGTCCAAGTAGACTCGGAAATATCGTTAAATTCGCTCCCTTAAATACCTACTAACATTAAGTGGTCGTAGAAATAAAACATAAAATAACTACATTTAATAAGCTGTTAGTTGGCGGTCGCAAATTAACAGAAACATAGCAGCTACTAAGCAAATGTAAAAAAAATAACAAAACTGTAACCTTTATAGTTAAAGTAGGAAAAAGTCAAAAAATATTTAGCAATTTAGCAGTCAGCTCGCGTCCACATACATGGCCGTAAAGTCAAATAACTTAATTATTTATATTCTAGTATGCGACCACTCAATATTTTACGTTTTTTTATATTTTCTTTATAAAAGATGTGCAATTGCGTTAATTAACTACTTTTGTAGCAAAAGAGAGTGCTTCTTTTGCTACACAATCAGTTACAAATAAATAAATAAAAAAATATTCACTCCGAATGCAGAACATGCTTACTATTTTTTTTTGTAATTTTGCGAATGTTTCTTGACCAGCGCGGGTACCGGAATAAGCAAGGATTAGGTTATACTATGCTGCCAATTTTAGTAGGTTAGAACTATAGGTCTATCTTGTTATATATAAAGCCGAATATTTTTTAAAAATGAGATGGAATTCTTATTGTCTTAAGCAGGTACCTGAAATGGTCGAGTACCAATGGTGATCGCGCTACTAGCGAAATGACCCTACTCGATTGCTAGGTTGGCAAATTCTAGGATCTCCTCGTAGTCAAATCCGCTCTGGACAAGGATGGCCACACCACCTCCGCGGTGCTCCTGGCGGTAGAAGGCAGATGCGAAATCGTAGCCGGTGATTTGTAGAATATCTTTGTTTATGTCCCGTATCCATGTTTCGGTTAGGCAGAGTATGTGGTAGGTTTCATCGTCATCTAGAGCATTCTCGAGGATGTGAAGTTTGTTATTGATGCTTCGTAGATTCTGGATAAATACCTTAAGAACGAAACGTACCGCCGATATTTGTGTAGCTCGTTTTAGTCTGGGAGATGCTTTGTCTGCTTTTGTCTTGATGAGGGTCTGCTACTGTTGAGATATTTTCGTTTTCGTACCTAGTTGTAGTGTGTTGTATTATTGGGATTTTGTCCGGTTATTCTGCTTCGTCTTGTCTGGTACGTTTTGTCATTTTGGCTTCGTTTTTCGTCAAGAGTTTTCTTATCTCAGAATTCCTGTCCAATTGTCTAGCATTTTTTATCAGATATTTGGTCATTCGCATACTTATAAGTTCCACGTGAATCGGTCGTCGATATCCATTTCTGCTTAGGCGTCGTATTTCTTCTATATATCCGGTGAGGTCAAGATTCATAACATCCAAAAATACATGAATTACTCTTTTTTCAAGGTGATATTCGCGTTCGTTCTGAAATTAATTTAATCCAAAATAACTATTTTCTTACTTTCGTCCTTTTCTGTGGTGTGTTATTGCAATGTATTCTTTGATGAGTTTTATATTTTTTGTAGATCGTCTTTCAAATAAATTAAACTAGATGTCGCTGCTAAATTTAAACCATTTCTAGAACGTGCTAATCAGTACAAAAGGCTAGATTGATGGTTAACGTGAGTTCTATTGGTGTCTAACTATTTCAAGCAATAAGTTAAAGTGCCTTTTTGATGTATTTATTGGGAGAGACATAATTAAGAAAGCCAATACCTATCAAAACTACGAATTGTGATGAAACATAACAGTAATATAGCTTATAATAGATCAGAATAACACAGTCTGTATGATTTGGCCATAATATAACGGTAAGTATCCATTAAGCCAGTCAAATTATATCGAAAAATTCTCTGAGCCGTTTGTGATGAAATTTGATACAGGCAATATGAACATAGTTTGTAGTCTGGAGAAATTCATACGCTACTTTTAATAAATACCACGTGGGCAGAAGCGCGGGCAAAAGCTATTCGTAAATAATATTTTATTTTTTACTTTACCTCATTAGAAATTCGAAAATAGAACGTTTTTTTTGTAGTACATAATTAGATTGTTACATAAATAAATTAAATTGATAAAATAATCGATAAATTCATGGACCAAAATGGATTCAGTTTACAAAGTAAAACCTTCTCATTCTTAATATAATATGCGTAATCCATGTCGGTAAGCGGTTTGATAGTAATTGAGGATAAGATATGGGTTCGCCCGGGCTACGGCATGCATGGAATGGTGCAAAATATGCATCTACGCATCTGCATTTTCCTGAAAGTTCTTTGTTGTATCGGAAGAGCACGATCGTTAATCCACAAATATGGGCGTTGCCCTTCCTGTCCTGCAGGCCACCTCCCCTCCCCCCACGCACCAAGAATTGCGTCAGCGTTCGGCGCAAGGAGCGCCGCGCATCTGCAGTGTCCGCCATAAGTCCTCTAGCTCTCGAACAGGGCGCACGTTTGAATCGCGTAAGATAGATCCCCAAATCGGTTTGAATTAATAACAGATGCGCGGCGCATGGAGCGCCGCGCATCTGCAGTGTCCGCAATATGTCCTCAATAAGTGTAAGATAGTTACCCGAATCGGTTTGAATTAATAAGGGTAAATAAAATCAGTGTGATTGTGAAATCATTGCCGTGAAACAGTTCGTGTGAAGTGATTTTTTGTGCGATTCCTGAATTTGTAATCAACGTTCTCAACTTCGGTAAGATTTACGATATGAGCCGAACGACGCCATTTTGTTGACAGTTTGAGGATATCGCAAAATAATATTTTATTTTTTACTTGACCTCAGTAGTAATTTGAAAATAGAGCGTTCTTCTTGGAATACAAAATTATATTTGTTACATTTAATATTTAATTTGACAAAATCATAGATAAATTCATAGATGGCAATGGATTCAGCTTACAAAGTAAAACCTTCTCACACTTAATTATATGTGTGTATGAGTAGTATGGTGCAAAATATGCATCTACGCATCTGCATTTTCTTTGTTGTATCGGAAGAGCACGATCTTTAATCCGCAATAGGGCGTAGCCCTTCCGGCCTGCGGTCCACCACCCCTCCCCCCGCGCACCCAGGTTGTTGCGTCAGCGTCTGGCTGCAGATGCGCCGTGAGGCGGCGCTAGGAACGCCGCGCATCTGCAGTGTCCGCCATAAGTCCTCTAGCTCTCGAACAGGGCGCACGTTTGCATCGTGTAAGATAGATCCCCAAATCGGTTTGAATTAATAAGGGAAAATAAAATCAGTGTGATTGTGAAATCATTGCAGTGAAACAGTTCGTATGAAGTGATTTTTTGTGCGATTCCTGAATTTGTAATCAACGTTCTCAACTTCGGTAAGATTTACGATATGAGCCGAACGACGCCATTTTGTTGACAGTTTAAGGATATCGCAAAATAATATTTTATTTTTTACTTGAACTCAATAGAAATCTGAAAATAGAGCGTTCTTCTTGGAATACAAAATTAGATTTGTTACATTTAATATTTAATTTGACAAATCTTCGATAAATTCATGGATGGCAATGGATTCAGCTTACAAAGTAAAACCTTCTCACACTTAATTATATGTGTGTATGCGTAGTATGGTGCAAAATATGCATCTACGCATCTGCATTTTCTTTGTTGTATCGGAAGAGCACGATCTTTAATCCGCAATAGGGCGTAGCCCTTCCGGCCTGCGGTCCACCACCCCTCCCCCCGCGCACCCAGGTTGTTGCGTCAGCGTCTGGCTGCACATGCGCCGTGAGGCGGCGCTAGGAACGCCGCGCATCTGCAGTGTCCGCCATAAGTCCTCTAGCTCTCGAACAGGGCGCACGTTTGCATCGTGTAAGATATATCCCCAAATCGGTTTGAATTAATAAGGGAAAATAAAATCAGTGTGATTGTGAAATCATTGCAGTGAAACAGTTCGTATGAAGTGATTTTTTGTGTGATTCCTGAATTTGTAATCAACGTTCTCAACTTCGGTAAGATTTACGATATGAGCCGAACGACGCCATTTTGTTGACAGTTTGAGGATATCGCAAAATAATATTTTATTTTTTACTTGAACTAAATAGAAATCTGAAAATAGAGCGTTCTTCTTGGAATACAAAATTAGATTTGTTACATTTAATATTTAATTTGACAAAATCTTCGATAAATTCATGGATGGCAATGGATTAGCTTACAAAGTAAAACCTTCTCACACTTAATTATATGTGTGTATGCGTAGTATGGTGCAAAATATGCATCTACGCATCTGCATTTTCTTTGTTGTATCGGAAGAGCACGATCTTTAATCCGCAATAGGGCGTAGCCCTTCCGGCCTGCGATCCACCTCCCCTGCCTCCGCGCACCCAGGTTGTTGCGTCAGCGTCTGGCTGCACATGCGCCGTGAGGCGGCGCGGCGCTAGGAACGCCGCGCATCTGCAGTGTCCGCCATAAGTCCTCTAGCTCTCGAACAGGGCGCACGTATGCATCGTGTAAGATAGATCCCCAAATTGGTTTGAATTAATAAGGGAAAATAAAATCAGTGTGATTGTGAAATCGTTGCAGTAAAACAGTCCGTGAGAAGTGATTTTTTGTGCGATTCCTGAATTTGTAATCAACGTTCTCAACTTCGGTAAGATTTACAATATGAGCCGAACGACGCCACTTTGTTGTCAGTTTGAGGCTATCGCAAAATAATATTTTATTTTTTACTTGACCTCAATAGAAATCCGAAAATAGAGCGTTCTTTTTGGAATACAAAATTAGATTTGTTACATTTAATATTTTATTTGACAAAATATTCGATAAAGTCATGGATGGCAATGGATTCAGCTTACAAAGTAAAACCTTCTCACACTTAATTATATGTGTGTATGTGTGTATTATAGTATGGTGCAAAATATGCATCTACGCATCTGCATTTTCTTTGTTGTATCGGAAGAGCACGATCTTTAATCCGCAATAGGGCGTAGCCCTTTCGGCCTGCGGTCCACCTCCCCTCCCCCCGCGCACCTAGGTTCTTGCGTCAGCGTCTGGCTGCACATGCGCCGTGAGGTGGCGCTAGGAACGCCGCGCATCTGCAGTGTCCGCCATAAGTCCTCTAGCTCTCGAACAGGGCGCACGTTTGCATCGTGTAAGATAACTCCCCAAATCGGTTTGAATTAATAAGGGAAAATAAAATCAGTGTGATTGTGAAATCATTGTAGTGAAACATTTCGTGTGAAGTGATTTTTTGTGCGATTCCTGAATTTATTATCAACGTTCTCAACTTCGGTAAGATTTACGATATTAGCCGAACGACGCCATTTTGTTGTCAGCTTCAGGATGAACATGGATTCAGTTTAGAATGTAAAAGCTTCTCACTCTTATATGCGTGACTCATGTCGGTATGCGGTTTAATAGTAATGGAGGATTCAAGGGGCTACGGCATTCATGGATGCGTGACATGGTTTAAAATATGCATTTGCGCATCTGCATTTTCCTGAAAGTTCTTTGTTATATCGGGAAAACACATCGTTTATCCGCAATAGGGCGTGACCCTTTGCTTCCTTCGGCCATATTCCCCTCCCCCGCGCAACCAAGTCATTGCACATGCGCTGTGCGTGCAGCGCAAGTAACGCCGCGCATCTGCAGGCTCCGTCATAAGTCCTCACGTTGCACAGTTATTCTCTTTTATTAATTTTGTTAGTAATATCTTTTTACAATTACAATTTTTTTTGATAAATATAGTTATCTTTTAACAGCTAGTTAACTCAAACACAAGATATTGTAAACAGAAAATAAACAAAATAAATCAAACATTAGCACTACAAAAATAGGAGATTTTACACACATCATCAAATAAAATAATCACTTATAAATTATTATAAGAATTTTACGCTACAATTTTGATCGCTCCATAATCCTCATTTCGTGCATCGCCTTGCACTGCGATATTCACATTTTTTTGAAAAAAAACGAAAGAACCGAAAAGCCCGTTCCTATATTTTGCTTCTTTCTATAACCCCTTGAACCGGGAAAAACCGGTTCCGATGCCCTAGCAAGGATGCGTAGTATGGTGCAAAAATTACATCTCCTAACGAAATGTCAGTCGATTCGTATCATGAAACACATACTTACGTATTTTATCATAGTTCTTTTGTAAGCAAAAATAGAATTGTCATCAGTCTTTTAATTACGAAACAAACTGTATATATTCCGAACGAAATAAATAAATCCGCTTAAACTTCGTATTTCGATCGTGTTTCGTTACCTGCTGACCATCAAGCTTCGCGACTGTATGCGAATCAACTTATGTCAACCTCCTTTTAAAGTCATCATGTCCGCCATTTGTAATAATTTAATCAAGCCGATTTTTTCTTCTTCTCACAGCTTGCTGGCCCGCAACGATGTCATCGTGGCGCTTTTCTCATCGCTTCTGGAAAAGTAAGTACTAATATAAGTACGTATAATTAGTATAGAATAAAGAAACTTGCGCTGAAATGAACGCTCTCGCCGCTCGCCGCGTTACATTTTCTTCAAGCTATTTAATAAAGTTATCTATCTTCGTAAATAAAATTATTTTTCAAATTGTTAAGGCGCGGACATACTTATTAAGATAACAATAGCAAATTATGTTTCTAGAAAATTATTACAATAGTCTATATTATGGGAATTTGGTATTACAATTTTGGTCATAGTTTAGTCCGTCCATCTCTGTTTGCAAGGGATTAAGAGGGCATAATCTTTTATCAAAGTTGATTGGCCATACGTCTCTCGCATCCAAGGAAATTAATTTTAATTTTCAAGCAATCTTTTCCATTCTAATTCCTTGGTTATCAGGCGAATCGGTAATGCTCTTGTCGTAGAGCAGAACTGGTTCTATTATAATAAGAAGTTTTTTTAGTCCTAAAATAACCTAAGTAGGTTCTTGTTGTTAGTAAAACATATTATGTTACCAAAAGTAGATACAGCCTTTCTAACTTTTACAAAGGACAGATAGCTGTTTCCCTATCTTATTATTTTAGTATAACAGCCAAAATCTTGGCTAACCAAAATGCTTATATTGAGCATTGTAAAATTAAAAACAAGACATTGGAAATTATTCCATGTTATTTAAATTACCAGACACGACAATAGAGAGTCTCTACTAAAAAGTCAAATAATATTTTTTCCAAAAATAAATTTAAAAAAGTTATTAACTCATAAAAAAATGAAATATACCAACATGATGCACCAAAATATTGAAGGGATTCGTTGTAAAGAATTAGAACTAGAATTGTACATGAATTCAATGACATTGACATTACAGTGGATTGGGGGGGGGGACACTTCGGCCACATGTACAGACAATATCTTTGCCAATTTTAACGTTTTAATTAGGAGTTTAATTAGTAACATTGAGTCGGATCATCTTGGTCAAATAATTAAAATAGAGATTATACATACAAAAAAACTTGAAAAAAGAAAAATTACTTGTATACCTATGACCAAAGATCGATTGGACAAACTAAAATTGAATTGAACTTCTGTATTTCCATGTGTATATGATAATAATAATCCAAATAATGTATACACCACATTTTTAAGAAGTTTAGTGATGTGTTCAATTCAATTTTTACATCGAAATCTATCATGGTCTCTGACGGTAAAAAATAAAATTTAATACATAAAAGCAGAAAGAAATTGTATGATCTTTATGCTGAAAAACAATATAATTTTAATGAAGAGTTAAAAGAAAGAGTAAATTATTCTATTTTTTTTTAATGTTTGTCCTGAAGCAAAAGCTCGTCATTTGAAATTTAAAATTACAAATAGCCAATACAAAGTGAAAGCCACTTGGAATATAATCAACAGTGAGACTGGAAGAGTCACAACTAAGAACAATAAGTTTCATATGAAAATTGGCAATGCCAACGTCAATCAGGATGGTGATGTAGCTAATGCGTTCGAAAACTTTTTACCGATATTCTAGTCTCTACCACAAAGTCCTTAAACTCCTCTCCTATAGAAGCAGATTCATTGTTAAAAGTAAACTTAATGGAATGCAAAATTCAATTCAAATTTGATTATGTAAATAGTGATGACATCATAAAAGCTCTCAAACTCATAAATGTTAAGAAAACCACAGATCTCTGGCACGTCTCTGTTAGCGTTATGAAAACATTGATTGGCATAATTGCGCCCGAACTAGCTTTAATATTCAACGAGTGTATTGACTGTTGTGTGTTCCCTGATTTAATGAAACAAAGTACAAAGTAAAATAACTCCACATTTTTTAAATCCGGCACTTGTTCTGACCTTGTTAATTTTAGACCTATCTCAGTACTCCCTAAATTAAGTAAAATTCTTGAAAAACTAATTTATATCAATTGCATAGACATTTTAAATTAAATAATTTACTGCATAATAAACAATTCGGATTTACTAAGGGTCGCTCAACCACTGATGCTGGTATCGAGTTAATATCGCACAACTTTGATGCCTTGGAGGAATCGCATGACGCGTTAGGCGTTTTTTGTGATTTGTCCAAAGCATTTAATTGCGTAGACCATGACACACAAATCAGGAAACTACACCATTATGGTATTAGGGGCGTTACTCTTGACTTTCTCACTTCCTATTTAAGTGACAGAGTACAAAGAGTTGACGTGAATGGTCTCTCCGAGTTCTCTGGTTACTATGGGTTTACCGCAGGGATCAATTCCAGGACCATTTATATTCTTAGTATACATTAATGATCTACCCCATCTTGTATCCCTCCCAGTCATGAGGTTGTATTATTTGCAGATGACACGTCACTTTTATTTAAATTAAAGCGTCGACAAACCGATTTTGACGATATAAACAATGCAATCTCTAAGGTTGTAAAATGTTTCAATGTAAACAATCTTCTACTAAATGAAAAGAAAACAAAAGTGTATTAGATTTATCCTACCTAATTTTACACAAGTTAAAGCAAATATCAAAATCAAAGATGAAGAGTAGTCTCTTGTGGACACCACCGTATTCTTAGGTATCACCTAGATAATAAGCTTCAATGGGGCCCTCACATTGATAAGTTATCGAAGATACTTAGTTCTGTGGTATACGCAGTCAAAAATATCCGTCTTTATACAGACGTAGACACAGCTAGACCAGTTTACTTCAGCTACCTACTTCCACAGCATTATGTCGTACGGTACACTGCTGTGGGAGAGTGCTGTAGATATAAATACCATTTTTGTGCTGTAGAAAAGCTCTATAAGAGCGATTTATAATATGGGTCTCAGAGAATCACTTCGTCAGAAGTTTAAAGAAATAAATATATTGACATTTCCTTGTCAATACATCTATGAAAATCTGATGTATGTTCACAAAAATATTAATTTTGTTTAAGAAAAAAAAAGATAATCACAACGTTAATACCAGAAATAAAAATAAACTCTCTGTTGCCACTTGTAGACTCCATAAAGTTAGTAAATCGTTTATAGGGCAAGGTGTACGCTTTTATATTAAATAATATACAACTTCGATTGAGCCTGGATATAGATAAATGATAGTACAGAACATCTTCTTACGTAGATACACAGAAATCAACAGAAATGAGGAACTAGATCAATTCTAACTTCAGGAAAGGTAAAATCGATTGTCAGCCAATTCCAGCGAATCTGACCTTATAATCGACCTTGACCTTTAATATGACCACGTATTTAATAGTACGCATCAAGCAAGCCCGACTCTTTGATTTATCTCTGCGAGATTTTAGATTCATAGGATTGATAGGATTTGGAATAATGTAATTCATCTAGCTGCGTCGATTTTCCTAAACAATCTGTAGTTTTCTGAAATTATACACTTCTTACACCTAATTCGAATTCTCCAGGCACTCTTCGAATTCTACTAAATCATAATACGAAATTCCTAGAAGCTCCTCGAAATCAAAAGATTTTTAAATCACTTACCCCCTAATCCGAAGAAATATCAAACCTTACAAATTCACCAACACGCATACGAATCTGTTAAAGCTATTAGAGTTCGTTTATTTTCAGAAGAAACTGGATATTTAATTTTGCATGAACAATTTGTTGGACTCAAGAATCTTGAAACTCTTCTAATCATACGAAACCCCACTACATAATTTAGCTAGCACAAAACCACTGATGTATTATTGATTAGAACCTACAATGCTAATGATTTTACATCCCTAAACCAATTAAACAGATATTGAAACCCAAAAACCACATTATAATCTTTATGAAGCTCGTTATTATTTTGTATCAAACCGTTCTGTGAAAAATAGATAAAATTTTATTATATGTCAATGAATGTCAAAACAAACATATTTGAAATTCAAAGTTTGTTTATATTGTACTAATGACTTGTGTCATAATTTCACCAAGAACCTTCTTTTAGAACAATGAGTTACGAATATTCAATGAAATACGTTTTTTTGGATGAATACTGAAAACCAGTCCAAATTACCTTTCCGTATATTTGTGAACGTGACAGACCCCGGTGCCCTGGATCGTTACACTATCCACCAGGAGGTACCTATTAAATTCAATATGAATTCGGCCATTAACAGTCCGCAGATTACCTTCTCGTCTGAACGGTCGTACTCTATAAATTAAATATATATGCTGTGGAACTGGACAGTTTCACAAAGCATCATCTAGCCCCAAACTAAGCAGAGCTTGTATTATGGGAACATGACTGTTAAACAAGTAGTTTACTTATACATTATTTTTCTAAATACGTAGGTACATAGAACACCCAGACCCGAGACAAATATTTGCAGATCATACAAACATTAGTCCTGCGCCCACTGCACCACAGAGGTCATGACTGATATTCTCAGGACCGATAATTTGTGAAAAGAAAAATCGTTGAAACTACCGTTTGATATATAAAGATTTAATAAACTAGAAGTTCGCCACGGACTGAGATCTCCTACCTACTACAGAAACGAAGGATTTAGGAAGGCTAACCATGACTTATCTTTTGCGTTTTCTGCAGGACCATCTTCATTTTATATGAAACGGACTGACCGGCCCAAGGAGCAGGTTGCAGCAGATATCTAATTTAAGAAAATGTTTTATCAAATACTCAGCTTCTCTTCTATTTTAGAACGTTCTAACTTTCGGTAAGAATGAGTTTTTTATTTTTTTTGGCACAAATTACACATTAAAAACATTAAAATATATATATACCAGATTAAAACTCTCTACTATAATATATATATTTACTGTATATATATTTTAATGTTTTTAATGTGCAATGTGTGTAATGTGTAAACTGTATACTAGTGTGACTAGACCAGATTAAAACTATGTACTAGTGTATAAATATAACTATATATACACTAGTACATAGTTTTAATCTGGTTAGGAACATAACTTATGTACGCCTAGCAAAACAATAAACAGTACTGAGCAGACAAACATCAACTGAGCAAGTGTATGTTTGAAAACCAGATTCATAAAAAAAAAGTCAAGGAAAACAAATAAAATGTAGCAAAGTACCTACCTACTAAGGCACTTAAGACAAACTAGATAATTAAAAAAAAAAACATTATTTAAAAAATCATAAATTATAATACTACCTACCTATTCAATGGAGGTTTGGGCTCAAGACGCTACTACTGTGTATGAGCTACTGATCCACCTATAGGTTAACTGGAGGATGTCTTTAATTGTTTTAATAAATTGTCATAATTTAGTGTTAAAAATATCCAGCTCCAAATTATACTTTGACAATTGATTATACTGTCGACACATTATTGTTAAAGGATTATTAAAATAAATATTGTTTCTATAAACGAGTAGGGTAAAAACATTGGTTTGGTTAGATCTCAAGACAAGCACTAAATTAAATATTGAAAGAAATTTGGGACAAAAGAATAGGCGACTTACAAAAATTTTCTGTACAAAATAATACACACTATTGATACTAAATAGATACGACGAGTCCCCAACTAAAAACAAAAACAAAAATAAAACAAACACGCTCACGACTGTCTTCCCCATGGTAGACATTCTCAGATACATACTCAGTGAGTAGATCTTTGAGGATACCAAGTAGGGGGTAGTCAGAGGCACGTCCAAACATTACATTTGTAACCTAATACTTGCTAGATCTATGATGCCAGGGACTTTGTCCACTGAACTTGGCCACTGATCATGGGAACATGGTCCGGTAGACGCCATAAATTAGAAAAAAACATTACATTTGGTACATTCCACGTTACAGGTTGCAAGCCCATCGCCGCTTATTGGAACACTAACTGTTGCCACATGCCTTCGAATTGTTGGTTCTAGAGTCTAGATCATGCCTGTTTCCTCACGATGTTTTCCTTCACCGTTTTGAGTACGTGTTAATGCGCACATAAATTTTCCATGAAAATTTTATTCGAGTGGAAAATTCCATTGGTGCACGACCGGGTTCGAACCCACGAGCTCAGGACTGTTTTTTTATGGTCGAATAAACGCTAGATCATTCACAAACCCCGGAATATAATGTTTTAATCAAGGTGATCACTTCAAGGAAACCAAAGGTTAAAGCTAGCATGCAACACATTTTCTAAAGGGGATGTCTTAAATAATATAACAATCGCCCACTAGGCCAACACGGCTCGAACAATTGAACGTTAATCTATATAACTTAAATTAGAACTTATTATCTTCATTCTTCTCTTAGTTCATGTATTAAATTCTTTATCTTTTGCAGATCTAAAGGTGACTGCGGAAGGATACAGTGGAGTCTATGAAAAATCTTCAAAACGGGGTAAGCATTGTTTGTTTTATTAGCATTAAGTTTGTATCATTGGTAACGTATCAGACCAACAGCAGACAAAACTGTTAATTTTCAGAAAAATCATGAAAGACCGTGATACAGCAGGAATAGGATTGCAGGGAAAAGTAACAAGATCTTCATAGGCTTTGTAAAACTTACGTATTAGGAGATGAAGCAGAAAGTGAAAAAAAGACTGAAAAGCAGAAATGAAACTTCACTTGAGGGTCACGATCGTGCACTCCCTCTTGTTTAGATCGCTTATTTGATTATATTAATTTAAAGTTCTATCCGAACCTCTGAGGGCTTAGAGCAATGCCAACATCGATGTAGCTCAAATCTTTGAAAGATGCCATTTTGTTTTGAGGCATGCAATGTGTTGCGACATCATGTGAGGAGTTCCAGGGAGTCGACATCCATACTTATTATTGACCCAGATATATAGGTAAACTGAATAAGGAAATTACATATCCCGGGTTCCAATTACAGTCATAACTCGACGACGTCTTGCATCTTTGTGAAAAGATGTTTTTTCGAAGACATACGAGGTGTAGTTTATTTATGACTGTAATTAGAATCTGGGGTCGGAAAGAAAGCTTTTACCTTTACAATTTGGTTCGAGGCCCTCACGGGTGTCAAGCAACTTTGAGGTCGGATTAAGCATTTTTTTTGTAAATTATCTATTTTTTTGCTAATTAATTTATCTATCTGTATTATTGTGTATGGATGTTATTCTTAGGTATTATAAGTCGGACTTAATTCGATTGGCCGTCGAGCAGTTAACCGCCGCAAGTCTCTTCATTAAGAGGAGATCTTAATCTCATTTTTAACATTCAAATAAGCACTCTGGTACATACTTACTTAACTTACTATGTAATATTATTAGTTTTTCGTTTTAACTGGACTTCAAATTTCCATGTGGAATGTGCAGAAGCATACAACCTTGTATTTGCGGAATGATGGTACATTACTATAAATGGATGTTGCTGGCAGTACCTAGGCCGGAATATGATAATGCGGACAAAACGGGGATTGTACACAATTATACAGCGATCTATCGATGTTATCCTCTCCTATTCGATTTGATAGATACTGAAACGAATAACACGCCGAGAACTAATCTAACTTAACCAACGCAGTTTAGCTTAGGTACTTTAGCTGCAGTTTGCGGTATGAACCGAAGTGAAAACAGCTACGTGAACTTAACTTAGCTAAGTTAACTTAGCTTGCGTTGTGACCTGCTATTAAAGGAAGTTGTTTACGGAGTATGTCGCACTTCGTGTTTTCGATTAAAGTTAAAGGATCAGGGGGTCTAGACAAATATCACTTGAAGTTGGCATTAACGCCTGCGAAAAGATTTAATTGTATGGAAATGATATTAACTGTGGACATGTAACGTAACAGCTGTTTTACCTTGAAAAAAAATTATCAAAATATTAACATGAAAAGAAAAGTAAGCGTGAGGGATTTGTACATTTTTAAACCCATTGGTAGGTACTGGTTATTTATATGGGAGTCATACCGCTTCTTAATTCTTAAAGCCATGATTCAAAGGCGGCAGTCAGAGTTTCAATTTAGGAACACAATTCGTAAAAACGAACCAATAGATGTAGAGCAGCGACCATAGTGTGTGTTTAACATCAATAATTCATTGGACACTAACTTTTAGCGGTATATTGTTGCATTTTCTAGAGGTAAACTTAATTTGACAGCACTAATATACCGATTGGAATTTTTATTTCAGTATGGGCATAGTTTTGGCGCTGTCAAATCTAGTTGAGCTGTAAAAAATGCAACATGTATAAACGTTTTATATCAAACTAAAGGCGGTTGCTTTTATCTATCGTTCAACGTGACCATCAATCAGATTAAGATATAGTTTGTAAGTAAAAAAAAATTGTATGAGAGAACACCAATTCTGTGTTTATTAAAGAGGATTGTCACTTCAACACTTAGAAGCAGAACTTCGCTTCAAATCGTGATAGTGAAGGAACCCGGCATGTAAAAATTATTCACGACCTCGAAGGTCCTAGAGAAAACAGTCACATGATAATCCAGTCTATTGGACTTCGTGACTTGACCTGCTAGCGAAACGGTGGGGCGGGTACAGAAACGGTTGCTGCATCTTTTTGATGTGGATTACCGCGTAGCCTTCCGATTTCTGATCTCTAGTACACCGTGTCTGGCGGGAAGACGCAATGTCCTCTGCGTAGTAGGATTTTTGGGGTTCGTTACGAAGAAGAGCGTACATCAACTTGTTCTCTTAGCTAGGCCCACTTCATAACATGAGGAGAAGCACCATGCTATAACGTTATAATCATGGGTCGAACAGCTTAATAAGTATAGGACTGTCAGTCTACGCGCGATACTACCATCTTACGGCAAAACTTTACGACAAGATTCAAGTACCATTTTGTCTAAAGTAGTCCACTTAGATACTTAGATGCTGAAACAGTATCCATTTGCTGTATTTATTGGGTACTTACATGACTGTGAAGTTCGTATCGAATACTGGGTGTACTGTAGTGTATCTCTAGATATATCTATGGTATTATCTTTGCGGATCTACGACTTCATTATGTTTAGGCATGGTATGGTTACAAAGATTTCTCATAAGTCTTTGTCATGAGTGTTGAAAAGACAATTCTCGATATATTTTGAAAGGACCTAAGGATTAATTCGTCTGTCATAGCTCACACTAAAAAAAATAACCAAATCAAAGTTAACGCTAGAGTGGTAACAGCTTTAGGTCACATCTAAATGAGTTATGAGGACGAAAATCCCGAGGACTGAGTTATTGGCGCTAGGATTAGATTGCACTACTCAAACTTGTGCTTTTATAACATCCTACTTACAGTCAGATAAATTTCTCGCTTGATTCTTGACGTAACGCCTTTCCAAGGCGCGGGTCCCTCCGTAGGACGCGGTGCCAATAATTTTGTCCAAAAGGTTATAATTTTTATGATCCTTTCTTGTTCTCAGACACTAAAGTGTGATTTGTTATCTAACCACTGTGCCCGACGTGCCACGAAGTGATCGTTGCTAGATCACAGTTATCGGGAGCCTATATACCAACTACAAGAGTACGTGAAAGGTACAGAGTGCCTCATTTGGTTGAGCATTTTTTACATTATACCCTCTCTTAAACGGGCTCTGGGCAAAGGGTTAACGGTCGCGGTTAGAATAGAATAGAATAAACATGACGCTCATATGGAGTAATATGAGCTGGTGTTGTTTGTATATACGTAATATACAAACAACACCAGCACGTCACATGCTAAAAACCTGAATCCATGTGAGAATGTACCTAGTGTTTACCACTTGCATATATAAATGTTGTTTCATTCTGATTAGGTTAAGTAACAGGCGCGCCGTAAAAGCACAAATTATATTATAAGTATAGTCAACATTTCAAAGTTAATATTGATAAAATACATACCATCACACTTAAGTGCCTGAGAGTTTAAGTAGGTAAGTTAGTCTTTAAAGCAATTTAGGTTAGATATATTTAAAATAGATTATTATAATATATGAAAGAAAACATGTGAAATTAGTACGACGTTGTTTTTGCTAGTGGTAGATGGCTGATATAATTATTGGATTGGGAATGTCAGTTAACCCGCGGGGAATATCTTAAAGGAGCGTGTTGTGAAAATTTGACAGTAGCTTAGAGCAATGAATACGAATACCTACCCACCAAAAATGTTGATAGATCTGATACGTTTTAGGTAGGTACGTAACATCTTATATTTAACAGCTCCTGTCCGATTATTTTGAAACGCTCGTTGCGGCATAGAAATATAGACTGATAGACCAATGAGTATGATGATTATGGGCTGACATTTCCGAGACAACGTATTACGAATGAAGTTAAAATCTAAAGAGTGACGTTATTTACCACAGATGATCGAAGCGGCGCGGCGCTTTTATCATCCGCGGTGTAGCCTTTAACATCTATATTACCGAAAAGTCTACTCGAAATGTTTGCCATAACGGCGTTTTGAAGGAGGCAGAGCAAGTTTGGCAATAGAAAGCTAGCAATAAGTAGCGTCTGTAAGTATAGGTACCTAAATAGCTGAGGTATGATCAAACCACCAGTGTACCTAGCAATAATGAAGACAAAGAACCAGTTTCTGTGGCTTAGGTAGATGAATTGTTTTTAGTTTCGGTAGGTTATTCAAATCAGAGGCAACGAGAAAATACTAAACTATTAATTGTACTAGATTACATGTAGGTTAAGGGTTCGATTTCTGCATCGGAGCAGATGTTAGTTATTAGATTTGAGACTGGAAGTATAAATATAATCGTGTTATAAATAAAGTAAAATTCACAAAAAAAAAAAAAAAAGAACTTTAAAATAAAAAAAAAACTATAAAAATATAAAATGAAAAAAAACCTAAAAATAAAAAATAGAAAAAAATAAGATAAAAATAAAAAAATGGAAAATTTTTAAAAAATATATCCTATACCTATAATTGCTAACATAGCGTTTTTTTATTGTCCTTATTCATTTTCGTCACTATGTTGATAAATTTTTAGTTCCCCCGTGGGGGGCCGGGAAAGAATAACTCCTCCGTCGCCGGGCAAGCGAATCGTAAAAGGCCGATGAACCCGGTAGCTAGATCCGGACTAAGAAAGTTTAGCGTAGAAATCTCTAGCTAATCAGTTAGACAGAGCATCTCTACATTATGCTCTCTGTGGACGCGTCTAGTTCTCTCTAGACAAGTTATTTGATTCCATTCTAGTAACTTCTATAAGTATTATATATTTTGTGAAGTACTTATTTAGAATCGATTACTTGTCTAGGTTAATTTAGTTTCCTTTCCATTTTGTTTTCTGTCTTTTGTCTTTTTTTGTATATTCTTTGCCCTATTTCAGTATTCATAATTTTTGTTTCACTGATTTATTCTAGGTATCGTTATTCTATTTTGGTCTATAAATTTCAGCTTCTACTCTATGTTTGAATCTAACAACTGTTTTTTTTTGTGGTTTTTGGTCGAATTGGTGGTATTTGGAGGTTTTTGGTTATGGTACCTAGGTAATTAAAAAAATTGTATCGAAAAATAATTCTTAATTGTTTTACCTGACTACTTGACTTACTCCGTTGCTTGATTCTTGGATTGGAGCAGATGTTAGTAATTTTAGTATAGGTGTATTGTATAAGTATAAGGTAAACAAAATAGCATCGTCACTCATAAATACGTATAGGTTAGGAAATTTGTGGTTTCGTCACTATGTTGATAAATGTTAAGTTCCCCCGTGGGGGGCCGGGAAAGAATAACTCCTCCGTCGCCGGGCAAGCGAATCGTAAAAGGCCGATGAACCCGGTAGCTAGATCCGGACTAAGAAAGTTTAGCGTAGAAATCTCTAGCTAATCAGTTAGACAGAGCATCTCTACATTATGCTTTCTGTGGACGCGTCTAGTTCTCTCTAGACAAGTTATTTGATTCCATTCTAGTAACTTCTAAAAGTATTATATATTTTGTGAAGTGACTTATTTAGAATCGATTACTTGTCTAGGTTCATTTAGTTTCCTTTCATTTTGTTTTCTGTCTTTTGTCTTTTTTTGTATATTCTTTGCCCTATTTCAGTATTCATATTTTTTGTTTCACTGATTTATTCTAGGTATCTTTATTCTATTTTGGTCTATAAATTGCAGCTTCTGCTCTATTTATGAATCTTACAATTGTTTTATTCTAAAGGATGTAAACTTTACATCCTTATCTCATTAGTTATTTTTGGTTGAATTGGTGGTATTTGGAGGTTTTTGGTTATGGTAATTTAAAAAATAGTATCGAAAAATAATTCTTAATTATTTTACTTGACTTACTCCGTGGTTTGATTCTTGGATTGGAGCAGATGTTTTAGTATAGGTGTATTGTATAGGTATAAGGTAAAAAAAGCCTTGGCACTGCTAATTACTATAAATAGGTTAGGTTAGGTAAGGTTTGGTAAGGTTTGGTCATTTTTCGTTCCAATATGATTACTGTCTTATGTATTTTCATGTATCTTCTATTCGTTTAGTGCTTGTACTAGTTGAGTTTGTATTTGTTTTTATATTTTCGTGATTATTTTATTCTAATTATTTTCTTATTTTATTTTGCTCTAAAAATTTCGTCTTTAGATTTTAATCCTGAATCTTCCAATTATTATTCCTGTTGTTCTTTATTTCTCATTGTTGTTATTTTTGAAGGGATGTGATCTTTCATTGTCTCTTTAGTTGTCTTTTGTTGAGGTTTTTAGGTTAAGGTAGTTAAATTAAATTAAAGCGACATGAATTATTCTAAATTGTTATGCTTGAGACCTCCGTGGCTAGTATGGAGGTTATGGGAAGTTAAATTCCTGTATCGGAGCAGATGATAGTAATTTAAGTCTAGATATATTGTGTTATAAAAAAAGTAAAAAAATCACAAAAAAAAACAAAAAAATATAAAAATAAATAAAAACTATAAAAATAAAAAACTGTGTAAGTTAATAAAAAAACTTACAAAAAAAAAAGTCTTACTTATAATTTAATAAACAGATTTTCCTTGTTCTTATTCATTTCCGTATGCAAATTTTAAACTTGATTTCATCTTCAATGATCAATAGTAGGAACGCAAACAATGTACTTAATAATTATTAACTTAATACACCTGTGAAATAGCGTCTGGGGTTCCAGAAAAGATGTCAGTAATTTCAGTATAGGTTAAGTATGCAGAAAATATAATGAATACTTATTAACTTTATACACCTGTGCAATAGCGTCTGGGGTTCCAGAAAAGATGTCAGTAATTTTAGTATAGGTTTAGTATACGTATAAGGTAAATAAAAAGCCTTGTTACTGCATTTTAAGTATAGGTTAGGTAAATTTGTAATTCCGTTACTATATTTATACATTGTTAGTTCCCCCGTGGGGGGCCGGGTAAGAATAGCTCCTCCGTCGCCGGGCAAGCGAATCGTAAAAGGCCGATGAACCCGGCAGCTAGATCCGGATTAAGAAAGTTTAGCGTAGAAATCTCTAGCTACATCAGTTAGAGCATGTCTACATTTTACTTTCTGTGGACGCGTCTAGTTCTCTCTAGACAAGTATTTTGGTTCCATTATAGTAACTTCTACATCTTGTGAAGTTATTTATGATTGATAACTTGTCTAGGTTAGGTTTAGTATTTTATGTTCCATTTCCTGAATTTCATCTTTGCTTGTATCTTCTATCCGTTTTGTATATTTTCTCGTTCTGGTTGAAATTTCTTTAAACTGAATATTTTTTTTCCTTGCTCTATTTTTGTATTCATGTTTTTGATTACTACTGATTAATTCCAGAAAACATTTTTCTATTTTGGTCTTTAAAATTCTTCTTCTAATCTTAATCTTGAAATCTTGCAATTAATTTTCCTGCTGGTGTTTTATTTTAAGGGCACATCCCTTAAAATAAAGCTTTTCCTTTCGCATAAGTTGTTTTTGTTGACGTGTTGAGTATTCCATTAGTGCCTTAATTAAGAATAATTTCAATAAAATGTTATTTTTTCTATTTCTACACTTTCTTTCGGCTGTGAAACTCAAATTTTGATTTTAGAAGAGAACTCTCAATCCTGTTTTCTCAATAGGATGTGTTGTATCTCTTAGGGTCTCGTGTTTAGTTGTTACTTACATTATGTGGTTTTATTAGCTCTCATCAATTTATTTTTCTTCCTTTTAAGTTTTGACTTCCAACAATCAACAATCAATATTCACTTTTATCTTCTTCATCACACATCCAGTTAGGTATAAAATTTTCCCACTGACAGTCTTCCATTTTTATGAAATTGTGGACTTTTAGTTTCTAGCTTCCAAAAGTGATTAGTACTTTCTTTTTTCATGGTCTGCATTTCATTAGTAATTGGTATAAGCTATTATTCTTGTCTTCTTCTTGTCTCTTGTTAACTAATGATATGCGCAAGCAGAATAGAAGTTTCACACTAACTTAGTAGCAAGCAATTGCAACTTATCGAACCTTAGTATCAACCTTCTATTCTGCACATAGACTTTTCCTTCTCATTATAAAAAAAATCTTCTAATAATCTCAAAAAACAAAACTAACTTCCGTTTAGTCTTCCTTATGCGCCATCTGTCACTCGATAACTTGTCTAGGTTCGGTTGAGTATTTTTTGTTCCATTATATTTCCTGACTATTATCTTTTCTTGTATCTTCTTATCCGTTTTGTATATTTTCTCGTTCTGGTTGAAATTCCTTAAAACTTAATATTAATCTTTTTATTTCCCTTGCCCCATTTTTGTATTCAAGTTCTTTATTGGTACTGATTTATTCCAGAAATCATTTTTCTATTTTGGTATTTAAATTTCTTCTTCTAATCTTAATCATGAATCTTGTAATGACTTTTCCTGTTGGTGTTTTTTTTAAATAAAGCTTTTCCTTTCGCATAAGTTGTTTTTGTTGACGTGTTGAGTATTCCATTAGTGCCTTAATTAAGAACCATCTCGATAAAATGTTGTTTTTTTCTATTTCTACACTTTCTTTCGGCTGTGAAACTCAAATTTTGATTTTAGAAGAGAACTCTCAATCCTGTTTTCTCAATAGGGTGTGTTGTATCTTTTAGGGTCTCATGTTTAGTTGTTACTTACATTATGTGGTTTTATTAGCTCGCATCAATTCTTCTTCTTACTTTTCAGTTTTGACTTCCAAAAATCAACAATCAATATTCACTTTTATCTACTTTTAACTTCTTCACCACTCATACAGTTTGGTAAAAATTTCTCCCACTGAAAGTCTTCCATTTTTATGAAATTGTGGACTTCTAGTTTCTAGCTTCCAAAAATGATTAGTACTTTGTCTTTTCATGGTCTGCATTTCATTAGTAATTGGTATAAGCTATTATTCTTGTCTTCTTCTTGTCTCTTGTTAACTAATGATATGCGCAAGCAGAATAGAAGTTTCACACTAACTTAGTAACAAGCAATTGCAACTAATCGAACCTTAGTATGAACCTTCTATTCTACAAATAGACTTTTATTTTTCATTATAAAAAAAAACTTCTAAAAATCTCAAAAAACAAAACTAACTTCCGTTTAGTCTTCCTTATACGCACATCTGTCACTCGATAACTTGTCTAGGTTAGGTTGAATATTTTTTGTTCCATTATATTTCCTGACTATTATCTTTTCTTGTATCTTCTATCCGTTTTGTATATTTTCTCGTTCTGGTTGAAATTCCTGTAAACTTAATATTTTTCTTTTTATTTCCCTTGCTCCATTTTATCGATTAAAAACATATAATACTTAAGAAGTGCCTTTATTAAGAACATTTTCATTTTTTTTTTCTACACCTTTCGGCTGTGAAACATAAATTTTGATTTTAGAAATGAACTCTCAATCCTGTTTTCTCAATAGGATGTGTTATATTTCTTAGGGTCTCGTGTTTAGTTGTTACTTACATTATAAGGTTTTATTAGCTCTTATCAATTTCTTCTACTTCCTTTTAGTTTTGTCTTCCAACAATCAATATTCACTTTTATCTACTTTTAACTTCTTCACCACTCATACAGTTTTGTATAAAATTTTCCCACTGAAAGTCTTCCATTTTTATGAAATTGTACGTCTAGCTTCTAGTTTCCAAAAATGATTATTACTTTGTCATTTCATGGTCTGCATTTCATTAGTCATTGGTATCAGCTATTATTCTTGACTTCTTGTCTCTTGTCTCGTTGTTAACTAATGATATGCGCAAGCAGAATAGAAGTTTCACACTATCTTAGTAGCAAGCAATTGTAACTAATTGAATCTTAGTATGAACCTTCTATTCTGCACATAGACTTTTCATTTTCATTATAAAAAAAAAGCTAAATTCTTCTAAAAATCTCAAAAAACTAAAATATCTTCCGTTTAGTTTTCCTTATGCGCACATCTGTCACTTAATTAAAACTTTCCCCTTTTTCGGGGAAACGGAGTTAGGCTTTGAATTGCTGGTAAACATCAAGATAATTGGATATTACATTGGTTTGGAGTACTGTTTGGCTTGGATAGTAAAAGATCGGATACCATCTAGGATAGGAGCCAATCGCTCTTAATGCCTTAGAGGTAGGAAGCTGGGATTTATACTAAAACCCAGTCAGTAAATGCATTGAACTCCACTCAGCGATACTAAGGTTTACTTTATAAAAGGTATTATTGGGACTGGACACAGAGACTCATAAATGTGGATCCCTACTTGATGAATTATGTATTTTTATATAAAAGTATTTTTTTATATAAAAATATATAAACCTATAAAAAATATTCAAATTATATTTTTTCCACGTTAAAATACATATATAATTAACGTTACCCAAGTAGGACATTGCATCGTTGAGATTCTGATGTCAGCGCCCATAACAACTTTACCTGAGTCTATTTTCACCGCTGAAAGTAATTGTATGTACCGGTCAACAAATACCTACCATAAATGAAGAAATAGCAATAAGTAGGTAAGTAAGTTTACCCTGATACCTCTTTAAACTTAAGATACCTTTTTTTAAATGGCAAACATTAATCAAACATTAAATCTTAGATACCTTGTTGTAAACACAATAATGGTTACGCTAGATATCATTAGATATGATATACTTTATTAGTGATATAAAAGGCTTTCACCACCATTGACTTGACAAACATCTTTATATAGGCCCAAAACGCTCGCTGTGTGTGTGTGTGTGTATGGTAATGACCTGCAATGTTCTCATATTTAGTAGATATTTTCTCGTACTGCTAGGTGAATACAACAACTCCCATCAACTGAGAATGCAGATACAGCTACGCCCGCGCCACAGAAATAATAAGCTGACATTCATTTCTGGTTTGCGTGAGGAAGCTGTCATATCACACATTTTACATCTAGGTATCTAAATGTAGAGGCTATTCAACTAGCTGCTACATAATACCTATCCTAAAATGATCATATTTTTGATGAAACTAGGGTCACACACACCTGCGATTGGACTACCTATAAATATAGAAATGTAACGTAATTTGAAACAATTACCGATTTCTATTATTGTACCGCTCAAGACAACGAGACCACGTATCGTTGGCTAGATGAGATGACGTATTTGATTTGGTTTAAGGCCCAGTCAAACTTCGTGCTTTCGTGCGGAATATGACAACCAATTTCCCTTTGAACGCGCCACCGCCATGCGCCATTGCGTTTGTGTGACTGGGCCTATAGAGTTGTAGGTATCATGTTTTCCTTGGGTGCAATATTGTCTCAGCATTTTAGCTAAAGCAGTTGACCAACTCCATACAACAAACGTTCGCTATTTCACGCGAAACCATACCGTTACAAGAAAATAACCGTTCTATTTTCATACAAACCGTGACCTATTCTGAATTCTAACCTCTACAAATCTCTGAGTGTAAGCTCCGACACTCCATGGGCTATGAGATAACGGACAAGTTGAAATAACTGTTTAGCTAACAATAACGTACCTGCCTACAACCTATGCACAAAAACCAGCGGTAAAAGAAACACGGTAGGTAAAAAAAAAACATGTCTACCGATTTCTTTCGACAAGATCACTCACATGAGATGAAATCTTGACAAAACTATTATGACTCTGACATTGTTGTTTTTCTTTTCGTGTTGTTTTTCTGAGACATCTCAGAAGATTTATAACACATTTAAAATGTATCAACCTATCTACAATATTTATTGGCGTCGATCACATAAACCACTGGATCAGGTTACTTTAGCACCAGCAGTATCATAATTATTGGTAGATAGGTAGATAGATACTTCGTATTAAGAAATACGAATATTAAGTATTTATTTGGATTTAAAATAATTCCATTAAAATACTGAGGATATTCGCAAACATCAGCGACATAGTTATTCTGATCTCAGAATACAATGATATGACAAACTGTGGATTAAAGAAAGCCTGTTTATAATGCTTATTTACTTTCACCTTCGTAAGGTGATATGTTTTGCAAATTAAAAATATAATTTAAAAAAAAAATACCTTATAATATTACCACTACTAACCTCTACGCGGTTCGGCGTTGATTTAAGACTTTGATTTAAAGTTGGCGACCTTTTTGGGGTCTTTGGAAAAAAAAAACTTAGATTTGCCGAAACGGTCGTCAGCTTAAATTTTCTTTTAATTCTTATTATAAAAAAGTAGTTATTAAAAAAAAACCAAGAAAAAACAAAAATAAAATATAAAAATAAAAAGAAAAAAAAATTGTTTTAGTTTATAGGAAAGATAATATTTTTGTAACCCGCACAAAAACTGCCTCTGATGCAAACTTAGTAGTGTCCTGTTTTTTGTACTTACTTGTATTCTTTATAAATCGTTCCTGA
Source organism: Perizoma affinitatum (assembly GCA_961405105.1). NCBI lineage: Eukaryota > Metazoa > Arthropoda > Insecta > Lepidoptera > Geometridae > Perizoma > Perizoma affinitatum. The sequence continues at coordinate 2,766,989 of OY560185.1, read as the reverse complement.
CTTTATGTAACCTCGAGATTGACGTGTAGTTATTTTTCGATAATTATCTAAAACTCACTGTGTGCCAACTCTGCCACACCAAATTTAAGGCCATAGAAGAAAAAATATTCCACTATCGACACAAAGGAGTACTAATACCTAGTTTATTTTATCTTACATATTATAACAACATTTGTAAACAAGACTTGAGATCATTTTATCTGTAATTATAATAGGCAGGACCTGACTGAGATTGTGTATTGGTAGGCGGTAGCGATAGGTAATATTATAGCCGCGTTAGTTAAGAGATTAACCCTTAAGTAATTTTAGGATTATTTGAGCCTACTGGCAGAAACAGAACCTTTATAGTTTTTCGTAATACTGACATGTCATCCAAAAATATTAATCTAACCTAACCTATAGGTACTCTGTTCGGCATTTATTTAAAAGTTTGCCTGAGAAATTTCGACCATTTTGAAATTCCCCAATTCAGAAAAATTAATTTCTTTTTCCAATCTTAGTTTTCCAAAACGACCGTCGGCTCAAATAATTTCGTAGCTTTTAAAAAAAAAAAAACAAAAAAAAATGTTCTTATGATTAGATATAATTGGCCCTTAAGAAATTTTAGGGTTCCTTAAGCCTATACTAGGAAAAACGGAACCCATAGATATAAGGTTTAGTAATCACGCAAATGGCAAGTCATCCAAAAGTATTTTTAAGATAGAATATTAAGGTAGGTACTTAGTAGTTTGATGGAAACAGTACAAATTTAATAGTAATATATCGCCTCCGCTCCGCCTCGCTCCTTTTAGGGCTTTGTCTTCGGTCTATTCATTTTCATATTTATTTAAACGTTAGTTGATTTTCTGACTGTCGCCTAGTATCTTTCCTCACGTCTAGATAACCATCTAGGCTGTTAGTTTAGGTACAATACATGGATGGGAATTAAAGTGGTGGGTACTTCTCCAAAAAGTGTAATGATTCCCAAAGCAATCGGCTTCCATCGATGAGGACGACAGTTGGCGATCCGTGCCTGTCTGTCGTAGGTAGGTTCCGTGGTGGCTACGGCAAAGAATATGGCCCCTCCATTCCTCCCATGGATGTCGTAAGAGGCGACTAATGGGATTTCAATAACAGTCGTTAGCAGCTGACGTCGCGTTTCTCCATAGAGAACTGTTGAAACTTTGACGTTAGGTGTTATCGGTTTGCGGCTGAGATTGGAACCTAGGGAGGTATATGCCAGGGGATGGGCAGCAGCATCCACTGAGGTCTCAACACCTATACTGCGATCGCCAGCCGCCAGAAGAGCGTGGTGATTAGGACAGACCCATGGGGACGTGCCTGAACGTTTCGTGTAAACGGAACGGGAAAACATACCCAAAATACCGAAACAACCCAGCCCAGCTTAAGTAGCTGTACCTCGACTTTGTGCAACGTGAGAGTAGAATGTGAGGATTGTTTTCTCTCGTTAACATCTTATCTACTTTCTATTGGAATGAAAGAACTAAGATCGAAATTATGCAATTTGAATCCTTTCTAGGATTATGCATTTGAGTAGGTGTGATCCATTAACACTGATAATACAAGCTCTCGGATTTGAAATTATTTCAGCATGAAATGTGTCATCTATTTGATACATTCACACATCTTTAGTTAAGTGTAAGCTAGTTTCAGTAAATAAATTGATGTTTTGTGTGTGTAATAAATATTATGTGGTGGTTACTTATTCAATATACCTAGTGTTATTTAAAGCATTCTTACATACTTAAGTACCTAGTAAGTAACGCAAACCTAAGTTTCCGATACCCGTTTTAAGAAGTAAGAAAATTAAAGACAGTGCGATGTAATTCTAATAGTGCTTATGAGGGAGTTATACCAACGAGAGGTTTTGTTTATGTTTGTGATGTTTTTCGCAGACACCAAAAAAAAATACAGCAAATTACTCTCATTGGCATACATCCATTAACGGACGACAACGGCCGGAATTGCGCGATAAGCTGGCCCCCAATTCTGTATCTAAAAGTCACTCGATGACAGATTGACAAATTAAATGATTTTCACTTACACCTATGTAGTTACTATCAATATGGCCACAGAATACGAGCGTGTTTATTGTTAACTTGTCAAACGTTCGTCACCGATTGACTTTCAGGTACAGAATAGCTTGGATTTGGCTGAGCGCGACTTTGCGTCGGATCTTCACGCTTTATGACTAATAGCGTGTCACAAATAAGAGCCCGTGACCCGCGAATTTATAAATAAAATAGATTGTCAGGGTCAGTAAATTTTTACTGATCTCTATGAATCACTGATCTCTGACACCCCGCGGGCTATTTCAAAATCTTTAGCCAACCGGGGTAGTCATTTACGCACACCGATAAAGTAACCCATCAAAAGAGGATAGTGGAATTAAAATTATCCTGGTTTGGTATCATTTTAGAATAATATTACGACTATGCCACGTACTTTACTAATCAGTTCTCGTCTCACGACCGTTGAGCGTAGTTGCGGACGGTGCTCAAGAGGAAGGACCTCTAAACGGTCAACGAAACGTCAGCAGTAGAACAGTAAAGTATGTGGTATAGTCGTAATAATATTCTAAAAAGAAGATGGGTTTGAAGTTCTTTCAATTATAATTTCAAAGGCAAATACAAACATGAAAACTACAAATTAAGTAAATTACCATTAACCCTACATACTATCTAACCTATAAATTAACCTACTTACTTGTAAGAATAATGGTCCTCAATGTTCCTAACATTTTAATTTGATTAAGGAATCTATAGTTTAAGTAAGTATGTACCTATTTTATTTAAGTTTTTGTTCTAGACCATGTATAATCTCTAAATTACTTTTACAAGTTCAGTTTTACAAAATGTTAAAACCCTTCCTTCGTTTGTTACAGTAGCACTCCAACTCGCATTAATAATTAAAGTAATTTTGATTTTTACTTTTCCTCCTGTTGTCTTGTAATTAAGTTTCCACAAGTCGCTAAACGCGCTACAGTCCATGAAGTACATGTTAGGGTGTACACATTTATGTTTTAATTTTATTATCACCTAATAAGGAATATTGTTTCCACAGATTGTACTTTAAATAAATTTATTTTAAGTGATGTACTTTAGTGCTTAGTAGGTACTCTTCAAGTGCTTACATCCCTAAATAATATTTAATTTTTCAAAAACTATATTTTTCGGTATCACTATTATTTGGTGTTTCAAACCAGAGTATGACTTCATATGTTTTAACCTATTGAGTAGGTAGACTAGGGTAGGCCACGATGAGAAATCTACGCGGCGGTCTACTTGAGTCCGACTTATATAATAAATGTATTAAACTTTAGATGTACAATGTTAGACCGCTCCATTTTCTTGATCGGAACACACGCCATAACTAAATTGGCTATACAGTATCTGTTGTCCGATCACAGGAAAGGGTTAGTTTCATAATCCCTACCAGCCAAGAATTATGATCAAATACAAAAAGTGGTGTCATGATCCCCATCACTCTTCACCAGTTTTGGGGTAATCCCTAACAACTCAGACATACTTGAACGCATTAAGAAGCAATTAGAACAGCTTGCTGTCATAATTCCCACTGGGCGGTGATGCGGTAGAGATTTATGAAAATAACCAATTACAAAATTATACATACTAATAATAAACCCCGTAAAATTATGACCTTTGTTTTATTTACTTATCATATCTCATAAATCCTCCTATCTCCATAAACTAAGTTCACCTTTTTACCTACAGGGTATTAAGCTTTCCCTAATTTTACTAGCAATAGGACCCTAGAGGAAGCCAAATGTTAAAGAGCAGGAACCAGTGGACTAGGCCTAGAAGGGGAAACCACTTTAAAAAAAAACGCGCCTCTGACTCTACCGCAAGGTGGTGAGGAAATGAGTTAACCATATCCACTCAGGACACCTCATAGCTCCCATATGCTATGCTGTAATTAGACATATAATTAGATATGCATAAGGTACCTTCTTACCTCAATAACTAACTAAACTTTAAAAAATTAAAACATGCATCTTCCTAAAAAAAACACAAATTGGGGAAGACCATGGAGACATAGAGGTTTTAATAATCCCTTCTTCAAGCATTTTATTTATTTGGGATTAAACCTCTTTTTTATGTATTTTTGAAAATCGGTATGATTTCGTATTGATTGGAATAGATGAAGAAGTATCTCATGTTGAAGAGCATCAGTATTATTCAAATGATTTTCAGGAAGATATATATGCTAGTAAGAACACAGATCATACAAAGCATTTGTCTCTTTAGAGTGAGAACCTCGCAAAAGTTTTATAACTTCTTAAAATAATAAGTATGAAAAATTTCATGATTATCTTGTTTATCCAGAGGTGAAATTTTAATTTTCATGTCTGAACTGACTTCAATAAAAAACAAAAATCGTTTATCTTGATAGTTTTAGAGCCATAAATTACACAAGAGGATTTCCTACTTATTTACAGCAGGTTCTTAATAGCTAGAAATAGGTAAATATTGTAGGCAAGTATGCTTTATAATAGATAGGTAATTATAAATGTAGGTTTGGTCATTAATTAATAGGTTCTTAAGCAATAAGTAGGTAGGTAGTTTGAGAAAACAAAATTGAATCAGGGTTTGTGAATACTAGCCCTCACACTAGGATTTCCTGTGTCGTGAGTGGCTAGTCTCTTCCGGGGGATATGATATGGGTTGGGAGTTTACAAATTTGATATATGTGGTTAAACTAACTCATAAGTGAAATTTTATAATTATAAGAATTATATAATAATAGAAATCTTAGCGATAGCTTTGGGTACGATGATAGGTAAATACTAAATGACGGGCAAACTTATGTTAACAGTCAGATAGAAATTAATTCTAGTCTAGTAGGCACTTAGTAAGTATCAACAACAACATACGTAGGTATACAACATAATAACTAGTTTTCATTCCAAACATACGAACCGTTTATCTGGAATAATATTAAAACTTGAGGGTAGGAAAAAGGTTCAAAGATCGTATAGAAAGGAGAGTGAATAGTATCAAAATGTGCGTGCAAATAATTTGATGCGTAGTGAGTGTGTGCCTGTGTGCGTATATATCGTTAGGTTGGAGACACAACGAGTAAGGGGTTAATTATTAAATAATAATTGCCTAAGCCTACTTACTTGAAGATAAGATTAACGTTTGATGTGAGGTTGACTGATTGGTATTAAGAGGCGATAGGTAGTTTTGTTCATCCAAGTGGTTGTAGCAGTTTTTCAGTGTCTGTATAATTTAGGCCGATTAGCCATGTAGTGAGTTTCTTTTTGCAGGTCGAATTCAGGCAATATAAGATTTCAACGGCCTTGTCAATGTTCTTATAAATATATGGGCCCATGAAAGCTGGTGACCGTTGTGCAAATGAAGTGCGTGATTTAGGTACTGTACTGACCAGGTGATATTACGCGTGGATCTAGTAATAACACGCACACAGGTAAGAGCAATTTTGTGGAAACGGAGTACAGTTAATTTAATAAAAATTTGCCTTACCCTGAGTAATTGATGACTATTGACTTTGACATGGACGCGACTCTATCGCTATGAGCAGCAAAGGTTTTGAGGAGACGGCCGTTTGAACTTCTACAAATGGTACGTATTATTTCATTGGATTTGTTGAGATACTATATGTCATTAATCAGTCTTTGTCTTTTTCAGGTTCTGCACAAGATCGACAGGATTTCATGCCACTAATGGGAGGAATTTGAAAATGGTTTAAAAAAAAAATTTACAAGTCTGGGACTTGTAAATTCTGATTTTCACCACCGTTAGTTTGAACGGTGAGTGACGTCATAGACGTCATGACGCGCGGGGGGGTTTCTTATGGCAGAAATGTTAAACGGGTTTGATTGCTGGGTGTGTGTTTCTCTTCCAATCCTTGCTTGATAATAAAGTGATATAACTGCTTGCTTGTTTTACTTAATCCTGGTAATGGTTCTTCGCAAGGTAACTGGTATGGTAAAAGGTAAACTGAGGTAATTACGTAAATATGTAGAATTAAGTAGCACGGTTAAGCAGTATAGTGTAGTGATAAGTTTTTAATTTGTCTTTTTCTTTTTCAGGTCTGCACAAGATCGACAGGATTTCATGCCACTAATACAGCTGCTCTGTGGTAAGTCCAACTGCTTGTATACTGTTCAGAATAAAGTCCTTACCTAACAGTGTTCGCGTATGTGCGTTGATACGCGAACACTGTTCGTGATGACTCTAGAAACCAACTCAGGAGTGAGAAGGGCTTATAGTTCTTTAAAAGTGTTGGTTCTCCTTTCTTAAAGAACTCCTTCAAACTTCATTTCAAACTCCCCCAGCTCATCCGCAAAGTGGCCAGTTGTAAATTGTTGTTTTATGAAAATAATATTCACCTCTTGTTCTTAAAATATATAAAGAAGTTGCTAAGAAGTTTAATCCAGGGACCTGAATTCTGTTAAAAATATTTATCAGTAGATCCATTAATTACCTCTCGTACCTAAGAACGTGCTAAGTGATTAAAGTTTAAAGTCACTCGCTGACGGTTTGACAAGTTACACAAAGTAGTTACTTTTACTTTTTATTTTCACTTACACCTATGTAGTTACTGTCAATATGGCCACAAAATACGAGCGTGTTTATCATTTGACTTGTCAAACATTCGTCACCGAGTGACTTTCAGGTACAAAATAAGGCTGAGCGCTTGAAACATGAAAATTATAGGTAGAGGAAAGTAACAAATATGGAATACCGTTTTGTTTTTTAGGCACAATTAAAACAAATATTAAAAATCAAAAACTTATAATCTAATTATGAACAATCATATATTTGCGTTTTACATAGTAACAGTCTTTTATCATATTTATTAATTTTAAGTACTATATTCTCAAAAACAAAATCAACATAAAGGTGTACAATAATGAAATAGGTTAATAAAACTATTAAAAATCAATCTTAACTTCTATGAGAATCATTAGGAATTTGGTCAAATATAAAAATAAACTTAAATTACTTGCAAAACGTGTAGAACTCTGCCGCACATGAGGCATTTGATCCAGGTTTCCCCTTCAGCATCATTAGAAAACAGCATGCAGTTTTAAATTTTAATTCAAAATTTAATTAACTAATACAATTACATGCCTCTAAAACTTTCAAATAAACATATTTACAATGTATAAAAGCAATAAAAATAATACTATTTGCAATTACATTACGGAAAATACTTAATTTTTATATGCGTGAAAAAGTTGTCTGACAGCAACAAAACAAAACACTCTTACCGTGGACAAAGCGCCCGCTCGACTGATACACCGAAATCTGTACGCGCGTATAATAATGAAAATATATAGACGATCACTGCTTATTGCATCTAGGAGTCATTGTTTACGAAAAATGCCGGTATTCCAAATTAGGGCTACTATTCCATATTTAATTACTTTCCTCTACATAACTATTAACTATGTACACTCGTGAACAAAAAAAACGACTCAGGCGACACACCTGCACACGCAAGTCACTGGTAAAAAAACTGCAGGCGAAAATATTTTTTCTTAATAAAAAAATATTTTCGCCTGCAGTAGTATTTTAAAGTTAAAAATAACAGATTTGAGATTTTAAAATCAGAAATAGAAAGAAAGCTTCAGATTTATTGCTAGAGTTTTTTAACCGCGAGGGTGCGTCCTGAGTCGATTTTTGCTCGCGTTAAAATATTTTATCTATCCCAGAAGTCATAGTTTTAGGATGATCCTGTTTTGCTGAGTTGCGAATGTTTATTTGTTATGTTTTGAGGTGCCTCTGACTACCTCCTACTTGGTATCCTCATAGATCTGCTCACTGAGTATGTATCTGAGGATGTCTACTATAGGGAAGACTGTCATGATCGTGTTTATTTATTTTGTTTGTATTTTGTTTGCCTTATGAAAGAGCATCTAGCCCCAAAACAAGCAGAGCTTGTATTATGCGAACTACATCACATCAGTAAGATACAAAGATCTTACAGTGTTTTTATTAAAATCCTGTTTAAAAATATTAATCAGTAGATTAATATTTTGCCATTGCCTCTCGTACCTAAGAACGTGCTAAGCAAATAAAGTTTAAAGTCACTCGCTGACGGTTTGGCAAGTTACACATAGTAGTTACTTTTACTTTTTATTTTCACTTACAAATAGTAGTTACTGTCAATATGGTTACAAAATACGAGCGTGTTGATCATCATTCTTGACTTGTCAAACATTCGTCACCGAGTGACTTTCAGGTACAAAATACGCCTGAGCGCTTGAAACATGAAAATTATAAGTAGAGGAAAGTAACAAATATGGAATACCGTTTTGTTTTTTAGGCACAATTAAAACAAATATTAAAAATCAAAAACTTATAATCTAATTATGAACAATCAAATATTTGCGGTTTACATAGTAACAGTCTTGTATCATATTTATTAATTTGAAGTACCTACTATAACTTCTCAAAAACAAAAACAACATAAAGGTGTCCAATAATGGAATAGGTCCAATAATGAAATGGAACACTACAAAAACTATAAAAAATCAATCTTAACTTCTATGAGAATCATTAGGAATTTGGTCAAATATAAAAATAAACTTAAATTACTTGCAAAACGTGTAGAACTCTGCCGCACATGAGGCATTTGATCCAGGTTTCCCCTTCAGCATCATTATAAAAGCAATAAAAACAATACTATTTGCAATTACATTACGGAAAATACTTAATTTTTATATGCGTGAAAAAGTTGTCTGACAGCAACAAAACAAAACACTCTTACCGTGGACAAAGCGCCCGCTCGACTGATACACCGAAATCTGTACGCGCGTATAATGATGAAAAGATATAGACGATCACTGCTTATTGGATCTAGGAGTCATTGTTTACGAAAAATGCCGGCATTCCAAATTAGGGATACTATTCCATATTTAATTACTTTCCTCTACATAACTATTAACTCAAGTCATAGTTTTAGGATGATCCTGTTTTGCTGAGTTGCGAATGTTCAGTATTTGTTATTATGACTACATAATAACCAAAAACTGAACATTGAAAGAAAACATTCGAAAGCATGTGCCAACAGTTATTGTTCCAATAAGCGGCGATGGGCTTGCAGCCTGTCACGTGGAATGCTAACTTGTAAAATGCGGGAATGTACCAATAATGCCTAATGCCATCTAGCCCCAAAACAAGCAGAGCTTGTATTATGCGAACTACATCACTGATTATTTAGACTTAGACTTAGATAAATTTAGACTTTCAGGTACAGAATGGGGGGTGGGGGGGGGGGGGGCTGAATGTGACGTCGCGTCGGAGCTTCCGCTTGATGACTAGCTGGCAATGGATTTAAAGGAAGACAAGATTATGATTTACTGGATGTGCCTTTTTTTAGTTGGTTTTTTTTGGTTACTTTTCTTTAGTTCGTTTTTTTTAAGCCTGGGCTACTGTGTGGCAGGTATAACCTAGCACGGCTGCTAAAGGAAAATTTTGTAGTTATCTGAAATTGTTTTTTATTGAATTGTTAATGTGTTTTGAATATTGTACTTTAAAAAATTAGATTACCTATCTACTATACCTACAAAAATGTGTTATTCCACTATATTGTACTTGTTAGTGATTAACTTATACTTACTTAAAGTTTAAGTATGTATGTACCTATTTACATCTAAGTTTTTTTATTATCTAAGTTTTGGTTTGGTTCTGTTTATAAATTACTGTAAATCCTATCTCCTATTTCCATAAATCCTCGTATCTCCATAACCTAAGTTCACCTTTATACCAGTACCAGTGGACTAGGCCTAAAGGGGAAACCACTTAAAAAAAAACGCGCCGCTAACTCTACCGCAAGGTGGTGAGGAAATGAGTTATAAAACATGTCCTCTCAGGAAACCTCATAGCTTCCATATTCTATGCTGCATATAAGTAGATATGTATAAGGTATCTTTTTACCTCCATAACTAACTAAATTTTTAAATAATAATAAAAAAAAATCATCTAAACCTTTATAAAACCTATTATAAATCGTAAGTAATAAATCGTTATAATAGTAACGATTTATTGCAACTTGTGAATTTATCCAACAAAAAATATGGCAATACATTTTTGTTGTAAGGAGCGATTTGCAGTGAGTCTTAAGTTGTGCATATTTCTTCTTAGTGAGTTTTGTTTGAATTCGCGACTCAAATTAATATCAATATTTAAAGTAAATCCCGGCCAGTTGTAAATAAAATTCAACTCTGGTGTCATGGGAGCCTTGCATTGCCAAGATCAGTCGCAAGATGTTTGCGTCATCTACTTCGCTGCGAAGACTTCGTTACTTTTTGCCAACCACTACCAAAAAAATAATTATTTTACTCCGTATATTAGATTATGCTGACGCCAGCTACCTCGACCTCACCGAAGCCCAGTTAAACTAACTTGAGCGGTGCCTGGCATATTCAGTCGGGGGCCCCTTCTTCGCAAAGCTGTCGGCTCTCCTGACCAGCAAAGCATTCAACTGAGCCCTTTGGTCTGCCGTCAGCTTGCTGCCCTCTTCATCCCGCAGCATGAGGTAAGATGCGTCTAGCTTCATCAGCTCCATGTCGCCAGCGGTATGTAACTCGAAGCGGATGATAAACGGATACCAGCTCCGTGTCTCGTCGTAAAAACATCAGCTGCTCTGTGGTCCAAAAGTATAAAAGCGTTCAGAATAAAGTCCCTAACTAACAGTGTTCGCGTATGTGCGAGTAATTTTTGGATAGTACTCTATAATCGATACTGAAGATATTCCTACCAGTAAGTTCACATAAAGCACGAGGTAGGTACACTCGCTAGCAAACATTGGACCTCCGAGCCGCGTCGTCGCAACTTAGGATCTACGAAGGGTCTGGCCAAATCGTTCCAATTAATTTCCTCCTGGTCCTAATTCAATTGTACTAATACTTTTTCTCTTTCGCAGTAAGAAGCCAGTTCGCGTGGTGTTTCCAGTAAAAAATGTGAGTACCCTGTTTTTCAGAAGATTTTCACTGTTCACCTCTTTTGTAGGACCTCAGTTAACAGACCGACAGTTATCAGAGATTACAATAATAAGCTCAATCGAAGAAGTAGCAGGTGATATTTCTCAACAGCTAGAAATTCGCGAAGTTTTCGAGCTACTTACTATTTCACTACCTTCATTTGACAGAATGTATGATGGCTGGTTAGAGTTTAGAGTCACATTCCATTCCATGATTCACAATTCAAAACTTTCATTTGTATTATAATCAGAAATTTCATTATTTGAGATCGTCCCTAAACGAGAATGCAGCACAAGTTATCAAATCGGTAGAATTCACGTAGGATAACTACACGGTAGCTTGGGATTCGCTTACTAGGTTTAATAAATCGTCCTATCTCCATAACCTAACCCTTTTTACCTACAGAATATTAAGCTTTCTCTTATTTAAATTAGGTAAAGCTTAATACCTAATTACTAGGACTCTAAATAAAGCCAAATGTTAAAGAGCAGGAACCAGTGGACGAGGCATACAAAGGAGAAACCACTTTAAAAAAAAACTCAACCGCAAGGTGATAAGGAAATGTGTTATTAACCTAGCCCACTCAGGACACCACATAGCTTCCATATGCCACGCTACGCTCCATATAAGAATATATGTATATGGGTTCGATTCCTGCCGCGGTACATACGTTTGTATGGTCTGCATATGTTTGTTTCGGTTTTGGATGTTTTCTTTGTATATTATGTATGTATTTAGAAAAAAAAATGATATAAGTAGTACATTAGTAATTTAGTTCACATAATACTAGGTCTGCTCTGCTAAGGTTGGGGCTAGATGAGGCTTTATGTAGATTTATTTATTTATTTAAAATCAATTCTGGAGAGCAACAGCCACAGAATATATTTTGATCAAGCTATACTCACAGATAAAACGATACACTACAATAGACCAGATATAACAGTGATAGATATACTCAATAAAATAAAATTTGAAAATATACTTAAATATAATAATAAAATATACTATATAATATAAACGATGGAATAGTAAGAATTAGGAAAATGAATAAAGTATATATTGTGCCGCTGGTGCTCTCTAGTCCGGGTGTTATCCCAAAACACTTCATGAGATCCCTTACAACAATACACTTACCTGAACACACCTACGTCACTATGCAGAAATCAGCGATTCTTAATACATGTAGAACTGTTCCAAAGTTTTTACAAAAAGACACTAACATAATCAATGATATTCACTTGGCTTAGGCTCGTGTGTATCACAAATACCGAAATATAACATTTTGTTAAACAAAAACACATGATAATAATAATGCTGGTCATTTTTCACACACCATCATCTAGCCCCAAACTAAGCAGAGCAGAGCTTTTATTATGGGAACTACATAACTGTGTGCTACTTAAAGCATTTTTTTTCTATATACTTTCATAGTATATATAGGAAACGTCTAGAACGAAACATATATTTTCAGATCATATAAACATTTGTCGCGCGGCGTGAATCGTACCCGCAATCATCAGGCGGACTCAGACGTCTCAAGCGTTGCGAACACTCGCCCACTGCGCCATCTGTGGCCATTTATTGACAAAGTAAATAAATTACCACTCACCCTAGATACTATCTAACCTAATTTGATTACGTAATCCATAAGTACCTTTTACTATCTAATTAAGTATCAAGTTTTTGTTCTAGACCAAAAATCTCTAAATTACTTTTACAAAAATTTAAAAGCCTTCCATAGTTTGTTGCAGTAGCGTTAAAAAAATGTATAATATTTTGATAATTACCGACCACAGATTGTTTTTGAAATAAATTTATTGTAAGTGATATATTTTATTGCTTAATATTTACTCTTCAAGTGTATACATCCCAATAAAATATTTATCTTTCAAAAACGATTATTGTTCGGTATCACTCGGATTTGCTGTTTGAAACCAGAGTATACCTTCATATGTTTTAACCTAGGTAGGTAGGTAGACTAGGGTAGGGCACGATGAGAAATGTAATTAATTTTATGGCGAGAAAATACATCTGATTCCATCGGTGTATACGTTGTTACCTACGGCACAGCGTCGGCACCGTACCTATATATACGTTGTGTTATGCAGGATTACAGTGCGCGGACGATGATATGGCACATGCTATCTTAGATGATCATTTAATAGGCCATGATTGTAAACATAAATTATCGCAATTATGTAAAAAGGTCTCTGATGTTTGTTTGTCTGGTTGTTTTCCATTGCGCAAATGGATTTTATATTCACCTGATTTCGCTTTATATACACAGGAAAGTGAAGAGAAGTCGAAATGTTTATCACTAGACGTTAGGAATTTTAACTCGCTAGGCACAAATGCAATCGTTTCCTTACGAATACAAAACGTTAGTTAAGAAGCTAGAATTAAAATCGAATCGTAGTTTATATAGCTTAATTATTTCCAGATCTGCCGCTCTCTGATGACCACCGCCGAGCGAGACGTCACTTTAAACGCTGCCCGCGAATATGTCCGCTCGAGGTCAACCCACAGGACGCTGGTCCTACGGAAGCCGACCTGGGGCCCATCATCACCCGAGTACCATACTCTTGAGTGTTCTCAAGGCTCGCCGGGATGTCTACGCCTGCTGCATCGACCTATCCAGGGCTGCTTGACCGACGTGGCTTTTTGTCTCCGCGCGGTGCAATACATTTAAGGAGGAACGTGCCAATCATCGCTCTGTTTCCCGGAATTCTAGCGAGCGCATCACACGCGCTCACCTACCTAATTACTTCGTCTCTTATATTGTCAATTTAGCCTTACTTAGATTATCATTTTGTACGAAGTATTTTAATATACCTAGATCAGCTAGATGAGCACAGCCAACCCTTAAACGTCCTAAAGACAATAGATGTAGGAATCAGTAAGGTACCTTCTTACCAGTAAGTTCACATAAAGCTAGCACGAGGTAGGTACCTACACTCTCTAGCAATCAAAGCTTAGATCTAGTGTAGTTCCAAGTAGATTGGTAGGTAGGTATATCGGCCCTGTCAGGGCGTTGCAAAAGTAGCTTTTAAGTTTACAATTTAACACAGGTATATAAAATAAAAATGTCAATAATCATACAAAATGTAAAAATTAAAATAACTGTTATAATAATTAAGTTTGTAATTTTCATGTGTTTCGGAATTTGATCTGAACATATTTTATTATACCTTACAAATAAACAAGCCTGTAGGATGTAGATAGGTTACAATTTATTTGTTAATAAAGCTGCAGAAGCTTACCTGGTGTTTGATGTTTACTAAGATTCGTATGCATCTTTTATATAATATAAATAATGTGTTATAGGTAGTCAGCACATTCGCTCAACATAATAGTGGCATAATTGAGCCAGTAATAATATTGTAATATTTGATTAGGTAATTCAGGGTAATACCCTACCCTCAGGTAAATTTAAGTAAATCACATTAAAAGAAGTAAAATTTTTTTGTATAGGTACCTAATATGCATATTGTGTTATGTCTTTTGCTTCTGTTTAAATTGAAACATATATGTAAGTAACAGAAAATACAAAGCAGTGTTCTGTTAAAAAATATTTATAAGTAGCTCCTTCAAATTAAACATATGAATCCATCTTAAGTCTGCCTAGATCTAAAAAGCTGTAACGCCTAGTAATTTTTGTAACTTATAGTAGGTACCTACCTAAGTTTAATTTCAGACGAATCAGAAATTTTAATTGACTTATACTATTTTTAAAGTTATTTTTGTTATATTTACCTAGTTTGTATAATATTAATCTTAACTTTTTTAGTAATGTAAGAAATATGTAGGTACCTGAAATATTACCTGGTGTTTGATGTTTACTAAAATTCGTATGCATCTTTTATATAATATAAATAATGTGTTATAGGTAGTCAGCACATTCGCTCAACATAATAGTGGCATAATTGAGCCAGTAATATATAGTAATATTTGATTAGGTAATTCAGGGTAATACCCTACCCTCAGGTAAATTTAGGTAAATCACATTAAAAGAAGTATAATGTTTTTTGTATAGATACCTAATATGCCTCTTGTGTTCTGTCTTTTGCTTCTGTTTAAATTGAAACATATATGTAACTAACAGAAAATACAAAGCAGTGTTTTCTTAAAAAATATTTATAAGTAGCTCCTTCAAATTAAACATATGAATCCATCTTAAGTCTGCCTAGATCTAAAAAGCTGTAACGCCTAGTATTTTTTGTAAAGTTACAAAAAATACTTTAATTTCAAACGAATCAGAAAAAATTAATTGACTTACTTATACTGTTTTTAAAGTTATTTTTGTTATATTTACCTAGTTGTATAATATTATTATAACTTAACTTTTTTAGTAATGTAAGAAATATGTACCTATATAATTTCGTTTAATAAATATTGACAAGTAAAAAATCTGTTATTTTCTTCTTATTAATAAGTAGGTCCCAATCCCCAATCCCAAACACAGCAAAAGATTTCATTTTATGAACCTCAGTCCTGGTAGAGGAAAGGCCTGTGCTGGCTAGGAGGTGCAGGTTCGATACCCGCGATAAAAACATCAAAATTGCAATAGTAACGATTGAAAATCAGAAAGGTTAGTTTTCACCGAACACCATACCAAACCATACTATGGGCAGGGCACATATATTATAATACTATTGTTATGCGTTTTTTAACACCATAAAGACTCATAGATACTTGATATAAGATGTGATCTTCAAAAGATTTATTAGAACGGTCATTTTGCAGAATGTTTTCAGTTTCAATTTCAGTTTCAATTTCAGATTAAAGTTTGAGTTTCAGTTTCAGTTTCTGTTTCAGTTTCTGTTTGAGTTTTAGTTTCAGTAGCAGTTTTTTGAATCTGAAACTGAGACTGTAAATGAAACTGAAGCTGAAACTAAAAATGAAACTGAAGCTGAAACTAAAAATGAAACTGAAACGGAAACTCAAATTTAAACCTGAAACTGAAACTGAAACTGAAACTGAAACTGAAATTGAAACTGAAACTGATACTGATACTGAAACTGAAACACAAACTCAAACTGAAACTGAAACTGAAACTGAATCTGAAACTGAGACTGAAACTGAAATTGAAACTGAAACTTAAACTAAACATGAAACTGAAACGGAAACTGAAACTGATTCAGTTTCAGTTTCATTTTAGTTTCAATTTCAGATTAAATTTTGAGTTTCAGTTTCAGTTTCAGGTTCAGTTTCATGTTTAGTTTCATGTTTAGTTTCAGTTTCAGATTCAATTTCAGTTTCAGTTTCAGGTTTAAATTTGAGTTTCCGTTTCAGTTTCATTTTTTGTTTCAGTTTCAGTTTTAGTTTCAGTTTCAGTTTCAGTTTCAGTTTGAGTAAGAGTAAGAGTTAAACCTTGACCTTGACCTTGACCTTAAGTTTGAGGTTGAGGTTTAGTTTGACATTGACCTTGACCGTTAGTATAACATTTACATTTTCATTTACATTTACATTTACATTTACATTTACATTTACATTTACATTTACATTTACATTTACATTTACATTTACATTTACATTTACATTTACATTTACATTTACATTTACATTTACATTTACATTTACATTTACATCTACTTTCTACTCCAGCCCCCTCTTTACCGATCTCCGAATTCCGACAAAATTGCGGTGATCTATGGGATCGTGCTGAGAATAATTGATAATTCAAATATTGACTAAGATTGAAGTAGGGGTGCATGGTTGGATCGTATAGAGGTGTTCCACGACATTATTTAACCTCCACCCCCTTGTGAAATCAGCCCCCCCTGCAGGCCCCTTCCCATGGTATTTTAGGTTAAGTAGGTAAGCTGCAGCTACAGTATCTTCGAAAGTTGCAAAAGGGGCGGTGATTCCATGGTTGGATATAGAGGTGTTCCATGAAATTATTTAACACAAAACCCCACTCTTGAAATCATGCCCTCCTGCACCCCCTTCCCATTGTATCTTCGAAACTTGCAAATAGGGCGGCGATTGCATAGTGGGATAGTATAGAGGTTTTCCACGACATTATTTAACCTGCACCCCCTTCTTAAAATCAGCCCCCCCTGCACCCCCTTTCTCGTCGTATTTTCGAAACTTGCAAAAAGTGCGACCATTGCATATAGGGATCGTATAGAAGTGTTCCACAACATTATTTTTAGATTCAGTTTCAGTCTCAGTTTCAAATTCAGTCTCAGTTTCAGATTCAGTTTCAGTTTCAATTTCAGTTTCAATTTCAGATTAAAGTTTGAGTTTCAGTTTCAGTTTCAGTTTCTGTTTGAGTTTGAGTTTGAGTTTTAGTTTTTCCACGACATTATTTAACCTGCACCCCCTTCTTAAAATCAGCCCCCCCTGCACCCCCTTTCTCGTCGTATTTTCGAAACTTGCAAAAAGTGCGACCATTGCATATAGGGATCGTATAGAAGTGTTCCACAACATTATTTTTAGTTTCAGTTTCAGTCTCAGTTTCAAATTCAGTTTCAGTTTCAGTCTCAGTTTCAGATTCAGTTTCAGTTTCAATTTCAGTTTCAATTTCAGATTAAAGTTTGAGTTTCAGTTTCAGTTTCAGTTTCTGTTTGAGTTTGAGTTTGAGTTTTAGTTTCAGTAGCAGTTTTTTGAATCTGAGACTGTAAATGAAACTGAAACTGAAACTGAAACTAAAAATGAAAATGAAACGGAAACTCAAATTTAAACCTAAAACTGAAACTGAAACTGAATCTGAAACTGAGACTGAAACTGAAACTGAAACTAAAAATGAAACTGAAACGGAAATTCAAATTTAAACCTGAAACTGAAACTGAAACTGAAATTGAAACTTAAACTGATACTGAAACTGAAAAACAAACTAAACTGAAACTGAAACTAAAACTGAAATTGAAACTCAAACTGATACTGAAACTGAAACTGAAACTGAAACTGAAACTAAAAATGAAATAGAAACTGAAACTGAAACTGAAACTGAAACTAATAATGAAATTGAAACTGAAACTGAAACTGAAACTGAAACTAAAAATGAAATTGAAACTGAAACTGAAACTGAAACTGAAACTGAAACTCAAACCCAAACTCAAACCTGAAATTGAAAATGAAACTGAAACTGAAAATAATTCATTCATTCAAGCCCATATATAACGATAAATAGAGCATCTATGGTATGGTGGTGGTATATATTTTCTAATATAGAGTGCCACGTTTAGTTTTTTAGGCTTGATGACCTACTACGAACCCTCGATCACAAGTATTCACGTAGTTGCTAGAAAAAGTACCTAAAAAAACTTAGCCACAAGTTTCATAAAATTGTAGCTGCTTGACAAAAAATAGCTCAGAGAAAATGTGGGTGAATTATTTACGTAAGAACTCCCTTCATCTTGCGGATGTCTAGTAAATTAACCAGTCAACGTTGATACCAGACGAACGGGCCAACGTTTCGAGCCGGTCAGCGTAAGGTATGTACTTGGATACCTAAGGTCGGCGGCCGGGAATGTTTCATTCATTCATACATTCAATCCGTAATTACTACCTGTGTTCTGCCTTGTCCTGAGGAATGAGTTTGTGGATCTTGGAAAAAGGTGCAGAAATTTTCAAATAAGGGTCTAGAGGCGGTATCTAGTTGGCTAAGAAGTAATCTTATTACTTTGAACGTCTCTAAGACAAAATACATCAATTTCTCAATTGACAAAAGTGGCCAATCAAAAGATGAGATAAAGCTTACAATGCATGTCGTTTCCTGTGATAGAATTAGTTTATGCTCTTATTTATCTTCTTAATTTCTCTTATCTTATTGAGTTTCAGTTTCATTTACAGTCTCAGTTTCAGATTCAAAAAACTGCTACTGAAACTAAAACTCAAACTCAAACTCAAACAGAAACTGAAACTGAAACTGAAACTTAAACTAAACATGAAACTGAAACTAAAACTGAAACTCAAAAAATAATCTGAAATTGAAACTGAAATTGAAACTGAAACTGAAACTGAAACTGAGACTGAAACTGAAACTTAAACTAAACATAAAACTGAAACTGAAACTGAAACTGAAAATAATTCATTCATTCAAGCCCATATATAACGATAAATAGAGCATCTATGGTATGGTGGTGGTATTATATTTTCTAATATAGAGTGCCACGTTTAGTTTTTTAGGCTTGATGACCTACTACGAACCCTCGATCACAAGTATTCACGTAGTTGCTAGAAAAAGTACCTAAAAAAACTTAGCCACAAGTTTCATAAAATTGTAGCTGCTTGACAAAAAATAGCTCAGAGAAAATGTGGGTGAATTATTTACGTAAGAACTCCCTTCATCTTGCGGATGTCTAGTAAATTAACCAGTCAACGTTGATACCAGACGAACGGGCCAACGTTTCGAGCCGGTCAGCGTAAGGTATGTACTTGGATACCTAAGGTCGGCGGCCGGGAATGTTTCATTCATTCATACATTCAATCCGTAATTACTACCTGTGTTCTGCCTTGTCCTGAGGAATGAGTTTGTGGATCTTGGAAAAAGGTGCAGAAATTTTCAAATAAGGGTCTAGAGGCGGTATCTAGTTGGCAAAGAAGTAATCTTATTACTTTGAACGTCTCTAAGACAAAATACATCAATTTCTCAATTGACAAAAGTGGCCAATCAAAAGATGAGATAAAGCTTACAATGCATGTCGTTTCCTGTGATAGAATTAGTTTATGCTCTTATTTATCTTCTTAATTTCTCTTAACTTATTGAGAATTTGAAATCTACCGAATGAATCAAATACCTAAGCGTTATCCTGGACAATAACTTGGCATGGTTGGAGCAGATAAAAAGCTTATCTATCAGGGCGCACCCGGAAACTTATCTACTTATATTTTCAAACATCTACGCCATATTCTCGATTCTGAATCACTTGTCAAAGTATTTTAGGAACGCTTCCGCCTTGTTATGTTCACGTATTTTAGGATATATATCGGGTAATTACATTCAATAAAACCACAGAATAATTCCAATTGTCAGGTGTTATCGAGTGCGTCCGTCTGTCTCGAGCGCCCATGTTCGACTGTCATCCGACGCACTACCGAAACACTTTGACAACTATTTATTCAAAACACCACACGCCTGGTAGTTATCTAGATCAGTTGAGCTATCTAAAGATCGTTTGCAACGGTCTTTAGCTAACTGTTTCAACTGTATTTTTTGTATATACCTACTTGTACATAGTTGTATAAATAAATGTATAGATTTTTGAAGTACTTTACTCAATAATTGGATAACGTTGAAAAATACTGAACCTCGAACATCGACCTCTTCCTCTTCAACTACCTATTTGAATTGATTAGTTTTCATTTTTACAATATGGTACATTTTAATAATAATAAATAATCATGCTCAATTTTAATACTCTTTAATACTCTTAATACTCGTGTTTGATTTAATGATTGTTAAATATGTATATGTATTAAATATGATTGTTAAATTTTTAGCTTACTTTTTTGGGCAATCTAGCAACTTTTCGCATCTAGCTTCTGGCTAAAGGCAGCAGTTGGCAACACTGCGCTCATTCATTCATCATTATTTTGTATTTTTAGTTGGGTGAGAATCTTAGCCGTTTGTCGTAAGTTTGTGTAATTTTTACAAGTATTTTATGAATGAATAAAAAACAAATCCAACTCACGTTTTCTGTAAATAAAAACGGTAGTAGCTTCTACAAAAAACAGTGCCTATAATATGAATAACGCCGCTGTGGCCGCTGGCGACTGAACGCCACGCCCAAACAAAACATCACATTTCACCGTTGGGTTGGGCTTCGCTGTTATTCTGTTCCTGATTCCATGTTTCTCTTCTGCAGGTGGAAACGAAAATGTCGTCTGAAATAAACCACTTATTTACAGGGAACGGAACTTACAAGCCTGTAAATCCTGTAATTGTTGCTTCCAAAGTGGGCGATTTCACTCCGTTTTACATAAGCATCGCCATTTGCTCAGTGATTCTAGGCTGCCTGATCATACTGAATGTGATTTGCTGCTGTTCAAGATACTCTGACTACTGGCTCGACAGACACACAGGTCAGTAATAAAATAATCACATGATGAATTTGATATGATGCCTACAGCTACTTTTTAGCACTGCTCAGCTCGCAATCGGTAGGGGATTCAGCCTTACACCCTAGAGCTTGGGTGGATGCATCTCTACACTTTCAAATATAATTTATTTTAAAATTTGAATGGTACAAATTTTAATAACATACAGTTTTACTGTAAAACTAACAACCCTAACTAGGAAACAAAGTAGCTCTAGTCATAATCTTTTTAGATATTACTAGGTTGTTATTTTAATAGGTAGTTACAAAACTTTATTCTCTATGCTAGACTGTTATTACTGTGTTACGGCAAGGTATAAATAATTAGATGATTGTTTCTCGGTCTGTACTAATTTAATGTTACTCATCTAAAATCTTGTACAAAGCTCAGTTATCTATAAGAAATGTATAAACTATTGTTTGTCAGGTAACCGCTGGATTGTGTCAATCTGGTCAGCTACACCGCACAAGCAGCCACCCCTCGACATCTCGGAGCTGAAGAACCAGCAGCAACTCAGTGTTTATATACACCAGCATCCAGAAGAGTACCACGTACACAGAGAGAGTGAAGTTCCTCCGTCCATGTCCCAGCAACCTCTCACATCCTCTCAGGAATACTTAGAGCTGCATAAGAGGGAGAGTGATATATAACTAACCTTTAAATTTCATCGTAACTAGCTTATCCATTCTTCAAACTCATCCAAAAAAGAAAACAAAACACCATGGCCTTCCTAATGATGTACCCGGCTATCGTAGTGCTGGCAATGTTTGTGTTGATGGTTATTATATTGATGCTGCGGTTTGGGCCACGTTGGTGTAAACTGCGACATACCACATTCTCAGACCAAGAGTACTGGAATGAGGATGAGGCCTATGAACAAAAGGTATCTTATGCTTAGACATTATTTTTGGAGATTCTCAAGAAACTGACACCATCTTATTTCAACTTTTGATGTTTGTTGGGGTTGGTTATTGGAAATAAGACCCTCCTTGCATCCTTTGATAAGATCCTCTGCCCATCAAAATGGCCATCCATCCAAATTGCATACTTCTAGGATTTATGGCTTAGTCTTTTAATTTTTGTTTCTACTGGATCTTTGTCATGTTTACACCTTGTATAAAATATAAACAAGGGTGATATATATTTGTTAAACAAAGTAAATGTATTCTGTCCATTGTAATCTGCCTATGATTCCGTCCATTATTTTTAAAAATTATATTATGGCTTAGCATATAAGGGTAACAATTTATAATTATATTCAACTTTACTTTATAGAGTTTTTTTTTGTACTTTTTTAGACCTACAAAATGTATCAGATAAGTAGTACCTTGTTCGCACATTTATTTACTAAATTGTGTATTTGTTAATTTTTTTTCGAACTTTGTCTTTAAGTCCTTATAAAGATAATCTGCCTAAAATTTACGCTGCCAGTTTTGAAATTGTTTTTTACTTATAAAGCTACACAATAAAATATAAATTGAATGGAGACAAAGAAATCTGTAAAAAATAAACATAAATAGACATGCGCCATTTTGAAAAATTATAATTATATTTCTATGGTTAATATGTGCATTATAATTATGTAATAAATTAGTCTAGAGGTAACTGAATGCGTGCCTTCTTAGTATGAAGACCGAAGACAAGGGTTTTGTCTACCGTCGAGAAGAAAAAAAATAGTTTGTTTGCTACAGAAATAGTTTTTCTCTTCTGTTTCGTAGACAAAACGTTGTCTTGGTTGCTCATTCTAAACAGGCTGGTACAGATTGTATAGAAAATAAGATTTTTACGAGATGACTTAAAAAAATAAACGGTTAATTAAACATACATGTGTTTTAATTAATAGGTTACTACTTTGGAATAAATATAAAAGGTAAAGTTATTATTTTGGCATTATTAAACCAAGGCTCAATTAGCAGAAGAATAAAATCATTTTACTGAACCCTAAGTAAGAATACCCTGCATTAGTTAGGTATCTACGGATTAATTTGAAAACGTAACTGACCCTGATTAAGGGGTGTTCCTCGCGGACCTACCAATATTAGTTCCGTTAGACACAACTTGGCTGAACTAGTTTATAATAATATAAGTGTTCCTTACATAAAAATGTTCCATATGACATCATCCTTTCTGGGTAGGTAGGTAGTAAAAAATAACGATCGTAATACACAGTATGGATGTCCAAAATAACTAGAAGCCTAGAATGTATAGGATTTACCTAGAATGTACCTTCGAGTGCATGCGTCATCTAAAGTTAGCGTAAGATTTTTGAAGAACGCTGAGTAGCCTACTGATCCGATTTTGATGAGACTTTACAGTAATATAGCTTCATCAGAAAAACATCGATGATCTCTGTGGCGCAGCGGGCGAAGGCCCTCCTGAGACGCAGAAGCTTGCGGGTTCGATTCCCGGCGCTGGACAAATGTTTGCATCTGCAAATATTTGTCTTGAGATCTGGGTGTTTTCTATGTAAGTATAATATGAATGTATTTAAAAAAAAGTATATCAGTCATGTAGTTTCCATAACACAAGCTCTGCTTACTTTGGGGCTAGATGATGCTTTGTGAAAAATGTCCAGCATTATTTTACATAGTCTTCAATACTGATATTCTGTGATTTAACCATAATATAACGATATGTATCAACTAAGTCAGTAAAATTATGTTTCACGCCTAAACCGCTGAGCCGTTTGTGATGAAATTTGATATGGACATAGTTTGAAGCCTGAAGACGGTCATACGCTACTTTTATCAACATACGAACCACGTGGTCGAAGCCGCGGGCAGAAGCTAGTAAGAAAATAAAACACAAATTACGAAATCATTTGTTTTATTTTAGGTAATCGAACTAGTTCACTCAATGGATAAAACTTAGGTCTAGAATGGGATAAATATTGGTATGTATTTACATCGAATATTACAAATAATTTTACTGGAATAAATCATATATTGTGTGCAGCCTTCGCGCTAGTATTGCAATAGTACACCTATATGTACTTAGGTCATACTTGTACTATCTTGGTATTGCTCATTTAATCATATCAGGCAATATTAGCTGGTTAACACGAATCCGGACAGATGGACAGACAGACAGTCAGTAAGGAAAATTACGCACAAGCAATCAATTAAATTTGGAAAAACATAAGTCTAATCTTGGTTTCCAAAACACGATTTTATAAAAAACTAGTTTAAAAAAAAGGTAAAGTTTAAACTGATAATGGCCAACCGCTGCTGATATTCATGAAATTTAGAAGACTTTATTCATTATTCTCAAATAGAAAATCTTGTTATTTTAAAAGTAATCGTTTGATAGAGTAACCGTTTGATTTTCGCATTTTTTTGTAAATACGGTGTCGTACTATTTGAGCTTTAATTCAATGATCTTGAATTCGAAGGTACGATTTATTTTTCATCTGTTAATTCGGCAGCTGTCTGCCTCTTGCATACGCGTTTTGAGATCAAGTTGCTTACTTAACGTTTCGGCCTTACATTACATTATGTTTATGCAGTTGTTTTACTAAACAATATTCTACTGTTGAATATTTGTAATCAGAACACAAAATAGTGTTTAGTTAATCGACCGTTTAAACAGGTAAGGCTCTTACTTATTCATATGACTGTTATCTCAGTGAGACAGGACAGCTGTAAAATTGTGCGCGCATACTTACCGGCTGTCTGTCTGGTTTCGTGTAAGCCTACTACAGGTACCATTTAGACAAAATATAGCTTTAGCTATAGATACTTATTTGACAATAAACTGAATAAAATTTTAGTAATAATGTATATACACATAATGCGGCCATTTAAAAACCAATTACAACTAAACAAGTACAATATTCATTCAATTCAGAAATTAAAACGAAAAAAAAATGAATCACATGTTCAGCGGTTTTCGGTTCGCTTCAAAAAGCTAACAGCCAAATAAGTAAATATTAAACTCTTAAAAATCAATCATATATAACAACTTAGGTATTTATAATTTATGGACCGTATTCCGTAACGCATCTCAAACTGAATGGAGACTAAAGCATAGCTTTTTTAACATTTTCCTTTATTTTTGCCTACCTAATATTAATGTTCCATGTTCAGTTTGAGAATTGTACTGAAATGGCTCTCGTAAATTACACAAAATACTACATTTAGTATTAAAATTCAGAAAACATTAATAAAATATAATTTCGCTCTGGGTTTTTAGTTCTTTTTTTTTAATGATTGTCTACACCGACATCAGCTGAGCACCCCAGACAACGGTTTTGTCGACGGAAGTGAAGACAAAACAAATTTCTGTCTCTTTTTTTTAGTTGACAAAAAGAAGAATATAAGTATTTTTTGTCTTCACTTAGGTACGCAAAGAGTGCTCAAGCTAATTGCTAACCCTGCAGATTTAATAATAATAAAGTTAATGTAAAAACATTTCTAATTATAACGATATCTAGTAGTGGAAGATTTATGGAAGTGTTTGGGTTTTACTCAGAAGGGTGACAAGAAATTTAAAAGAATATCTTTTAAATTTCGTGTCGTTTATCTCTTTCTCACAACATGGTTTAAATATAGCACTGTGATTTTACGTCTTTCTCGTCAATATAAAAATACAAAGTAGCTGTCGTTCGGCTTGTTTATGTGCCCCCGGTTTTAGTATTGTAAAGGATATCGCCAACCATATCGTCTGTCTAATCAACTTAGCCAGCATTGTCTTGCGTGAACGGAACTAGCTAGTAAAAAGTTTAAAATAGTGTTTAATGAGAGCACAGACTTAGAATTTTTTCAACTTTCATCCGAAAAATACGCTACTTATCGTTTATTTGTAAATGTATTTTTTTTAATACAAGGTATCCTAGAATATGTATGTTATCCTAAAAGGAATAATTGACTCGTGTCTATATTATATACAGCGTGCGTATTTATGGTGACATTAATTTAACCTCGGAGCAACCTGTACATAAACGCACAGGTCATCTGTTGGGGTCACGGATCATAACATTGTACGAAGAGCAAAGTAAGCACAATTAGAAAGGGTCACTCGAAATTGCCACGTTGCCAATATGTTCTCCATACAAGACACAGCGTGCCGCGAACGGTGTGAAAGGGTTAGTTAACTCCGCCCATTGGAAAAACCGCAGGCATCGGCGCCGAAATAAATATACAAAAGACAGAACAAAATGAGTTCTTTCTTTTTGATATGTGGCGCAGTAGTGGCCCAGTTTCACAGTCTGAGAAATCAATTTGTATAAGAAAATCTTCCCAACACAAAAGGCCACTCACTACTGTGCGTGTAGAATAAACTGTTTTAGGGTTAACATACATATTATTCTGGGAAACCCTGTAGAGCTCTATGGCAAAATACTAAGACCTCTTCCATCCATGAAAGATACATTGGTTGATTTAGTGTTCGATTTTATTGACCGATTTAATTGCAGGCGTAATGGGCGACACCGCTTTATAAGGTCCAGTCGAATTATAAGGATTCCATGCAACGTTGTCACTAGTTGTTATATGATATTTGCATCGTCGATATGGGGTGGAAGCGAAGCGATTGGTCTTCTGGAAGTCTGTTATTTGAGTCTTGAGTTCAGCGAATTCAATCGATTACAGTCGATGGTGGAAGAGGTCCTAAATTAGAAAAAACTTGTACACGCTAGCTTGTTACCCTGATTTTGAGTCTCTAGAACGTTTTATTTATCAGAACGATATAGGCTCCGTTTATATACCGGTCAATATGTGTAAAAAAAATGTCCAGCATTATTTATTTATATATATAGACCAGTAGGAACCTGGACGCGTTCACGCATTGTGGTAATATGGTCCGTTATATCGCAGCAGTGTGCGGGAGAGCCTTTATAAAATGCCTTTTTTTTAATATATCAATACCGGTAAGAATATTAATGTTTTTAACATGAATGTACCATTTATTACATGATCATAGTATGAAGCAAAACAATAAGTGTGAAAATAATCACAAAATGACAGATTTCAAATCAAAAAAGCAATTTTTGGTGTTACTGCCCATTCATTTATACAATTCGATTACAAAATAAAGTAATCGAACAAGACAGAAAAAAATAATAAGAACTGCAAGAGATACAATTAAATCGAAATCGATTATCATAAGGGATCCTTTATACTACTAAAATGTTGATCAATTCCTACTTAAGACGAAGCTAGTACTAGGACAACACAAAAAAAGTAGCAATATAAAACTTACGTATAGGTAAATAAACTTCTTTAACTACCCATGACAACTTTAAAAGAGAAACACGGGTTGGGGGCTAAATATAGTCCCCAACCCGTGTTTCTCGGAAGCACTAAAGTATCCATTTACGAGTTTCCTATCTATACATTAACATAACGCTTTATCTAATTTATGAAATAACAAATAGAACACGTTTAAAATCCAGTTCACATTTTCAGCTCACCGAAAATTATTACTTTACCGACACCAAAAATTACAGATAAGATACAATCAGTCTCTAATGTCCCCCCAACGTCGCAATTCCTTAAGCGCTCCCGAGACCATCAAACGGGTGGAACAGACATCAGTACTGGCTGTATCCTTCCAATTATATGACGTTACCAGTTCACACGTTGTTTGGTGACACTACCTTTCCGTCAGACTGATCGTCTCAGGGGCACCTTAAGACATTCTGTGAGAATGAAACTGTCAGGACGCCATTTTGTGTCGTTATTTGTTTTAGAATGGCGCCGCGACACTCGTTTTAAATTCACAGGAATTACGGCTGTTACTTCTAAACCATAGATTTAGAATTAATCTTAATAAAGACCTTCTAGACTAAAGGCCTAAAATAATAGCTGTTTAAATTTAAAGATTGACTAAGCTTAGTGCTTTTAGGCCCGAGACGACCAGACGTTTTGACCAAACATGACTTTTAGTTACTCTGTGCCCTTCGGGTTGTGTATCGCACTGCAACGCGTTGGCCCGTTGTTTGTATCTCTCTTGGTCACTGACGGTATGATCGTATCGGGGGCACTTCGGTCGCTATCCTTTACGATATAGACTATACAAAAGTATACAACTTACAGAATTGTACATCAATTTATACAAAAAAAAATATATCCTATAAAAGCATTACAGCAAAATACCAACCTAACGATATGACGATGTACGTTACAGTACATCGAAAAATAACAAGTACTTTAAAGTGATCACTGGCGATCAATATACAATTAATTAAGATATAAATAAATAAAATCATATGTGTAAATTGAAACGAATGTTTGGTAAATAAATGATAATTCGTTACATACAATATTGCTTTGTTTGATTTTGGTTTTTATTACGCAAATTTAAATTTCACCTTGTTTGGTGAAATTAAACGGGATATAGCTTTATTCTAAATTTAGCCCGCTCATTCTGCCTCTATACAATTGTAAGATATGACAACACCTTAAGCAGTGTTTAGTTGTATTTAAGGACTTCTGATGACTGATAGACTTAATACCTACGAACTAACAACGAAACTGTAATTTCATTTCATAGCAAACATAAATAACTAGGTGAAAATAAGTTTACATAATATATTTTCATTTTAGATATTTCGTGGGGTTTTCTTATTGCATAACATAATACAATAAAAAAAACCAGGTCCTCATTTTGCAACAGAAAATTTCAGGTCACCGTCCAACTGTAATTCCCCAAAGTTCATTCATACTGGTGTGCAATGGCGAACGGTCTTGTGATAGCTCACTATAGAGGCAGCTAACTACTATAACCACTGGCTTTTAGCTGCATACAGGAAACGAAGACCATGTATTGATTGTTTTTTTTTTTTACATAACACCATGCTAATATTGAATCTCTCTAGTGTTATCGAAGACGCGTAAGTGACCCGTAATTGGATAGAAAATGAAGGTGAATTTAATAAAAACCTTACAAAAACTCTTACCTACTTGGTAACGAAAAAATATCACTAAAACTTTCTTAATTCGCTTTAAGACTAAGAGGTAGAATAAGGAGACATGCTCAAGAAGATTTATAAGGAACTCACCCGGTGTCCTAGGTGGGCAACGGGAAGCGATGCTACGCTTCGCCAAAACGCAAACGTAAGTCTCACATAAAATGCACGCTTTGTCATAATATTATGATAATAGCATTCTTTCTAGAGCAGCGCTTTCTGTGAGACTTTACAGAACGATAAAATAACGTCACTGATCAAAAAGGAAATCTCTCTTTGCTGGTATAGTTCGGCGACGAGCAATTCTGTTGCCAACGTAGGACAGAGGATTTGACAGTGCGAAGCATACTCTACTGTCTTATATACACGATATGATGCACTAATTTATCTTACCAATTCATAATCTTAAATATTATATTTAACGGAATTTTATAAATAAATACCTTATCCATGTAAACATGTCTAAATTAAAAACAGAATATATTTATTTCTTAATAATGCCATTTTTGTCTGCTCTTTTGTAAATATACCATATTCTTAAATCTCTTAAGCCTATGAATAGCTATTATTGCTACGAGTTTAATTAAAAAGATGCGATCCTTATGACCAAAAATATAACACTTAATATAATGTCTTTGTACTAAAATCGTACATTCTATTAATATTTGAAATGCGATGTATATCATTCAGGTCGGAATGGCTGGACCAATTTGACTGTAGCTAAAAAATTTTGACGGGATAACGGGAAAGAATAACCACAAATCATGTTTTTTTTTTCATGGAAATTATCTTAACCGTGACGGTACCATAGTTGTACCTACACAGCGAGTTTGTATCACGTTTGTAAAATGATTCCTATCTTACGCTAAAGTTATCCTTTATTAGCAGTAATATGCAATTTTACATAATATTTTTCAAATTGCCTGTCAAAGGACATTTTTAGCCAAACAGCTTAGGTAACAAAACAACGTTATCTATCAATTATTGAATTGATTGCACTTTGTAAATTTAAGTTGCCTTCAATGGGCAGTTCTTTCGGGGGTCATGAGCCGCCCGGGGCTGAAGCTAGTCGTCAATAATATGTGTAGGTAAACCAACAGATTATACAATTCAATCCTCATACAATTATCAACTTCAGTATAAAACCGTAAAAAATGTATAAAAATATACCTAGCAATCGATAATATAAATTACCAAGAGGTAACATTCTTGACGTAGAGCGTAGTTATTGCCTGTATTTTTGCAAAGATTTCCAAATATTTTTAACTATTATTTTACAGCGAATGAGACATTCAAGATTAAAAAAGGAACAAATAGTTCCAACTGAAGCGATAGATAGCACTGACGTTGCAAGTACCGTAAGATTCGAGGGTTGTTTTTTATGGTCGTAGAATAGCGTCAAGAATTATTTCATTTTCCACTTCCGAGAGCAGCGCCATCTGTTTTGCATTTCTGAAAGCTCGATTGAACTTCAACTTATTTATTAAAGATGGCCGTGAAAACTCATTCTGACTCGAGCATAGAATTTTGACAGTTTTAAATGGAAATCGTGTTGAGTACACAGGCAACCCCTTATTCATAATCACTCGCTAACTTAGCAGGTGACAAAGGATAGAGATAGCAACTTCTAGCGCGTAGCTAAAGTGAGTGAGTGAGAGGGTGAAACTTCATTCGTTCTGAAGTAAATAAAGACTGATTAAACTGTATTTAAGCTGTGTCTAAAATAAGTGCACATTCGTGGGCATAAGATGGGAATCTTAAATAGAGTAATATTTAAAAAAAACGGTTATCTAAAAGTACTAGTGTACCTATTCTAAGAGTGCGGTACTTTTATGAAGTATAAATATTTGCGTGCTTGATACACCAATAGCTTGATACCTTTTATATTATGATAAAGGCTCATGCCTAAGTCATATCGGAATTGTACTTCGACATTCGGACATTGGCCGATCGATAGTGTGAACTACCGCCCGCCTAGCGTTAGCACCCTAAACAACGTTTTGCTTTCAGTATCAGTATACTGCAGCAAAGCATACTAAACAATCCATCGTGTAAACATGGAACAAAAACGAATTTCTTACAAAAATATTTCGAATGAATTCGAACAATAAACCTGTCCTTTCGTTTGAAATTCACTCAAACGATAGAATTAAAATTGAGGACTGTACCAGACCGGCTGGGAATTTATTCTAAAATTGCTACAGCAAAGTCATGCTCGATATCACTATGGAAATACTAAGTTGAATGACATTGAAGCTATAAAAACGTAGACTATTCGATGGTAACAGTTTTACCATCGAATAGTATTTTTATTTATCTAATGCTTTATTGCACACAAACAATGTAAAAAGGAATTAATATTGCTATGCAGCGTTTTATACCAGCGGTGGGTATAGGTAAAATTACAACAACCCCCTCCCACCCCCCAACCTGCCCCCCCCCCCCAATCTACCAAACCCCCTCTTCCCCCCCCCCCCCCAACCTGCCCGCTTAGCACCAAAGAGCACCAAAGACAACGTTTTGTCTTCTAAAGAGAAGACAAAAACTATTTCTGTAACTATGTCCATCAAACGAAAGAGAGGGACAAACTATTTTTGTCTTCTCTCTTCTCTGCGGTAGACAACGCCGTGGTCCAGGGTCTTCATATTAAGCGGGCAGCATTAAGTTATCACATAACTAATATTATATATTTATTGCGATCACTGGAACAATTTAGAAACTACATTAACTAATTGTGTGTAAAGGACACTAGAATAATATAGCATTGAAATTATCTTAGTTTGGTATAATTCTAAGATATTTTTTTTATCTAATATTATTTGGGAATTACTCTCTAAATGGTCAACGAAGAAAAGGAAAGTAACAAGTACAGTCGTAATAATATCCTAAAACGACACTACTATATTCAATCGATAAAAATGATTGAAATGATCCACCTTATTTTGATATCTGGGTCATGCGCCCGATTTCCTTGACCACTGCTCTGTCATTCATCAAAATCCAATAGTAATGACAATTAATTTAAGCATCGTAAAGAAATCGACAATGACCACAAGGCCGGAGTTCACCAACACAGTAACGGGTGGTAAGGTCATATTCAAATCTTTTTGATACATATTTCTTAACCCCGACGCAAAAATGTGGGTGTTATAAGTTTAAGGCGTATCTGTGGCATCGTAGCTTCCAAGAGGATGAATCTATTTTAATTTAGTTTTTTTTTTTTTTGTTTGAATGGTAACTTGATCTAAAGTGAGCTATGATTCAAGACAATCCGTCCAGCCATTTCTAGTTGATGAGGGGATGAGGGTGTCTGATCGATAGATCGATATTTGGTATCATGATATTATTACCTTGACCTGATGCTGAAGCATCATCTGGAATCACCAGGATACCCAACTCCTCATCAACCTACAGCAGGGCATCGTGCTTGGGCTCATTGGAATTGGCTCAGTGAATAGGTTATAGATTGATGGTGATCAGGGTCTGATAATGGAGTCGAAAAGAGAAATGAGAACAAACTGTGAGGGAATTCCTAAAACACGTCGGGAGTTTAAAAGTTTTGCGAAAATTTACTTGTCAAAGTAATCTGCCTGTATAAGGAACGATTAGACTTGACCATCCGTTTATTTCCATGGTGAACTCCTACCTTGATGTTTAAATAGAGACTATAAATAAAGACTTTACACTTATGTATAAAATACGAATAAAAGTATTGCTTATGCGTTCGAATTCCTAATGTTCACTTACTTTATACTATCGAGGTAAAAATAGTCCGCGACCGGAATTAAAATCCGTTCCGCGTCTGGTCTTTCGTGGAAGACAGTGGTACGGCGGTTTGTTCAGATGGTGAGTTTCATGTAGTCCGGCTGGCCGATGGCAGCCAATGTTTTCTTGATGCGAAGCGCCGTGAGCCGCGCCGCCGGATTCTGGTACCAGCACTCCTTCATCACCTTGCACATCGCAGAGAGGACCTGGAATTTTTTTTATCAAGAGGGTAGTTTAATAAGAGTTATTTTATACAACTTCAAAGTGGCGGACAAGCTTGCGGCCCACCTGTTGGTAAGCGGTCACCGTAGCCTATAGACGCTTGCAACAATGGAGTTATAAATCGCGCGTTGCCAACCCTGACACGTAACGGGTGAAAAGTCTCATGTGCACGTAATTTCACCGGCATCCTTCAAATCGTAACACAGCAAGCGAGCATTACTGCTTGGCGGCAGAGATAGGCATGGTCGTAGTACTTCCCCGAACGAGCTCTTCACAATGAGATCTAGTACTCTTAAACTTCGCGATAATCGGATGGTAAATCCAGTAGAGGACTTCTACAGGCTGTGATTGATGATAATGTGGCTTCTAAAGTGGCGTGTGCATTGTACGTAATCTGATGCATCCGTCACAGAAAGATATATAGGCCGGTCCTTACAACCGAAGAACAACTCGGAACAACTTTTTTGTAATCACAGGGATTTGTTTGGAAGGATTATATGAACGAAATTCATTATAATTCCTTGTTCACAACTTATTACAGTTGAAAATAATATAAAATATAATATATGTAACCTGAACTTCGTGACGTTACATAACTAACTTAAGTTAGTTAAACAAAATCTGTCTGGCATCCCATTTTTTTATTCGCTTTTTGTGTCTTCTGTATCACTGCGGCCGTCACAGGCCTATTGCGATCGCCACTTCCTTTTCTTTGCCCCTCAGTGGGCGTTCAAAGTTCACCGCTCAGCTCTGCAACTGTTAGAAACTGCAGGATCTTTTTGGGTGTGATGAGTTTTAGTTCATCTGTGCTAAGAATGTGTTTGCCCAGATGTATGTATCAGTGGTCCACACTCTCCTAAGGGGCGATTCGTCCGCCTCATTGCAGTCTGCAGGTTTGCGTGTCACACAGCCTTAATTTGAACAAGTGCTTGTTAAGGCGACAGTGTCCAGTCAAGGCTCTTACCATAGTGCGAAGGTTGTTTCTGTTTAGAGCTAAGGTTTGGTTAGTATATCGTTTGTCAAAGGAATCAAATCTGGCATCCCATTACGAACGAACAAACATATAGAGAAGCCCCCTTGTATGTATTCTCCCGGCAGTTTAAATGCTGTTCGTTGATGCAGAATAAGTGACTCACCGCGTCTGAATGCCAGCGGTTCGGTAGGCTGGGGCGGCGACGCTCGCAGCAGACAACGCGGCGCATGTCCTCGAGCGCGGGGTCCGGCGGCACGGCGTCGTAGTACGGCGGCTGGTAATCGTCCGGCATGGTGCCGCAGCGGCGCGCCATCTCCCACAGCACCAGACCGAAAGAGTACACGTCGCTGCGCTTGTACGGATCGAACTGCCGCGTGTCCATCGTCTCATCGAGCACCTGCAAACGGGAGACAAAACCGCGTCAGCACACACGCCTAAAAACAGTTTAAAAAAAAAGTGCTTTGCACTTTTTCACACAGCCTCATCCCAGCCCGAAACTAAGCAGAGCTTGTATTGTGGGAATTACTAATAATAAACATATTATACCTACGTAGAAAACACCCAGATCAGAGACAAATATTTGCAATGTTTACATTTGTCCCGCGGCAGGAATCGAGCCCGCAATCTCGCCTCAGGCGAGCTTTCGCCCTCAGCGCATGCGCGGTCCTGGCATACCTCATCCACCCTCATCATATTCTCAATACAAGCTCGTCGGGTTAGAGTACGTCTTCAATTTGGCCAGGGTCCGTTCGCCGAGGTTTCCCCTTTAAACTAACACCACGCTCCCCTTAAATATCTAGTTGTTTTAAACTAACACCACGCTCCCCTTAAATATCTAGTTGTTTTAAACTAACACCACGCTCCCCTTAAATATCTAGTTGTTTTGTTTATCTCCATAATCGATCCTTTCTACAAACGTACCTCTCAACTTAAACTCTCGTCAATAACTGCATATTTCATAATTCTGGGACACGCTGTAACATTGTTTTTTGTGCTTTTTTTTTCCTACTACCGTATGCTGATTTATTCGATAAGTATTCATACATTTTTATTCACCGACAGTTTCTAATGCGACTAAGAAAAAAATATGGTGAATTTATCGTGATGCAAAAAATGGTTTTAACAAAAAAATCATGGAAAATACCATTGGTGCCCGCGACCTTCGGAAGTCGGGTATAGCACACGGCCCCAATTACCAAGTTTGTGAGGATGGACGTATGTCTGTTACTCTTTCACGCAAAAAGTACTGAACAGATTTTGATGAAACTGTACAGTAATACAGCTATATACATCAGAATAACACATACTACTTTTTATCCGGGTACAACGCGGGCGAAGCTAGTATAAATAGTTGCTAATCATGACAATCGCGTAATGAATGGAAAATGAGACGTAACGAGAGATGAGAAAGGTATGTTAGACGAGCATGTACAAAAGAAGAATATTAACAAAACACTTGTTTTAAACTTATACAAGGCGAGCAACATTAGCATCATTATCTTCGTGACCTTACAACATCATTTCTTCTTCCACTCTCCTCATACAACCGTCATCTCAGCACTCAGTCCTTTCTTAACCATGTACGTTCTCCGAGCATTTCCACCTCCATGGGATATTTAGAGGGGGAAGGCCTCGGAGAACGTACTCTGACCATATTCAGGACATATTACAGAAATGCCAAGTCAAGATTAAACTAAACTTACGAGATTGTATGAAGAATGTGATGAGGAAATGAAACGTAAGGCACGCCCTGCCATTAACTTGCTCACTTTCCAAATTAATAAAGTATTAGTACACCCCCAGCCATTAATACGATCGCATTAAATCATCTCCGTCCAAAGGTTGTCTGGACGAGATCGCTTCTAAGCGATAAGACCGCACATTGTACTTTAAGTTTTGATAAGTTATATCTGTTTTTCTTATGGTGTACAATAAAAGTATTTTCATTCATATATCATTCATTCATTCATTCATTCGTTCATGCCAGGATCGTAGCCAGTGGAAATACACGGTCCCTGCCTAACCCTTAGAGAAACAAGCGTGACTATATTATGTACGTATATATGTAATCAGCAAGGTTCAAAGGTAGGTCGAGGACTCGACCGCGCTGCTTTTCAGCCTTGAATTGAATACATGTAGCTGAACGGAAATTGACGTCACAGCAGATAAGATTCTCGGAAGCCTATCAGATATTCTCAATCAGCAAAAGAAGGTACAGCAATAATAATATAATAAGATTTGAGACGTTAAATAGCAACAGGGCTGAGCATCAATCGAGAATCCACTTCACTAATAAATAGTCTGGAAGAGATTTTCTTTAGAGATAAGACCACTCATAGTGCCTTGAATTTAAATTTAAGTACTTAAATTTCTTTCTCCTTCGTTATGTAATTTAATTTGGTGTGCAATAACGAGACTCGACTTACTTAGCTAGTATATACGCCTATCTGTGATCTAGGTACCATCTCGGGCGATCATAGCCACTGTGATCTCTAACCCAAGTAAATAATAATAAACAAACTATAAGAAACTATTGAATTATGAAAAGGATTATTAAGTAATTATTATAATGAAATCATGACAAACATGTTGTTTTGCGGAGAATCAGGCCGGAGCAACCATAGCAACCCTTAATTATAGACGACAATACTGAGAGCTTATTATACATATATACATGTCACTATAGCAACAGGAAACCAACATTTTGTTTTCTTTTTCTGAGAGACGCGTTAAGAGACAAATAAGAGTATTAAAACAAAATCGTTTATTTTAAACATCGACGACACCGGCGTGGCGCCGCGGTCGCGTATTCAGCTGCGACGCAAAAAGTGACAGTTTGATTCCCGCTGCGGGACAAATGTTTGTATGTTCTGCAGATATTTATTGCTGGTCTAGATGTTGTGATAGGTACCATGGTACTCGTAGTTCCTAATAACCACGACACAGGGAATCCTAGTGGGGGTCAGGACTATGTATTTGGGTGTTTAGTTAGTCGTGCCAAATATAATGTTTAGACTTGTCTATGGCCATCCTTTACTAAAATATGCTCACAGATCTGCGTACTGGGTATAATAATGCTGGACATTTTGGATAATTTCCACACAGCATCATCTAGCCCCAAAGTAAGCAAAGCATGTGTTATAGGAACGACATGACTGATATACTTTAATTTTGTAAATACATTTATATTCATAGAAAACATCCAGAGAACCGAGACAAATATTTGCAGATCATACAAAAATTTGTCCCGCGGCGGGAATTGAACCCGCAACATTCTGCGTCTCAGGCGGGCCTTCGCCCACTGCGTCACAGAGGTCGTCAAATGGTATGGATCTGAGTACCACCATCACGGGAAATACAGCCGAGTGACTTAAAAAATGGAGGTTCTCAACTCGGTTGAATGTTTTGTTTTTTATGTTTTCTTTATATCTTCGCCAATTGTAAACCGATTTTGATGATTATTTTGTTGTTGTATAAAGAATGATCGCGAAGTGATCCCATTAAAGTTTTATTTCTGAGAGATTGCTATTTTTCACGTAAAACTGAAAAAAACATCATCATCTTATAGAATCACGACTAGCCGAAACATTTTTTGACGGCTATTTTACTTTTCTTATTTATTCGAAAGCAAGAACGGTTTCTTTCATATCTTATATAATTCATAACAAGATAGAATCTTCGTAACAAGTTACTATGGAAATAGGCAAGGTAACTGGACAACAATTTAACTGGAATGTAACCTTGGCATGGGAACACGCAGAAAGTTAGAAAATAAATCGAGTTTATATTTAGTAAGTTGTTCGTTTCATATTCGTACGAAGGGTTATTTCACCCTGCGTCCAGCGCGTGGTAACGTTGTAGACAGCAGCGACGGCGGGTCACTGACCAGCTGCTGAACAAGAGTACATGGTCACTTATAGGAAAAGAGTTTTTGCCAATTCCAGTAAGAAAACTTAACGACCGCTGAAGTTTTTTTTTTAAGTTAAACAATGTAGCCGCTAAAGTGGACATAATTGTGCTAACTATGTTTAAATTAGCTTATGCCCTTACTTTAACTATGTTGGACTAGTGGACGGTAACCTGACTTCCGATCCGGAGATCGTGGGCTTGAACACGGTCGTGCACCAATAGACTATTCACCAAGAAAAACATGTGTAACACGTACTCAAAACGGTGAAGGAAAACAGCATGCCTTGGAAACAAAATAAAAACTAAAGACCGGGGACCTGGCACCAACATCCAGACCGCTCCTGCCTATGGCAAACTGAGCAAATTAATTATGAGAGCAGTGTTCCATTCTAGAAAATGTATGGGAAGACGCACGTTTCTGTATTTCAAAATAGAAATGTTTAGATTCGGATAGAGGAGGCTAACTATAGGCAAGGCTGCCCTTGGAGCCACGGCCGGGTGCAATGCACCGCCTCAGGGCTTGCCCTGACCTTTCCGACACATCGAAACGACCTCCACATTAAAAGGCGGTTACCACCTTTAAAAATGAAATTATCACGAGAAACTATTAACACATTGAACGCTGACACCGAACGTCCAAACATCACCGGAGATCTAGCCAAATCTAAACATATTTATTTGCAAAATTGTGGCTCTTACTACTAAGACCATTAAGGTAATCTTAATGGTCGGGATATTGCTATTTCTTGCAAGCCAATGTTAACGTATTATTTATAGTACACTCAGAAAATAAAGACAATAACATTATAGGGCATGTACAAAGGCGAGATTAACCCACTTGCGCATCTACGCGCGTACTTTGACAATGCGCGTGTACACTGGTATTATAAAACAAATAAAAAAAAAACATGTTCACAATTGTAATCCGCAGTATGACGTGTGGATCCTCAGTACTACAGTACTCAGTACTACAGTAGTACAGTGCATAGTGGAGTACTATGCAGATCTGTGTGGATACCAAGTATGAGGTAGTCCAAAAGTTATATTTGGCATAATATGTCCGCGTTTTTTCAAGTAATTAGCATTCCACTTGACAAGCTTATCTTATTAAAAAAACATAATGTATTATTTACTAATTTCCTCCAATTAGCCCCGTTTGTCAGATCCAGATTGTTATGCGGAGAATTCCTAACCAAGTTTTCGAAGTTGAGGGACATCCTCCCTCAACCTACTCCAATCCTACCTCTGACCGGCGAGTGACTAAACTGGGACCAGATCTCGTCGCAATGTGGGACTGAATAGTCAAATAATTTATTCACCTTCGGAACACAGGGAACACTTGATTTCGTTACTTGGTACATAATATAGTTTACCTATACAGCCAGTACATAAGCCTTGTCAGATTGTAAATAATTATAAGTACACAAAAAAATACATAATTAATAATAATAATGCTGGACATTTTTCACATAGCATCATCTAGCCCCAAAGTAAGCAGATCTTGTGTTATAGGAACTGGATGACTGATATACTACTTATATACTTTTTTTTGTAAATACATACATAT
Organism: Perizoma affinitatum; assembly: GCA_961405105.1. Taxonomy (NCBI): domain Eukaryota; kingdom Metazoa; phylum Arthropoda; class Insecta; order Lepidoptera; family Geometridae; genus Perizoma; species Perizoma affinitatum. The sequence continues at coordinate 2,727,625 of OY560185.1, read as the reverse complement.
TATACATAGAAAACACCCAGATCCCGAGACAAATATATGCAGATGCAAACATTTGTCCCGCGGCGGGAATCGAACCCGCAACCTTCTGCGTCTCAGGCGGGCCTTCGCCCAGTGCGCCACAGAGGTCATTGATATAAAACAAAAAAAAAAACGATCGATCAGTCAATTTCAAAGTATTGCCATATCATTAATTGAATTTGTAACGTGTTAAGCACGGAAATGTAAGTAAACACTCACTTCTGGCGCCATGTACCGCTTGGTGCCGACGCGGTTGGTGGAGGGCACGTCCACGGAGTCACATGCCATGTTGTGCCGCACCGCCAGCCCGAGGTCCCCGATCACGCACGACAGATTACTCTTCACGAGTATGTTCTTCGATTTGAGATCGCGATGCGCTATAGCCGGTTTTCCTGTTGGACAAATGTACTAAGAAACGCTATATCTATAAACGTGAAAAGTTTATATGTTTTTATTTTGAACGCGTTAATCTCTGGAACTGCCAGTCGGATTTCACGTCACGTCAAATCACGTGGTATCGTGTACGAGTTAGAAATGAGGGTTCATTCGCAGAGAACCTGTTGAGAGACGCACAGGACAGTGGGGGCTGGCGAAAGAATGCCCGTACCCGGCTGTGGCTGATTCCAGATATAACGTGATAACATTATAGCACAACGCAATAAATGAAATAAATAAAGCTGGTCATTTTTTAACACAACGTCATCTAGCCCCGAACTAAGCATAGCTTGTACTATGGGAACTACATAACTGATATATTAGTCATATACTTTTTTTAATACCATACTTATTATACATATAAAATACCTTAAACACGAGACAAATGTTTGCAGATTATACATACATTTGTCCCGCGGCGGGAATCGAATCCGCAACTTTCCGCGTCTCAGGCGGGCCTACGCCGACTTCGCCACAGATGTCGTCTAAATCAATCCCCAATAAGATCCGACAGGGGCCCACACGTGTCAGCGACAATGAATATTTTTACATAATTATGCTATCGGTTCTGAGCGATATATCATTCATCTCAAATTTCGATAGAATAAATTACATTACTTGCCTCCTAGCATGGCCACCAAAATATTTGGGTTTATTTTATATATATACCTCACTTTACAAGCAAAAGAAACTGTTTTCTTGATGTTTCTTTATGGTATTGCGTGTGGTATCCTTCTTTATAATGTAAAGAATATGTCGTGATTATGAGACGACATTTTAATCGATAAAAAGCTGACTCTGGCGCAACCGCCTCTAGATATGATCTAGACAGAGATCGTTTGTGGTAAATTACCAGTACCCTATAATTGTTAATTTTGTATGCCAGTATTAGTAGTGTTTTAGTGGAACACTCTATAGCAACCTAAGACAAAAATATTTGTATTTAACTAGTCAAATGGATATGGGAACGTGACATTGGCCACGTTCTATTTGCACGTGCATCTATTTGACTATTGCCAGGCTTGGCAAAGTCAAACATCATTATTCCCTCAGAATAGAATAGGAAATATTAATTGTGTACGTCTAAAATGGTCCATGTCGAGTATGATGCTGCAATGAACTGGCACGCTGATTTTCAGCACAGACCTCGAACGCCTCAAGAACAAAGCACAAAAAGCAAGATACAGTAGTATGATAACAGCAAATTGTGAAAGTATGAAAGGTGCTTAAGCCATGTACTTAGGTTTAATACGTACGTATTTAATACTAGCTGTACCCGCGACTTGGTTCGCGATTGCCATCCCTGCAGATAGTTTAGACAAAGACAAACTGATTGCAGCGATGTTTTAGAGTTTTATCTTAGCAAGGCAATTTTTGCACTCTTGAGCTCTTGCCTCGTTGCCTCTCAGTTGAATCCATAGTCCTTATCATATCCATAGGCTGGTATACCGAAGTACTCCAATAGAATAATGTTTTTTCGTAGATGCCCATGAATAAAAACCATAAATAATATTGAGTAAGCAACAAAATGTCAATAAAGAGTTTTTACAATATGAATAATCAAATTCACTATAGTTTATGGGATAAAATTTCAATAAAGATTTATCAGAAAAGGGTATGCTAAGCTGAAAGGGGGGTAAACGAAATAACAATTTTTTCCATATTTTCCCCGTGCGTCCATGAACTCTTAGTATGGAATAGCTTTTTTCCACGATTTCAGGGTTAGCCTTATGGTAAAAGTTGTTCGTATTCGTATTCGCTATTAGATAAGTATATTAGCGCATTGCATATTATGTAAAATATTGTATTATAGAATAATTTAAAATACATAAAATGCCTAAAAAACCGAATTTCGAATAACGGAAAGATGGTAAAAAGTCCGTTATGTAATTTCATCACCCATTTTTTCAAACCTTAGAAGTGGTATTTTTTTTGCACAAAATGTATACGCGAGACCATCTTTGAAATATTAACCACCCATTAAAAAGGAATCATTAATAATTGATATCGCGTAACATACCTACACACATAAAAACATACAGGTAGACAAATTGAGACACTAATTTTTGAAGACGGATAGATAATAATAATTAAATTCTATTATTCAACAGTTTGTGAACAATTTCAGCGCTGTATAGTACAACTTAAATAGATGCCGCCGGTTGCTGGCACAGAAGACCAGCGTTTTAGTGGCACAAAGTGCTTCTTTAACATAGTGCTGACTAGCGGCCGTTTTAGTTGTCAATCTCATTTTTATTTTTTAATTACTCATATTATGTGACACAACATAAACAATTTTTATCATATCTTATCTTATCTCAAAATTGCGATGTTCGCGATACGCTTGTAGTCCCAAGTTTACGGTTTCTATCCTACAGGTACTCTAATAGCATCAGATCCTCATGTGTACGTTTTTTTAACTCTTTCGAATAAACCTACTAGCTACTTATTTTTTATTTTTTATGTATCTTTTATTTTTGTTGGTGTTTTTCTTACTTTTAGACTCACGGTTTATTAATTTCTTTTTTAATTAATTAGCTTTTGTTCTTCTTTTTTTTTTGTTTTTGTTTTCTACTATAATATTACAAGTCCGTACCCCAAAAAAACGGTTCTAACGGAATACCAGCGCTGGTTGCTGCAACCAGTATTATGTTTAGTTGCGACCTTTTTTTTTACTACTGTTTGCCTTAACTATTGTGATTATTTGTATCGTGTTTTTTTTTGCAAAAATAAACTCTTCTATTCTATTATAGTCCAAAACACAAAAGAAAGGTCGCTCACAAAAAAAAAAACTAGTCGTGATTGCATGAGATGATAATGTTTTTACGGAAAAAATAGCAATCCCTCAGGAATAAAACCTTTATGGGACCACCTCGAGATCATTCTCTATACAACAACAAAATAATCATAAAATCTGTTAATATTTGGCGAAATAATTTGATAATAAACACACACATCTCTGCCGAGCCGACACGTGTAGTATTTATCGGAAATGGCAGGACCGTTAATCGATTTCCGTCAAATCTACCGTGTATGATTGGACGGAAAGTCCCGCAAATGGCTATCTAACTAATATCCGTATTCAATAATTTTCTAATAAGTTCCACGGACATCGGATTAAAAGGGACGTCTCATATATGGGAAGGCAGGCGCTCGGTGTACGGGTAACGAGATTGAAGATTGGTTTCTTGCTATATAACATACATAGGTAAAGTTTGTAACTTTGTAGGGTAATCTCCATATCAGTTACCTACTGATCCTATTTCAAAAACTCTTTCACCAATAATTAGAATGGACACTCAGAGTGGAGATAAGCTATATATTATCCGGTTAAAATAAAATGGAGTATCGTGGAGACTCATTTTGCCGAAAAAACGGTCGAGCGAATGCGCTTTTCTTACGAACGCTACTTTATCGGGGCTAATTTTTATTCGGGTACCTACCACGTAGAAGAAGCCGTGGGCAATAGCTAGTTATTTTATGAAATTGAAGCAATTCTTTATTGGCATTATGCTTAAAGCACATGTTTTATCCTAGATTATAAGTTAACGCTGTTGATAACCAATAAACAAATAAAATAAACAATATATTTATGGAGGGCGTGGTTTATAATTTGTGTGTACGTAGGTCGACTACTCCGTGATGTATACAAAAAAAATAGCATCATCTAGCCCAAAACATGATGCGTAGGTAGGTATATACTTAGTCTAAAATTATTTTAATATGGACACTGCCAATCACGAAGTTAAGGTATGTAAAGGAATCTAAAACTTCGTTTTCTGAGAACCCTGTTCGTTATTTATTATTTATGTGTTGTATTCTTTCATGAAAATTATAACATCAATTTCATTTTCTAATGTTAATTTGTCATCAGACAGAGACTCAGTCGGATGACCGGAATTGCTTCGTTAAATCATCTAACAGATAGTAGTACGCCTAGACCGACGTTTAATCAACTTAACACTCGGCTTGTCCGTTCGTCTGCTGCAAAATTGTAAACTTCCGTTTTCACTTTACACCGACCTAACCCAAATAAACACGAAACTACTCATCACAGTGAGATTCAAAACGCACATTTGCATAAATAAGTGAAGTTAGATAATGACGTTAAAAGACGTTTAAGGGTCGGTACATATCTGACGACCCTTTCACACCTAACGCACTAACGCATCATCGGTTAGGTGTGAAAGGATGGATGTTTTATTATATATTTGTTTGTTTTGGCGTTTCGCGACCGATAATACGTGACGCATCTTCCGTCAGATATGTACCGACCCTTAAAGGACGGTTGACTCTGTTCCGGACTATCACCAATATGAATGAATGAATGGATGAAAATACTTTATTGTACACCACAAATAAAATACAAAAATAACAAAAACTGCACGTAACTAAAAGTACAAGGGGCGGTCTTGTCTATTAGAAGCGATCAACTGCGAATAGGAATCTATAACATTTTATGAATGGTCGGCGTTGTACGCATTTATTTATTGGTAGTAGCAAGTTACTTAAAATGAGCATAATCTTAAGGCCCGGCCAAACTAACGCGATGACGGTTGCAATCTGTACATTTACGCGAACTTATTCCACTAAGTACTTGACAACCATTTTCTTTTAAGCGCCACCGACTCCTCGACAATTTGGCCGGGCCCCTAAACTAACCTATCTACTTTAATCATCTAGCTAAGCGTTACACGCCCACAAAAGATACTGCAGGGAACATCGTTATTCTCTCAATCATTCAACCAAACATTCAATTAGTCAGGACACGTTCTTACAGACAGACAGAGAGACAAAATCTCCGAAGATGCAGCACAAAGTCTAGGAGATACTTATTCATCATTAACTTGAAAAGACAATTTATTCTGTTCGAGTTGTTACTCAGACTTCATTAGATTTAATCCCTTTCCCATATAGAACTCAAATAAGACAGTTTCAAAGCGCGACTTTAGCCTAACCAGCGAATAGGCGAAACTTTAGTAATTAAAGCGAGAGCAAATGTGACAGACGTTCGCATCTAGTTTTGCGAACACAAAAGAGTAGCTAGTTGTATAGTTGCTAGGATGTATAGTTATGTATAGTTTTGAACTTTGATTTTATTCGAGAACCGTAATTGGGAAAGCATTAATTAGCAAGCAATATTGGGGCATATCCAGCAGTAGTACAAAAGAGCTTGTTGGCATAACAAGCCTTCCGATCCAGGGATCATGAACGAATGGAAATATCCACTTGAAAAATTTATGAGCGCATTAACGAGTACACAAAACGGTGACGGGAAACATCATGAGGAAACCGGTATACACTAGAACCAGGAATTCAATAAGCGGCGACGAGCTTGTTACCTGTCACGTGGATTACTTGCGAAACGCGGGTATGTGCCAATTTTAATGTTAAGACGTGCCTACGGCTACCCTTTACTTGGTAATCTGTAATCCTCAACTCACTGAGTATGTATATGATGTCCATAATAAGGAATACAGACGTGATCTTCTTTTTTTATTTCCTTTTTTTATTTCGATTTTCAATAGTAGATTGACGCCATAAACAGTTTACATACAGTGACGTTTTTATTATCGGCTCGTTATTGAGCTAAAATGGTTTTGATACGAGATCCGTCGTGGGCTGTGGCATTAGGATACAGTAAAACACGCTAGGGAAAACACGTAATTATACCAATGGGTCTAGACAAATACCTCACGTTTAGTTTTCCTTTGGTAAAGTGGTATTTGTCTACACCCACTGGGGGGGTCTAGACAAATTCTGTTCGCGTTCTGTTCGCGTTAACGCTGTGGAAATGTCTCTTGATTATTGTCAAGTTATACCTTGACAAATTTGCGTTAGACATAGCGTGAAATGAAAAATAAACGTGAGGTATTTGTCTAGACCCCTGGCCCATTACACGACAACCACTTTCAGTTAGCGTTAACGCTTGCGGAAAGGTTTGATTGTATGGAAATGATATTAGCTGTGAAAATGTCACGTGGCTACGGCCAAGTTTTTCCTTGACTTTGCGCTAGTGTGAAAGGAAAGCGTTTGGTATTCGTCTTTGTCTAGACCAGAACTTTGGTCGGCGAAAATACGAAATGGTTTTTATAATATACATAATTGAATAGTATGAAATGAATGCACGTTCCACAGAATAGACGATAACAGTAGATGCACACAGAACTATTTACAATTCCAATACCCTTTTCGCGGGGTACCTTCACCTCTTGTATTAATCTCGTGATTATCAGGTGCAATAATTAACTTGTGACCGCTGGGGCAGGCAAATATCATTATTTTTTTCTAGGCTTATCACCTGCCGTGATCACCTCTGTTCATTTTACAAAAGGACGATTTTATATTTTGAAATAGAATACTTTGAATTAACCGGCATGTGTGCCACACGTTATCAATAACCACACATTTCTAAAAGTTTATGACACTAACATGAAACGGGCATTGGCAGAATTGTGACAAATAGTTACGAAAGCCATCAGAAGTGAATTGAAGTGTCTAAAAAGCGTTTAAAGACCTCTGAGTGTAAACTCAGCTTGCCTAGTAAATAATTTCTAATAATAGTATTATTATTTTTTCGTTTCGTTTCTGAGTGGAGTGACCCCACACAGAAACGTTTATGGACTTGTGGAATAACAAAAACGAAAATATTGACAAAAATAATATTCGGCATAAGAAATAATTTCTAATACTATTATTAGAAATTATTTACTAGGTTTTTCTTCAAAGCTTTTACGTACGATTTTCATGCCTTTATTTGCGTCAATGACTCATTATTGAAAAAGTTCACGAGGGTATTCACGGAGTAGAGCTTAGACCACTAGAATCACAGTTCGATTCTAGTGTTACTACTGCTTGAAATGTTACTTTACTGTGCACGTTTAAATACGGTCGGACGTTTGCATTGTATGTATATTAAAAGGAACCCAACTTATTCATGATAATAATGCGAATTGATCCACAATGGGTAGAAATTATGCCGAATATTATTTTTGTCAATATTATCGTTTTTGTTATTCCACAAGTCCTTAAACTGAGTGGGGTCATCCAAATGTGTTAGACAAACTGAGTTTAGACTCTTCTTTAAACGCTTTTTAGACACTTCAATTCACTTCTGATGGCTTTCGTAACTACTTGTCACAATTCTGCCAACGTCCGTTTCATGTTAGTGTCATAAACTTTTAGAGATGTGTTATTGATATTATGATCGGATAAAAAATAATGAAAGAATCTGCAAGATTTTTAAGATATGTGACAGATTAAAAAAAACTATTAAAAAATGAACGAGAACGAATCTCGAACTGAATCTGGAACGTTCTAGTCCAGATTCAGTTCGAGATTCGTTCGGGATTACAAAGTCACACATTCAGAGCTCGTGTGGTTTAGATGGCCGATTAGTTATTCCTGTTTCATAAGGGCTAAAGCAGCGTGCCTGTCCGGCTATTATATCGAAAGCTTCGTACAGTGGAACAATGCATTTCAGAGCGTAGCTAAAAATAAGATTCAGAGCGACAAATTTAGGTTGAATTAGATTCATTTTAAATGCTGCTCTAGTTACGTGAGGCTGTCCGCGATCTCAAAAAAGTGACCGACTATATAATATAAGTACATTCTACCGAATAAGTAGTTTTTGCCAAAAACTTTAGTGCTCGAAACACCAAATTGAAATCTGCTTTTGACATGAAAAAGTTGCGTATATTTGGTTCGATGACAGTGTACTGGGATAGCTTAATTGACAGCACTGCAAACAGTAGAAATTGTCACGCTTTATTCGCCCTTGAAATTCGAACTCGTAGTATTCATCTATAATATAGGTAAACAAACAAATTCATGGATGGCCGACGACGGATATAATTGGATCCTGAAATCACCATTTTAATGAGCGTGAAGTGAATGGTATCTAGACGGGAAATAAAATGATTTTATTTCCTGTAGCCAAAATATACAAACTGAAACTGCCGTTTGTCTAAAAATAAACAAAAGGCTTTCAAGTATAAAAATACTTGAGTCAGAGGACCTCGCTACAAAACATTTCAGAAAAATAGGTAAGTTTTGTAACTTTCTAAAATGAATTAAATGTGCAAGTGTGTGCGGTGTGTGTGTATGTATGTATATAAATATATACTGGCCGCCCGCGCTATTACATCTTTTGTTCGGCGCCTAAGGAACGTAACGTGATGTTAAATAGACTATAACCTTCCTAAGACTAGGGTTATCAAATGCGAAAGATTTTTTCAAATCTGACCGGTGGTTCCAGATGTTAGCGCGTTCAAACAAAAGATAAATAACTCTTCAGCTTTATGTGTGTGTGTGTGTGTGTGTGTGTGTGTGTGTGTGTATATGTACATGTGTGTGGGGGGGAGGGATACATGTACCATTATATTATAAGTTAATATTGTTACATAAATAGGTATAGAGCAACGGATGCGGTAGTAGCTACCCCGCTACACTGACCTTTAGTGCCTACGATGTCCATGTGCAGATGTGCCAGGCCGGTGGCGATGGAGAGCGCCATCTTGATGAGCGTGTTGGAGTCGATGGTCCTCACGGTAAGGAAGTCGAACAGTGATCCGTTCTCGTGGTAGTCCGTCACCAGCCAGAGTTGCGTCCATGTTCCGTTATCTATCGGAGAATTATTGCACTATAGTCAGACTTATCAATATTATACGATAAGGCAAACTTTGGAAACCTTGGCGTGACAAACTCGATGCTTCCCAGGAAAACTGATGGAAAGTAACGTAATCTTTGTCCAGCAGTGGAAAATTATAAGTTAATATGAATAAATTATAAAAGGCATTAATCCGGTATATAATACATTTGAAAGAAAAAAAAAATACTGTGACGGAAATCTCTAAACCGTTGTGTGGATCCGTGAGGATAACAAGTAGACGGAGACTTCCAAGCATTATAATTATTTAGCATGACCATATTTTTGCATAGTTTTAGCATAGTACCTAACTAGTAGCATTCCGCGTGACAGCTACTCATCAGAAAAATAACCGTTGGCAGATGCCCTAGGGTTATGTTTCTAAGCCATTTCGTTTTCTAAAAATACATTGATGCACGATGCACGGCCGGATTACCTTCAAATCTTAATACCGGCCAACGCACGGCTCATAATTAATTCGAGTCCAAAATTAAAGTTTTACAAGATTGAATAATCAATTGACAGGTTTATGAAAACTTCGTAAAAAAGTGGATTGAATTATGAATCACCGTAAATTAGTCTCAATTTACAAACTCGATTCGAGTTTGTAAATTGATTGATATCGATTGTCAATTTGTATTGGAGGGTTTCTGAGTCAACTACACGTGGCAAAAGTGAAATCGAATATAGGACTTCCATAAATATAGGACTTTGTGGGGTAGCTTGCATTTCATCAAATCGGTTACGAGACGTCCATTATCGTCAACAATAATTAAATGAGTGATGCCTACTGGGAAATGCCACACGGATTAGTTATAATTAATACGAACTGAACTAAAATATAACACTTACATCGCTTTTGTATATGTCATTTCATTCTGCCTTTTTGTAAGTATTTGTGTGTACAATAAAGAATGATAAAGAAGTGCGAGTCTGACTCGCGCAGCGACGGTTCCGTATGCTTGTATGTTCACCAAAATTAGCATCACTCAAGTTCATAAACTATGAAAGCACCAAATATTGCTCTAACGAAAAGATGAGTCGGATTAACAAACTTAATTAACTTAACTTTGTAGTTGCCAAAATTTTCACCCATACATCGATATTACCTCTTCAACTGCAAATGTAAGTTTGTAATAGAAATATTATTTTTTATGTTTTAAAACTACAAAATAACCGAATTTTCCTTTGCTTGTGTTGTGAGACTTTGCTTTCTGCCAAATTTTATGAGTCTAGGTCAATGGGAAGTACCCAATAGGTTTTGATTTAGTTTGCGAGTGTCCAAATTTAAGACATAAATGGCTGTATTTTTTGATTACGTTGACTTAGAAGCTTGATATTTTTACAGCTCCAAGGGACCGCAGACCTACGAATTTGATATTAATTTCAACTTGATACCACGCGTTCATGACGGTGTCAGACGGACGGACAACGAAGTGATCCTGTAAAGGTTCCTTTTTTCCTTTTGAGGTACGGAACCTTAAAAAATTAATAACTGAACGTTTTCATGCTTCAACAGACACGCTGTCACTCCCGGACATAATTTTTTTTTAAGGTATCTAGAACGTTAATTATTTAATTGTAGCTATACATCATAAACAAATAATGTCGTGTTTCAGAGTTTATGGATTTTCACATTTTAAGGGGGGAAATGGGGGTTTGAAATTTTGTATAGGAGTATCGGTATTTCTAAAGGTAGGAACTTGAAAATTGGAATTGTTGCTACTCATCATAAATAAATAATGTCGTGTTTCAGACTTTATGGATTTTTACATTTTAAGTAGGAGAAATACGGGGCAAAAGTTTGTATGGGGAGTATCGAGTTTAAAAAAAACAAGCTGTCTAATGGCTTTTCACGCGTTTTATAGCTAGTCTAACTATAAAATACTGTCTGGTCCTAAATCGCGGAATCTTATTTTAAGTGTGTCATGTTACTACATCACACTAAACATAAAATTAAGCACAAATCGAGTTTAAATGGTTCCTCACGTGATTCACTACAGCTACATCTTGCCGTGAATTAATTTCGGCCTCATAAAAAAGCAAACGACTAAATTAATGAAACAAGTAGACCTAAAACCATATACCATATACCTTAAAATATGAATAATTGTAGAACATAACAGACGAGACAAAAACACACGCTGACGGCTGTGTTTAACATTATGGGCATCCGCAGATTCGTAATCTTCATGGTTCGTAATATTATCCTAAAGGGATTTTCGTGGAGACCTATTTTGCAAAGTAAGTCAACGAAAAACAATCGAGCGAATGCGTTTCTTGCGAACGCTACTTTTCATCGACTACTTTTTATCAGAGTACAACGCGGGGAAGCCGTGGGCAGTAGCTAGTATGAAATAAAATAAGATCACCGCACAACTCATAATCTTGTATTCCTTTACATTCTGAGTATTACGACAGGTGTCTCGTTTGATGAATCATTTTTTAGTCCTTGATCGACAATAAAAGAGGATAGGTACCTATGAGTCTTTGTGTGTATTACTAAGGCACCGTAGCACTTCAATAGGATTCAATCCGTCCTTTAAGTCTGGATCAATCGGGGTGTTTCTTAAATAGGTGTTAGCGCATTAAAGGCACGTATCAAAGGGAGAATGAAAGAATATTAACAAAACAAGTACGTACGAACGTACTCTGACCAAATGGAGACGTTCTAGATAAAGCCCAGATCAAAAGTACAATAAACCGACTTTACGAAGAATGAGATGAAGATAAAAGAAGTATGCCAGGCAGGTATAGCAAGTGGAAGGCCGTGGTCTCTGCCTACCCTACTGGAAAACAGTCGTGGCTTTATGTATATATGTTAAAGGAGGCGTTGCAATAGATTTTCGAATTTAAAACGGCGTAACCGAACCGAATATGCAGTTTTTTCGTAATCGTTTTGTATGACACAAGGTTTTGTCGCAGCACCACTATTAAACCTTCTATATCCTACGGTGTTGCTAAGCACATTAGAAAACATGAGTTAAATGTGAACATAATTGTACATACTCGTGTACCTACTACTGGACATCGCAGACCCGGAACAAAGTTCTGCTTTCTCTTAAACTACGTCTACTATGAACTTTGAAGAACATGTTTTAATAGGCCGAACTAATACTGTACAAAACATATTACACATATACACATATTTTCATAACTATTCAATAATAATAATAATAGTAGAAAATTACGAATTAAAAAAAAACTTATACTACTTATATATAAACTAAGCTTATTGGGTTATTCTGATAGGGCCTGCTCCCAGCAATAAACCTTACATTCTTACCTAATTATTTAAACATACTATTTATTTATGATATTACTAGTTATTTGATCTGCCTAGTTAAATATTGTTCGTAAATTGTTTAATAAGAATTCAAATACAGTTCATTTAATGTACCCAGCAATAAATCATAATGGGTTATTCTGATAGGGCCTGATCTCAGCAATCGACGGTTTTCATTCGGGCCTCAATGTTTTTTTAACTTCTAAAGAGGCAAACAAACTATCGGCCCATCTGGTGGTAAGTGGTTACCGTAGCCTATGGACGCTTGCAATACCAGATGTATCACTCACGCGTTGCCTCCCTGATATATCAAGATGACAGATTTCATGTACCTGTAACTTCAGGACACTGTATTCCAAAATCACTATGGCAGATGTATGGATAGCAATGGCTTCTGCAATTTCATACATCTCAGCGTACTACCGCGTACCTTTATTATCAGCAGCGATGAATCCAAGTATGTTCTCGTGGCGCAACATAACAGTCTGGTAGATCTCGGCCTCGCGGAACCAGGAGCATTCCTCGCGTGATGAGAAGATCTTCACGGCGACATTCTCTCCCCTCCAGCGGCCGCGCCAGACTTCACCGAAGCGGCCTTTGCCGATGATATCTACTAGCTGGATCTGACGGGCGATAGATCGTTGGACAAGTAGGGGCAGGCCTGTTGATATATAAAATCTTTTTTTTTTCTGTACCTCCAATGTGGCAAACAAGCATACGGCCCCACATGTTGGTAAGCGGTTACCGTAACCTATGGACTCTTGCAATACCAGAGGAATCAGACGTGCATTGCCGATACAAAAATAAACATATTTTATATAAATTTCTTCAAAAACGGAGTTACACTTGTACTTGGTAGCCATTCTCCAGAGCCACCATAACTAAACATACTTAAATCACTGGCTGACCTGACCATGAAAGAACCAGAACATGATACATATAAATGGTCTAGTCGTCTTAGATCGCTAGTATTTTCGAAGTTTTTATTTAAAGCCAGAAAGCTTTTCAATCTCTTGATTTGGACCGACCGCTGAACCTATTTTTTTTTGGGCACGTTTAATGGCGACTCATTTAACCACTATAAAATTTATCACACACTAGGGAAGCCTCAGAAACTGTGAAGATATTGTTCCACAGTTGTTATCTAGGTAACATTTCACAATCACTAAGACGCTAAAATTAGATCCCCAGTAAGCTCAAGTAATCTCAAGGACAAATTATTATGTGGGGAATTCAATACTCTATCCAAGGCTATCATACCTAGGAGTATGTTATTAGTCCAACAGGTTATTAGTCCTATTGATTTATTACACGAGCATCATACGTTATATTATTCATTAAATCAATATCACAAAATTAGGTATAAAGATGATGATGATATTTGTATGACTATTTTGTTACCTATCAAGGAACCTATAAATAAACGCTTACCCGAGTTCGCTAACCAGCAGAAACGTATAACAAATATAAAAATGGAAGGCCTGCGGCGTAACAAGACTGTTTATCGTCGGCTTGGGTTACTTATAAGTTAACAAGCTGCGCCCGGCGATCTCAACCGGCGTTTAATTTAAAATAAATATGATCTCGACCCTCGAGCCACCACGCCCGTTTTCACTTAGCGTTCTATCTAACTTTTTTTTATTTTTGCTCGACTACTAAAGTGTCGTACTAAGCGTGATGTTGAATAGCCTATAAACTTCCTCGAGAAATAATGTTGACTGGTAACCGAGGTTGTTCATATTTTTTGTCGGTCGCCTTACGGCATTGCTGATGCGTTAACAGCCATAAGACAAAGTTGAAAAGTCTCATGCTGTTAATATACCAGCACTCACCCTCAAATTGGAACACAGCTATGCGAGCATCTTGGGGACAGAAATAGATACGAATAGTAGCATTTCCCCGGACGAACTCTTCCAGAAACTAGCTCTATAAGTACTTCAACTAACTAATGTACGTCTTTTCGATCGGCTGTATTATAATATAAGCGATTTCTAGTTAGCTTTCACACGGAAAAGTTGACTAAGATATTATATTATATTTTATATAGACGACCTCTACGGCGCAGTGGACGAAGGCCCGCCTGGGACGCATAAGGTTGCGGGTTATGGGATGTTTGTATGATCTGCAAATATTTGTCTCGGGTCTGGTTTGTATGTATAATATGTATTTACAAAAAAAGTACATAAATATTATATCAATCATGTAGTTCCCATAATACAAGTTCTGCTTAGTTTGGGGCCAGATGATGCTGTGTGAAAAAATGACCAGCATTATTATTATATTGTTTAAGTGTGATAAGTTAAGGGCCGTGATATAATCAGTAGTTTATACGACAGGAGCAAATTAAGAAATCAGAGACAAGATTATTCTGTTTGACTCTTACAAAAGATTTCACAATTTATTACGGCATTTTACGTGCTGGCTTTCACAAAAACTGCTACTAGTCTCTGGAATCTTACTATCGTGAAGATTCTTCAGATACAAGAAGCTTAGCACAATATTATCCAACCATTGCAAGCAAGTGAAATTTCTCTAAGCAATTAACTGGTTTTTTTTTTATTAGTACTGACCAGTTAAGAAAGGGTATTTTTGTGTATTAAGTATAGAAACATTCATAAATTTTCGTTACGGTTCTTAAAGAATCTCTAAATATTATCTAGGGATAAAAAATTCAGCAACATCATCCCCTTTGAAATCTACGGCAATTTAAAGCCGGCGCGCGGTGCGGCGGCGCGCGAAACTGTTGATATTCGTTTATATTTTTTTATTTTATAAGTACCTAAAACGTCTGTATAGTAGTGTGAACCCGAGGGAGGTTATGTACACGGTCGGAACAGAACGACAGGCGGACATGATGAAATTATAAGGTTGGTCGTCATTTCGCTGTGGAATTCTAACACAAAAGCAAGTGTAAAAAAACGCTACAAAATAAGCCTATAATTTTAGACACGAGTTTTACAAATCATTCAATCATTACAAGTCCGATTTTTCAGTCAAAACATGATACTTCGTAAGAACTGAGTGCCGAGGCTATTTAGTCACCGATCTTTACAAATAGAAAACGACCTATTTAAAAAAACCTATTAGGAAAAACGCCTTCAAACGGCGTACTTTATAAACGGTAGACAGATAGGTCTACCGCAGGTCAACTTTTGCCTTAATATAGTTATGCTTACCCGAGCCAGATCCAGAAGTAGTGAGCTCGATCATGTCCTTAATCATGGTAGTCATCATCGGATGCCTCGTCTCACACAGCGAGTCATCGGGGAAAAGCGGCCGGGAGCCGCGCTTCGTCAGCATGCGAAATCTCTTCGCCCACCAAAAGCTGATGGCGGCGCATATCCCGATCACCATCAGGCCCATGGCCCATGGCACTATGCGCCAAACGTTCGAAGCGCTGGGGTCTTTAGCAGAATTAAACGTATTATTTGTATACAATAAGGCAATGGCGCACCGAACGCGCGCATTTCACATTACGCGTTCGGAGTACTGGAGCCTTGTAAACCTCCCGAACTTTACGCAAAACAAACAAAAGCAACGAACGCTTTTTCAAATGAGAATACAACTGTCACAATCTGTGTTCTGAGGAAGAAGGTAGATAACGAATCGCAAAGCTGGGTGATTTCACCATCAAGTTGCACACATACAAAACCAGGAGAGAAAGCGGGATTGGCGTCAACACTAGTACTATTCTCATTTGAAAAGCTTAGATGATAATTTAATAGTAAGGTTGAATGCGATAATGACCTAGCGTACTTTATAACACGTTATTTATGTATAAAAGCGTCTCATTTGGATACTTAGTTCCTCGTAATTTAATTGAATAAAAAAAACCTATTAACTTTGATAAGTTTCTATAGGAGCGTTTTGCATTTCGTTCATGACAAAGTTTTTAAACAATTGATTTTTAATTTATGTTTATGTTAGTTAAAAATAAATTGTTTTATCAATATTTTTTATCAAATTACATATTTGAAAGAACAATACAGTTTCTACCAAATAGAATTTCACTTGAAGCAATTGAAGTCCGAATATCATGTCATACTCAGTATTGGATCATCCGTCGTATAAATATGTACCGTAATCGTCAGACAGTAACATCGAGCTACTGGTACTACCTACATACTCATTAATAAACTAAGCGAAAGCTTTCAGAGAACAGGTAGACGGTTAATTAAAATTAAATACTGCATTCACCTGAAAGTTGCAAACTTATAAAGCAAAACCTTGAGGAGCATTTTTCTGCGAGCTCAATATACCAAGCTCTACCAATAGTTCATTTGAATTCAACGTTGCGCAACAGTACAAAATATCTGTAATATCAGAATGGCCATTAGAACAAGTAAATTTTCTCAAAATTTGAAATCTTTGACGTGTTTTACCTACATTGAATCCCTCACCAATTTATCCTCATTTCTCTATCCTGCTACATCATCAGACCCTGATCAATCATCTATCTATTACTTATACATGGAAACTATTCCAATGAGCCGAAAGACGATACATCTGATGTAAGTTAGTGAGGAGT
The DNA here is from genome assembly GCA_961405105.1 of Perizoma affinitatum. Lineage (NCBI taxonomy): Eukaryota > Metazoa > Arthropoda > Insecta > Lepidoptera > Geometridae > Perizoma > Perizoma affinitatum. Next base: position 2,710,711 of record OY560185.1, on the reverse strand, counting down.
TGGGTATCCTGCTGTTTCCAGATAATGCTGCAGCATCAGGTCAAGGTTACCATGTTATTGTGAAGTCACAGAATACTACATTTTGAATTGATCAGACCAGTACAAGTTGCTAACATCGCTTCAACAACTAGAAAATAACTTATTTTTGAATATAAACAATGATTGGATTTTCTTGAATCATAGCTAAGAAGATTCTCTATAAAGTCGCACCAAAACACACAAAAAATAAAACAAAATCAGTTTATCCGTTAAGAATCTACGTTTCACAGACATCCACCTTTTTGGTGAGACATTGAACTATCTAAATGGATGGATTATAAGTAGACTATTCTAACTTACATACCCGTCTTCCGAACTTTGTTCCAAATGTTTTTTTTTTTATATCCTGCTATATAACTTTGTTCTTTCTTACACACAGATACACATTTAAAACTTATAACATCACTATTTTTGGTCGGGGGTTAATGAAAATGCCTCTTCTCAGAACACGCTTAAGCTAGATCATATTTTTTTCCATCTACATCTTTTGTAAGGATGTGAGCCAATGGGAATAAAGGTTGTTTTAACGTCATTTTACAAATAACTTCTTTTTTACTAACTTGCGTCCAGTGTTAGGTCGGACTTTAGTCTTGAATAAAACAGATAATACTGACAATAAAACAGATAATACTTCCCGATGAAAATTCCGAGTAAAATTTAATAGGCGGCCTTTCGCCCACTGCGCCACTGAAGTCGTCAAAGATGGTTCAACATCGATCTAGAACCTAGACGACCTTAAAGAGGCCCTCACCCAATGCGATGGACCAAAGACATTACGTCATAGCAAATAGATGGATATATACAACTAGCTTCTACCCACGGCTTCGCCCGCGTGGTACCCGGATAAAAAATTGCCTGTATTATTCTGATGTATAAGCTATAACTGTAAAGTTTCATCAAAATCCGTTCAGTCGTATATTAGTTTACAAAAGTTAGTTCACAAACTTTCGCGTTTATAATATTAGTAGAATTAAAGTTATTAAAAACCAATCATGTTGTAAATTAAACGAACCTGAAATTGATATTAAAAACTGATGCAATAATACGAAATTTCCTTCTGAAGACGGAACGTAATTTGATTTCAGAAATATAATCAAACGATGCTGAGCTTCGTCGGTTAATTCAATTCTACGAACTGGGGCCTGCTCGACTACTCAAGAAGTTGCACGTCGCTTGCAAAGGAGTGTATCTCGGGTTAAGTCTACTTTCTATACCTATTAGCTTAATATTATATTAACAGGCAAAACTTATAAGTTATAATTAACAGATAAACGTGCAGAAGCGAAGATGTGGTTACCTCTTACGTGATACTGCCCGCTCGAAAACTACTAGTTTCCACCACAACAGGGTAACGAAACACTAACATGCGACGAGCAAATTTTCTGAGCTACAAAATCCCGCTTTAGCGTCAAACATTAGGGTGCGTTCAGACGCGCGCCACTCATCTTGGCAAGCAGCCCGGGAAGCAGTCGGCGGGCCAAGCCAGCTGTTCACACGCACGGGTGCACGCCAGTAAAGCAAGCATTTCGGATTTATATCTTGTGACGGGTACTAAGTTAAGTTACATATACTTTAGTTGAAAAAATAAGATCGATGACGAATCAAAAGGAGGTAGATGATAAAAATGCATAAAATCGTTTTTTTTTCATTATCACTGCTAAATTTATTTTAATCATTATGATTATTTTTGATGGCACATTTGTTGTTTGGTACCTATTGTAGTCGTCTGAGCAAATTAATGCGGGTCATCCGTTTGCCACGAACTCGCTCGCTATACTGGCGCGACCCAGCGCGTGTAAACAGGCATACGAGCGCAAGCACATTCATCCTTTGAACTGTGTCGAAAAAGCGACTCTCTCCCCGACAGCAGCATGCACGAGCATAAACAGGAAAAGGCGCGCAACCCATTTGTTTATACGCTTGTGCTCGTGCCCGTTGTATGTCGATTTGAACGGAAGCGTGTGAACGCACCTTTATTATAACATTATCAAGAAATATGAAATGCGTCGCGCGCGAAAGCTATTTCGCGATCACTTTAGGGATATCATCTTGCTCGGTGGAAACTCAACCGATGTCTCAAATTTACGATCGTTACATTTGCACAAAATATTTTACTTTTGCAAAGTGCTGATCAGATATCTCCCAATAACACCCGGTTAGCTCATCAAAAATCTTGTAGATTATTATCCATTTGCATCTACTCTATACCGAAACCAGTGGTTAGATAGTGCAGGATATCATTATCCAAGTATTATTTTACTGTTAGGTTAAGCTTTTGATAAAAACATGCGATTAGTGTAGCTGACAATAAAAAATACTAGACTAAGTGGAAACCGGCTTATGATCACTTACGCATTAAGGTATTTTTCCTGTAGTGAAATGAATAAACGTTCTCCTCCTAGGGGCATTCTCTTCAATTTAATAAGAACGTTACAATGAAGTTGATGAAGACCATGTTGTAATTTCCCTTTCATGCCCGCTATATAGTAATGCGATGTTTATTTTCACAAGGTACCTAAGCATTTTGTTGATCCATCGTAGGCGAAGGTGAATTCGTTACACGCAGACTTCTATTACCAAAAAAAAACTGCAGCAGTAAAACGAAGTCATAATATAAACGACATACTGGCTGATCTGAGACCAAAACATGTGTACAAATTTCGCTTCATTCACATGCAAATAATGAAAACAGTTTTATCTTTAGATATGATGGAGCTCGTAACAATACATAAGTGGACATCACAAGGTAAGCAGTTCGTAAGTACCCCAACAGCACATTCCGATTACTGTACCTGCAGCCTCAGCTCTCAAGATTTCACGATTACAGTAGTCTGTGTCGCAGCAAGTAAATTCCTTATCCCGACACCACACTGGCCGGTCCCCGGGAGGGAACATAGTCTCGCGAGGCCAACATCTACGTTCAAATCGATATATTAGTACATTTACGTTTAATTTTTCATACAGGGTGATCAATGCCGGTCTAAGAAAAGAAAATTTAGTCATATTAGAGAGGTACATACAGAAAATTAAAAGAAAATCGATCAGTCATGCAGACTCACACCGAATACCAAGCGCGGACCGGCGACGCAACATACTCGTCCCAGGCACCTTAACACACCCCGGTAAATAAAGCAACGTATATGATTTCGTATAAAATAAAGGTACTTGTTTAAAAATTAAAGAGGGACGCTGGGCAACTGAGGGTTGTTCCCAGCAGCTCTAAATCTATTGCTCTCAGTTTTGAATACTTCCAAACATCAATTCCCACAAGCTCCAAATTATTTTAGGCAATTTACATTAGACTCAGCCGACCGCCCATTGCGATAATGACTCAAGTCTTATCTGTGGAAGTCGAGTTGGTAAACATTTACTTAGTTCGAATTGGGGGCTGGGATGAGACGGGTGCGGGCTGTGGGGTGACGTTGCGTGGCGCGAGTATGTCGTATGGCGGCAGTCGGTAAACGAGCGGAGCGAGGCGGAGGCTCTAGTGGCGACAAGCCGCGGTGCAGGTTAGCGGCATACTACGTCACTCCTACCTGTAAAGGGCTTCGGCGTAGTCAGTACCAGTTTCAGCTTCAAGTCCCGATTGCACATATCGGGGCCCTGACAACATTTTATCAGCACCGACTCATTTTTACTTTTCGTTGTGGAGCAATGGAACGGATGCTCGATGGGTATCAGATGCTTCTGATCGATGCAGCTGCGCCACGAGTGGAACCACCATACAATGTTTAGTAGGTTAAAGCAAAACCAACGCACACTCGGAAAATAGACTTGTTAAGGGTATGGCACATCATTCAAAACAGTATGGGCCACCGCGCTGGTTGGCCCGCGTCGTCTCTTCAGGCTCACTACATACATGGCTCATACATGGTCAATTCACTAATTCAGAAGCTATTGTTAGAGTATTGGCATCTCAACACAAAACTTAAGAGTATTCTAATAGGTAATCAACTCAAACTCTGCATTGTCAGGTTTCACACGGCCACAAGTTGTGCACAGCTTACCCAAGCCTGAGGCGTGGTGGTATTTATAAAATTTCTCTGGGGAATTCTCATCGGAATTGCAGAGGTCAGTTTTACAGCAATAGTTTGTTGACTTTTTGCATATTATTGGGTTTTCGGGAGGTAATGCTTGGTTCAAGTTCAGACAGCTTATTATCGCCTTGCTACATGGGTCAATCATTTTATAGAAATTGGTTAGAATATAAATTATTTCATCATAATATTATAATATAATACTAGATTTGTGTTGATAATACTTTTTAATAATTTTACTACTTGGTTGAAGAACTTTGCTTTGATTTTTCTGATATGTACATACTATACACGAGTTTCCGAATTCTATGAATACCAAATTAGATAAAATTTATGATACTGTCTCTTGATAGGACTTAAAACACTGTTACTAATGATTAATAAGTTTTACTCACTGGTAGGTAGACTTCTGCTCCCCGCTCTCATTGCTTGTTGAGACAAAACAGTATCCATCCGTCACACAAGTTTCATTGTGGCAAACATCACTATTACAGTAGCATTTTAGACCTACAGAACAATGGAATTTCACACGTTGAATAGTTGTTGTGTTCAGTATGTTAAAATAAAAAAATCTAAATCTTCAAGTGTTAATATTATATGAAAGTAAACAAAGGTGATGTGGAAGGATTTCTCCAAGTGTTGGTACAGGTGACAAGTCTCTTGGAAGAATTTGTATGCAGCAAGGGATAGAGGTGGAACGGAAGGGAGACCACCTTTCCAACAGTATGCCAATCAATGTGTAAAATGCAAAACTATCACGAAATCCTTTTAAAGATAAATACGCACCTAACATGTCAGGTTTTTACTTTAGGTTCCCCAAAGTTTATGTAACTCCTTACCAGTCTAATTGAGAGGCTAAGAACCTCAATCAATTTAAATCAGATCTAAGGCACCTTAGCGGCCACACCAGTTGTTAAGTGATTACCATAGCCTATACCGTAGCCCAGACACTTGCAATACCAGAGGTATCACTCATGCGTGTCCTCCCAGATATCAAGATGAAAAATTTCATATGCCTGTAATTTCACTGGCAACCCTTAAAGTCGGAACACAGCAATGGGAGCATTACTGCTTGGTGGCAGAAATAGGAATGGTAGCACTTCCCCGGATGAGCCCTTTCACAGGAGCTCTAATACTCTCTTCTTTTTTTATGTTTGTTAATTATGTTCGATATTGTGCTATTGCTATCAAGGAGTTTCTATATTTATGCTCACTATCAGTCTTTTAGACGAAAAGATCTCGCTTCGGAATCTGCAAGGTACCTGACATGTGCTGCAGGGGGTAAAAAGAACTCTTTCTTTTTACCTAGGAAAAAGTGTACCTTTAATAGTATGATATTTGTTTAGAGAACACAATAATTTGGAAATGGGATCCGATTCTGTTCTTTTAAATAAATTTATGAATTTTGGCGGCAATCAAGCAGTTGAAGAGGTATCTTTTAAACTTTTCTCAAGTATGTTTGGGAAAAATTAAATATCTTGCTCAGAAAGTATGAACAAAAAAGTATGCATGACCGTAGTAGTCTTACAATGTGAATATAACATACGTTTTTACTATCTAGTAGGTAGGTATTTTAATTGTTTCTATTAAAAGTAATAAATAAGGAAATGACAAAGAATACTCACAATCAACGACATCCAAACTCTGGCATACAACAAACATCAACAGGAGTAACCATTTGAATAGTTGTAAAGAGTTCATGGTTGCTTGCGTTCGCGAAAACATCGCAAGCTATACTTCCGAAACAGAAAAACACTGGATAATGACATTCGGGCAATACGGCCATACAAGAGCTCTTAGAACGTAGGGCATGTTTTACACGAATAACTTAAATTAAAAGGCAATTATTGCTTGTTTTCTAACAAAATTAACTAATTTTAATTCTATAAACTACAGTACGTAAGTACACTCAAAACTTTGTATAAAAATATTGCTCAAAAATTCAATAAATGTTCATTGCTTCGCCCTGACACTGAATGACTGACATTCAAAGTGTTGCCAGCCGGGTCTTGTCGAAAGTTACCTAAACTAGATTTAAAGTAACCTTTTGGTGTAAAAAGTAACTTTTCATACTTTTCCCTCAAAAAAAGGGACTAAAAGTTGATAGACAGATGGTGGTTGTATTAATTTTTATAATATAGATGTATTTTCTATTTTAAGTTGCATTTCATATTACTTTTTCTAAAAAGAAATTCTTATATATCTTATTGCCAACATTGCATACTACAAAGAGCTCTGCTATGTTCCATTTCAATTTGGATTCAAGTAATTTAAAATGTATTCTTCGAATCCGAAAAAATCACCTAAAAGTAACCTTTTGAGTGGTGTAATCTAGAAGTAACCAGGCGTAGTTAAAAGTCACATAAAAGGTTACAAAAGTAACCTTCTGGCAACGCTGCATTAAAAAGTACTGTGTGTCTGTGATGATGACTGACAGTGACTGACAGTGTTTCCAATGAGCTCAACGACAATCAACCTAAAAAAGATTATATTTTTTTCTCTCACTCAAAATAATTATTGTAAGTGACAAGAACTTTAATACAAAAGCCCATTTTTTTTTAAACGCTATGCACTTACCGAAATATTTTATTTTCTTGGTTGCCTAAATGTTGTCAAGGTACCTGTCAATCGATTTTTGATCGCCACAGCTCGGCTCTCTCAAAAATAAATTGCATAATCTGGCACCAACCACTCTATTAATTGAATTTTATTTAAGTGTCACTCTACGATATACTTGCACAAGTGTTTTACTTGCACCAGTATGCAGGACGCCGGTATTGACCACACACGACTCAAGTTGCTGTAACAATATCATTCTGTTAAACTGACGTGTGTTGTGTTGCGCGGAAATGGCATCAATTGATGATGATCACATTTTTCACACAGCATCATCTAGTTCCAAACTAAGCAGAGCTTGTAATAAGGGAACTACATGACTATACATGATACACTACTTATATACTTGTTTTGTTGTATTATATATAGAAACACATACACCTGAGACAAATATTTACACAAGATACAAACATTAGTCCCGCGGCGGGAATCAAACCTTGGCTTTATTTTAGCTACAAATAAAACTAATTAATAAAAGCATTTGATTTATTATAAGCTGATAATGGTGTTTTCTATTATGCATGTAGTAACAAAAAAAGTATCTATGTAGTATATAAAATAAATAAATATTACTAGATTTTTTACATAATTCGCTTCTGTAAATAATTATAAATTCCTCCAAAGTTGCTTAAACTCCACATCTCTCACTTGACATTTTGGCGCGAAACCGACCGCAAGAACTTGAGCAAGTCTTCCAACACACGTTCCTATATACTTGTGCAAGTCTAAATATCCGCAAGTAGGTATATCGTTACGTATAATAATAATTACATAATATCCCTAACTTGTCTGTGGTTGTGGTTCTATGTATGAATTCATTCAGAGATTGATGTGTCGATGGACTTAGCAAGTAAACTCGTAGTAGATCATAAATGACCTAGTACCATAATTTAATACACATTTACCTACTTCATACTAATGATTGTGACCAACCGCAGATTTTGTACACCTACAATTCGAATGTTTTGTTCCGCAGTAGGTGCGTAAATTTTGGGGCAGAAAAACTACAGACTTACTAGGGATGCTAACGCATAAGACATCTTTTAATGTCTATAAAACTTGACTTCGCTACGAATAATGTAATCTAAAACAGACAAGATTTTCAAGGTAATATAGCTACCTATAGTTATTTTTGTAATTTGCAAAATTTAAAAACTTGCTGGTGACAGTCATGTATTGTGACTTTAACAATGTTTTAAAACTAAAACATTAAAATTACTGCCACCAGCGCACGCGGGGGCGTAAGGAATAAACTTAGAAATGTTCAAATGGTTACCTATCCATCTCTTGTGCAAATAGTTAGTACCTACAGGTATAATTATATTTTATAATGTTTCTTGTACCTACTACCTACTATGTGTTGGTTTTGCATCGGGTTTTACTTTGATAAAATAGGACATAACATAAAATCAAAGGATGATCTCTCTTATCTCATGATCCAGCCAATGTATTTAAGATTTGGTTAGTTCGAAGATACCAGTCTTGATTGTCACCAGTTCAACGTTTAAATAACTTTATTTTTCGTAAGTAGGTAGGTACTTAGCAGTGAATAAATAGGTAAACCTACCTCTGCTGCCGTCCAGTAAATAAAAACTTACCAAGTGGTATTTTGTCAAAATTGAGTTTTATTTACTTAAAGTACCTATCTCGTGAAGACACGTTTTTTTTCTTCGTCAGTTTTGGTCGTAGGTAGGTACTAAAGAGTAGGTAGGTACATAAATTAATTGTAAAATACCTAGTAGGAATTAGAGAACCGCTAAGCCAAACCCTTAAAAACGTTAAATGCTATAACGTCTTGATAGGGGTACGATTATTCTCGTTAAGGATGGATCTAAATCAAGATACCTACCTACCTAAGGATTTCATTTTAACCTGTTTGTTATCTATTAGTTCGTAATAATTACGTAGGTAAGTATGTTTTTTTATTCTTTCACTGTTGTAAAGTTTGTAATTATTTTCAGTTTGAGAGTTAATAAACGCCGATAACTGTCTACAAATTAATAACTGTTTATTCCAATTGAAGTGCACATCATAACTAGCCACCTTATTCATCAATCTTCTACCAAATTACGCAGGTACAATCCGTCATGTAGTAGGTTACAATAGTTTTAGATTGATAAAGAATACATCGGCGGACGAATTCATTCACTTCCTCATTGCAGCAGATTGTACCTACTAGGTAGGTATGCCTATCGTTTCATATATTCCCTCTGTTAGAAAATATACTCAAAGTGTGTCAACGTCGTAAATATACCTGCTTAAATAGGTAGCTATTTGAATTTAAAGCTCAACGCATTGTTGCCCGAAAACTCAGATCGCGTTCGCGTATACAGTTATAAAGATACCTAGTACTAGTAACTAGAGCCTCAAAGTCGTGCGATTCACAACGCATCCAGCGGCAAACTGATGGTAGGAGGACGGGACGGGAGGTCTGGGAGAATGTGGGGTGGGTGGTAGAGGCGGATGGATAGGTATGATAAAAGATAGTTGAAAATTACTACTGCGCATGTCATTTACTTATTTAGTGCCCTATAGTGAAGTGAGCGGTCCAAGGTCCAAGTTCTGACGCGAATTTAAATACTTATTCTAAGGGCTGCATATTGGTAGCAAAAGTGGAAAGTAAGTGAAGCGAGCTAAGATATCCAAGGGTAGGTAGGTACCTACTTGGATGCTTAATTGGACAATCCGGTGTGTGTATGTAATGTTATTCGTATGTTTATTCGTCCTACGATAACTGCCGAATAACTGAAACTTGGTAGGTAAGTTGTTAGTGTGAGCTATTAGAATTTTTAACGTAAAAAATTAGGGTTAAAAAATTCAAAAAATAATGTTTTACTGTTGGTTAGCTAGGTACTTTAAACGTTTTCTTATACATTTTGTTAACGAATAACTACTGTAAGTTACTTAGAATTTACATTAAATATTAATATATTATATAATAAAACATTTATCTGTAGGTGTCGTTTGTTTTTTGTACCCATTGTAGTTACATATTATAATAATATTTCATAACTGGTGTTACGCACATTTTAAGAGTCTACAGACAGACCCTTTTCTTAAGAAGACCTACTTACCATAAGGTACCTAGTAAAACAAATGTATGGTATCCTTTAATCCTAATCACGGGACGAGTAAAAAATTAAAATACGGTCACAAACATTACACACATTTACTTTTGTGCTAGGTTCTGAAGTTCCTTTTCACAGGAGCTGGTTTCATCGCCGAAGTTGAAAATATTTCAGCAAAATATTATACGTATCCCTGTGAAATAGAGAACGGTACCAATCCTGAGGTTAGTTAGTACCTACATACATTCTCTATTTCAAAAGTATACACGCGGAACGTATCTACCATCTCTAGTAAGACCAAACGATCGTCATTATACACGTTATGGAAGTCCAAAATTACTTGAAGCCTAGAATGTATAGGATATACCTAGAATGTACCTTTATCTAATTAAGTTTAAAGCAATAAAGATCTGGAGAATTATAATAACAACAGTATTTAAAATAGGTGAGGACTCAAAATCTGGCTTATTCCACAAATCCTCTGCGGCAATCTCCTGCGAAAGGGATTTCTGGACTTTTTGTACAAAAAAGTCCAGAAATATCAGTTTTTAAAGGGGAAGCTAAGGGAATTTGTGGACAAGAGTTCCAGAAATCCCCTGATTTATTTATACTGTAATCTAAAAAAAAGTCAAATACTAAATAGGTAGTCACAGTCTTTATTTTTTTATACATAGGTATTTAATCATTAACGATTCCACTTATTAATTCACATAAATACATTTTTTTAATCAATTTACACCAGTTTGGAAATAAAGTCTCTCATAATATATTTACAATACTAAACGAAATCTTGTATATTTATTTTTTTTATTTTTTTGTATCAAAATCTCTTAGAAAATCAGTTCACAATAATAATGATCTACTCTCTGAGTATGTACACTTGGGTGCAAAAAAATCGCACATGTATAAATTTTCATCAAATTTTCAAAAAACAAAAAAAAACGTGTTTGTTTTTATTTTTTTTGGTATCTAATGTTAAAGTTTATTTCAAAACCTATCCAGCGGTACCTTTTTTGTCCATAGACCGCGTCTACTTAGTGAGTTTTGGGTAAATGTCTGAAGTACCTACCTGTTTTTTGTGTATTTATACCATAAAAGTTAGGGGTTGAAATTAAATTAAAAACATGAAAATCAGCATAAAAACTTTTTTATTAATAAGGTGTGTTCCCTCCCCTAGCCCGAATGACTGCTTCCATGCGTTTTTTCATTGACTGAACTAAAGTTTTTATAAAATCTTGCGGTATGGCCTCCCATTCTTCTTCAATCGCATTTTGCAGCTCCTGGAGACTCGTTGGGGCAGTGTCTCTGGCCCGAACGAATTTTTTTAGCTCGTCCCATAAATGTTCAATCGGATTGAGGTCCGGGCTGCGAGCTGGCCACTCCATGACAGGCGCCGCAACCTCTTCAAGATACTGGTCCACAATACGAGCCGTATGCGGTCTTGCATTATCTTGCATGAAGATGAAGTTTTCTCCGATGTATCCCGCAAATGGTACAACGTGGTCCTGGAGTACTTCCTCAATGTACCTTTGAGAAGTGAATCCCCTTGATCGGCGGCCAGGATTCGCTCCGGAGATGAAAACAAGATCAGTCTTTGCCTAAGAGACCGTTCTTCGATGCAGCATTGTTGAAATCGCTCGCCTGGCCTTCGGTAGACTCTTCCTCTTCCATCTTTGCCATGTAGGCACATCCTGCACTCGTCAGAGAACAGGACTGCGCTTCATTGGTCTTCAGTCCATTCCAAATGCTCTCGAGCGAATTGAAGGCGGGTTTGTCGGTGGGCTGGGGTCAGTTTCGTCCATTTGCTGGTCTGTGCGCAGTCAGATTCCCTTCCCGTAGTCGTCTTCTAACTGTCCATCGGCTGACATCGACTTCCCGTGTTTCTTGGAGACGCTGTCCCAATTGAACTGCATTCAAACGCCGATTGCGCAATGTAGTCGTCACAATAAAGCGGTCGTCACGCCTTGTTGTGGCACGGGGTCGGCCAGATCCTTGGCGCCGTTTGAAGCCGCCAGTCTCTTGATACCTCTGCCATACTCGACGGACAGAGAACCGGCTTAGATTCAGTTGTCTTGCCACTTCAATTTGGTTTCTCCCTGCTTGAAGTAGGGCCACCACTTGAGCGGCTATTTCTGGTGTTGTACTCATTTTTTAATTTTGGGTTACGATGTTATCAATTGACGACTGTTCAAAGTACACGTTGATGTGCGAATGAGGTCACTACCCTTAAAACGCACCATTTTATACCTGCGACAAGTAGTGCGAGCGTCTCTACCTGTAACGAGCGATTTCGGGGTATGCTATTGTATTGTTGTTATTGTATTGTTTATAGAGGTTGATGGTCACTCGATGTGTCACTCAAAAGCCTACGTATGCATTTTGATTTAATGGTATTAACATTTTGCAGTACCGTTAAAATCACACAAATAAAAATTCAGCGAAAGTCAAAATGTTGCATACGTGCGAATTTTTTGCACCCAAGTGTATGTATCTGAGGATGTCCACCATGGAGAAGACAGTCGTGAGCGTGTTTGTTTTTTTTAAGAGTTTTATCGTTAATATGTATAAGACCTATAATTATATTTAGTTATCTGTATTTGATTTAAAAATGACTGTGTCAATAAATGTATCATGGGATTTCTCGAACTCGTGTCCAGAAATCCCCTTTGAGTACCGGAAGGGGATTATCGCAGGGTATTTATGGAATAAGCCTAGGTATACATAACTTTGCCACCCTTCGAATTTCTATCGGCGAACCATCTCAAGCAGGACTGCTGTTAGTTAATCAAACAATACCTAGATGGAGCTTGTATGGGAACTATACAAAACTAATATACTTACTACTTATAATTATGTTTTTGTAAATACGTACAAATTACATATATAAAACCCGCACTCGAAACAAATATTTGTAGATCATACAAACATTTGTCCCGCGGCGGGAATTGAACCCGCAACCTTCTGCGTCTCAGGCCATCAAATCATTAAATAAAATCTACAATAATAAACGCCTGTGAACTGATTTTCTGAGATATTTAATGAAAATCCTCCCATATATGAATACTTTCTTACCTATCGTTTGTAAATAAAAAAATACTTTGTTTTTAATTACAATTATGCGTGCTAAAAACCTTATAGACACCCCTGCGCATTGCACATCGTTCTGTGGAAACTCTTTCTATGTCGAATCAGTCCGGCTCTGGAATATACTACGATTCGAAATTAAAAAGGTAGACTCTAAAGAATGCTTCAAAAGATTAACTCGCAAACATTTCCTTGATGAGTTGTATTCATAGTTTATCTACGCTAATTTGAAGGTTGGCTTTTTCTGCAAGCCACCCTTCAAATTTAGACCAACCCGCCTATCGGCAAACCAGCGAACCATCGCAAGCAGGACTGCTGTTAGTTGATCAAATGCATAACTAGATGGAGCCAAAAAATTTGACCGTTTTCTAGAACGCGCTATCGATGCGTTTTGATATTCTGATAGTATTCCAAACCTGACCTAATATCGATATCTTCTCATTAGAAAAGTAACAAACATTCTGATTGTTTTTGGAAAAGCTCAACTCTGTTTAGGAGATTGGCTTACTTAATTGTTGTTTATCGTAGGTATTACATATACATCTAATACTACACTTAATTCATAAAGTATTCTCTTCCAGATAAAATATTTTTATCTCTAGCCCACGGTTTTACCCACCCGTTTAAAATGTAGTGTTTGTGTAATTTCATGATTTTAAATAATTTAATAATTTCGATGGATTTTAAACATCTATTGGATGCTATATCCAAAGACCTATTACACATAACGGCGACTGTAGTAGGTACTTAAACACAAGCAATATTATAAAACTATACAAGGGAATATATGTGATCATATCATATCTTTCATATTATATCTACAATTATAAAATATGGTGAACTGATTTTCTGAGATATTTTAATGAAAATAATACTCCCATATATTAAAATCTACTTACCTAACGTTTGTAAATAAAAAATACTATACAAAAAAAAACACGCTCACGACGGTTTTCCCCATGATGGACATCCTCAGATACATACTCAGTGAGTATATCTTTGAGAATACCAAGTAGGGGTCAGAGGCACGTCCAAACATTACATTTGATACATGCCCGCGTTTTGCAAGTTAGCATTCCACGTGACAGGTTGCAAGCCCATCGCCGCTTATTGGAACACTAACTGTTGGCACATTCCTTCGAATTTTTGGTTCTAAGGCATGCCGGTTTCCTCATGATGTTTTCCTTCACCGTTTTGAGCCCATGTTAAAGCGCACGACCTGGTTTAAACCTCTGGATCAGAAGTCGGGGTATCGTCCACTAGGCCAACACGCCAATACTATATTTGTTTTAAATTACAAATAAATGTGTTAAAAAAACAAAGAAACAAACAATAAACTCTTTGGCTTTATTAATAGTATAACCGGATATTATAATACTATAATAACAAGTGCTTCCTTTTCATCTTTTCTCACCAAATAATTAGCTGCTACAATCATAGATGACAATATCCTCAACGCTATGATTAAAACCCTGGTCTTTCTGGTAAAATTGAATAGAGGATGCTCTGTTGCCTTCCTCAAGAATCAAAGAATATCTCTTAAAGACACTTCATTAAAAAACAACATAGATATTTGCTTACTGAATGAAACATTTTTAAATAATACTAATCCTATTACATTTACTGGATATAATACAAAAATGAACAATGCGAAGTTGCCATAATTTAAAAAAAATGTCTTAAGTATAATATAATTAGTATTCCTTTTTATAAGGATATCCAATCACTAGCCATATCTGTTGACATGAAAACTAGTCCCATAATGATAGCATGTTTTTAATGTCCACCTAGAACAAATAGAATTTGTGTGAGTAAATTGAATTCAATTATCAATAGTTTGCCGAAACCATGTCTTATTTCTGGAGACTTCAATGCCCATCTAGCTTTTGGCTGTACCAGTTCTAATGAACTTTTGATGACAGTACCTTTGCATCTTAAATACAGGCCTTACAACCTTAAGCATTGATGTTTCTAGATCCACTGTGTGAGTGGCATGTTGCTGATGATTTGTTGGGTAGCGATCACTATCCTACTTTTATATATTAAAATATATCTCCTCTTATGTATAAAGTTAATGAAAAAATGCTTATTTCACAAAGCCATTGCGCAAAACTATTAAGAATTATTGGAAAATTTTCAAGTGGATGCAAACAATCATTTAGAAGCATATCATACAAACAAAACAAACACGCTCACGACTGTCTTACCCATGGTGGACATCCTCAGATTCATACTCAGTGAGTAGATCTTTGAGGATACCAAGTAGGGGGTAGTCAGAGGCACGTCCAAACATAACATTTGGTACATGCCCGCGTTTTGCAAGTAGTAAGCATTCCACGTGACAGGTTGCAAGCCCATCGCCGCTTATTGGAACACTAAACTGTTGGCACCTGCCTTCGAATTTTTGGTTCACCGGGCATGCCGGTTTCCTCACGATGTTTTCCTTCACCGTTTTGAGCACGTGTTAATGCGCACATACATTTTTCGAGCGGAAAAATCCTTTGGTGCACGACCGGGTTCGAACCCACGATCTCCGGATCAGAAGTCGGGGTATCACCCACTAGGCCAACACGGCAGCATACCATAACTTTTGTTAAATGTTAAATACCTTAAAAGTTGAATGTTCCAGTTGTGTGATGAAGGCACCTGCTCCTTGGTGGAATGATGACTGTGATGTAAATTTTTATTTACCAATAAATTGATTATTCTGATTATTCTGATGAGGCTGTAAACAAGGCAAAGGAAGATTTAATAAAATAAAGAACAGAATTTTCAAAAGAATCCTATATTGAATATAAAAAAGAGGCTAGGAAAAACAGTTAGTAAGTTCTTTGTGTGTCACTCAATAGACATACACCAATTGCAACAAACATACATTCATACATACATATACATATAGTCACGCCTTTTTCCCGGAGGGGTAAGCAGAGACCAAGGATTTCCACTTGCTACTATCCTGGCATAATTCTTTCGCTTAGTCATCCTCAACAAATTCTTCATACAAGCTTGGCAACTAAGTGTACTTCTGACCTGGCAATTCTCTAAAATGTCTCCAATTTGGTCAGAGTACTTTCGCCAAGGCCTTCCTCTTCCAACTATCCTATTCACACTCGCCTTGTATACTTGTTTTGTTAATCTTCTTTCATCCATCCTTTCTATATGCCCAAACCATCTTCTCTTGTTACTACATCTAAATTCACTGCACACTGCTCTCTTAACACGCTGTTCCTCACTCTATCGCTCAAAGTTACACCACACATAATTCTCAAAGCTCTCATCTCCACTGCATTTACTCGACTTTGATGTTTCTTCTGCCATACCCAACTTTCACTTCCATACATTAGTGCGACGAATATAAATATAAAAAAAACTAATTATTTTCGTCAAAACCGGATACATGTAAACAAAAATGTACATAGGAATGATGAGAGGATTCCAGACTTTATTTCTAAACTAAGCCAGATGGGGCCATCTGGGCAAAGTAATAATTTTTATCTGAATCGTTCAAAAATATCATGAATAGTCATGAATCAGAATTACTTTTAAGACCTTTTACAAATGATGAGTTATGTATTGCCTTGGAAACAAATACTACTAAAGGCTTGGATGATTTTCCATACATCATGCTCAAAAAATTATAATTCTCATGTAAATTACATTTGCTTAATATTTTAATTGTCTGTGGCAAAAACAGTCAATATAACTAGTATAACTCTTGGAAAACACAATGTGTCATTCCCATACTGAAACCAGACAAAGAACTGAGTAATCACAATTTTTATCAGTCTATTTTTTTAGCTTCTTGTATTGGGATATGATTTGAACAATCATTAAATTTAGATTGAATTATTTTGTATAAAGAAAGAATATATTGCCTGATTTTCAGTTTTGAAATATGTGATGTTAAAATGCTACAATTTGCTGATTTAGTTGTATATAAAGTTCATAGAGAATTTGATGCTGCCCAGTCTACTAACCAAGCACTACAGCAGATAAATGAATATTACACAAAATAACTGTCAAAAATGTCACAGACACAGAATTCAATGATATACATTTATTCAAACAACTATGAACAAGTAGGTATATACAAAAAATACAGATGAAACAGCTAGCTATCTAAAGACCATTGCAAACAATCTATATAACAACTGATCCAGATCACTACCAGGCGGAAGCATTCCCAAAATACTGCAAACTATTCCCAATTTATGTTTACCTGGTATTTTGAGCAACTCAATTCAGGATCTGTCTCAGATGTTGTGTCAATTAGAATTCCTCCATTAAGTACAATTTTGAGAAAGCTTACTAAAACCAAACATTATGTACAAACAAAATCATATACTGTATTAAATTCGGTCCTTGCTATTTAGTTAATTAATTTAAGTAAAAATATAGAATTTAAATGTGTTCAAATCAGGACATTGAAGGTAACAAAATAGTAGACAGAGCTGCAAATTCAGAACCAGATGATTACCATACAGAGCTATTAAGAGTACCCTTCATGGATTATAATGTACTCTTCCAAGGTCAAAAGAGAGAATGACTTCGGATCATCTACAGAGAATGAAAATAGTTCGCTCTAGAGAGTGTAAATATTGTGGTTATGACAATACAGACCTTCAACATATAATTCTGGACTGCCAACACTTCTCACTGAAAAGACTTTTAATAATCTCAGAGTTAGTTGAAATAACTCCCGACGTTCCCCACCGTCTTCAAGATTTGTTATCCGATAGTGTGGTATACGGATCTCTATACAATTATGTGGTCAACACTGTGGAAACTCTCTAAACATGTAAACCCAGCAAGTTTGTGTTTTAACCTCTAAAAGTGATGAAAAATGTAGACAATAAAACAATAATATGTAACATATTGTTTACAACAATATGTTGTAAACGATATGTAGTGAAGTGAAGTTGACTTCAGTTTCAAATCAAAAAGTGACAGATGTAATGGTAGTTTGGCTTGGACTACCAAGCCAAAACAATAAAAAAAAATAGTGTCATTCATAGTCTGTGATCATATTTAATTCTCTTCACAATTTCCAAAATATGTCAATATAACACTCCATTTTGCAAAATCCCTAATCAAGAAAAGCAAAGCAAAGCACTCCATTTTATTTTATTCAGTACTGGCCAATTATTAGTAAGTGGCATAAAGAACTGCCTTTGTGAAATCGGTAGTATTTGTACATCAAAATAAATATACAAAACTTACAGTACCTACCTGGGTAAGTCTATGCACAAAACAAATTCTATACTGTTATTTCAATCACTATTATTTGATCATTTATATTTTTTTTACTTGTATTATAAGTATAAATTACGGTTTCTTTAAATACCACGCCCGCCCTACAGGAACGCCATTGATTTTTATGGATAAAACGAAAGACTGATAAGGTATGCAAAAGTATGCCTGTTTGTCACTGATAAGATTCTGCCCAAAGCTTAATACTACTCTAGTTGTGATAGCTACCAAGATAAACAGTATCTATCATGGTTTATGAGGTGTGAAATATGAGTTAAACAGTAACTCATATTTCACACCTCTTGTAATGTGACATTCTTCCCACATGCCAATACCATGCCCATCAATTACTCCTCAACTTTTCTGTTACTTTTTATGAAGAATAATAAATAATGCAAAACCTATAAAGGTCCAAAGGCTCTCAACTTATCAACTAAGTGTATAAATTGTACACTTATGCAAATAAACATTTTGAATCCACAAGTGTAAGGAATATCTGATTTATTTTCAGAAAATGCTGGAGGTGTGCATTGATAGCTTGGAGTCTGCAAACAATGCAATCAATGGAGGGGCTGATGAGCTGGAGGTATGCAGCGCTCTGAATGATGGAGGGCTGACTCCAGGCTACGGACTTGTTTATGAAGTCTTAGAAATGGTAGGTAAAACTCCCAGGGGTTCAAAACATACTTACTTTTCCTTTCAAACTCACACTTACTTTTCCTTTCAAATTTGGTTTAACATGGCAGCTGTCACATGATATTTCCACAGCTAATGTCTTTCCCGTAAAATTAAATCTTTCTGCAGTTGTTAACACCAACAGAAAGTGGTATTTGTCTAGACAGCCAGGTCAGAGTTTTTAAGCCACCCTGGCCTGTTAGTATTAGATTCCTGCTGTTGGACAAATGTCTGCATGTTCTGCAGATATTTGTTCAAGGTCTGGGTATTGTGGAAACATGGTACTATTAATTTCTGATACTGACAACATGGTATAATATTTCAGGCAAGTATAAGTAGGTGTGAATGTGAATAACTATAAAATTCACCCATATATTTGATGAATAAAACAATGTCATTATTATTAGGTACTTGGCATGTTAAGTTGGCTGAGTTGACTGAGAATTTTATCGTAACATACATTTGCGACAAGTTTGATACTTATGTTATGGCATTTGCATTTTTTTTCTTTACATTATACATTTACTTGCAGTACTGACTATACCAATGCTCTCATCATTACAATGAAATGTTCCGGTCAGATCCAGTATGTTAGGTATCATATTATCAATAATGCCGTCAACAGTATGGACATACTGTCCAAGATATACTTGAGCATGTTACCATTCATAAAGTGTGGTTTATGTATCTACATCATCCTGTAGATCTACCTCTCTTATTCATTAAAGGGCGAAAATACTGTATGCTCTTCAATTTGACTTCATGCACTGCCAGATTCTTGTTTGTATTTTATGTATTTTTTCGTCCCCAGGTGAAAAATCTACCTGCTACCAATAGACCAAAAGTGAACGTTATGATCCGGTGCCGCGGCGGCGATGACTTCTTATTCTCCGACATCGAAATGGAACAGATGCTATCCGACGTCGGAATCTACAAAGCAATGGGCGTCGATCAATTCGTCTTCGGCGCACTGACCGATAATCAAGAAATTGATGAAAGCAAATGCATGACCTTTTTAAATGCAGCCTGTCCCCATAAAGTTACCTTCAGTAGAGCGTTTGACCAAACAGCCGAGACAAAAAAGTCTGCGGGAATCCTCGCCAGCCTGGGCTTTTATAGAGTTCTGACATCTGGTCAATGTGCAAACGTAAACGAACCGGGCGCATTCGAAATATTAGCTTACCTAATCTCACGATATAGCAGCGACAACGAGGAACTGGTAATAATGCCGGGTGGGGGCATCAACTGTCAGAATGTCGCATATTTCATAAATATTGGATGTAAAATAGTACATAGCACCTGCAGAAGTGCTATACAGTTGCCGAAGATGGAACTGGCCGGTAAAATAGGCGTAAGCGACAACGATTATTTATATTTAACTGATTATGATACTGTCCGTAAAATGAAGCAATCTATAATGGCCGCTCTGCGATAAGTATAAATTACTTATTACACGCGGTAAGGTATGCACATAGCATCAACAAAAGATGTGAGAATGTGGCTAAAACATTGATGAATAAAAATGCTACCCTTATTAAAGATATACTTCTTGATATACCCTATCATATTTTCGAATACATGAGTCATAAGTCGATACATGAACATTAAGTCGTAATTGAAAGAGGTCTAAAATCCTACCTTTAAAAATATGTGCTTGTGTTTTCCAGTAGACGCACAAAGGTTATCTGGAAAAGAATGCTTTTTAGCATTAAGTTCGTCTATGTACTCATATTTTTATGTGCAATAAAGAATTTTCTATCTATCTATCTAGACGCAAAATATTAAAATATAAAATAATATTTGGCAATGTCACTTACTATATCTATTTCTGGATATTCTATTCTATCTATTGCTACTTATTATAAATATTTGTAGTAATAACCATATAACCTTTAAATATCGTAATTATAAGCTTATACGGTAGTTATGTAATAATTAATGAAGAAGTCGGTACTTGGGTAGTTGTCTTAATTGTGTGTCACACAGTGGTAGTCTATGTTCTCTTAGATTATTAATTTATTTTGTTAGTATTGTATTATTTTGTTTATAGTACGTGAATATAAATTATTATGCATTGAAACTATTTTATTTCATAGATAAATTTTTGACTATAAGTGTTCCATTACCATAACATAAGAAACCCATAATATTAATCAAAGGACGAAAATAGGTATTTACTAATATTGTGATTTCATTTACCAAATAAAAGCTTTGATTTTGATTGGTTGAATTCCTTTGTCCACTGATACCTACTCCATGGACCATCACGTAATCCTGCTAATATTAAAAATTCTAAAATTGGTGTTTGAATGTTTGTTACCACGTATCTTCGTAACTATTTAATTTATTTTGATTAAACTGGAATGAATAGATAGATAAGGTTCTAAAATAACACAGGCTATATCGGATATATCTATACCTAAGTACCTATATGTTTCACGGCTAAACCGCTGAGCCGTTTGTGATGAAATTTGATATGGACATAGTTTGAAGCTTGTGAATAAAGTAGGTAAACAATGACGCAGACGAAGATTGAATCATTATAGTTGCTCACCAACAAAAAGGAGACGTTACTAAAGTACCTAACGCCTGTTAACTGCTGTTAGCCACGAAATATAGCGCATTTCTAACTGAACTTTTAAGCATGGGTGTTTGTTACCTGATATATTTACCAATTGTTAAACGATTTTGATTATTTTTTTTTTGAGAATGATTCCGAGGTTATCCCATAAAAGTAAGCACATAAGGATCTGATGTTCTCTGTAACATAGCACATAAGTATCTGCAGGATAGAAACCGTAAACTTGGGACTGCAAGCTTATTACGAATATCGCGATTTAAATAATATCCCATACAATACATGTGGGAAATGTCCCAGGACCTGTTACCTTTAGCCAGTATAGACATAGATATTATAATACTTTACTAGGTATAGGTGACTTTGGATCCTTGGAATATTGTCAAAAGCTCTCCTACAAGCCACCCTTCGAATTTATACCAACCCGCCTATCGGCGAAACAGCGAACCATCTCAATAAGGACACACCGTTATTTAATCAAATCATAACTAGAGGGCGCTACAAATTTTGACCAATTTCTAGAACGCGCTATCGATGCGTTTTGGATTACGGTAATATTCCAAACAGATGACTAACGTACGGTACCAAGGCACATTATAATATTAAATATTTGTGTTTGACACATAATTTATTTATTTAATGCTTCCGCATTATAAATAAAGGCTTATGTAAGCCAAGCTTACATAAGCCTGAGTTTTTGGAAAGCCTAACTCTTTAAAAGGGTGTTGGCTTATGAAGATAAATATTGGTTAATGTATTACATATTCCAGGGAATCACTTCGGCAAAAGTTATAAAAAATATATATGACATTCCCTTGTCAATACATCTATGAAAATCTGTTGTATTTTCACAAAAATACTAATTTGTCCAAAAAAAAAACCGATAGTCATAATTCTAATACTAGAAATAAATAATAAACTCGCTGTTGCCACTTGTAGGCTTGATAAAAGGTGAACGCTTTTTTATAGTAAACTCACAAGAGCTATACAAAAATTTACAATTACGAGCTATACAAACTAATTTTAAAATATATAAACTAAAACTTTATTTAGATGATAAAAATTCTTGGTATTAAAAAGCTCCAACTCAATAAAACATGTAGGTTCCTATTGTATTGTAAAAGAATAAACAGCCTTGATTTCTTGCCTTTCTTTCCTTCCTTGGTCGCGGAGGAACAGGCAGTAGATAAAACCAATGTTTCAAATATTCAGTATTTTTATTAAATATATTTTACTCACTATATTTCTGTTGTTTTATACAATAATGGGTAGATATTTGTTTCCAAAATAATAATAAAGAATTTACATTGAACTCAACTAATTTAATATTAACTTTATTATTTTGAAAGTTGACATCTGCAACCCAAAAGTAGCACTTTTTATATTCACATTTGAATTTGCATCTGATCATAACACTTGTTTAAGGGTTTCCCTTTCTGTATATAATTTTTTATCATGTTCTCATTAAAGGAGCATTTTATTTCTATGAGAAACTACTCCCCTATTCCATCGGGCGAGTCAGTAATCATGGGAAAGTCTGCTAATAGAAAGACCATATTTTTGTATTCATTTTTGTACTATTTTTAGTACTTTACATTCCCAAACCCTGACATCTTTCATTGCTGCAGTATCAGGAATGTTGCCATCCATAATCAAGGATACTAAGGCACCATCACTTGATTTACATGTTTTAACTTGATATGCTATGAAAGACGTTATTCTGCCAAACCTTAACTCATGGCAAACCTGGTCTCTTGTGTTTTCTTCAACCTTCTTTAATAACTACATAGTAAATGATCCAGATATTTGTTTCATTAAGTCTTTATTACATTGTTCACTACTACATTGTTCTTCGATGCAGCCACATCAAAAAGGCCACTGCATGTTTGCAACCACCCACTGACACAGTATAATCGTGGCATTGTGAACTGATAACAACACTGTTTTTTTCATCCACAATGATTGTGACTGTGTAAGGTTTAGCACGAACTTTGTGTTCAGGGCACACGCGGCACCGTACAATTATTGGATTCTCTTTTCAACTGAACGTATCCTACGGCATCATCGCCATAAGATTCTCTTGAAGATCTGGAATAGACAAAATAGGAGCGTAAATATACTACTAAAACTTTGTACATAACCTAACTTTTTATTTCGTTGGTATAGAATCTATACCAACGCTTATCATCTATACTATAGATGATAAGTAGTTCTAAATAATGATTGAATAGTACGTAAAATGAGTAAAGTGTCTCTTTCATTTGTAATAAAGTATATCAGTGTAAAATTATACTTACCAAGACCTTTTCACGTTTCTAAGCTCCACTGCACAAAAATGCTTGTTTCTAGCAAAGAAACTAGCCACTATCAAAGAATCAATCTTAGGCAAGTTACAACTACTTCCTCTGATGAATCCAGTCTCCATTGTGATAAAAATCGTAAAATATTTACGTTGTAACAAATTATCGAGAGAAATAGTTCACGGGTGATTAAAAGTATCACCCGTGAACTTGACTATGACAGATAAGTTAGCTTGTTTACCGGTCAGTGACGTCATCGCGCTCTGATTGGTGTTCGAAGTCACGTGATAATTGGTAATAAAAACACAATTTAAAATCAATTTTATTTAATTTAAGACCGATAATTAAGTTCTTAAAATGTTATTTTAGGTTTCTTTAAACTGTATTTAATGTGTAAAACATAACTTTACATACATTTGTAACATGTGTCAACATACCTATAGATAAACGATTCGGTAGTACGCCCTGCTCTGGTAGGTACAAATCCGTAATATAAATAAAAGAAATGCTTTATTTTCCCATAATATATTCAATAAGTCCAGTAAATACAAATCATTTCAGAAACTTAAATTTAAGGATCTAATTATTATGACTTCCCTACTAACAAACGGTACATACAGTCACACAGCAACGTAGGTACCTACAGTCAGTAAACCATACTATTAAAAATTGTGTTTCAAAAATGACAATTCGGCGGGACTCAAACCCGCATATCCGCCTCTCATAGGTAATGCGTTGGAACAATTCCGCAACTCGATAAGTGACGCTAGAGACCATTGCCAGAAGAGCTAATGCGGCTTCGAGTCCCGCTTAATCGAAGATCGTATTCGTGGCACTTTAGGTTCAGAAAACTTCTTATTTTTTCTTATATTCTGCTACGTATAAATAACTATGATTTGGAGTAACTTATAGATCGAAATTTGTATTAAATTTATTCTGTTTGTATTGTATTTTGCTTTGTGTGCAATATTTAAAAAATAAAGTAACAAAAACGCAAACCTGAACGCAGCTGGGCTTGAATTTGCAAAATTAAAAATCATGCCCTAGCTCTAAACGAAAACATCTCTTCGGATAATATTCATAAAAAAATTTACCTAGAGTACAACTAGGTGTCGAAAAAATTGAGGGCGCTACTTTCTGATTAATCAATTCATTCTATCATTTGTATGAAGAATAAATTGGTGCTGTTGAAATTTTAACAAACTATACATATTTAATGTAACTAATAATGTAATGTTACTAAAGAGTAGGTTGATAAGATTAATTCAGATATACTGCGTATCATAAAATGCACTTAAAAGCTAATACATGAAGATTAGGGTAAATACACGTTACAATTTGTGATTATGGTTAATAATATTTTTTAAGAAGACAAGAGATTAAATATGGTTATTATACCTTAATATTATAAACAATAATATTACTTATATAAATTAATACATGAGTAGTTTCACGATTATCAACTTAATAATTTAGATCAAAATAAAATTATATTCTTCAAAAAATAAACTGATCAGGAACCGAATCGTTTGCTGTTTCATGTATAAATGAAATTAAAATATTTACTTCATTAAATGCGTCGTAATAGTAAACATATTTGGCGTCTGTGAGGTTATTAGCAATTTAGTTTTTGTTTTAAATCCAAATTAATAAAATATTTAACTTTCGTTTGAAACTAAGCAACACACCTTAACCCTTCTAAATGCTCGAAGTTCTTCGAAGTTCACAAATAAACTATAAACAATAAAAAAAAAAAATGCTTATAGCTTTTTGAGAAGTTGTAAACAAAACGTATAAATAACATCAAATATTTAGACTTCGCAAGGAGAACGTTTACACCTATAGCACAAAAACCACTTTTCCTTATCACAAAATATAAGTACAAAGGAACGATAATTCCGCTACATGGAGTATATAAATCTCCTTGGAAAATTGGAGAGCTCAGAATAAAAATCCTCACACTGAATTAGGGCTATCAGGCGGGTTAGAATGGATCAATTCCATTCTAGATTGAAACTGGGGTCGAATCTCTTGTAAAGTAAAATATATTTTTATTTTAATTATGTTGATAGTTTGTTATTATTTTTTCATACAATTATTTTCTTTAACATAATAAAATGTTACAGTCTGTATATGAATCCATCGATTCATATTTCGTTGTTGCACAAGAGAATCGGCACCAGATTTTAGACACATGTTTTAATCTTAATTCATAAGAATCTTTCATTATAATAAATGATTCGACATGACCATCCGTTTATTTTGTTAGTGAACTCATGCCTTAGTCTCGGTCACTAACCCGTGCATCTCATATACAACTAAAACGCAATTTCGGCGTAAATACCATATACCCTATCGTTGTTTAAAATAGATAAAAGCCCGACAGTCACATACATAGTCCTGTACCCACACTAGGATTCCCTGTATCGTGGTTATCAGGAACTACGAGTAAATTACCACAATACCCAGACCCGGAACAAATATATCTGCAGACCATGCAAATATTTATATCGCAGCGGGAATCGAACCCTTGCTTCTCAGACGCCGAGGTCTAATCTATTGTTTATCAGTTTTTTTATTTAAATCACTTCTGAGTGATATTTTTACCTTGCTACCGTTCATAGATAGTTACATATATATCTATATATATATATATATAAATATATATGTGTACGTCCAAAAAACTACAAGTACCAAAAGGTACAAAAGTGTTTTTAAACATTATACAGTCAGAAATTCGTAAAACCAGTCCAAAATTTTACGTTTGGCTTTAGATTAGAACATCAAGGCACCATATCACCTAATATGCTGTTAGCACTCAAAAGTTACATCGATATAAGTTTACCTACTCATAAGTCTTCACAGTATCTAAAGATACTTTATAATATATATCTTGAAAACAGTTTTTCGTAAGAATCGTAATAAAACGTAAAAAAACATGATTTTCTTTCCATTTTAAAATAGAAAAAAGGTAGCTTAAACTAAATCTAAGGAAAGCTTGAATTAAAACTAAGACACTCATAAGTATTTGCTTAAGCTTTTGATTTTAGTGCAGACGTGCATATCCTAAAAGTATGGTACAAATACAAGATAGAATAAAATGCAAAAACACGCTTGCGTTGCGTAAGATAGACTTAATCTAATTATTATGACGTCAAACAGTCTACTTATTAAGTATAATATATATGCGTTATTAACATGATATAATACGTAAAATACACAATTTATCGTTCGTATTTCTCATTAATGATATCATACATTTTATTATAATTATAATGAATATTTTAAAGACGAAAAATATATATATAGTAAAAATAATAATTAAATATCCTGCTAATATTATAAATGCGAAAGTGTGGATCAACAAACATCCGCACTTTCGCCTTATAATATAATCTTCGTTTGTAACTAAAAGGTTTGGGACCTAGAATAACGCATAGATTACTTTTTATCTGGGTATTAAATAATACATTTTACATACCTGACATTAGCTATTATGAAAACAGTAAATAAATAAAATATAAGTGATAAATAAATCAATGATACTTAAACATAGTATATAACGAATTAAGTATATATTTTTATTTAGGCCTATTCCACACGTACCGCTGGGCACGGCTCACTAAGTCATTTTCTTCGAACCTCGAATATTTTTTTTGTTATTTTAACACTTAAATAGTAGATTATGTCACATGGGACCAAAATAATGTATTGAGGACGAGAGCGATTGTTTGAATCCAGAGCGAAGCGAAGGATTCTAGAGTAGAATCCCGAGCGTAGCGAGGGTTACTAGATAAATAATAGATGCTTTTAGTAATGACGAATATTTAAAATTACATAGCAAAATTACAAAATATTAAATTTTTGTGAATCAAATTAAAATTGTATGTAATATTTAGAAAAAAAAAACGAATAAGAAAACGTCCCGCGTTTTTTTTTTAATTTAGTTAACCAATGCCGCGTCGACGGGCGCGTTTTTTTTATTACCAGCCAGGACTTTATTGAAGCGAATTGCGCGTTCAAACTTTATAAATAAATAGTGTTCCTAATTCAAAAGTCATTTCGTCACTGTTATTAAGTGCACCGGAATGACCCATTTTGATCGCACTTACCGAGAAACAAAACGTAGTTTTTCGAATAGATGGGATGAAAAAAAAGTTTCTATTTAGCACTGTAGCGCCGGTGCCGGGTCCATGTGGAATAGACTTGATTATTATAATTTTTTAGACGAACATGATTCATTTTTTAAGAATACATTGTGATTAATGTACCCTATTGAATGAATTATAGCTGGTGGTATCCCCACAGTCGGAATATAATTATACGTGAAAAAAAACATGTTCGCTATTACTGTAATCCCCATAATGGACATCCTCAGATCTTAATAAGTAGGATCCATGAGGTTACCATGTAGGGAGTAGTCAGTTGCACATTATAGTAGCATTAAACGTTCAGCCGTATATTCGAAAAAACACTGACCTATGGCACATGCCTTATATATGCGCGGGGGAAAATATTCTTTTGAAACATAGTAAAATTAATATATTACGTCAGAACGAGCTGGTCACATTAGGGAACGCACTTCGATTCAGCTTTTTCTTATGTAGCGAATACATTAAAAATGTAATAATAAGTTTACATATAAGTTCATAATAAGTTTCGTAATTTAAGAACTTTCTAAAATAGCTTTTAAATTTTTGTCAACACAATATGTAGAAGATAAATTGTAAGTACTTTATTTTTAAATGAATAGCATAATGTTTTCGAACTTAGAATGTAGTGTTCCCCTTAATACATATGACCAACTAGCTCAAGTATTAATTATAAATTATATTTGATGTATAATATTTTCCAGGATAACATTTTGTAATAAAATAAACACATCGAGATTAAACCACGTAGTAATCAAATTCCGACTGTAGATAATCCCTTTCTACACGAATGATAGAAAGAGAAATTAAAACTATATCCTCATCCACTATTCTGGTAACGCTACCTTACCGTATAAAAATATATAATTTGCGACTATTTTGAAATGTTGAAATACTTACTTTCCTTTCAATAGAATAATCCTTCTTACTTTATTTTCTATATGAATTGATTTATAACATAAAAACAACAGAAATATAATGGTTTGTTTGTATTCTATTGTATTAAAAAAAAACAAAGTAGAACGAACGTAGTTTTTTACGTTCAAAGTAGATCTTAATAGTAGAAGTTAAAATGTATATTTCAGGTAGCGTTACCAGTGCAATGAAGAGGACTTACTATCCCGGCCGCAGACTTTCGTTTCCCGAACCTACATATAAAATACATGTCTTACGTTCAGCAAATATTTCTGACATGTTTCTTGGCCAGGGGCGCCGACTCCGTGGATGTCCGGGGGCTCCAGCACCCATGAAAGGCAAATAATGACCACCGACATGAAAATTGATCAGATGGGCTACCCTTGGCACTAAACTCTAATCGCAATTTGCAAATCTATTGGTAGACTTTAGAAGCAATTTTGACGTTAACATTCGGTTTTTCGAGATTCAAAGTTAGGATTAGCAAAATTAATGATTTAGCAAGTATTTTACGATGGTGTAGGTCTAATCGAGTCGTACATTTTCCGTTAGGCAATCGAATTCGAGAAACGAACGTGTTCGGCCGGGGCTTAAACTAATAGACCGGTGTCTTCAGACGGACGACGCCACACAACAACGACCATAACTAGTCAGACATTAATCATTGAAAACGCAAAGGGAGTTCCATTCACACAAAAACCCCTGCAATATTTGGAAACAAAACAGCCACGCATAGATGGACCACCTGAAGCCAGGAAGGTATCTGGGCAATTCCCCGTGACCTAGAAAGTTTAGCTTTTAAAGAAGAGGCTAGGGTAAATAGTGGTAGATAAAGGCCCTTACCCGCAACTCCAAAGTTACAGCTACAGGCAGTTGCAGCAACCATTCTTTATTTTCACAGCGTCAGCGTCATTTTACCGCTGTTTTGTGGTCCGTCTGAAGACACCCTAATATCTAAGAGCCGACGTACATGAGCCGCTTGTTGATCGGACGACATTTCTGAACGCACGTTGCAGAGCGGTAAAAGCCGGGGCATGCAGCTGAAAGGTTGTCTGGCTCCTGTCAATAGACGAGCTTTTCAACGTTCGGCGGCTCTTAGGGCCCTAAATCTCGGATAAAGTGACGGCGAAATATCGAGACGGAGCGACTCTAAGCTTTGTTATTCGGATTTTTCAGTGAATTTTTGGTTATTTTGTGTCGAAAAGGCAGAAGGCAGTGCTTTTAAACAGCGACGATAATAGCTAGAGGACCAGCAGTAAAATCTAGAATATGGTAGGTTTGCCAGTTTAAATTCTTCAAGCGCCGCATTCTACCAGTGGTTTTTATAAGTAGTTTCAAGCTGTTTTCGGTGAATTTTTGAAGCTGAGTGTTTTTTATTGTTATTATTATCTAAGGTTAGGTTAAGTTTTTTAGTCACTCCGACCGAGATTGCTCTGTTTCGCCGTCACACTGTCCGAGCCCTTACCAACAGCAGATAAGTGACTGGTAGTTATACGCGAGTTGTGAAGACATACAGAAAAATAATTTATAAACATACAGTTTCATTCACATTAGCTTTATAAAAGAGGTACCTTTTTGGAATTTCCTAATCAGGATCTTACTTTTTATCCAAAGATCTTACTATTTTTTTTAAAACCTCTGATATGGGTATCCCCACCGATGAGTGATTGAAAAAAAAAACTTAACACATGAGTCGGCCTTATTGTTTTCGACACTTCATGGACTCTATTTCACCCTCAGGATTACGACAACGTGTCCAAAGATACCTTATTAATTAAGGTCAACCGTTTGGGTGCTTTGAGGTTATAAAAATTCCCACTTACACTACAGACATATGCGCGAGAAACATTTATATATGCTACGCATCTGCTACCAGTCACTTGTCTAGTTCCGTTGATTGTTAGGCCATTATAAACATTAATGTATTAACCTAATAATATGAATGTATATTTAGTACTAGCATATAAGACTTTGATATAATCTACTCTGATATAATACGACTTGGAATCGATTCTACGCAACATTTTATACAATTAAATTGCGCTAAAAATAACATGATGATATTCTAGACTGACATATATTAATGATTCGATCTGACCTAAGAGCCGTGTTCATTTTAGCGTTTATAAATTAGTGAATGCTGTGCAGAAATAAAAAAAAAAAAAAACTCGCTCCCAACTGAATTCCCCATGGTCATTCTCATACTCATACTCAGTGATCTTTGAGGATACCAAGTAGACTGGGGTAGTCAGAAGCAATTCCAAACATTACATTTGGCACATGACCACATTCTGCAAGTAGTTAGCATTCCATGTGACAGGTTGCAAGACCATCGCAGAATCACAATAGTAAAATAATATACAAATAAGTCTTTCGTGTATAATAAGTATGTGGTGTGATGTGATTGATAAAATTTACTTACATCTACGTTGTGCAATTAGATCAATGCAGAAATTAAAATTACAAAATAAAGTTGTATAAATTAATTGTAACTGCTTAGGTTAGCACAAGTTATTTTTGGATATAGCATCTCTATGCTGGCACTACCACATGTCGAGTAAGGTTGCGGCCACACCGCGTGACGCCTCGCTTAGCGTCCAGCGCCTGTCTCAGTGTCCTGAGAGATGCCTAGAGGTAACAAACGTATCGGTATCTTTTTTTTATCTCAGTAGACGCTAAAACGTGTAAACGTGCCTAGCAAATCGACGCTAAGCCAAGCGCGTGCAAACTGCGGCCTAAAGGCGAGTCCAGATTAAGTTATAAAACTTTGGTTATATAACACACTCAAACCCATTTTGTTAAACATTGTAACATATAAATAACAAAACTGTTGCATATTACTAAAATATGCTAAATAACTTTGTATTATAACTTAGTCTGAATTCACCTTAACAGTTTCCAACCTTGTCAACACGCAAGAGTGAAATAAACACGAGCGCTCAGTTATGTTTCAGCGACAGATGAACAAGCAGAGAAGACAGCTCAAGCTCCTCTGAATACCCGTTGGTGAGCGTCACGCTGCGATAGCCGGTGCGTAGGCATTTCAAAGGATAGGTCGCCTGCCCTATAAAGTTGGGGTCGCCGAACATATCCTCGTCCTGTACTAAAAAACGGATCAGCGCGAGATCTGGATTGTGGACCTCGAACTCGCAGATGTCATTCCATATTGGATTGAGACCGTTGTCCGCTGGAATCAGAAATGGAACTATTAAGTTTCAGCATTTATGCAGTTGCTGCTGAGTTACGAGAAGTATGTGCGGTGTGACTTTGAGATTGAGAAAATTTAAAAATATCAGCTCGGCAGCCCCATAATTATAATGAAATTATTGAAATAACCCGTTCTTATAGTTATGTATTTTGCAGAAATTATTTTAAATTTTTAATATACAAATGGATAGTTTGGACATGCATGTTTCAGTCTATGACTTGTATGTTTAGAAGAAACTCACCAACAGCTTTGGTGACCAGTTTGACACCGCTGTCGTACTCAGCACCGATCACTTCTACTTCCACGAAAGGGCTTGCCGTCCCGCGGCCCGTCTTGCAGAGATGCCGCGCGCCGATCAATCTCAGCATCACTGACACTGGCTTCACTTTCTTCTCGATGCTCCGTTTATCATATGGATTGTAGCTCTCGTCGAACATGAATTCTGGCTTCAAAACGAAGCCGCACCTGCCGTTTTCTTTAAACTTTCCTATGTTGAGCTGCATCGGTTTATCCGGGGTCTGATAGTTGAGCGCGACCATTTGCGAGCCGGAATTCCAGAAGGATATGGGCTGGTAGTTCGAAGAGTCTATCCTCTGTCCCTTTGGGTATATTCTGCTGAGTTGCACTGCATGGTATTGGAGGAAGAACGCGTTTTCCTGCTGGCAAATGAGGCGCTCCGCTTTCGTTTCGGGGAAGGAGGACATTTCGTTGTAGACAAAACCTTTCATACGTAACCTTTCTGAGTTGAAGGTGACGGAGCGACAGTAGACTATGAGATCGGACATTTCTTTGGCTATTCTCCAGGTGCGTTCCATTTTACGATGTTGCAGGGAGCGCGCGCTGGCGCTGTGAGCTGCCTCCTTGATGGCTGTCAACCATTCTAGTGCTAGCATTCTGGTCGGTGCGGCCATGTCGAAGGGGCCGATAAGTGTGGGGCTCTGGATTCGAACCAGCCATCGTGGAGAGCCGCTCTCCTCACCCACGACCAGCTCCACGACGGCACCGAGCACGTCTACAACGCCTTTCTGTAACGCCCCCAAAGCTGCAGTTTCTTGCTCCAGCCCCTAGAAACATAACAAAAATTAACATTATTGAAATATTACTGAACAATTTATTCAATTTAATGCGGCGATGGTTTTGCAACTTGTGACGTGGTATGCTAAGCACTATGCAAAACATGGGCATGAACCAAGTATAAGTTTGAATTTGCTTTTGACTGCCCCCTACTCAATACTCTAACATCCTGCGCGGTTTGCATATTGAGTATGGACCTGAAGCCATCTATCAAGAGGAATACAACAGCATTTAGCGTGTTTTTTTTAATACAACACAATCTCAACTTTGAAACATCTTGAGGTTTGTAAATTAGCCATTATACTGACTAATTTTTTTTTCAATTTGTCCTATTCTTTTCAGCAAAAGCAAAGCGTGGTTTGCCGGTGATAAAATTCAAAAATCAATTCCACCTATGTAATGTAATGTACTCACAGTAATTTCCGGAACACTTGGGACTTCAATCTCCTCTACATAATTCGCGGGGAACCATTGATGTTTTATCCCGCCGTAGTCTCCTCGCCACCAGCCCTCATAAGGCTTATCTACGTTGGTGATGATAGCGTGCTTGCAGAACGATAACTCATCATCCTGCCGTGCCTTGTAGTCGTACAATGCCTTCACTGTGACCTGTAATAGAAAGGACGCCTATATGACCATTTAGAAATTGTACATTCTGGTTTGGAGCTGCTACAGGATGCTACTGGAACTGCAGTAAAAAATATAATGGATAATCTTATCCATTATATTACAAAACTTTAATAAATAGAATTTTGAAACATCATATTTTTTTTGGTTATGAATGAATGAATTAAAATACTTTATTGTACACCACAAGATAACAAAATGAACAAAAACTTAATATAACTAAAAGTACAATGGGCGGTCTTATGACTTAAGCTTGACAGCTTTGAGTTTGAAAACAGTTTTAAAACTTCAAATAATATTCATCACCACTGATCCTACTAAGTCAAAGTTGTTTTTTTAAATGCTTTTGAAACCCTATTTATTTAAATTATACTTTTTGTTCCAGGATTGTTGTTCCATTACATTATTTTTACTTTTTTTTGTGGTGCGGCATTGAGTTTGTTTAACTAGGAAAAGGGTAAGGCAGAAAAAACTGGAGGTTGTAATAGAGAGATCATAGCAACAGAACTGACCACCACTGCTAAAAAAGGTTCTCAAATGACGACCACAAACCACAGGAAGCAATGCAGTTGTCCTCACCTATGGACTGATGCATGCATAGGTTTCAAGAATTCATCAATTCAATTGGAGACATCTGTTTAGCAGTGGGGTTCTTGCTGTTGTTGATCATAATAAAAGACAATAAGAAAAGATGACTCTTTATAATTTTAACATTGTGATATAAGATCTTAATATTAGTATTTCTGCTACACCAGTTGGCTGCAAGGAATTAGCAGTTAATTCCTTAGTGCACCACTACACATAGCAGGAATATAACCTTTCAGATCTCATGTAGTTTAGGTAATGTGCTCATTATCAGTTAGGCAGAATAATACCCAGAGATTTCAGTACTTAGAATTTGATAGATTAGAATCGACATGTCTTAAATGAGGTTTAGTTTCTAGTGTATACTTTTAATAACAGTGCGTCATTCTAGTTTGCAATGAAAAAGATAACCAATCCATTTGTAAACCCAACAATAACGCGATAATGTCAATCTGATTTAAAGCATAATTGCCTCTGACATCTATGGGTCAAAAATTTATCATAAAAGTATTACTTGTAGCCTTACAAATAATCATGGTATATGCTTGAAATTATATAACGAGCGAAAATCTCTAAATCTACTTGCGTTTGTATATATACATATTTTTGCATAAGATTGATGTGCTCAGCTGATTAAACTGATTTTATTTAACTGATTGTAATAATAGTAAAACAATCTTGTAAATACTAATAAAACCCATCAGTATCCCAACACTGTTAGTAGCAAAGAATTCCGGAATACGAATACTTACTTGGCAAGTCCACAATGTTGTTCAAATTACATTGGAAATTCATTCCATACTTTATGGAATATTAAAATATCTACGCAAACATAGACATGCACATGTTTAGAACATAAAACTTGGCAATAAAATTAGAAAATATTATTTCACAATGGGTGCCGTCGACCTATCCGTAGAGACAATCAATCAATATCCGTAGAGTGCAACGAACTTTGCCGGCAGGTAATGACAGTTTGTCTGACACTGACAGTGACATACAACTTTCCTTCACGACTTTGTAACTTTTTTTATTAAGCCATAAAACAAAAGTTGAAGTTGAACTTTTTGTATGGTACATTAAGAGTCTCATTACGAAAGGCGAAGGTTTACCTTTTAGAAATATGTCAGACTTTTGAATCCTGATTTTTTAAGACAAAAAATGTTGTACGCAGCAAAGGTTTAAAATTGAATGATTTAACATTTTAAAACACAATCTGTATTGTATTTCTTTTTGACATACAATACGCACACAATAAATTATAGGACGAGTTTCTAACAGCCATAAAGACAATAAAACTAATGATCCAGTTGTTAGATCAGAAACTAACACAGTCATCCTTAAAATTAACATTAACCTCCAATCAGATGTGAATAAAGTAGATAAACAATGACGCATACAAAACTTTAATCATTATAGTTGCTGACCAACAAAAAGGAAACGTTACTAAAGTACCTAACGCCACTGCTGTTAGCCACGAAATATAGCGCATTTCTAACTGAACTTTTAAGCATGGGTGTTTGTTACCTGATATATTTACCAATTGTTAAACGATTTTAATTATTCTTTTGTTCATGTATAAAGAATGATTCCAAGGTTATCCCATAAAAGTTTTATTCGTGAGGGATTGCTATTTTCCCCGTAAAACTTAAAAAAAAAACATCATCTTTTAGAATTACGACTAGCCGAAACATTTTTTGTTGGTGATTTTTCTTTAGTTTTTTATTTGAAAGAGTACGCAATATAACGTGAGCACTTATGGATCTGATGTTATTATAATAGCTGCAGGATAGAAACCGTAAACTTGGGACTGCAAGCTTATTATCAAGCTTATCGAATATCGCGATTTAAATTATTATTTCTTATACAATACATGCGGGCAATTCCCCAGGACCTGTAACCTTTAGCCAGTGAACTACATATACAAACGAAGTTTAATTGAAGTGATTCTCTGAAATACGTAATACATTAAACAATATTTATCATTATAAATCCCTTTTACAGAGTTGAGCTTTCAAAAAACTCAAGCGTATATAGCTATTCAAAAGCTCTCCTACAAGCCACCCTTCGAATTTATACCAACCCGCCTATCGGCGAAACAGCGAACCATCTCAATAAGGACACACCGTTATTTAATCAAATCATAACTAGAGGGCGCTACAAATTTTGACCAATTTCTAGAACGCGCTATCGATGCGTTTTGGATTACGGTAATATGCCAAACAGATGACTGACGTACGGTACCAAGGCACATTATAATATTAAATATTTGTGTTTGACACATAATTTATTTATTTAATGCTTCCGCATTATAAATAGAGGCTTATGTAAGCCAAGCTTACATAAGCCTGAGTTTTTGGAAAGCCTAACTCTTTAAAAGGGTGTTGGCTTATAAAGATAAATATTGGTTAATGTATTATATTAGAGGAAATCACTTCGGCAAAAGTTATAAAAAATATATATGACATTCCCTTGTCAATACATCTATGAAAATCTAATGTATGTTCACAAAAATACTGATTTGTTTGAGAAAAAAAGCGATAATCACAATATTAATACTAGAAATAAAGATTAACTGGCTGTTGCCACTTGTAGATTCCATAAAAGGTGTACGCTTTTATAAAATAAACCCTCAACATCTATACAATAATTGAAAATGAACAAATTTAAAAACGTAAAAAACACTTTATATAGAGGCATAATTATAAAATATCTGATTATTTCGATGATAAAAATTCTTGGGATTAAAAATGCTCCAACTCAATAAAAAAATTAGGTTCCTATTGTTTTGTAAAAGAATAATCAGCCTTGTTTTCTTGCCTTTCTTTCCTGGCTTGGTCGCAGAGGAATAGGCAGTGGATAAAACCTACGTTTCAAAGTCAACCTTGTGATTTTAATGAATGAATGAATGAAATGAAATTTTGACTTTGACTTTGATCAACCAACTTAAAAAAAAGAGGAGATTTTCAATTCGGCTGTAATAGATTTTAATGATTATTTTTCTAATACCCATAAAAAAATGGTATGGTTTAAGGGTGGTACCATAATTTTTTTATGAAAAAAACACTACCGTATGAAATTGCATGTTAAACTTTTTATAAATTTCCCGTTGTATGAATTCGGTTTTTTGACATTTAATGTCTTATAAATTATGTGTATTTAGGCCGGGTGTCTGCAACATTTAGATACTATATAAATGACACGGACTTTTATTTTCGGTGGAACGTATTACAGTAACACCTGTATATGAATTCCCCTCCAATTCGTTACTAGAGGCACATATATTATAATAATATAGAAGATTTGAAAAAATCCATTAGTATTTGATGGATAGCCCTTGATGAAGGTTATAGGCTATACAACTCTTAAGAGCTAAGTAAAAGAAGTAATAGCGCGGCCGGTTATGCGACGATAGTTTGCAATGTACCTAATGTTTATATGGACTTTACAGTCGATATCGTTGCGCGATGAAATATTTCCATATATTTAACTTGTATAGGTTATTTCTACAGGCTTCCCCTCTTTTTAAATAATTAATGCCAACTCTTCAGTGGAAAAAATCGTTGTCTTTGGTGCTTATGCCACTATGTATTATTAATTATTATCTGAGATTTGCGAAATGGTATCTAAATCAGTTTAAAACACTGTTCTTAAAAAAGCACATTGTATTAAAATCATTCACATACAAAGATAATATACAAAAACTAAATTTTGTGATTTTTAAACTACGGTGCTAATAGAATAGTAATCAACACTTATGAAATTGTTTGTCCTGACTGACTGATCTATTAATGCACAGCCAAACTACTAAGTCTAGAAAGTTGAAATTTGAATTGTTTATTTTATAACGTAAGCATGTGCTAAGAAAGGGTTTTTGGAAATTTATTGTTATTTTAAGAAAGAAACATGACAATTTGAATTATAGCTACTGAGCACAAATAATGACGTGAATCAGGTTTTATTTTTAATTTTTATAGTGATTGCGTTATTTTGTGGTGATTGGATGTGAATTGCAGAGCCAGGATTTGAGAGAATCACTGTTTATTTCGGATGAGTACGTACGAAGCCACGTGTTGTCGATGATAAGACTCTTTTGAGTCTTTGTTGGATGATAGCCTGGTTGGATTAACTGGTTGTGTAAATCCCATTTGTATATAATAGGTATAACACTTATCAAAACTTACCTTGGATGTGAACGATGTGGGGTCCATGTACCCAGGCGTTCCATAAACGGAACTGTCATCAGGTTCCTAGGAATAAAAAAACACAAATTATGGTACCTTTTAAAACAAATATTCTTTAGAAAAAAACCGATATGTATCATCTATCTATAGCAAAGTCAATCATACTCACAGCAATGATTCTCCCCACGATGCTCTCGCTGATAGGAAACCACAGCTTCACTTTCTTGTAGAGTGGTTGCTTCTCATAGTAGGACACCAACTCCACCAGGCTCTCGAACTTGACCAGACCAATTGTGTACAGTCTTCCTTCCTGCTTTATCCTGCAGTGTTTGATTTCTTTATCCGTTCTGAGAAGTTAAAATTAACAAAATATGTATGTATGTATAATCAATATCTATAATATAATTTTAAGAGTTTTTTGTTGTTTTTTTTTGTTTGAACACTCATTTCCAGTTGGCTTGTAAATTATTTGATAGCTCGATTCTCGAGGTAAAATTATAGGATATTTAACAACACGGAACGGAATGAACGCTAAACGAAAACGAAACAAAAGCGCGTGCGGTCGATGCGACGCCGTGGGTCAAGGGCCGAGACCGGCCGTGGCAAGGCTAGTGTACTTATCCCGATTATACGTATACTAGCATTTGCAACAAGCAACATCTGCAAGAGCTCATCAATTCACGCTCTCCGTATATACGTATACTGGAACACTCCTGTCATCCATCAACCTTCTCCGCTACTTGCAAGGAGTTGAGCTGGTTGTGGTCAGGTTAGAAGGGGGATAATGCACAATACACCTCATTGCGGGACGTCAGTGCATACCTTAGTTCCCCCACTTAATATTAGAATTAGAATTATCGCTCACTTTTACTATTTTTTTTCTTTGTGCTATATAAATTAAGACAGCACGAAGATTTAAGTTTTTATACAAGTCTAGTCGTGATTTCAAAACACGAAGAAGAGCGAGACGTGAACTAATTTTACAGGAGTAGAATTATTTTCATCCCTTTCTTGCGTGCACCATACTTCGTTTGTGGCGGTGCAGTGTGTGATTACCTGAAGCTGATGGCGAATGATCCCGCTTCCTTCTCACTCGGGCGGACCAGGAATGCGCCATCTATGTTCGCTTTACGCAGCAACTCCTCGGCCTGAGCGCGCGAGCAGGACGCGTGGAACCAATCCTTGCTCTCGTGCTCATTCGGCTGAGGTACCGGCTCTCTCAGTGTTATAAGGAACTCCTGAAAAAAAAAAAGCTACACGATTATGGAAACCAGAAGGCGGGCTATAAATTTGACAGAGTATTTAATGTTTTTGTATAATAAATAATTCCATTTCTATTGCATGCCTCATATCTAAACTAACTTTACTAATATTATAAAGAGTGTAAAGTATGAAGGAGGTAATATCCGAAAATAATAATCCGATTTAAAAAAATCTTTCACTTAGTTCTTAATCTTCAGGGTGGACATAGGCTGTATATTAACCCGTTAAAATAAAAGGGTGTTTCGTTCAGACCAACGTAATAACGGTCGTGCGAATGCGTTTCTTAAGAGCTACTTTTCATCGACACTCTTTAGCCGGATACCACGCGGGCGAAGCTGTGGGTTTCTAGTATCTGTCAACTGTGCCGAAATATCAGGAAACATTAAAACTCACAAAACATGGTAAAAATCTCGTTTTTAGTAAAAATTGTGTCAATTAAAGAATGACCAATAATCAATTGAATTAAGGCGAACGGCATATACTGACCTGGCTTCGGAGCGGATGCTGCCTATAATGCACTATCAGGCTGTACAGACTATCGAAAATGACCGTGTCAATCAGATAGTACTTAGTGAGACCGCGCTCCTGCTTCAGCTTGATCCGGCAGTGGTTGACCTTCCCCCGCCGCCAGAAAGAGAGGCAGTAATCTCCGACGAAGGTGACGCTCTCTCGCACGAGGAACGTGCCGTCGCCGAGGTGCGAATGCGCACGCAGCAACTGCTCCGCCTCCTGCCGGTTCCCCGCCAGCTTTCCGTGGAACCAGCACTCGCCGAAGTGCAGCTCGTCCTGCGGCACGATGAAGCCGTCCAGCTCCGGCTCGCCGTCACTATCGGCCTCGGCATCTTGGCTGCTGTAATGCTCAGTGTAGTACAGATTTTTCTCGGTGAGCACGAACGCGTGCGGATGCCACTCCTTGTCCACCGGGTCTTCCAGCAGCAGTATCCCGTTCTTTATTGAGTTGCGCAGGTCCAGGTCCTTGCCTTCCTCTTGGCTGACCGCGAACGAGTTCTCCTCGGCGCCCTCCGGCAGCTTCTTGTGTTTCAGTATGATCTTCCTCCGCAGCTCGTGGGGGGACGGCAGACTGCTCTCGTTTACCTCTAAGGGCTGCGTCAGAAGCATGTCGCCGAATACGTCTTTGAAGGCGACGGCCATCCGCCTCTGCTGCGGCAGGGAGCAGTTATCCTCTATAGATAAGATCAGAGGGTAGTCGGAGGTGACGAAAGCGTGATCTTTGATCGTTTTAATTACATCCATGAAGCGTATTTTAGTGGTTAGAGTGTGTCCGTGGTAGATGAACGGCATACCGTCCGGTCCATCCCAACAGTCGAGCTCTATGCAGCGGCAGCCGGAGCGCAGGCAGCGCACGTATGCTTCCAGAGACGACTCGCTCGAGAACTGGTCTCCAGTCAAGTACCTACAAAAAAACTAACTCATCAGAATGTCATCACGGCAAATACGATAAACTGCTTCGAGACCTGACTCCACATACTTGAGTAATCAATAAAAAAAAACATTAAAGGAGCCTGAGTGTTCGGCGCATTGAATTCTTTCAACGCCGGTCACCAGGCGTTTTCTGGCCACCAATCCTCAACTCAGATCATTGACCTAATACAGGGTGCGAATGACAGTACCAGCTATGAGACGTAACAAAAACCAATTATATTCATATCACATAACTCACGTGTTATGTGATGACGATATCCAGTAATGTGACAACGGTCGCTTCATATCCTGAGTCACCATCTCGTGCTTGCTGTCCCAGATCGTGTTCTGCTTCGAGAAGAGCATTTCTATGAACTGAAAAAAGGAAAATGACAATTCAGGCATGTACGCTTCACTCAATTTAGTATTATCAACAGGTATCACTTCGTATTGCGCGTCACACTACGTCGCGAAGCCTGTGCCACGATTGTCGAACAGAAGTGGAATGTGTACAAGATGGAAATCTAGTATGACTTGTAGATAAGAGGCGACAGCAGTTTTTTAATATTTTGCGTGACGTGTTCCGTCTTCCCATCTTTCTTCATTCATAACTGAGGAATACTGATCAATAAATATGCTTTTTGCGCGGGCGTATTCTGTGACCCAGTGCGATTGCGTAACACGTCGCAATTTGTAAGCGTTAACAAGTAGCGCATAAGTTATACCATTATAATATGTATATTCGTCTCATATGTTTGACGACCCCTGTGCCGCAGTGTGCGAAGGCACGCCTGAGACGCAGAAGGTTGCGGGTTCGATTCCCGCCTTAGGATAATTGTTTGTATAATCTGTAAATATTTGTCTCGAGTCTGGGTGTTTTTCTACGTATAATAATTATGTCAGTCATGTATTTCCCATAATACGAGCTCTGTTTAGTTTGGGACTACATGATGCTGTGTGAAGAATTACCAGCATTATTTATTATTTATATCGTCATCATTTTTTAGGGTTCCGTAGTTAACAAGACAACAAGGGTCTCATAACGAAAGGTGGTTTAAATCAGTGATTTATCTTGTAGACTTTTGATTTTTTATTTTCAAGGTTTAAAATTAATATAATAGCCGACCGTGTACCCAAACAAAATGATGTATTACTTTTTTATTTTGGTTGAGGTGTTTTTTTTTTTCAAAAATCAAATGTCCATTCTAGGGTTTTTATTTTATATTTAAATTGTAGATCTATGTAACTTTACAATAATACATTTTTTCGATAAGGTATAACAAATAACCTTGGTTTAGTGGCTCTGACAGAACTCGAGTTCAGACCACGTTTCGTAATGCGACCCTTATAGTTTCGCCATGTCCGTCCGTTTGTCTGTCAATCTGTCTATCCCCGGCTTAACTCAGAGACTCTGACACTGTGCCGCCCTGTTCCTTCCACAGGGCGGCACAGTGATACTGTTTAAAGGCGAAGTAAAGTTAAAAATATTAAAAACACAAATAAATAGTGGAAAAGTGTTCAATAGTTAGAATAATAGAACAAATAACTTTTTTCTTAATGCTGATCAAAAACAATGGAAAACCTATTGAAATACGAGACATTTCAAAAAGCGTCTACACAAAGGACAACTCTACCACAAAATCTGAACCAGGACAAAAATCGTTGCAAAAGTGGACTAAGATGGATAGTTATTTTGAACGTGATCAAAGGGCGAAAACTAAAAGTGCAAATTACAAATACAAATTAGAACTTTATAATATCAAAGTGCCGAACAAAGTGACTCAGCTCAGTCAAACCAACAAACCCCGATGGCGTCGATAGTGAAGAAAAATATTTTCTTCACTATCAACGCCATCTAGGGAAACTCGTCGACACCACCTTACAACATAGTCAACTCGAAACGCCACAGTGAACCCAAGATCACATAACCTAACCAAGCCTCCAAACTTTCATATTAACAAAAATAGAGGGCGCTGCACAACAATAAAATACATTTGACTACTGCCGAACTTGGAATTAAAAACACGAAATTATGGAGGAAATTAAAATGTAATTATAAAATATGCTACAAGAGATAAAACAACAAAAAACCGATATGTTAGAGATAAAGTATGTTTATACCTAGGATAGGAACCAAAGTCATAGATACACTAAAGTATACACAAAGCCTCAAATGGAAATGGGCAGGCCATGTTGCACGTCTACAAAAGAAGAGATGGACACAAAGAGCCACGACATGGGCCTTGATTAAACTAGATGTATGTTAATACTAGTATGTATTGTGGTATAGTGTACCTCTTGCAGCGTGAAGAAGGACTAGTATGTATTGTGATGTAGTGTACCTCTTGCAGCGTGAAGAAGGACTAGTATGTATTGTGATGTAGTGTACCTCTTGCAGCGTGAAGAAGGACTAGTATGTATTGTGATGTAGTGTACCTCTTGCAGCGTGAAGAAGGACTAGTATGTATTGTGATGTAGTGTACCTCTTGCAGCGTGAAGAAGGACTAGAATGCATTGTGATGTAGTGTACCTC
This sequence comes from Perizoma affinitatum, assembly GCA_961405105.1. Taxonomy (NCBI): domain Eukaryota; kingdom Metazoa; phylum Arthropoda; class Insecta; order Lepidoptera; family Geometridae; genus Perizoma; species Perizoma affinitatum. The sequence goes on along the minus strand of OY560185.1, from coordinate 2,667,102 downwards.
TTGCAGCGTGAAGAAGGACTAGTATGTATTGTGGTGTAGTGTACCGCTTGCAGCGTGAAGAAGGACTAGAATGCATTGTGATGTAGTGTACCTGTTGCAGTGTGAAGAAGGACTAGTATGTATTGTGGTATAGTGTAACTCTTGCAGCGTGAAGAAGGACTAGTATGTATTGTGGTGTAGTTTACCTCTTGCAGAGTGAAGTAGGGCTCGTAGGTGTCTCGCTGCGGGTCGCGCAGGTAGTCGCGGATGAACTGCGACGCGCGCAGCTCCGCATCGCCGAGCTTGTCGTGCTGCTCGACGCTTAGAAAGCCCTGGAACTCGCGCAGCGTGATCGTGGACCCGTTCGCACAGTACAGGGAGTACTTGTCGAATATTTCCGGAACATTCTGAACAATTAACAAAATAGCATTGAAATTATTCGTGGTTTGGTATCATTTTAGAATATTATTACGACTATACCTACCTATATATCCTCCTTTATCTCCAACATATCGGTTTTTTGTTGTTTTATCTCTTGTTGAATATTTTGCAATTACATTTTAATTTCCTCCATACTTTACTATTCTCCTGCTGACGTCTCGTTCCCGCAATCATAATCAGCGGGATGCATAATCACAATGAAGTAATTTAAGTATTTACTCTATGCCTGTACGTTTTTATATTTTACTTTATTTTTTTTAGCTTTTGAGATGTCACGTGACTTCTGCCAAGTTTTTCCTTTAGAAATTTGCATTAGTGTAAAAACTAGCGTGACGTATTTGTCTAGACACCCGGCTGGATTGACGTTCTGTCTGGTTCACGTTATTTTAAGTCTGAAAGAACTATAGTGGTGAACGGATTCAGCGACGCAATACACTTACGTTTTCGTCAAAGATGACCTTCTGATATAGTACTGAGAAGTCGTCAAAGCTGATTTCACCGCACTTCGAAGTGTCTACATCCTGGAATATGTCACGTAGCTTGCTCGTTGATATCTTGCAGTTGATCTTTGGTAGGAACGCCTTTACTTCCTTCAGTGTTATTCTGTAAAAGTGAAATCATTTATCAGCCCGATACTAATACCGCTATGCTGAAGAACATTCACAAGAGCCTACGCAATCGCCTACGGGCTACGGAATGTACCTTACATTCCGTAGCCCGTAGGCGATGGCAACCGAAAAATATTATTGAAGACACCAGAGCTATCACTTGCGTGTTGCCGACCCTGGGACTTAACGAGTGAAAAGACTCATGTGCTTAAATGCTCTTCAGAAGAAGCTCTACTATTTCTGGCCCAAGATCGTTAATCATGGCATTCTTTAGGAGAGGCTTGTATTCTACAGGCTGTTTATGAACAAACTTACTGTTCATGCGAGTTCTCGATAACGTAGAACTTACTTTTCATGCGAGTTCTTGATAGCGTAGAACTTACTGTTCATGCGAGTTCTCGATAACGTAGAACTTACTTTTCATGCGAGTTCTTGATAGCGTAGAACTTACTTTTCATGCGAGTTCTCGATAGCATAGAACTCCTTTCTGAGCCACCTCTCGATCTGCAGCGGGTAGGATGCGCTGATCGCCTCTTCGATCAAAAACCGCATACCCTTCACCCATGCCTCGCAGTCATTGTCCGTGTGCACTGGAAAAGATTATAAAGAAAAGGTACATATTTTAATGTTTCAAAATGATCGCAAACTTATAAAGTTGTGTGTGATGTGTGTACATAGTTCTGATTCCACACTAGGATGCCCTGTGTCGTGGGTGTCAGGAACTACGAGTACACTAGTACAAACATTTCTCGAACCCGCAACTCTTGTATTAATAAAATGATAAATCGTTTATCGTAGATGTCACAGCCAAAGCATAAAGCACTGTTTTCAAAAGCGGCTAGCCGTTATATTAAAGAGCGAATTATACATACGTTTTGGCTACGACATAATATATAGTTTATCGCTTGTGTAGTTCGATTGCCACTAAAATTGTACCTGTTTAATAATTGAGTAACTAATAAGTATTGTTTTGCATTATAATCTAAATAATTGAAAAAATAATAAAACAAGTTCGATCGCAGCGCCCTGGCAGGCACTGAACGTGACCGAATCTTACTAGTACGCTAATTTAGGATCAGAGCCAACAAACAGTTTACAAAGGTGCGTATTTGCAATGAATAACTAAATATACGACTATACTTCTACTTTCTGGGAACGTCTTAGCCGGTGGTACTAATAGTTATCATAGATATCCTCAAATATCTACTCACTGAGTATGTATCTGAGGATGTCCACTATGGGAAAGACAGTCGTGTTTGTTTTGTTTTGTTTTACAGAGTATAATGTTTTTTTTTAGTAAAATTGTATGCCTTCCGACATATTTTGCATGTCTATTGCAGCATTATTTAGTAACTTGTTGTCCTTAAAGATACAATTGACAAAAAAAACTGTTTCATATATTAATGTCAACAGAAAAAAGAGCAGACAAACTTCAAACAGCTGAACATATTTTCTTAAATCATAGTTAGCTATGAACACTCTCAATCAAGTCACCTTTCAATCATAAAAAAACTAATTCAAAATCAGTTCTTCTGTTTGGATACTATGATGCCACAGACAGACACACATAAATTTAAGTTATATAAATATCAAGGGGCATGCAACAGCCTCCATAATTTTGTAAGTATAATTAATATTATTTATTAGAAAAATAATAATCTAGAGAAAGTTCATAGTTTGTTTTCTTAGTTAAGTTTGCATGAAAAGATTAGATAACGGGTCAGATTATATGTGTTCCATGTACCAGTAGGTATCTGCAGTTTTGAGACAATAACATCCAAAATGTTTGTTACAACAATCTGAGTGGTATATGGACGGACGGACGGAAGTATAAAACAAAGCTCAGTTTAGCATTTGGCTGTGGTCCAGATGTTTGTTTGGATTATCGAGTACAGAATGCCAGTATGTACCTAGTTCCATATTTTCATAAAATACTCACATTTAAACCACACAAGGCAAATTGCACAAAATATTTTTGATTGTGTCTATTTCTAATTATAAGTGGGGGAACTAAGGTCTTCACTGACATCCCGCATTGGGGTGTATTGTGCATTACCCTTCTTCTAACCTGACCACAACCAGCCAAACTCCTAGAAGTAGCAGAGGACTGGTTGGTTGACAGAAATGTTCCAGTATTGCCTGACCTCCTGTCAGTTGTTAGATGGAGAGCATGATTTTTCATTTTGATTGTGTAATTCAATTGGTAATCATTATCAATGAACCCATTCGAAATTCCTCTATCCTAGTGCAGACGTCCGGAAGCCCTCAGACTGAAAATGCTGCTGATCCTACAGCATTATTAGCATAATAGCATAATTTCCCTATTTTTGTTAAATTTGAGCAAAAGCTGCATTATACTATAGTAGCCTTTATTGCTGATAACTTGATCTATGTAGTTAGATATACTTTAATATTACAGGAAGATATTTAACATAAATAACTATGTTTATGGAGCTTATTATCTCAAGTTCTGTAAGTTGTTCTTGACAGTTGCAAATGTTTTGCTACATCATTTTTGTTGTGTTCTTTAATTTCCAGTTTCTTGTTGAAAGTTATGGACAGCAATATACTGGTCTGATATTTTATCTTTGATTTGAGCCAAGTCTATTTATTCACTTTAACTTTCTGCTTTGTAGCTCCTATACTCAAATATGTTAAGTCAAGAAAAAACTACTTTATCATACATCGGTCTGTATAGTAATGTTGTTTTTTCTTGAATTTACTCCTTGAAGTATATTTTCATATATAAGTTTCCGACTTCACTCTGCAGTAGTGTATTTAAGGATAGCTTTTATTTTTTCTTATATTTTGCAGCTTATTAGGTGTAACTGTTTCTTGCAATAATATTGTTTTTTCAAAATTTTATTCCAACACATAGATTACTTGTATCATGGAATCAAAAACCAATGAGCACCATGCTGGCTTTACCACCACACTGGGACCAAATATTTGAAAATCATGAAAAATATTTCTCCTGCAGTGAGAACTGAACCTACTCCTCTTGCATCCTATCCATCTGATAGCCCAAAAAAAACAAACTACTAACGGAATCCTACAATCCTGCTAAATAAAAAATCTGATGGACCCATCTATATAGATAAGATAAGACCTGCATGGATGTTGATAGCTTGCCACTTTCATGTGAAGTGTTATGGATGTGTTTACTATGCCTATTGATATTATTATTTTTTGCACATACATACATATAGTCACACCTATATAATATGCAAAATTTGGAATAGCATAAAATATTATATGCGATTATAAAGTTGTGCTGTTTATCTAACTTATTTACCTCATACATCTATTATTTAAAATAAGTCACAGGAAAAAATGGCATCTTGCGGTGCAAACATACCACCTTAGCAGCATCTATCTATTCCACTTCAATTTCAATAACATAACACAGGTCAGTCTACATCTATCTCATATTCATCCATCCAGTCTACGGAGATAAAATATTACATAGCAATGAGTCAAGTTTCAATGGAAATTTCACATAAAATATTATAACTAGTGAAACTGTTAAATTTTGATGTGTTTGCAATTGTAAAGTCAATAGATTTAAGTACCTGTAAATGATGCTGATCGCAGCTTGAACTCTGTGCCATAGTAAATAGTGAAGCATTTTGTGTTTTCCAATCTCTTGGTTTCCTCTGGCCAACGTTCAAAGTCTTTTGACGATTTTCCGACTCTCACTTCTTTTATGTCACGGATATCGAGTGCCCCTTCATATGCCTGCCGCAGAGGGGCGCTGGTACTTGACCAGATGACCTGGTGAGTCTCGCGACGCACGGACATAAAACGCCGTTCGGGCTTCTTTCTTGGGTAAAACTTTAAGACCGAGGATCCTCGCTCTATGTATGATATGAGCTGATCAGCTTCATGGATGAGTCTATCGGTGCCACCGTTGAAGCAGACGACACTCATTGTACTTCCGTTGTTGCCACCAAGGAAGCAAGGGTGTTGAATGAACAACTGCAGCGGCCAAGCCTCACAGGCACAAGTCATGGAATAGGTCCTAGATTAACTTTGCTACTATTTATAACTAGTTTCCTTTCAGCAAATAAAATATATGTATAATCGTCTTTTTGTATTATGCACACAACACATCGTGCTACTGCCTTTACACTCATAAGAATGAACCACTACGTTCATTTGAGGAGAATTTTGCCACACATTTTCAATCCAATACACGAAATATTTGACGGAAACTTGCGATTGCGAACCTTATTTTTTGTTTTGTCCGCCTGTCTTCCATCCCGTAGATTAAGAAAGGGAGCACAGACTTACTAATGAGAGCTTAGTGCATAAATTGTATACGTTCACGTAGTGGTTATTTCCTCTATAGCGTAGCAATATATTCTCTTTTTCCAACTGACCACAACACTACGCGATTGGTGGTTACTCTATGCCTTTAAATCCATAGAATACGTATTGGCTTTTAGTTATAGCATCTGTGGTATAGCCATTATGTGGGGAACCTCCATGGCCGATACTATCGATGGAAATAAAAATATGGTTATGTGGTAGAACTATGCAGTTATCCATTTTGACAGCGACAACCCATAACTAGGTAGGTAGTTCAGGTGTATTTAGGTAGGTAGGTAGGCTTAAAGTCACGAGAGACAAAATTGATCCTCTAAATCACATAAGCTGTGAAGAGACTCAAAAGTGGTGACCCCGACGTGATCTGCGAGTGCCCAGTGCTCAAGTGACGAACATTTACGCCAGTGATGACTCAACCCGCCGACACTTCTGCTATAAACCTTCGCAGAAATATTGCTTCTCTTACAGCTAATGCCACATGTTCAGCTTCTGCTGTTCTAAGAGCTATAGTTCTCTGTTTCTTGCTCTCCCAGCTAATTGAGCCACCTTAAAATATGAAGACAGAACCAGAGTATGGTCTCCTATCAAACTCTCCAGCATGATCTGCATCAGCATATCCTTTAACAGGTTTATTTCGTCCTTTGCAATATTTAAGACCATGACTCTTAGTCCCCTTTAAGTATCGAAGTACTCGTTTGGCTGCAATACAATGAGACTGATCATAACAACTGTTGAACTGACTCAAACTGTTCACTGCATGTGCAATGTCTGGATGTGTGCACACATCAAAATACACGCGGACACGCGGAGGCCCCCCCCCCCTGTCAGTCCATTAGTTGCTCGACAATAAGATCCCATGTAGGTATGAGAAGTTATTGTCGGGCTTAAACGAGGCACACCGTCCCGTAAGCTTACGTTCACGCCGAATCCGTCTGATCCATAAGTGACAAGAGCCTACAGGCACACGAGAAGGTTGACCGTTGCGCCTGATCTTCAAGGACCAGGTTCTTGAAATGACCTGTCTTCTTCAAATGATTTGGTCAAGCATGTTCTCCAAAAGTTTTTGCATCACTCACAAATTGGGTCGCACAAGTATAGAGGGACAGGTTTCCGTGTTCTCGTCTATTTGGACTATTTTTGCCTTGCCAATTAGAACCCTCGTCTGCAAAAATGGGATCAAGAAGCGATTCTGCTTCTCGAAGAATTAGGATGGCAAGTGAATTTCAAAAATCGATGCTAATACCTCAAAAAGTAATCGAATTTCTCGGAATAACCTGGGTCCCAGCATACCAACAGCAAATTCTTACCGACCTAAAAGTGCAAAGATATGCATCAGAAAAACTAAAAGTTAGTTAAAAGTTAAAGTCGAAAAACCGCAACCTTAAAGGAAATTCATAGTAGGGGCCAAAAAGAATGCCAATCAACGAGAAATGCTAGCAGTATTGTACGCCTTACAAGGTCACTCTCACTTCACTACACTTCTTGATTTTGGCTTTTGTAAAAAGGTCACTCTCTCCCTGGCAAATTCGTCTCTGCCGATACAGAGCGACAACAGAACTGTAGTGTCGTTTTTGAAACGAAGGAGGAACAAGGTCCCTAGCTCTAATAAACATATGTTACAAATTTTTTCATTTGTTAGACCTTTACAAAACTTATATCGAGGTTCACCATTTACCGGGGCGATTCAACCCGGAAGCAGATAATTTGTCGCGCCTATCTCCATCACCGGAATGGCATCTGATACCCAAAATAACTGAAAAAATATATCGCAAATGGTTAACTCCACAGATAGATTTGTTCGCATCGGCAACGGCACACGTGGTCCCAATTTACGCATCTTTGGACGCGAAGGACCGTCAAGCTCACATAAACGACTCGTTCAGTCAGACTTGGAATTACAGTCTGACATGGCTTTTTCCATCTCCGTTCCTAATACCACGCGTTCTAATCCATCTCAATACAGCAACAGGAATTTACTTGTTGGTTGCTCCCCGGTGGCCCAAAGTGTTCTCTAGCCGCACCGTTCACGATTCACAACCTAGCAGAAGTTCTGATAGATACGGTAACAGGCCAGCCTCCCCCTCAAGTTCAAGATATGGCCCTGGAAGTATGGCGATGTGGGGGTGGGCTGAGAACCTAAGACACTGGTCTCAAGAACAAAGAGATTTCCTATGTTCCAGTTAGAGAGACTCGAACCTATAAACCCGCTTGGGAAAATGGTTTGCGTGGTCAAAAGGTAATTCTGCTAATACTTTTAAAACCTCTGGTTCTGATCTAGCTAGATTTTTGATAGATTTACATCATTTTCAATAATAAATCAGCAGTTTTCAATTTGTGTGATCCTAGCTCAGACACCAGATTAAGTTCCCATGTGCTTGTCAAACACGCATTAAAAGCTATATCTATTTGACAACCTAAAATAAATAAAGTTCAAATTTGGGATACAGATTGCCTAAAAAACTGGTTACAGAACAGCACCATTGATCAAAACAGTTTATATGAGTGTTTGAAAAGAACAGCAATGTTACTTTTGTTATATTCAGGACAGAGTGTGCATGATTTATCCTTATTATGTATTGATTCTAACAATTTTGGATAATAGAAGTTTTGATTAAAAAGATCATATTTTTGTAAAGTGAAAGGTGTAATATTTGTAAATCCAATCATTTGATTTGTTTTTAACAGCTTGTGGACCACCTAAAGAGGTTTCACCAACAGCCATCACAAACTGGGTGAAAAAAGATCTGATGAACATGGTGATCAAGGCTAGTCCAGGTCCCAGCTGTGGCGTCAAAAAATTGGGTCCAAGATTGCTCACTCGAAGAGATCCTGGCTCATGTGGAGGTCACAAAATACCTTTAGCAAATATTACTGTTGAGTTATCAAACCTGTAGACCCTCTTTGAAGTACAAGTAGTTGTTTTGTCCCAATTCAGTGGTTGAAGAAAATATAGTAAGAGTCATGTTATTCTCAGAAAATGTTTATATTTTTTCGATGATTTACAAATCATTTTTTGCATTGTACATTAAAATACTATTAATGCTGTATTTGTGTACTAAGTACAAAGTTTGCGTAAATAGCTATGCGGAAATATTGTCTTGCTTGTTGATTTATTTACCTATATAATTTTGTTTGACTTTGATAAGAGGTTTTGACTGGTAAATTATTGTGTTTTTGTGTCTTGTAAAATAAACTACCTACTGATTAATGAGTTATTTTATTTGTTTTCAGTATACACCTTATTCACTTTATCAGACTTCAACAGAACCTAGTGTTCATATCGGTAGGTACTAGGTAACATACCTACCTACTCTTTTGAATTCAGTTGTAGCATTATTATCAATCAGGCTTAACCCGGCGAGCATGTGGCAGGGTATCAGGGTATGTCATACCCAAGGTGTCACAAAACTATTGATATTTCGTGAAATATCAAAGTTACAACACAGTCGCGCTGAGTAGCTGGAGTGAGGGAAGTGCAAAAGGGGATAGTGGCGTGATCTTAGTGCAGCACAAGGCGCTGGGCGAGTTATACGTGCGGCAAGCTATCTCGGGTACGTTATACCCTGCCACACACTTTACGTAATTATTTTCATGCAATCTTTTTTATTTGTTTTTGGAAATATATTTTTTTATGCATTTATTTTTAGCCTTGGCTAGAAAATGGATAAAGAAGCTCAGGAAAAACGGATTAGGGGCATGTTGGAGGAGCTGGCTACTGATTCTTCAGACAAGTCAAGCTCAGAAGAGTAAACGGATCACTGCAGGGAGCACGATGTGAATTCCGACACTGAACAGGAAGCCGATGATGACACATCTGTACGCAGACATGTAGACGTTGCAGAGGACCAAATTTACCGTAACTCCGATGACTTTTATCTGCTGTAAGTGCTATGTCTTCGACGTCAGGGCCCAATCGCAGTTTTTATAAATCTAGAGATGGGACAAAGTGGGCCAAATATTATCAAATGTGAGGTTTTGGTCAGAAAATATAATAAATGAGCTACTTGGTGTCAAAGCCAGTGCAAAGCATGCTGATACGGAATCTAAATGCTGGGCAGATACCAGAATGTTTTACTAAAACAAATAGAGAACCAGCTTCTTCCCTTTTTGGATTCCAGAAAGACATCAAAATTGAACCTTATGCGCCAAAAAAAATTAAGTAGTGTTATCTACACTACACCACGACAACGCCATATATGAAGCTACGGGGGAGAAAAAAAAACAGAAATGATAACTTTTTATAACTCCACAAAAGCTGGAGTCGACGTAGTGGATGAGTTGAGCGCCAGTTACAATGTTTCTCGTAACAGTAAACGTTGGCCAATGACTATTCTATGGCATTCTAAATATGGCAGTTGTCAATGCTTGTATTATTTATCGAGCGAATACAAACAGCAACGTAAAAAGTACATAATTCATACGTAAATTGGGCCTATCTCTGATTTATGAACATTTACAATTACGAAAAGACCAAAATAAAAACATTCCAGTTCAATTTCGTAAGAGAATTTCAAGCCAGCTTGGTGAACCTGCACCGACACCTGCGGAAAATATTCCTAATCGATATATTATGAGATGTGGCGACTGTCCTAATACAAAAGATCGCAAGACAAAACACACTTGCATCACATGTGGTAAACCTAAATGCATGGAGCATGCGAAACTGTCATGTCAAAATTGTATTGATGTCCAATAAAGTTCCTGATTTTATTTTAAGCCAGAGAAGGGTTATTTATAGTTTTTTATATAAGATTAAATTGTTTTATAATTTTCAACAAAAATTTGTTAACAATAAAGCGTTATATGTTCTTGTAATTTCGTTGATATTTTGCTTTGTATAAATAAAAACTTTATTCGTCTAATTAAAATTGACTTTTATTTATTTACTTCGTTGAAAATAGTTTATTTATACAACCCTAAGACTGGATACAAATATTTCCGAACAAAAGAGTGCATTATAGTCTGGGTAAGGCATACCCTGCCACCTAATGTAACTTTTTTGACCACATGCTCGCCGGGTTAACATGTACATACCTATATCTAACTACTTAAATTTTTGTTTATCACATTGGCGTCTTACCTACTACCACCAGGCGATTAACAGACAGATCTCATATTAATAAAAATTACTTCGAATAACGGTACTGTACCTTAATGACAGCGTTTTACCATAAAACGCTTATTAAGCGGAATACCTTATTCGAAGCAACCATTTTTATTCCTGCCTGGTTCAAAACATCTAAACACAGTACTTACATCTAAATTTTTTGATGCAATAAAATACTTAACACGTTAAGTGCGAAGCGAGGCCTAAATCACCCCTGATGCAACTTCCCTGTGGTGCGTCAAGCAAAAAAGTGAATTTCTCTGTCGTGCGAATGGCATAGCTTTGGTTTGGTCCAGTGTAGGAAAGAGATAAATATATATTTGAGATCACTAATGGTTCCGGACTCGGTGGTGTACCTACCTTGGTACCGGATGTCTTAGGCCTCGTGCCGCACTGAATTAATATAATTTTAATGCAGTGCGGAACGAGGCTAAAACGTCCCATATCCCCCCTGACCTCGTACCGCACTCAACGCGAGCTTCCCGCGACCAGTGTTGTGCATCACGTCGATTGGAGAGCACGTACAACAATAAGTACAACATATATATTGAGATTTTTATAAAAAAGTATATTGATACTGATTTTTTAATGTTAATTCAAGTTCTAATTGTTGTATTTTTAAAGCCCGAGGCAGAATAAATAGGACAGTTTCTTTTCTACTTCTGGTTGCCTTTTTTTCTATTCTGTGAACCGCATTAAGATTTTCATATACAAATAGAAAGATAAACCTTATGCATAAACCGTAATCCATTATTTTCCAATAATAAGTCTGTAATAGGTGCCTCTTAATGGTATAGAATGGAACGCTTCGTGCGCGAGTCCGACTCGCACTTGGCCGGTTTTTTTTTCTTTGGCGCCTTCAAGCACAATTTAGATTATTTAAAAAAAATGTATCCTTTGATAGCTTTGTGTTGTTTTGCCAGGTTTTGCCCTTAAAACGATCTAATGAGATATAATTGATCAAAATCGGTCAAGTCGTTGCGTAGTTAAGACAGTTTAAAAACGTCGATATTATTTTTCCCATCACTAATCGCAGCGAAAATTTGCCCTATTTCAGTGCGTTACGAGGTGTATAAGATCCCATATTTTGTTTTGCTAATAATTCCTAAACTAGCCATCAGATCCCGGGGCGACGGTGGATTAGGGTTCATCAATTCACTGTCTATATCAATAAGGACCAAAATTCTCATTTATCTTTGATTTCGCGCCAGAAAATGGATTTTAGTCTGTAAAAGGAGGTGGGGTCTAATAGACCGCGTGTCGCCCTAACGTCTGGTCACGGTACGGGCCGATTATACCTCGTGCCGCAGGAACGGAAAGTATGCAAAAATTGGTGCCGCAGCTAACGTGTTAAACACATAAACGGAATACATACTACTATAATGAATCATAGCTGCTAGGTAGCTTCTGAAAATGTTATTGCGTTTTTTATAAATGTTTTTTTATTAGGTAGGTACTCCAAAATGAAATGTGTATGGTTGTTGGATCAAAATATTATTGTGATGTTTGAGATCCAATCAGAATTTATCCGCACAGCGCACCAAGTTGACGCGAGCGGCCCCTGGTGGTAGGAAGGACCGTGGAGTGGGGAAATCAACCAATCATGTACCAAGAAAGCAGCGCGAGATTTGAAAAACGGTGCTGCCACTCTCATTTTAATAAAAATTTCTTCGAATAAGGTATTCCGCTTAATAAGCGTTTTATTGTAGGGTAAAACGCTATCATTATTTATTGTTTTTACGTTAATTTATTTGTTAAAAATATTGATCTCAATTACTATAAATGTGTATATTAAGTGTGGGTATGTTATATTTAAATTCCTATAAGATGTAGCGGCTTAGGTTTAAGTAATCTGTTATGCTAAATCTTTAATGAATAAATAACTTGAACTTTAACGTGAGACAATTGATGTTCTAAATCACATCAGCGATGAAGTGACTCAAAACTTTATTATAAAGTACTCTATGAAATAGAAGATTCTAGTAGATGTATTCTAGTCTATGCCATAGAGTACTTTGGTTTTTACTGAAAGTCTATGCTTAGGACGCATCATTCTATTGATTTTTCTCTCAGAACGAGGCGTCTGCCATTTTCTTAGAAAATACTAAAACAGAATTTGTCTGGAGTGCTCTTTTAAAATGTACGTCCGTTTTCATAGCCATCATGGCACAAACATAGAGTTGTCTAATAACAGCACTGTGGCATACAGATTTGAAAGTTTCGCCCATGGGCTCACTTTTAGTGAGAAACCATTGCAACCGGGCGAACTATTTCTCGTCGAAATTACAAAGACGGAGAATACATGGAGTGGTCATATGCGTATAGGGCTAACATTGATCGCACGGAACGCCATATTGGGCAACAAAAGACTGCCTCAATACGCTCTTCCAGACCTCGCCACCTCAGGCCAATCCTGGATATTCCCTATTGCAAAGGCTCCGAAGAGAGCTCTAGTGGAGATCGTGAATCATGTTGTGGATGGACCGCCAGTCGTTGTTCCAACCACCTCGGCTTTAGGCGATGGCCTTGTGTTCCATACGCCTCGCGGTACCTTTTCTAAATCGGTACTGCTGCCTATCCTGAATGAGGACATGGCTGATGAAGCAGCGCAAATGCCTAATGATGTTGGCAGTCGTATCGGAGTAATTTTTATTCCATCCGTAGATGAGTGCGCTGAAGAGCCGAATATGGCTGAAATGCATCTCATAATTAATGGTGTGGATAAGGGTGCATACGCTCAAAATATTCCATACACACAAGGAAATCTGCATGTAGTTGTTGATGTGTATGGTACAACCAAAGAAGTGGAGATTATACAACTTTATGGTGGTAAGTGTAGATGTTGTTTCTAATATAACCTTCATAGAGCTCCTTCAAATGTTCTGTGTCTTAATCCTTATCTCTCTTTGTTTCAGTTAAAACTCTTCAAATCGCATGCCGGGACACCATCCTTGCGAACATCAATGGATCAGTGAAGTCGCTGCCTCTGCCCAAGGCCATGAAGGACTTCCTGCTCTCTTAGAAGCTTAATCATTAGGATTTCAATGGCACATTCCTATTTACTTAATATAATGTGTCTGCTTACTGTGGTTGTACTCAGCTAATGTTTGTAGGTTCTTTATTAGTTTAAGTTTTATGGTAGCAGCCCTGTTGTTTGAGAGGCCATCCTTTCTAGGCCCTGTCTTAAGCCCAGTGCTGTTAGTCACTTTGTGTGAGTAGCATTTTTTTTTTTTTTTTTTTTTTTTTTTTTTTAATATTTATTACTTTTATATTATTGTTTAATTTTTGTAGTATGTGTCTATTGTGTATTCTGTGTCAAAGAAATCAACTGCTTGATTCTATTAAATTGATACCCAGCTTGGATGTGACTTTTATTACAATATGACAAATTATGAACTAAAAATCAAATTTTCACTCATAACTTCAACCATCTATAGTTGCTAGACCAAATTTTTCCACTAAAACTTGTGTTCCTCCACCTATTAAAGCCGATCGTCAATTATTTCATTATTTAAAGAAAAACGAAACAACTAAAATACCAACAAAAGTACACTCTAGTACTCTGGTTTTCATGTGTATATCACATAGTTACTAGAAATGTTGATAAAACCTTGTAGGTGATTAAGGTTAATAAGTACTTATTAATATAAATTAATGCATGAGCTTAATCAGAGTGTTTTTTTTTTAAATATGGTGTAAAACAATACATGCATTTGTATAATACAGTAACCATGGATTTCATAGTCAAGATAGGGCTTCTGTAGGGTATGATTCAGACGCTGTGTGGCAAATTTAATCTCTATGCATTACATAGACAAAAGAAACCCCCACTTCGAGTATGGCTAGATGCTAAAGGCTCGAATGCCATCCTCCAAACCCCCTACTGTAAAGTTTTGTTTGTTGGTGTAGGTTCGTATAGTAAATTTGTGGATTTGTTTCAAAAATGTACGTGGAAAATGACCTTAGACTTGAAGCCGATCTAGTAGCCAATGAAGCTCTACAATAAATGCGGATAATAACAGTGCCCAGAAGATATATCGAATAGATTGTGATTCTTCATCATCATAACTTATTGAATTTTGCATTATTTATCCATATTTTCATAATCTTCATAAATTCCGTGCAAAACATTGTTTGTAATGCAGGGTACAGACTGGAGAATTTCAGTATATAACAAAGTACTCTGCTGGACAATAGACCTGTGCAAATCGTAGGTAAGTCTGTATTCGTTACATCGCCTGATTTGAAGTTATGTATTTTTTTTACAAAGTCCTACAGATCGCGACGCGTCTCGATGCGATGCGATGCTTCATACTTGTGTATTGCTTGATTGTATGAAATAATTATTAACTTCTACGAAACAATATATACATGCATTTGTATAATATACCTTACCTAACGGTTGTCTGGTTATACTTAATGATAGATATTTGTAATATCAAGGTAACATCATCGATGGTAAAAAATAGTATTGCTTATTCAAGTTTACTTTTCTAGTGGTTAATAGTTGGACTGAGTCACTAAGGCAATATTTAAAACGAAGACTGAGTCTTGAAAGTTTGTCCTTGTTGTATTGGTAAGTACATAAAATTATCTTTATATTGTGACACTTAAGATATGCGTTAGCATCCTAGTAGATTCTTAATTGTCATGTGTTATTATTAAAACTGCATAAAATAACAATCTTATCATACCTGATTTTTCTGAAGAAATGAATTAGTTTTTTCAAAAAATTAACAATATGTTAAATATCCTCAGAATGTTGATGTGTGTTCATAGCCAGCAATCCCAACCTTAATCTGAAAACCAATACAGTTTGGTTTGGAAAATTAAATCCCCCCTTTGGGGACGATGGGAATAACCTACTCATTAAATCATTGCGGCCACTTGTAATACAATTTGGTCTCTGAGTACAATCTATGTTTTATATTATTAGGATAGGATAGGATTTGTGAATCATACTTCTGCCATAATTTCGTAGGTATTTCCTGACTGCTAATGAATAAAACAACAAAAAATAGCTAAAAAGTAATTTATTACGAGACACATCTAATTTTTGATTATCCACTACATAGATCTGAAGATAAAACTTGTTATGCTCTTATAATAATGTTCATTGATTGAACCTACTTATACATTCAAAATACATATAGTAGCATAAAACCGACAAGATCATAAAATCAAATGAATTACTTTCGAAAGGATTTTTTTTGTGCATAGAGCATTGCAAAATCTTAATGACACCTTCTAAAACTTATTTCCGTCATCCTATCACTGCCACTTATTACTGACAAAAATAGACGGGAATCATTTTAAAGGTTCCCGAATACGTAAAGTACTCATACTTTTCATTTTATGCTTGTGAGTAGTAAAAGAGGTTTTTAAACAAACACAGGGGATCTCATCAAAGTAGTATTTTAAGAGTAACAAAAACGCCTTCACGTGAGAAGTTAACTTTTGCTTTGTAAAATTACACTTTGTAAGTTTTATGATTAAGAACCATAATTGATACACCTCAGTGGGCAAGTCAGACTTCAAGTTTAGGTCCTTAAACTTAACAAAAGAGATCCCAAACCTGTTACATAAAGTACTTTGAAAAATAAGACTTCTTCTATTTAAATGTACATAAATTAATGCTCAAAATTCAAAAGCGTTTACAAAGTGATGCTTATTAGTAAAAACATTTTCATTTCACCTCCATTGAAATTTACATTCTTTCTAATTTACAAGATGTATGTATATTTATCACAGTGAATGTGGATAAAACAGATTACACATACGATTTCTGATTTAAAATACAATACAAAACATGATTGCGGCTGGATTAATAAATAATAATAATTATAATAACATAATGAAAAATTTACTTTGCAAGAGATAATTGTGAATAAATACTGAAAGGACACAATTATTGGGGCATCTACTTACCATGCTAATGGGGTATACCACTATAGATTTTTTAAATTTTAAAGTTGAAATATTTTAAACGTCGAGAATAACTACTATAGAGTTTTATAAATAATTTCTAAAATACTACTTAGGCAGGCTTTTTATAGCGATTTTCGCACCGCTCAGCCCATACAATATTTGGGAGCATATAGTCTAAATGCTCCAACATAACATAGTTGATTGTTCGTTTTCTTTTGTCGTTTGGAATGTTTTCGGCATTTGTTCAGGCAGTTGACAACTTTCAATGAGCTTTAAACTATGAAGTGACTCTTCGCTAGTCCTCAACATTGCTATGGTGTAAAAGTTTTGAGGCTGATTTAAACGTCACTTTTCGATAGAAAAGTCTCAGATTGAAAACTCACGACCTCATACTCAGGGAGTTGAGTTTGATTCGTGAGAATGTAGTTTAGTGTTGTGTGTAATAATGTAATTGAATCGACACCATTGAACCGTTTGTAAAGTGGTGAATAAATGAGAGGCATCCGATCGGTTCAGCGTTATAATGAGATCGTCAAAGATTTAAAACTTAGTCAACTAAAGGGTTTATTATTTAAACCTAATTCTTAAATTACAATGGCCGTACGGGCGCTCTATCTATTGACAAGTATAAGTTAGACAAGCTTATTGTGAAGTGCCGGACGAGCCGGTGGCGATAGATAAAATGTATGCAGTTGTCAAAGAACCATGGTATTCGTAGAACTACGAGTACCATGGTCCCCACGACACAGGATGTCCTAGATCCTGTGTCGTGATAGATGTGCATGAATAAAACTAGCAATGAGAGGTTACGTTGGCCGTGGCAAGTTGGAAACCTCTTTAGTCACATGCTGTTTAGAAAGAAGTGAAATAGTCTGTCAAAAATATGGCTTCAGTTTCCATTACAGCTAATAAGTTTCAAGGAACCAGCCACAGATATAAATATAACCTCTCATTGTACCGTATACTAAGAGAGTATCTGTAATCCCCACATAATGTGGGATAAGGACAATAAGAAGAAAACTAAGAGAATATCTGAGAATATAGATAGTAAAGATATTATGATATTGTTATAACATGGTAATCCCGTGTTATCGGCTCGCTTGGCCGCTTAAGTGAGGCGAGGTACCGGGGGGGGCAACGCACCTAGGGCGCCTCGGACGCCTGCAACACCTCGTCGAAAGATGCCTCGAGGCAATGCTTCAGTTCCCCGTATGACACCACCAGAATACTCTCCTCGTCGCGTGTCATCAGGGGGACCTAGAAACAGTAAGCAAGCTTAGAATTATTACCACAAGAAAACACAAATCGTACATCGTAAAAGTATGAATTCGTATGTTATTAAAGAGAATAGAAAAAAAATTAAAAATCACGTTTCTTTCTCCAATACAAACTGATCTTAGTTGCCGTACGTAGCAGTTCCTCCGTCCATTGTATTCCAATTGACGTTACGTATCTGTGACATTCAAAGACATGCCGACATCTGTCGGCTCAGCTAGTTATTAATGAACATGACAAAATGTAGGTGATTCAGCATTAAGCTATGTATTCACTGGGCAACAGGGCGCGACATGTGACGCACAACACAACATGTTTGGCAATGTTGCGCAGCGGTGCGCGACATTGCCAGATGAGTCTTCATTTTGTCTCCGTTCAACAGCAACGTTGATAAGTTCCTCGTCGTTGTACCTCAACATGTTCCGCCTCAAATGTTGCCTAGTGGATGCATGGCATAGTGATACTTTGTTTAACACCTTGTTTGTAATCCAGCATGTAGGTACTGTCGTCGAAATTACCCTGTCCGGTGCGCCACCGTCCAACATGTTCAGGCTATTGACGATGTGGGCCTGGTCGAGCCATGGCCTCCCATCTGGCGTCACAGCATGGAAGATGTAGTCCCTGAACAGCTTCAGCAGGTACCGGTGCCCCGTCTCCGACCACGACAGATCAAAGTTCAACCTGGAAAACCAATGAGTATCATACATACTTTTGTAACTTACACAACTTCAACTTCGAGGTGGATTTACGGCCAGCATCTCATGTCTCTCTTCCGGTTCGAAGGGTATGGTTGCCGGTGATTACACATGGGATCTTTCATCATGATATCTCAGTGGGGGCAATGCGTGGGTGATATCAGAGTATATGTGTTAGTGTGAAAACCAAATCTCCGTTGCCCTTATAAAACGGGGGTGAACTCACTCCGGTCTTTCATTGCAAGACGATAGTTTCACAAGAATCCGAAAAAGGCGCCCATTGTCGATCTCCGCAGCCAGCAGATCTTCAAGCACGTCGGAGCGGCGCTGCAGAGCTTCCACCTTCATACAAGACAAATCTTTAAAGTCTATTCAGAATACGCCGCGCCGTGACCCGCTCTGACGCGCGCGTGTGCTAACGAGTGCGGTTTCAACTTTTAAGGTAACTTTGTCCCTTATGAAACACGTGGAGATATGACGAGAATTAAAACAGCGTCGATAGTTATTTGATTTTCAAAGTGTTAACCGACATTTAAGGGAAATCACAAGCATTTATAATATCGCGTATTAAGCGGGAGGTCGCGGGTACGAGACCAACCGAGTTATTTTTTTTATTACGTATATTCGTAAGGTTACCATGTACCAAGTCCACAAATGGCACACGTGGAATGCAAGCCCATCGCCGCTTCTCGGTACACTTACCGTTGAACACTGATGCACAAATCGAAGACGTTTCAAACGGCGAGCGTGATGACCGCGATGACCCCAAAACAGCGATTTTGCAAAAACAGAACAGTAGCTCGGTGGGCTGGAATTTAATACCTGTGTGTAGAAGCGTGAACCGATCAGGGGCATCAGATCTTCGACGGAGCGGCGCAGCTGCGACTGCGACGCCGACAGCAGGAACCTACAACCAGAGGGCGCACTATCAGTCTCCGTACCACCAACTAACTATACAGTAGTAACATAATAAAAGTTATAAACTAGAAACCTTAACTAATAATACAAATATTGTGGCGCAGTGGGCGAAGGCCTGAGACGCAGAAGGTTGCGGGATCAATTCCCGCCGAGAGACAAATGTTTGTCTCGGGTCTGGGTGTTTTATATGTATAATATGTATGTATTTACAAAAAAAAGCACAAGCTCTGCTTACTTTGTGGCTAGATGATGTGTGAAAAATGTCCAGCATTATTATTATAAAAAATATATAAATACTAGTAATAACGCTGAATAATTTGTTTGTTTGAACGCCCTATTTAACATCACGCTACGGATAGAATGCTCGCTACGCTACGACCCTTAGGAGCCGAGCAAAACAAGCAATGCGCAGAGGTGTACCCCTCTCCGCTATTTGGAGACATCTCCGCGGAGTGGGCAATCAGTGAAATTAAAACTGACCCGTCGCAAACTGTCTCTATGAACCTTACTTCGCAGAATTAATTAAAAAATAGTCTTAAATATCTACTAACAAAATGGATTATATCACTGACCGAAATAAAAAGTTGTCAATTTTTGATTTTTATTACCTTATTATTTTTATTTATACGGTTCACTTTTTTTTAGGAAGGGTGCTTTTTTTTGATAAACGCACCCTTCCTAGTCCTTGTATAACAACCAACGTTATAATATGGTTAAATAAATGAAATGGAGTATGATGATGCAATTCCTGTGTTGTGTCACAGGAACAGGAACGATGAGTACTGTGATATCAAAACACCCATTCCATTACATCCAATATGGGATTCTTAAACTGTTTATTTTTAAATAATACTTTTCACGTTAAAACATATAAGGATGCAAGTTCTCTGTTTCTTTCTGGTAAGTGTCATTTAAAAATAAACCGCTGTTTAAAAATATCTATAGTAAGGCTCTAAGCAGAAAAAAATATCGAACACTCACCAAATATTTAAAATCTGTCGATGAAAATGACGTATCTGATTATATAGGATTAGCTATTAAATGGCCGTTATAACATCATCGACCGTTAGGCTAGGGTAAACCTCATACTTATGTTTTCACTGCAAACTAAAAAAACTGGGTATTTGTCTCTGTGCTTTTGTTAAAAAATCTTACCTATTCATAGTGTCTTTTTTACTTATTCTGTAAGTGTTGTTGTAAAACAAACCACTTTCTGTTCTATTAAATTCTTACCTGACCAGGTTCGTAAATTCAGGCGAGTAGGACCTGGCGACGAGATCGAACGTGGCGTTGATGTCGCAGTGCAGCTTGCGGCAGGCCAGCGAGAGCGCGAGCCGCCCCAGCGCCGACAGGTCCTCCTGCTGAGCCTGACACAAACACCAGTTTTACCAGGGCTAAGCAGACAAACGGCAACAACAAAACACATCACGCTACGACTTGTAGGAGTCGAGCAAAAGAAGTAATAGCGTGGCGGGCGATGCAACGCGATGCGTCGGACGGGGGAAGAGCGAGGGCAGCCCAACGATGCCAGAAGGTTACCTTTGTAACCTTTTAGGTGATTTTTAACTAGGTCGGGTTAATTTTAGGTTACAAAAAACAAATCGGTTTAGAAAGATCGTGAAATGCAACTAAAATGTTGTTAATACAATCAACATTTTAGTACCATAATTATTGAAAAAATATGAAAAGTTACTTTTCAGACTAAAACTTTTTTATCTATTTAAGATAACACTGGGGCAGCCATGGAACAGCTAATATTATGTATTTTATTCAACCTCTATCTTCGTACTTCTGGGCAAAAGTCTCCCCCAAATCTATCCATTCAATCCAATTCCTAGAAGTCTTTAATTAAAAAAACAAAACCTAAAATCACGTCTGTCTACGGCCGAGTGGCCGCTACGCCACTGGAGTCTAGTTACCTGCGTGATATCGCCGGAGTTGGGTTGCAGGGCGTCCTGGACGCCGCACCAAGAAATACGCACGCGGTTCCCGTTTATTATGACCTTCGAAGGATTCAGGGTCCTGTATGAACATAAAAGTTAGCAATGTGCTTTTATCAAACCTCAATGCAACAACAAACATCGAAGCTAATAAACCGAATGGAGACAACATTGTTTTTGATACGGTACTATAAAATTATGAGTAAAATGAACTCAAGATGGGTCTTAACTAAAAGTGTGATAATGCCTTTAGTTTTCAACATTTCGGAAGTGATCAAACAGACGTGATAACACCAGACTATGTATGTCTAGTTGTAAAACTGCTCTGTTACAAAGCATAGTCTGTATGGCACCTAAAATTTATAATAAGATACCTAAGTCCTTTTTAAATCATAATGAGATTATGTTTAAATCTAAATTAAAACAATTATTAGTAAGTAAGTGTTATTACAACATTCATGAATTTTTAGCTGACGATCTAAAACTTTGACTATTTAATTTTTACTTACAATTAACAAACAAATATAATTTAAAATAACTAAATACAAATACAATTTTAAAAATTTGCATGCCTAATTTTAAGGTAGAATATAATTGGAAATTTGAATATATTTAAGACCTGTAACATACATTAAAAAAAAAAGATCGACGCGTAAAGGGCGCAATAGTAGTAGGGGCGAGTTGCTCGTATTTTTGCAAAAAAAAAACCCATTTAATGTTTTTATATAAAAAAATATTTAAGTACTATACCAGTCATGTAGCTTCCATAACATAAACTCTGCTTAGTTTGGGGCTAGATGCTGCTGTGTGAAAAAATATTTCCATCCACATGCATATTCAACACTCTTCTTGTAACGTGACATTGTTCCCTCCCCATGACGTGCCTAACCTATTACCCCTAAACTATTCCGTCATCGGTGCTACTTTCAAATATCCCCTGATATACTAATACCATCCAACTCAGCATTCGCACCTCTTCCATCAATCCGTTTGGTTGCCCAACACGCAGATCCACACAATAAATGTATTATGATGGTTTTTATAAATGTTTCCATTGAGCCTAAGAGGCATTGACCTCATGGCCACTTCAACTAGCTAATTATATTTGTACTCGCCTGCAGGCCAGTCCGGCACTGTGTATGGCGCGCAGAGCCGCCGTCAACTGTATAATCAGGCTCCACAGCACCTCCTCGGGCAGCAGGGCACCCGACGATTGCGCGCGGAGCGCCATATTCTTCTGCAAAACACAATTCATCAATATTAACATATGAAATTACCGTTATGTATACAAATACAAAATATACCACTAAGTACAATTTTGAATTGATGGCATTCTGGTCGTGGTAGGGCGCGGTGCCGTCGCTCACGGGGTTCCCGCTGCCCACGAGGTACTTTTACGTCAGAGCTACCATACCTGATGGGAGTACGGAATCGGGGCGTCGGGGTCTGATGAGAAGGGGTCGTGGTAGGGCGCGGTGCCGTCGCTCACGGGGTGCCCGCTGCCCACGAAATACTTGTTCGTCAGAGTTACCATACCTGATGAGAGTACGGCCTCGGGGCGTCGGGGTCTGAGGAGAAGGGGTCGTGGTAGGGCGCGGTGCCATCGCTTACGGAGTTCCCGTTATCCACGAAGTACTTGTTCATCAGAGTCATGCACGACGGATGGTAGGTGTACAGGAGCACCAACGCTGGAAAAGTTAAATTTTGTAAATAAGTACAAAATCTTCTGGTGTTCCTTTCTATTATCTTGTAGGTACAAGTAATGTTGTGCAAATTTGTAATACCCCCCTACGAGTTTCATACATATAAAATATAACGTATAAATATATTTAAAAAAATATTGTAGCGTACTTAATGCACGCGAGTTTCAGCATGTCGTAATTTTTTATGACAGCCCGTTTTCAATATTCAATTCCCTTAGACTATATTTAAGTTTTAACAAGTTATTTATTTAATTTTTATGATTTGACATATAATTTTTTTTTTTTGTATTTGTGTTCTTAATGTGTTTTAACATGAATATAACTTATTTAAGTAGTTTTCAACTGTGATTTGACAATACCTCTTTATAGTAGCGTAATAATTTAATTTGTATTTTATTTCATACATTGACTGTATGATGTTTTTATTAATTTAAACGAATTTATTTGACCCAAACCCATTCTGAAATCATTGCGTCTTGCCTGTTTCAATGGATTTTAATGGCTTTAAATAATTGACTAAATTATTTGTGTATTGTTATTCTAATTTGACAAAAACAAGTGTACTGTAAAATTCCTACAGTTAATAAATGAGTTTGAGTACTGAGATAGTTAGCATTTTGTTGTATATTATTTATTTCAGTTAAATCATTCTAATTCTAATGTAGGTTACCACAATGTTCTGTAGAGCAGTATTATAGTTTATAGCTTTTGTTGAGTAACGAGCGCGTTGGGGGCAGGTTAGAAGAGGGATAATGCACAATACACCCCAGTGCAGACCTTAGTTCCCTTACTTAGAATTTCCAACTGCATCTAACCCATTCATGTCACGTTTTAACTCACAGTGATCGCCGAACGAGTTGGTGTTGAAATATTCGTGCAGCCTGACCACGTTCGGGTGGTCGATCTGGTTCCAGGTCAAGAGCTGGTTCGAGGGGCAGCCGCCGAGCGCGTGCAGGCGACGCATCGCGTAGTGCACACCGGTCTGGCGGTGTGTCACGCGGAACGAGGAGGTCATCGAATGAGACGAGATAGCCTCCAGCGGTATCAGCTCCGTGTACAGTTCCAGGTGACGCGGCAGCTCTGCAACGTACGCGCAACAGTAATATAATTTTAATACTATATAGAATATCCAGTAGTATTATGAAATATTATCTGTAACTTATAATGTTAGGTTATTTAAGTAAGTAGGTAATTATGTTTATACAGGGGATAGTGTTTATGTTTTAGTAATAGTATAAAAACAAACAAACACGCTCACGACTGTCTCCCCCACGGTGGACATCCTCAGATACATACCTAGTGGGTAGATCTTTGAGGATACCAAGTAGGGGGTAGTCAGAGGCACGTCCAAACCTTATATTTGGGACATGACCGCGTTTTGCAAGTAAGCATTCCACGTGAAAGGTTGCAAGCCCATCGCCGCTAATTGGAACACTAAATGTTGTCACATGCCTTCGAATTGTTGGTTCTAGGGCATGCCGGTTTCCTCACGATGTTTTCATTCAACGTTTTCAGCACGTGATAATAAGCACAAAAAAAATCGAGCGGAAAAATCCAGTAGTGCACGAGCGGGTTCGAACCCACGACTTCCGGATCAGAAGTCGGGGATCGCACACTAGGCCAACACGGCTCAGTAGTAGAATAGCTCTATAATTGATAACTTTTCTTATTAAATAATTCACCTATGTACAGTGTACATTATTTATTTTAGTGCAATAAATAATGTTCTATCAATCTATCCATGCGCGATTCATTCGTGTCAATGACAACCAATTATACCTATCCACACAGGATACGTACTATCCCGTCCGACCAAAGGTTGTCTGGAAGAGATCGCTTTTACCGATAAGACCGTGCATTGTATCTTTTATATTTTTAGTTCCTGTGTTTCTTTTATTTTGCCTTGGTGTGCATTAAAGAGTTTATCTATCTATCTGTCTATCCTAGTTTAGACTATTCAAAAGCATACTATTAACAGCGTCTGTTTTGTAAATTGTTGTTATTTTTAAAGGTACAAATAAATATATGACTCTGTTTTTCATCATTCTTTTGAACAGTGTAGTGCATCATCGGCTGCCTGGATGAGCTGTTCCTGGGGGCAAGTGATGGGGCACAGAGGTCAGGAGAGCAAGTGCGCTATATTCCGTGTGCGTTCCCCGCACTCAGTGTGGACGTGGTCTATCAATCATCCCCCACTCGGTTATGTTTTCTGCAGCGGCCAACTTGGGAGCGAAGTTTATGAAGCGACTTCTAAAATGGCCTCTGCGGTCTTTTGGACGGTTTTTTTCTTTTCACGGTCTTCTATTTCATTGTCGGGAAGTATATTGTATACATAACTTACCCTGAAATTTGCGCATATCCTGTTGGGAGAAGAAGACCGTCATGTTGCGCTGGTAGATTTCATCGCGGATCGATTCTGGGTCGTAGAAAGTCGCCGCGAGTCCTTCGAACAACGAACACATACAATTAGAACAAGCACTTAGCCTAAAACTTACAGATGGCATTCATTAACACAGAAAACCTTTCTCTTTTTAATAATATTACTATTACATATCTATAAAGTGTCTATTTATTTTGTAAACAGGTACAAAATAAATAGAATAAAAACTATAATACACACGTGACCTAAAAAAAAACGACTCAGTCCGCACGCTCGCATTATTATTTATGTGTTTGCACTATTTATGTGTTCGAGAATTGTCACCGTATTGTAGATCATTTTGAAGCTAAGACCACTAACTTTAAGATATAACAAACAAAAATGAGATATGAGCATCACATTTTTCACCAGATACTTTTGAACGCGAGCGTGCGGACTGAGTAGATTTTTGTGCTCGCGAGTTTATATACATTCAGTCAAAAAAGTATCGGGAATGGATAATTAATCTATGGTTCCCAATTAAATTTTTTGTTTATTTTTTTGCTGTTTGATTGGCACAACTGTTTTCCATTTTAACGCGGATTTTGAGTTGCATCTGTTGTTTATATTTATTATAGTGCTGTTTTTAGTTAGATCATATCTAGTGTGTACTGCGAATTTCACTATGGACAAAAATATCGATCAAAGAGTTTGTCTTAAATTTTGCATCGCCAACGGAATTTCGTGTTCGGAGTCACTGAAAATGTTACAGAAGGCTTACGGTGGATCGACTTTATCAAAAACACGTGCTTATGAGTGGTACAAAACGTTTAAAAGCGGTCGAGATGTGATAGAAGATTTGCTTCGCTCTGGTAGGCCATCAACATCTTCAACTGAAGTTAACGTCGCAAAAGTAAAGGAATTAGTGACTTAAAATCCTCATTCAAATTTGAGAGAGATAGCCGCTGAACTTTCTGTATCTCACGAGTCGATCCGCACCATTTTAAATAATCACTTGGGTATGAAACATGTTGCTGGGCTTGTCCCAAAAGAACTAAATTTTCTCCTAAAACTCAATCGCATAAGAGTCACTGAGGACAGGTTACGAGTTTGACATGCAAACTAGTCAACAGGCTTCGGAGTGGCGCCTCCCAACTGAACCGAAACCGAAAAAACCACGCCAAAGTCGATCAAAAGTTAAAGTCATGTTGACTGTTTTCTTTGACTATCGAGGTGTTGTGCACTCGGAATTCTTGCCGGAAGATGAAACGGTAAATAAAGAATATTATTTGAGCGTTATGCGGCGTTTAAGAGAGCAAATTCGGCGAAAAAGGCCAGATTTGTGGAAAGAAAATTCTTGGATTTTGCATCACGATAATGCGCCTTCGCACAAGGCCATAATTGTAAACGAATTTTTGACCAAAAACTCAACAAATACTATCGAGCAACCACCTTATTCACCAGATATGACTCCAACCGACTTCTTCCTTTTTCCTAAACTCAAATTACCACTTCGTGGCACACGTTTTCATTCGGCAGTATGTTACCGGCAATGCCCAAAAACGGTAATGTATAAAAAAATATTTTATACTCTGCCTAGGAATTCTATACAATGCCGAATGCGCAGCCGGCAATGTATGTAAAAGACGAGCGTAGGTAAGGGCGAGTTAAGAGAGCAAGCTCAGAAAACGCTTAAAACTTCTGGAAAAAAAATCCCCTGTGCCATTGGCTACCACTGTAAGAATCCCCGTTCCGAGTGTCTCACTGAATTTCCTCAGTTATTAATTAATTATTTTGACACGTCACTAACTTCGAAAAACATAGTTCGACAAGTCACTGTTTCGACTGAACATACTTCGACAACACACACCTTCGAAAGACCACTACTTCGACAGACCCTACTGCGACATGCGCTTGTTCGGCTGATAATTATTTCGACAGAAACATTTAAAAAAAAAGCTAAAAACCTAACCTATCTGAGTTGGACCTGAAAACGCTATTTAAATAAAACCTAATAATCTCTATCCAAGTCGGATCTGAAAATGCGATTTACTTCGCTCGTCGCCGCCGCTCGAAGCCGTCGACTGCCGCTAAAATTTTATTTTAATATGATTGATTTTAAGGAAATATAACGTGTTTTATTTTTCGATCTTACATAAAACTTGATAAATAAAGGTCAAAATCTATTTATTTTACACATTGCCAATGGACCACCAGGTACTCTATACAATAGGAGTTAGCAGTTATATACATTTCCTAGGCAAAGTATGTATTGGACAATCATATTCGTAATATTTCATAGAAAGCCTAGAATACCTGAATTATACAGATTGCCGGTAACATAATTATATACTAAATAGAAAGGACAGCATTGGGCTTTATTGTTGTGTCAAATAAACTTTCTATTCCATTTTAACTATGTGGAATCAGCCCCACACAGGCTAATTCACAACTAACTTAATGAGAGTTTTTATACTGCGGCTAGTCAAGGACTAAGATGGCACTGTATGCCAGGAATTATCACGGCCGAAATCAAAATTCAATGTCAAAATATATTTATTTATTAAATCACATGGTCACTTTGAAACCCTTACAAGGCCTTACAAATGGATGCTACATGACGCCACATTTCGATTGATCATAGCCAAATACAATAAATAGGCTTTTCATTGAAACCATGAGGATCATTGATAAAATAATGTTTGTAAATCACAATACATTTCATTTCATAAATGTCAACGTGTAAACTAAGTGAATTTACGCCGATCAAGCCTCACGCACGACCAAGCCCCGAAGAATTAGGTAACAAACTATGATCGATAATTTTGGTAATACTTCATTCAGCTTTAGTGTGGTGCCAAACGAACGCGGTAAACTCAATAATTAAGACCAATATTCAAAGAAATCAGATGAACATCTCTCTCTTATGCTCGGTGAGCCATTACAACAGACGCTGTAGCTGCGCTGGGACTGGGGCAGTCTTATAACTTACAAGGCTAACACAGCTTTTTAACTGCATACAAAATGGTAATTTTACATGAAAAAGCTAGCAACGGCTATGAACAGCAAAAAAGAAACCGCGCGCACGGTTGTCAATTATATTTATGAATTTAAATCCTATTTAGAAGCGCGCCGACTAAGTGAATTTCCTCGCGACCAAGTCACTGCGCTCAGATATTCAGTCAACTACCCCAAGATGTTTACGAATAAAAAACTACATTATCAATCAATCCAGCAGTTGTTGTTTTCGTTCGCTTAAGCAGCTATATTCATCGCAGAGTTTTTAGACGAGCAGACATAACACGGCATTATCGAAGTACACGAGCTAGATCATAGAGTGAAATTACGAACAGTTCTTCATACACCGGCTTTTGCAATCGTTTACGATGTTAGCATACAATTGCGTCGCACCTAAAAACTATTGATTCGATATTAAGCTTATTTATTTCCTAATGCCAATAATTCCCGCCACTTCGCGCCTAACTAAGTACAGCCAAAGATAAAATGAAAACACTTCAATAATGATGTTACATCTTCCTATATTCATAAATACGTCAAATCACAGACGACTGCCTAAATTGGAAGTTATCGCAAAAAACACACACCAATCAAAGTATCTACAAACATAAAACAAATGTAAATATTATTAATATATAATTAATTAAAACATTAACAATCCAGCTCAAGAATACGCTTTCAATTTGCAAATGCAATGCCTTTGTGGAAGCGGCGAGTTTTATTGCCATGGCACTGCGAAAGACGTCAAAGTCAAAATTAATTTATTCATTAAAATCACCAGGATACCTTTGCGATCGCTTATCGCAGTCTATGTAGCAAGCAAATGAATCAATCTCTGTATAAACTGGCCGTTCGGCAGCAGACTAAAATATCGATCTTTAATCTGAAAGGGGTGGCTCTCTCCCTCCTGCGTAGGGCTGTTGTTTGCAGTGCATCGCAGCCTTCCAATTCAATTTAGCTGACCCTCTGTCTGGAATATTATTAGCGTCATGTCCCCTCTAGATTAAATATTCGAATCGAAAGTGGTCTAGCTTTATAGAATTGAAATTATCGTAATTTGGTATCATTTTAGAATACTGTTACGACTATACCGAGTAGGTATTTAACTATTCTTATATAGTGCATATGAGGAAGGACCTCTATACGGTCAACGAAATGTCAGCAGAATAATAGTAAAGTACGCGGTATAGTCGTAATATGGCTTAGTTAGCTTGCTCTAGCTTTACCTAAGAGCCGTATCACGCTACGAGTGACTCCCTGCTCGGCTCTTCTTGTAATAGGGCTCATATTTTTTAAGATAGAAGATAGTAGATTCATACTATACAACCGTATCGAAGCACCCGTTGTATTCTAAATTCTGTTAATCCAATGCTGATCATCATCAGACCCTCGGAGCCTGTTAACTCCAGTCAGAACTGAACATTTTTAGCACAAACTAGAGTTTTAGTAGCAACCATGCACCCTGACCACCCTACAAAAGAAGATCTGAGAGCTGATGACCGCTGGAAACTATTGCAACAATCTCCACCGAAAAAACAACAGCCATTTCGCAAACAGCTTTTATAAAAAAAACCTCATCGAAATCTGAGTTACGAGGCCACAGACAAACAAACACAATATGACCTCATGGCTTATCACCTACGCTATAACACTCCTCTTTTTATTCGAGGGTAAACGCACAATTTGGGAGAACGGGGCATAGCAAAGCATCTGCAAAATCATCCTATTCACCGTTTTCAGATGTTGTAGTGCGCAAAGCTTTCAATACTATCTCATGCAAAATAAAATCCGAAAACTTCGTGAAGCGCAATAGAAAAGTGAACTTGGATGCAATTTTGTATTAAAAACCAGGATATTGGAAATTTTAACGTTGACGAGCGAAAGCGCAGGAAATGACTTTCCATTAAACGTTAATGGAAGCGAAATCTGATTCCAAAGTCATCGGTGCAGTGAAAAGTTAATTAGCGACCATGTTTTTAAAGGGCTGTTCGTAAATGAAAAAATATGATAGAGTGCACAGGTCCTCTAGAAAATTTATGACATGGAGACCGACAGCTTAACGTGCCGTGGGAGTGACTGAAGCGTCAGTTGTGAGTACCACTAGTGATGACAGCGCTCAATTTTAAGCCTCTGAACAAGTGCTTAACCTCGAGATGAAATACATACTCGTAACACAAGTTTGTATGCTTCACTACTGCACAGTTGATGACATATTTTAACAAACAAACCCTAAATAGGGTTTACAACTAGATGCCTCAATGGCGACCACGAAAAGGAAGACGCCGCAGTTTAAGAATGCCACTCATCCGATAAATGGAAGAATCGACGATTGCGTGAAGTCAGCGGGTAGAGGTGGGACAAGACCATTCGTCTTCACTCTTTAAGAGGCCCACATCGGATGAATTGCCCATACAAACGTAATACCAAAATCATTTGTAATTTAAGCTTATTTCCACCATATTATGCTATTATTTGTATTCGAATAGTATTTATCTAGGTACCTTGATAAATATTTTTTCAAAATACTTACCTAAAATGAAAAACGAATCGCATTTTTGATATTTTTACGTCATACATGATATGTTTTCATCTTATTTGTTTCGTATTAAAAACAACAATGTCTTACGTATCGTTATATTAGGTACATAGATTATATTGTCTAGTTACAGAATAACAACACGATGTGAAAAATACAACAAGTTTTCAGTCATCATTTTTGGTATTACGGAACACCACCAAATTTATAACAAATTCCAAACGGCTAATATTGCTATCACGCTTGCACGGAACGGTGCGGGGTCGCGGGACGGGACACTTCGGTTGTGTGATCGCTCGGACAGGCACTCACACTAGCGTAACATGTATTTAAACCACGCGGCGCGAGCGCTTGTTCATTATTCGGTGTCGGGTAGGCTGATATTTACTATTTTATTATCAGCGTTCGACAATTTACTGTGCGTTTTAGTTTGCTAAATTGTATGTTATTCTTGAATTCGGTCGTCTCGAAATTGGAAGAATTTTCACGTTTGTTTAAAAATACCGTTTGCCAAGAAATACCTACCTATCAGGGACAGAATATACATAACGCAAAGAATAGGTAGGGTATGTACGCCGGTTCACCGACCAAATTCTTTTCTCGACCTTTTAGCGCATCTTTGCTAGATAAAAGTAAAAAATATAATAATTGTTACTCATATTTTAGTAAAGTGTGTTTTAGTGGTTACTTGAATTTCTATTCCTTACTTATCTGCAAAACATGGTTCATTTGTTTTTTAAATTGATTTTCAAAAATCATAGTAAGAAATAGGCTATGAACCTAGATTTAACAAAGGACTACTTCTTGGCCAATCGTAGCCCAGCCCCAAATAAAGTATCGCCTGTGAGAAAGCACCTGGATGCCAGCTTAGGATTTTTAACTCGTTCCAAAGACGTGCAATAAGCATTTTTGACAATCCCATGGTCAAGTAGGATAAAAAGCACTTGAGAGACTTTGACTCTCTATTCGTACTCTACCACTTGTACTGGACTTCAATTTCAATTTATTTATTGCGATACATGGGTTACATGGTCTATTGAATAGATGGTATGAAATAAAAGGTTTGTACAGCTATGACCAACTAATATGCTTTTTCTGTTAACAGGTTGGATATAAAGTTTCTAAAAAAATTAAGTTATTTATGGCTCGTAAAGACAATGGGATTTTGTTATAAATAATTGGCATTATGCAGAACACACTCACACGTAGGAGTCTCGTCTTACTATTAAGATAACGAAGGTTAACCTCTCTACGACTCCCAGTCAGGTAGGGCATGAATAAGTTCACGTTACTCTTGACAAATACTGCAACTTCGTAGATATAAAGAAAGAAAAGTTAGAATTTAGAATTCTGAAAATATTTTTACATGTATTAACCTGTTTAAGACCAAACCTTTTTCGAATGCACCTTTTTTGCGCTTTGAAGACCCGTGTTTTATCGGTTGAGTTGACTTGTACTTGTAATACAAATGTTTTTATTGATTGTCCAAAAGTTACTTAATTTTAAAAATGATGAAATCTCTTTTAAGTAAAAAAAGCTTGTCAGGAAATTTCACTCTTGCTTAGGTCTAATGGATTCTGTTTTTTTTATATGCCCACCTTTTGTCACAGTATCGCATCGCTCGCTATCGGCTGATCTTAACTAGGGAACCCCCAACATTATAATAATATGGTCCATATGAATATGGCGAACACGGTTGGTAGTGTGTCCTCCATTTGCAAAGGGGAAGATCTTCTATCGAGCTGATCCATCTGATATACTTGATCGGGGTCCTAGGACCGACACTTGTATGTTAGAGGTATTATATTCTCAAGTTGCGTGAAAACTTCCCTTGTGCCATTTCGACACATCGATTTAATGCCATCTGTATATTGATTATGGTAGTTCGTGTCTAGTAACGTAGCTCAAGCATGTGACGAGCGATGTCGCTACATTAACACTCTAGAGCCTGGTTGCACACTTTAGAGGAATTTCCACCCACATACCCAGATTATGGCATGTTTTCCCAAGTAATGGCACCAGTATGGGGTTCTTAAAAAAAATGAGTTATTTGCCACCTAAGTAGTATAATGCTCATGTAAAACTTTATAACTTGAAACTAATACAGAATGCATAAGACTAAATATATTTAGTGGACGGTACTCCGACTTTCGATCCGGAGGACATGGGCTCGAACCCAGTCGTGCACCAATGGATATTTCTACTCTAACAGTTTATGTGCGGAAAGGAAAACATCGTTTTCCGGCATACCTAGCAACGATGTTTTCCTTCATTGTTTTGAGTACGTGTTAATGCGGATAAAGTTTTCGAGAACAGATAATTATATGTAACTAGTTAGTGCAGTGCGATAGGCTTGAAATCTATCACTCGGAATGTTAACTACTCGCAAAACGCAGGCAGTTACCATAATGTAATGTTTGGACGTGCCTTTGACCCTACTTTGTATCCCTAAAATTTAAAACTGATAAGGTGGACGAAATTTAAAACCGGTATTTTTCGATTATTATCAATATAAAAAATTTACTGAAGGCTCAAAAACGAATATCGTTCATTATAAATAAAATTGAGTATATAAAAAGTAACTTTGACCAGATTTTTGTTTAAAAATGTTAGTAGATTTTTTTTCGCTTCCTGAAGTTGACATCTCTACTAATTGGTCGAGAACTGGCGAACCTACCCTAGGTAGTTAGTTTGTTTAGTGTGGATGAAGACCTTTCACACTTTTTTTTTGATTACTTACCATATTAATTTTCAGAAACCGTTTAGCCTTATGGTCATTTTACAAGACTTTTACCAAAATCGTGAATTGATTTGTAGGTATTTTTATAGATGAATGTGTCAATACCTACCTATTAACGAACAACAAAATAAATATGTACTTTGAAATCCTTGTAGGTAGGTACATATTTTATTTACAAACCTAGGAACTATCATAATTTCACAATTCTTTTTGTACCTATATTATCCTAAATTTATAGGTACCTACGTATCCTATTCTAGAGGTAGTAAACGTATGAAGAACCTTAATACATTTCATAAATTTCCTAAGATATACCTAAGCCGGCTTTGTACAAAAACGCATTACTAATACCTACCGCCTTCGAGATGTTATATGAATGGTAAGATATAGTCATAGTTACCTACTATCTATACACGAATAGCACGTCTCTCGTCACACCTGCATCAGACAAAAAGAGATAGCGATATTCGGCCGATTTTTGAGCGCGCCTCGAATTGAAGTTGATAGCGAAAAGCGTAACACTCTTAAGGGATGACTATGTCCAGTAGTTGACCTCTAAAGGCTGATTATGATGATGTACAAGGAATAAAAAAACTGGAAGGGTGCTAGTCTGACTCGCACACCGAGGGTTCCGTACAAGCTTGTACGTTCACCAAAATAATTAACATTACTCAAGTCCATAAAGTACATATGACAGCACCAAACATTACAAACAGATACGTCGGTTTAGAAGAGAAACTAATCTTTTTAGTTGAAATTTTATCTTCTATACGTCGACATGCGTCATACGTAAAAAAATATTATTTGATAAAACTACAAATAACCGATTTTCGGACATTTTCCTTTACTTGTGCTGCGAGACCTTTCTTCTTGCCAAATTTCATGATTCTAGGGCAGGAATAGGTTTTGCGAGTATCAAAATATGTCTCATAAATGCCCGTATTTTTTTATTGCGTTGTCTTAGAAGTTTTTTTTAGATCTCCAAGGGACCGTAGGTTTACGTATTTTGTATTAATTTCAACTTGATACCTCCGCGTTCCTGAGAAAAAGGGTCTTGACAGACTGAAAGACATCCGTATCTTGTCAGTATATCACCCATTCGCACTAAACGGTTGCACTGAGACTAGGGCAGCACGCGATTTATGTTTTGTCCTGGGGGACAAGTTCTTTATGCAAGTTTCGAAGATACAATGGGGGCGCAGGGGGAGGGCTAATTTGAAGAGGGGGCTTCCGCTTTAATAATGTCGGGAAAACCTCTATACGATCCTACTATGCAATCACCACACTTTTTGCAAGTTTCGAAGATTCAATGGGAAAGAGGAAGGGGGGTCAATATTTTATTTATCAATTATCCTCAATACGATCCCATAGAGTAATCACCACAATTTTGTCGCGTTTGAGAGATCGGATTAGGGGTGGGGATGAAATTGGGTGAAAAGGGGAGGAGGAGAGGGTTATTTTTTAACTGTTAATCATTCACTATACGATCCCATAGAACAATCACCGCAATTTTGTCGCGTTTGAGAAATCAGATTAGAGGGGGGGGTGAAATTGGGTGAAAAGGGGGGAATAGGAGTAATTTTTACAACTGTAAATCATTCTCTATACGATCCCGTAGAGATCGTACCACAATTTTAACGCATTTCAGAGATGCACAAACCTGTGCAAGGGGCGAGAAAAGGGTATTTTTTTTGTTTTACATTTCCTATAAGATACTGAATAGCGCCCAATAGACAATTGTGGCGGGTTTCGGAGATAGATATGGGAGGGGTGGAGGGGTAGGAAAAGGGAGGTTCCCGGATTATTCCTCTACTCACTGGAACACCCTCTATACGATTCCACCAAACATGTTAATGAGTGAGTGAGTGACTGGTAGTTTAGCTTTATCTGTAATACAAGCCAGAAAAAGAAACAGTCAATCTGGCTGCATTCTCGATTTGCATTGTCTAAACGGTTTGAGTATAATTAAATGTAAAGCAAAAATTTTGGCTTTCAATAGTTTTACTAGTCCGCGACACGTTAAAAGTGAAAGAAATATTACAAGATGAAGTTTGGATATAGTTTTCAAGTATTCTCTATGAATTTTTACAAAAACAAATAATTTAGTAATTATGAAAATTTGATGTTCGTAAAGTTTGCCTTTTTCAGCATACCGTTTGATGGAATCGTTTAAGAGATAATGTGAAATAAAAAACAAGTAGGTATTGCGGCGCTATAGATAACACTGGCAGTGCGATGCGAGGATGTTCATGAGGTAGGGCGGGGAACGCGGGGCGAGGGGCGAATATATGGTGTATGACGAAGAAAATAATATTATAAAATCAGAGGAATTATTAATGTGGAACACGATATAATATTCAGCCTTCATTTCGTTTGAAAACGTGCATTCTACTAGAGATGTGACAATGTGATCGTGATTTTTTTGACTAACTAAAGGTCAATTTAAACTTTAACTTTGACTTTTTGCCAAAGAAAACACGAATAATTTAGTAGCTAGTCGCCAACTATTTAATCCGAAGGTCGCGGGTTCGAATCCCGTGAAATATGTATATACAGAGTCTAGCACTCTCTTTGAAACCGTGCAGGAAAATATCGCGAGGAAACCGGCATATAATTAAACTAAACATTCGCGAACATGTTTTACGTATATGAAACGCACACTGAACATAATGCGCCCAAGCACTCAGACTTCTGTTATCCACCTTCCGTCAGCATTATAAGACCAACATCGGAACTTGACTGACAAAATGTAAATTCGCGAACATTAATAATCTATCAATTTTCAAAAATTCACCTCGTTTTTTTATGAGACAAACAGTCTTCCCACTATATATTCGCTATACCAGGAGCATGGCATAAACACCAGAAAATATCATGTGTCTGTAATTACAGAGGCAGAATATATTTATGGTGCAATAGCAGTATTATAAGATAGAAGGTACAAATATATGGAAGGATAAATGTAGCATCGGCACATATCATCTGGAGAAAAGTGTGCTCTTCCCCCTCTAACAATTTGACATAAGCTGGCAAAGAAAAATACTTTTTTTTTATATTAAAAATGACATGGAATTGCTTGTGAACAATTGATTTGGCATTGGTGATTATGACCCAAATTCGATATATCAATCGCTTCTACAGTTTAAGTTAGTACAAGTGAAATAACATCGCATCTCTAGTTTCGCTCGACTAATGAAGACCTATCATTAGTTTCTAGACAAAGGCGATAATTGTTATTATAGGGTACCGTTAGGGCTGAATCCACTTCGATGCATGAAAAGCGACCGGAAAAAAAACGCACACGAGTTTTTAACGTATACTGGCCACCGGTCAATCGGGTTTTAAATTAACAACGGGAACTGCAGAATATGATCCGAGTTCCAACCGTTCAACTTGTTCATAATTTGTTGAACTAATTGCAGGCATATCATGTATATACGAAAATAAACGTCGCATAAGATACTTAACATTTTATAAAAGTCGCAGTTTTGTTTTGAAGATAAGTCGCAAGCTGAAGTCGTATGAGGCAACCCCTGAAAAATTTTTGTTCCTTCTGGCAAATTATTTCATTAAAAGTAATTAGAGAAATACATAATGGGCCAGGCAACGTTGCAGCAATAAATATTTAATCAAAAGCAGTTTTCGTTATTCATATAAGTACAGTTGAATATCATTTGATCGCTGACTTTGTTAGGTGAAGCTTTTCGAACAGGTTTGTCGAAAGATTTTAAAGTGATTTTAGATAGAGGATACACAGGGCAGGCGGATAATATTCACCGCACTCTAAGTAGGTAAGTAATTTTTTTTCTTGCTTGTTTTGTGAATAGCTTCTATAAAAAAAACGCGCTTATTCAGCTTCACTTGTAACAAACTAAATATCAAAGAAACAATGTAATCAAATATTGGATGTCAATTTTAACTTACTTCTAATAGTCGTAACGAGATGAAACTTGTAGTTCGGCTGACAATACTATAGTTTGGTATCTTAGAGCTGATTTTACGATGGAGCCAGAATGTGCTCTGGAATATTGAAACTCTTCGGTGGCTACTAGAAAACCCCTCGAGTTTGGGCGCATATGATTCGTTTTGACGAGTCCGATAGATTGGGCTTAGTAACGAGGGTCTGATGATGAAACCAGCAGGTGGATAGTGGAATATTTTTTTATATTTTTTAGTGCGTAATAGAAGCGTGTTTTTTAGTTATACTTGAAATAAAAAACCTTAAATGTCTGGCAACATTGGATGAAACACTACGCTTTTACCGCTATTCGTACGTACTTTCGCTGAGCTCATCACAATCGCATTATTGTGATATTTTGAGACAAAAAGTATGCTTAAATATCTAATTTGTGATGAAACGTAAGTAGTTTTGGGCGTCCACCGAATACAATCCTTAAGAACGACATACGTGTCAAATACATAAATAGATATAATTTATATTATACATGTATAATGTATACGCAGCAAGTATGTTTACAGTACCTGGATTTGGTGGCATTGGATTGGTGTGCGTCATCATCGGGGCGTACATCTGTGTAGCGTAGGGCGACTGGGCGTACATGGGCGGGCGCACGGCCGTAGCATCTGTGGAGAAATGTTCCATCAGCCACACAAACCTACGAAGCTACTGAGTGAGAGTAGCTCGAGAGTCGACCAGGGGTCTAGACAAATACCTCATGCTTAGTTTTCCTTTCACGCTAACGTAAATTTGGTTTTTGTAACGAAAAACTTGGTAGTAATCACGTGACATCTTTCCGCGTGCGTTAACGCCAAAAGAAAGTGGTATTTGTCTAGACACACAGGCCTCTTAGACAACAACCACTACAAACGGAAAGGAAAGGTTGCATTGTAACGAAATGATATTAGCTTTTGAGATAACACGTGACTTCTGCCAAGTTTTGCCTTGACAAATTTGCGTTAGCGTGAAAGGAAAGGTATTTCCCCATATCCCTGACGGATATGATGAAATAATACCTTTCCTTGTCAATCCGTCCGTATGTTTTACCAATTTCTCCCATAATATTTTGTACAACGGGTATGTTTTTTTTTAATAAAATTCGGTAAGTGCATGTACTCGTAAAGTATAATAAACAATTTTCTCCGTATCTTTATAAGATATCATTGAACGGTATCTTAGATCTAGCCAGTAGCACTTCATAACACTTTGCTGCAGACGAAAATTGGTTAGCGGATGTCCAACTTGTCCAATAATGAGGAGATACTATGATTTATGCAATTTCGAGACCCAAGCACAGAGTGTCGCGACATTTTTTGGAGTTTTATTCAGGAACCAGATTTTAATCCAAAACCTCAAGATTCAAGAAGATCCTTTTTATTCTTGAAAAATGAATAAATAAAAAATTTATAAGTAATACTGATCATTTTATTGTACCATGCGATGTAATAAAATTTTCTTCTCACGTTTTCTACTCACAAGGACCAAATTTCATGTTCCAGCCAAAAAGTAATCTACTTTCTACTGTTTACTACCTTTGTATTGAAACGGATTATCACACCTAACAAAGAATGACCAGCCTGCTTAGCATGAAGACCGGTGTTGTATAAATGCTTGCTGCGGAATAAATGTTTACTACGGTACTCGAATTTCCTTATACCCTTGACACAAAAGATTCTATTGTGGGGTCAAAACTACGTAGGTTTCTTATTGTTGTTAAAACGAAAATATGTTATTTTCGTTTTTAATTGCTTTTTGCACAATTACATAACGTATCACAACAAAGTAGTCGAGGTCGTGACGGCCGGATCCAGTTATTCATTGCATAAGGCATATTTGCGGTCAAAACAGATGTGGAGTGTACATTGTACGACGTTTTAAAGAGGCACGCAGCCTTTACAAAGAAGAAAGACAAGAGGGAGAAAAACTACAGAGCCTTGTAGATGATTTGAAGAGTTAAGTAGAAATTCTCCTAAAACAGATGAAATATGTTTGCGACCGATTCTCAAATTCTATCGACATCGATTATATGGAGACATCTGCCCTACGTATTGAATATGACACTGATGAGGAAGATCTAGCAAGTGAAACAGAGTGGATTCGAACGAAAGCTAGGAAGAAAATAAAATTGAACACCTCATCCACTTCACAAAATACCAACAAAGTTTTAACTAAAGAAAAAAACCCACAAATACTGCTCCAACGTGTCAAGCTGCATTAAATGTGACACCTTACCAAAGACTGCAAAAAGCCAGCAGACGAGAAACCAAAAAGCGTGCATTACGAGGAAGCACACCCGACTAATTACAGAGACTGCATGATAGCCAAAAAAAATACAAAAGTTGCGAACCAAGAATGTAGAAAAAAAACTTATTTCACAACAGCAATTAGTCAGTGGAAATCAGTAACACTTGCCTATAACCGGGGAGGTGCAGGAGTTCTAGGAACATTAAATAAACAATATCATAACTCAGGCAGCCGCAAAAAACACACAGCCCTTCAAGTCGCAGTGACACATTCTTTACTTTATAAAACCATGTCAATGTTAAATTACTAATTAGCCTAACATAGGCTAGATTGTAATATTACGAGGATAAATTAAATTATTTTAAGTATAATAATGTACTCTGGACTAGGAAAAAAAAACATAGCAACTAGCTCGTTTCGTAAGTTGGATCAATTCATAATTATAAGTTAAACGGGTCTTTATCGCGTTTATTATTTGTCCGACGCGACTTTTCGACTGTATCGCAACAGCCGTGGTCACAGGATGACTGAGCTACCGTCGAGAAATAAAGGCAGTAGCCGCAACTACCCTCATATCATCTTCGGAATCAGAAATGTCCATGTTCACATTACGGCACACTACACTAACCGTATCACCCTACTGCACAATCGGATCGCGACGTGAACACCTGTTTATCAATCACCCTTTTGCCAGTACGCTTTGCGTAGGTTCATCCAAAACAGTATTAGATAGATTTATGACGGTCTCACTAACATTTGTTACGACTGTACTTGTTGTTGAGAAACTCTGCGCCTGGCAAGCAATTTTTGAAACTTATTGATGTACACAGTACGTTGTGCTTGATTTTGCCAATCAATTCAGATTGTCAAACTGAAAAATACTATACAAGCATCAATTAAGTCAACGTTGTTTACGATAAAATCATTTAAATAATGGCTAACGTGTATTTTTTATCATAACCGATATTTAAAAGAGGGATAACCAAAATAAAATGAACAGATGTCTTGCGCAAAGATAATGGTGGCATGCAACGTTTTTGAGGAAAATTTCGAAGAACAAGCAAACTGGATGAGAAACAATAGGAAGGCTGACGCCACCGCCAGCATGGAAGAGAGATAAAGAGGCGCATCAGACCGTAGCAGTACATGCAGTACAAAAATCAGCGACAAAAGTGCACGATTTGCGTTCTTAAATGATATTTTTCTTTTAATTTTCTTAGATTTTAGCAGTAGTATTCCAGCGAAAATTGGGTCGACAAATTTCCGATAACAACTTTAGAAGTCAATCGAAGTGTGTGATGTTTCAGTGGCAAATGGAGCCTGTTAACTTAGAGTAGGCGACTACCGAACTTCGGAGATTGCGAATTACATCGTATCTCCAGATAATTGACCTAGTTGCACCTGCACATACAGGGTGTTCCGGAACATATACAGTTATGGAATATACTAACCCGAAACGGGTTACTTCCGCCCATTAAGAAGTTTTTTTTTACAATAGGTGTTTATTATGGTGGTTATTATAAAAAAATCGAGACGAGGTAATATTACAAAATGCTACAAATTACAGATGATAAGTGACTGAGGTCAATGTTAGGTTTGAATAGGAAATGCTATTAACCAACCAACCTCTGCCCAAAGTTATTTTATTTTATAATTTTATTTTAATCAATGACACTCATTAATATGGTTGACTTTATCAGAAGGTAATGAAAGTCAAAAGCGCTTTCGAGGTGCAAAATTAAAACTATTCTTGGTTAGAAATGCGCAGGTTCAGTTGTAATGGAGGTTTTCATTAAGTATCTGACTGTACTAGTGAAATAAAAGTGACTGGAAAAATAGAGAGTAGTTCCTGTTAGAGACCTTCAGGAATTTGATCCTTGATCAGAGACCGTTGGATAAAAATCTTAGTTGACGAGCTGGTAGCGCAGTGGGCCCTTAGCCCACACAATGAAAACAGCATAGTAATTACCTCCCTCTGTTGGCGAACAGGTTCCCCTTACACTATAATATGTTTTGTTGCAAAAGGTCACATACGACAATACAAAGGACTATTTAGATGTACATTTTAAAAAGTTTTCATTAACTAGTGTGTGAGTTAAATCTTGCAACTGAATTTTAAACAAGTTATTCCCAACAGATTTAGCTGAAATTTTGCATAGATTTTTGGTTTGGATGGCAATGCATGGTTAGCTAAGTGACATCATTCTAAATACACTCATGGACTTATTTAGAGGAATGCTTCATCAATCGAAAAAAAAAGACTGAAATATGTACAAAAAGTTCTTAGTACAAACTGGCCACATATACCATAATATTTAATTTGAAAAAAGAATCTCTTCAATAGTCTTTTGCTTCAGGGTTTCATTTGTTTTTTTTGTTTATTTGTTATTTTCACAAGTCTATTTAAATAATTATGATGACCTGTGCGTATTCATTTCATAAAATACTGTTTTTTTTCTTCACAAAAACGTATCGCAATGGTGGAGCTTACACATCAATGAATACCTGAAGGGACAATGCCGGATCTTAGCGTAGCTCAGGTTTCCAAAGCTATTACTTTAATTGAAAATGGTCACAGTTATAAAGAAGTGACTCAGACATTGCGAGTTTCCAAATCCGTCATATTTCGAATTGATAGACGTTATCAGCAGACTGAAGAGTACACGAGACGTGCAGGGCAAGGTCGCAAGAGAGGCGCTTCAGCGAGAGTCGATCGATTTATGGTGAGTGTTCTGAGAAATCGCTTCTTCTGAGGTCAGATCTACGGTCGACTTTGACAGGTGACAGTAAACACTTAAACCGTAAGAAGAATTAAAGAAGCTGAAGTAAGGACGTACTTGCCAGCTAGATGACCCTTACTTACTACAGATCATCGAGTAGCTTGGGCTGATTTTGGCCAGATGATAGAAGGGTAAAAGTTTGGAGACGACCCGGAGAAAGCTACGCTCAGTGTAAAATTATCGGATGAGAGTCATATGGTAGAGGGTCAGTTATGGTATGGGGCGATATTTGCATAGGGGCACGTACGGAGTTGCACATCGTAGAAAAAGGATCCCTGCGGCTCGGTACGTAAATTACCGAGACTACTAGTTAGTAGACTAGTTCCTTAGAACCGATTGTCATGCCCTTTGCCCCATATATTGGAGATAATTTTCAATTAATGCAGGACAATGCGCGGCCCCACACTGCAGCGATAGTTTGAGGGTATCTTCGAGAGGCCGAAATTGACGTTTTGGCGTGGCCAGCACGCTCGCCAGACTTAAACCCCATCGAATATTTTGTTTGGATTAAGCTCGGGAAACAAATAAAACAGCGGGATCCAGCACCAACAAACACAGGAGATCTAGAAAAGGGCACTGGAAGAAGAGTGGAATCGAATACCACAAGATTTCATTGATAACTTAATCAAGAGCAGACGACAATGTTTTAGTTCCGATCTGTCTCTTTTTTGTTCCGTTCCTCTAATTATGTCCATATGAGTGTATAATATAATACAATAGAAAATAATTGGTCCGCCATCGTTGGGAGGCGGACTCCCAACGATGGCGGACCAATTATTTTCTATGCACCCCCATGATATGGATATCAAATGAAAGGATATGCCGAGAAGAATACGAAAAAGCTTATTTTCAAAGTTTTTTTTTATTAAAATTTATTTTAGGGCCCAGTTAAACAGACACAGTGGTAATCAAAGGAAAATAGTTGTCAAGTGGCTGAATTAGTATGCGTGAATGTTTTGATCAAAAACGCGAGCAATGTTATTGCGAAATATATTAATTTCATTATTTTATTTAATGAAATAAGAAGTAGACCCATGTATCTTTTAATTGTAATACTATAACAGGATTCTCTTTACGCAGACATTGTTCAAAACTTTCCAGTTTCTCGAAAATTTTTGTTTCATGTTTATTTTTGTAAAAAAGTAATTAAAAGTATTTCTAATGGTAATTATCGTACAACTGACCTGATTTAAACGAAATAAGAAAAGTGGACCATGGAAATAAATAAAAACCCCTGGTACATCCAGTTATCTTGAGGTGAACCACGGGCAGAGACTGAAATTTATGTGTACCTATGTTCATACATGGGGTGCGAGTGTGGAATAATAATATAGACAAACATGTTCCACGAAAGCGAATCTGATGACAAAAACTAGTAGGAAATTATAATTTAATATTAGTGACCATTAGCTGCATTGCTATAACATCGTTAGTCTGATGCCTTCGGGCGACATAAAATCGCCTTAAAAGTAAAGGGATTCAACGCAAACACACTGTTTTATTAAGAGAGACGATCTTCATCGTTTAAATTTAAACAACCGACAATTACATAAAGCATAGTTTAAATTAATTATGTTCAGAGAATCCGAAACTCTATACGATAATAATTATTTATGCTCTACATTCAAATTGTGGTATTTTCAAATTAACTGCATGTTCAATGGTTTACGAGATAATGCACACAGAATGAATTATTGCGAGCTTATCCTTTTTTGAATACCAGAATTTCAAATTAAATATTTTGTGTTTACTTTAAATAGCTACTCTCGTTAGCATCATCTCCCCACCCTCCTGTAAACCTATCAACTGCACGTTGTCAGGCGTAAATTCATCTAACTCATACACTAGCCGAACGCCCACGACTTCGACCGCGAAGAAATTTTGACGCTTCAAAAATGGAATTTTGGGATTTACTTTCTCAGTGCATCCGTACACAATAAAAGGA
The DNA here is from genome assembly GCA_961405105.1 of Perizoma affinitatum. Taxonomy (NCBI): domain Eukaryota; kingdom Metazoa; phylum Arthropoda; class Insecta; order Lepidoptera; family Geometridae; genus Perizoma; species Perizoma affinitatum. The sequence continues at coordinate 2,622,599 of OY560185.1, read as the reverse complement.
AAACATACCCTACTTGACACAATAGGGTCAAGTACCGTAACGATCAAAAGGAACTACGATTTCCCTGTACGTAGTTTGTCAGTCAGTCAGTAACGAGCCATTTTAATATATTGTGATACAAAATTAATTAATGCTCGTATATGCAACGGAGTTTGATAGAATCCTTTGATGGACAACCCCTCTAATGGGAGATATCGATACCTATCGTGTACGTAAACCTTAATAACTAAACCATAAAATGTTATGGTTTACTAAGAATTATTTTTCTGTTTTTTTGTACGTATATGCGTTTCGGGTTGATTGTTTGTCTGTTAACGTTCAAACCGCTTTCCGATTCTTGTGTTTTATTCTCATTCAGTTTTTTATAACTTCAAATATCTTAAATAAAAAGACTTAAATCGATTTTATCGCCACATGCAACTACGAGGCGCTCAATCGACGATCTAATGCAGTTTTTTTGTAAACCTTTTGTGTTCTGGGATGGGTTTTAACACCGCACGGCTCTGTATAGCAAATTATTTAAGTAGGGACGCGTCATTCTGCGTCCACAATGTGGATACGCGGATTTGTGACACGTGATCATGATAAGTACCAGTGAGGACGAGGTTTGTTATCCATTCATCGATATTTGCAGCTTGCGCCCTTACTATGCTTGTAGATTTAAGCGTCAAGTTTTTATTTCCAGTACTTGGCCAACATGAGCGATAAACAAAAAAACAGCAGTTTTGAAGAAACTGAAGAACCACCAGGACAGGTTAAGTGCATTAACGAATGTGCACAAGCATTGACGACGATCGAACCGCAGCCAGCGCCATGGATAATATACAATGGATGGTGTACTGAACGGTAAATAACTTTGAATACCCAATGCTCGACTTAGGCCTCATCTAGAGCACATGCGTCCTATTAAGACGACAGCGTCGATGCTTGCGTTGCGAAACAGTATTTTTACTTCTTCAAATATCATCGTTTTGCATTTTGTTTTAACGACATTGGATCTCTTTAAAATAAAGATATTTTTTCATTGATTCGCATGGTGCTCTTTCGAGCTCCTTCGCTCAGTTGCATTGAACGGTCATGTCATGAGCCACCTCCATCTACCGTCTATACCGTCTATGCTCACCAAAATACCTTCGGTCGGTAAACATGGTAATTCTTCGAGATGGGTCAGTGAGGGGGAATCTTAGACGGTACCCACTACAACGATAAAAAAAAAGATAAAAGTGACATTTGGGTGTGGGCTGAAGGGTCTGATCTCAAGAATAAATGGAAGACAAGTTTCTACACTTGACAAGACAAAAGTCCACAATCGACAACCATGTCTTGTCTATCTTTGATATCTCGAAAGACGTAGACAGTTTCTTTGTGTTTGACAGACCGCCGAATAGAAAATGCATAAAGCACCATATCTTTCCCATTCTGCTTAAATTTTGAGAAGAGATATAAGTGAGATTATTTTGTTTTATGATTGCAGCAGGAACGCGGTTAGTGTACAAGCACCGGTTGACGCGGCGCCCCTGCTGGCGATGATCGCGCGGCGCAACCATTTGCTCCCACTGGAGATGGATAGGTAACCGGATACATAATAATAATCATCAACATCAATAGAAACGAATTCATTGAAATTACAAGCATCATTTTTGAATCTAAACTCGGCAACTGGCTACGTTGTAAGTTTTTTTTTTACAACTTTTTTTTTGTGTAACTCAGTTGCCATGGGGCGGCTGGAGCGGTATTTTAGAGGTAACTTTAAGATTTTTTCTAGATAATATAAGATTCTTGTAAATATTATTTAATGTTTTAAGAGTTCCGAAGACAAATTACGACGATCCGTTTCGATTTATTGCTTAATATTTTTAACATGTTCTGAAAGCAAAAATGTGTATTGTGGGGTTTTTATTATTGCGGAATATCATATAACGGGTAACTGCAAATAATTTTAAAGTTTCCTTTGATATGTGACGGATTTCAAATGCAAAGTTTAGGAGATATGAGGCAACTTTACGATCGTAACATATCAATCTCAACATGTCTTATTTAATTCGTGTTGTGGCAGCTTTTTTGTTTTCAATCCAGTTCTATGAAAATATCAATATGCTGGATACTATCTCTCGAATTAGAATTTGCATCATCGGAAGTCGATATCTATTAAAGGTACAGTATAGGTTCAGACAAATGGCACTCAGACAGGGAGAACTATAATTAAATTGTTCGGAGTTGATTCCAAAAACAACCCAACCCCTAGTGCACCTATAGGTATCTAGGTACCTATAGATCTATCTGTCTATACGTTCCGCGCATCGCAACGGGTGATGAATTTCGTGAATTTGAATTGTAGTATAAATTTTGTATTTTTTTATTAAAGTGTGTTTTTGTTATTATGTTTATAGTTTTTGTATTTAGATGTAAAGATTTAGGTTATATGTATGTTATGTGACATATAGTTAAATAAAACGTTTGAATTTTAATTACAAACAAAGTATAAAATATAACATGGTACGACGAGGTATATCTGCGGAACGAATATTTGCATATTCTTCAAATATTTTTTTATACTCGTAGTTCCTGATACCCAAGATACAGTGGGTGTGTTAAAGTGTTTGGCTTAGCTTAATGCAGATGGTGATTGATATTATAGATTTGTAACTATTACTTGAAAAAGTAACAAACAGTATCCTGGTTAGCCGTTTGAGGAATTTAGAACATAGCGTTATTCTAAAGTGCCCTTCGTGCTTCGCAGGGCAGTTAACAATGTCGATATAACAGTCACCGAGCCATGCCGCTGGGTCTTTGGAATCATAGTTGTACGAGCTTTCTTTATATGCTGGTCAAGATTTAATTACCTTCAGCGCTGCCAATATACTCGTAACAAGTCATTTCATTGAGCAATATAATTATTTAAAAATCTATCGTGGAACCAAACGCGGAACGTCACGCCTTTCGCGAAATAAAAGGTTATTTGTACTGCAGTATAATCCATATTGTCTAGGGAGCATGATCTTACATTTTTCGATTTGATGATAAATGTAGAAACCAGATTAGGGCTTTCGCGCACGTTTTTCGCATATACTCTTATCAAAAACGACAACACCAAAGTTACTTTTAAAATCATGCAATTGCCTTTCAATACAGTAGTTCTAAAAAATATCCTAGTAGCAGTTTTTGCTAGTACCACCACAGATATCTCGGAGATCTGTGAGTAAGTACCACCTTAAGTTAGAGCCAGTTTCGTGACATCCATCCGTGGAAATACGAGTACAATGTTATTAATTACACTTTTTTAGGTTTGCATTAGAGCTCGATAAATCGACCAGAGAAAATGCTGACCTCAGCAGTGGGAGTAACGTACGTGTTCAAACTTACGTACTTAGGCCGACACCGGCGTATGATTTGAGAAGAAACAAGGTGTTGCTGCTGTCGTTAGAAAGGTAATTTTATTGGTATTTAATCAAAGACTTAACAAAGGATTTATAGCAATCAAAGACAGGTTGGATTGCTATAAATCCAAATAGCCCAGATATTATAAGTTAAAACTAACGGTGACATGTGATAAGTACGAACATCCTTTGAGTTCAAAAACTGACAACACAACCTCAGTTTTTATTCAAACTATCTAGCCGCCATAGGTAACTTTTTCGTACACCCCCCCCCCCCCCCCCGTTCGTACGCAAAAGTCGTATAGGAAACATAAGGCTTTATAGTAGTGAAAGGTGCACGTCCCCCTCAAACTTTGTAGCCAAGAGTTCCTACAAGTATGAAACAAAGTTTAGCGAGTAGCGTTGAATAGAAACTACTAACGATTATTTTTCCGACCCAAATATCGACCAATAGAATTGCACCATTCGACGTCACGTGGTACAACCTACATGGTATTATACTGATTATTTTTCCGACCCAAATATCGACCAATAGAATTGCACCATTCGACGTCACGTGGTACAACCTACATGGTATTATACTGATAATTTTTTGAAAATTTTCTCTGGTAGTTGCTATATATAAAAAACAAAACATGGTGCAATTCTATTGGTCGATATTTGGGTCGGAAAAATAATCCCCTGAATACTACAAGAGCTTCAAAATTATCTGGCATTTCCCTCAAGGTTCCCTGCAAACAAATAAAGTCGTCAAGTTTTTCAGGAAAAATCACTCGCGCTTCGCGCTCGTGATTTTTTAACCTGAAAAACTTGACTCCTTCATTTGTTTGCAACGAACCTATCGGGAAATACCCGATAATTTTGAAGCTCTTGTAGTATTATAAGTGATAATTTTTTGAAAATTTTCTCTGGTAGTTGCTATATCGCACCCCCGGTGCAACAGTGGCACAATTGCAAAATTTAACTTTCTCAGGAGAAGCGTTTAAAGTTTCAAAGACTCATTAATTGATAACACTTACAAATGATAACAATGTAACAAGTTTTTATCGTGGGTTTAATATTATTTTACTCAATTTAATTATTATTTTTGCCATAAAACTTCTAATATAAAAGTTATAATAACATAATATCCGTGACACCCTCAATTGTGACGTTATGGCACTGAAAGTAAATTAAAAGTCATCATGTGACGAGGTTCATTTAATAAAAAATATAAATAAATTCACGTTAAAGATTTATTTAAATTAATTTATGAGATGATTAAATGAATAAGCAGGCATACTTTTTTATGATATACCTACAAATAAAAATATCAAAGTTAAAAACATAATTTAAGTATACATTTTCATAATCAACATCAGTATTGTTTTGAAAGTCACTTGAACTTACTCACTATAAAATACGAAATGCACTAGTTTAAGTCTTATCTTGGTAACTTTGTACGTGAAATAACTTATAACTACGAAGTCTATAAAATATTTATGTTATATAGATTTATTAAGCTGAACTCTCACACACAATATTTGTGATTTTCGTGTTCCAATGTCCAGCTTACATTGCTGTCCATGCTTTCCTCGCATATCTACTGGGATCATTCCATCATTTCTGTGCTTAGCATCAATAACAGTACGAATTCTTCAGTTTTTTGCGATGTTATTCTTCCAATATAGTACAGTTACGAGTCAGATTTCTTGCACGAGTTTTGGGCGATGATTCAGACTCCTGATTTACGTTATAAGTCATTAGATGAACTACTGGAAATGCTAGAACTATCAGAGGAGCTGCTGCTAGACGAGGGTTTATACTCATCACCGGTATCAGTGCAGAAGCATCACGCAACAACAGAAATGGCGCAGCCGGCACTGTTGTTGCATTTTTGGGTATATTTTGGCCACTTTTCTACTTTTTTTAACAAGCAACAGAACGAGTTTTTTTTCCTAGAGATTCCATTATTATAGCACCTGTATTCATGTATATAAAACTTTTTTTTTATAAACTAAACAAAAACTCGGTTTTGTTTTGACTACGAATCAGTACGAATATGCTGGACTAAATCATGTTCGTGTGGTAACAGCTCTAGCTTAACCGAGATACAAAAAATATCGTATTTTGAGTACCAATTGGAGAATCAAAGACATAATTACGAAATAAAATGTTTAAGTAGCAGATTAAATAAAAAACTATGATACAAAATTGGAGATACAATGTCACAACTACACAAAAGCCGCAGAAGTTATATAAAAAAAAATGTCACAACTACCTTTATAACGTTTTAGCTCCAGATTACTCATGGTCTTGCGGGGGATCGTGCATAACTGACCAATGACACGTTGTCACTCCAGAACCTATATCAATTTGCACCATATCGACAACGACACTAGTGCCCTCAATCAAAAAATATGGGAACTACACGAATGACATTCTCGCACCTGATACAAGGATACATAACGCAACTTTGTGCATACTTAAGTCATTTTGGCCATTTTTGCAATTGTGCCACTGTTGCACCGGGGGTGCGATATATAAAAAACAAAACATGATCCAGTCAAATTAACCACACGTCAAACTGACAGGTTGAATTCAATTGTGAAAATTGGAGATTTTGCATGAAAATGAGTCGATTTGGAGTTTGTTCTCTGTCCACCATCGATAAAAAAGTCAAAGGAAATGTTCCCATTAATACGGAGAAGGCAAAAAAAACAGTTTGGAACCAATTTACTACTTTTTGTACTGAGAGGGAATACACATTGAGTGCTGAAACGAGTGAAGCGCAATTGGCAAACATTATGAAAGATTACGCTTACAATATGAAGAAAATGGATGGAGAAGACTATATATAAAAACAATGTGGAATCAGACTGCCAAATTACTTCAAGAAAAGTATTTGAACGATTTCGACATCAAAATCAACCCATTTTCGGATGCTGCATTCAAGACCGCTCGAGGAGCTCGTGATGCCAAGCGTAAGGCTTTACAATCTATTCCGGAAAAACGGAGGGCAAGTGCAGCAGCGTTGGAGGAAAAAGATTGGGATGCAATGACCACTGTTTGGGACGAGGAAACTCCTGATGGCCTCCAGAAAAAATTATTCATGATAATATCAGTGGAATTGGCTTGGAGAGGTGGTGAGGGCAGCATGGCGTCAATACATCACTTCAAGGCAGAACAGCGAAATGACGGGGAAACAACTGGGAGAATTGAATACAATCCAATTTTCAGCAAGACCACACAAGGTGGTGATAAAAAATTATCAGACAGCAAGTGGCTGGTGGAGAATCGGGAAATCCCTGACAAGTGCCCAGTGAGACTGTTCCAGAAATTGAGAGAGAAGAGAGATGCCAATATCAAGAGCGACAGACTATTCCTGACCCAAAATCCATTCTGGAATAAAGTTCCAGGCGCTAGGTGGTACAAGGATTCCCCAGTAGGCCAAAACACGATTTCAAAGTGGGTTAAGGAATCAGCACAAAAAGCTGGGCTTGACCTTGGTAACAAAAAAATCACCAATCACTCCAGTCGTGCAACAGCCGTCTCCAATCTAGCGAAATCGGGCCTGGGAGAGCAGCAGATAATCAAAATAACTGGACATGCCAACAGTAACTCCATCAAGCCGTATCTCCAACTCGACCAGGAACACCACGAATTAATTGTCAAGAAACTGCGAAGGAGTGAGCCTACTGCAGAAAATGCCATCAACAGCATAAACCTCATGCCATCTACCTCTTCTGGGACCATTACCGATAACTCTGACTTGAAGAAAACATGCACCAATGTTTACAACAATTGTATTTTTAATTGCACTAGCCTGAATCTTAATTAAATGTTGTTTTATTCATTATGAAATTCTTATTTGTTAACTGTACATTTCGTCTCATGGTGCAATTCTATTGGCCGACATTTGGGACGGAAAAATAATCCCCTGAATACTACAAGAGCTTCAAAATTATCTGGCATTTCCCTCAAGGTTCCCTGCAAACAAATAAAGTCGTCAAGTTTTTCAGGAAAAATCACTCGCGCTTCGCGCTCGTGATTTTTTAACCTGAAAAACTTGACTCCTTCATTTGTTTGCAACGAACCTATCGGGAAATACCCGATAATTTTGAAGCTCTTGTAGTATTATAAGTGAAAATTAGTTCGAATGACTTCCAAAACTTAAGGAGTTTGAAGGCAACTTTTAGACACGTATTTTCAGCTTCAGTCCCTTATGCAGACAGTTAAAACTGTTTAAACGACAGTTCCGTTTTTCTACAAAAATAAATGACATTGTTTTCTAATGGAAAAACAATGTTATTTATTACTTTTTAAAATAGAATACCTAGATAATTTATTTTTTATTATTTTAGTTTTACTTTGGAGACCGAAGAAACAACCGGAAAAAGTGGGAACAAAAAGAACGCCGTGGTCGTTCTAGGGCAGTCACCGTCGTATGATTTGAGAAGAAACAAGGTTTTGCCGCAGCCGTTAGAAAGGTAATTTTATAGGTCTTTAATCAAAGACAGGTTGGATTGCTATAAATCCAAATAGCCCAGATATTATAATTAATAAAAAAGTAACTTATTATTGTAAGTACCTAACATGATAAAAAAGGTGAGTTTTTATAACCCAAATTATGGCGGTTATATACGATCGTATCTAGCCGCCATAGGTAACTTTTTCGCGCACCCCCCGTTCGTACGCCAAAAGTGAGGGATGAAATACATTTTCATGGCATTTTGAATTTCAAGCTCTCGTATAGGAAACATAAGGCTTTATAGTAGTGAAAGGTGCACGTCCCCCTCAAACTTTGTAGCCATGAGTCCCTAAAAGTATGAAACAACATTTAGCGAGTAGCGTTTAATAGAAACTACTAACGAAAATTAGTTCGAATGACTTCCAAAAGTTAAGGAGTTTTAAGGCAACTTTTAGACACGTATTTTTAGCTTCAGTCCCTTATGCAGAGACTTAAGACTGTTTAAACGACAGTTCCGTTTTTCTATAAAAATAAATGACATTGTTTTCTAATGGAAAAACAATGTTATTTATTACATTTTAAAATAGAATACCTAGATAATGTATTTTTTATTCTTTTAGTTTTACTTTGGAGACCGAAGAAACAACCGGAAAAAGTGGGAACAAAAAGAACGCCGTGGTCGTTCTAGGGCAGTCACCGTCGTATGATTTGAGAAGAAACAAGGTTTTGCCGCAGCCGTTAGAAAGGTAATTTTATAGGTCTTTAATCAAAGACAGGTTGGATTGCTATAAATCCAAATAGCCCAGATATTATAATTAATAAAAAAGTAACTTATTATTGTAAGTACCTAACATGATAAAAAAGGTGAGTTTTTATAACCCAAATTATGGCGGTTATATACGATCGTATCTAGCCGCCATAGGTAACTTTTTCGCGCACCCCCCGTTCGTACGCCAAAAGTGAGGGATGAAATACATTTTCATGGCATTTTGAATTTCAAGCACTCGTATAGGAAACATAAGGCTTTATAGTAGTGAAAGGTGCACGTCCCCCTCAAACTTTGTAGCCATGAGTCCCTAAAAGTATGAAACAACATTTAGCGAGTAGCGTTTAATAGAAACTACTAACGAAAATTAGTTCGAATGACTTCCAAAAGTTAAGGAGTTTTAAGGCAACTTTTAGACACGTATTTTTAGCTTCAGTCCCTTATGCAGAGACTTAAGACTGTTTAAACGACAGTTCCGTTTTTCTATAAAAATAAATGACATTGTTTTCTAATGGAAAAACAATGTTATTTATTACATTTTAAAATAGAATACCTAGATAATGTATTTTTTATTCTTTTAGTTTTACTTTGGAGACCGAAGAAACAACCGGAAAAAGTGGGAACCGCAGCAGCGGGAATAATAAAAAGAACGCCGTGGTCGTTCTAGGGCCGACACCGTCGTATCATTTGAAAAGAAACAAGGTGTTGCCGCTGCCGTTAGAAAGGTAATTTTATTGGTATTTAATCAAAGACAGGTTGATTGCTATAAATCCAAATAGCCCAGATATTATAATTAATAAAGAAGTAACCCTATTATTGTAAGTACCTAACATGATAAAAAAAGGTGAGTTTTTATAACCCAAATTATGGCGGTTATATACGATCACTTTTTACTGACAGGTTTGATTGATAAGTTAAAACTAACGGTGACTAGTGATAAGTACGAACATCCCTTGAGTTCAAAAACTGACAACACAACCTCATTTTTTATTCAAACTATCAGTGAAAAGTGATCGTATCTAGCCGCCATAGGTAACTTTTTCGCGCACCCCCCGTTCGTACTCCAAAAGTGAGGGATGAAATACATTTTCATGGCATTCTGAATTTCAAGCACTCGTATAGGAAATATAAGGCTTTATAGTAGTGAAAGGTGCACGTCCCCCTCAAACTTTGTAGCCATGAGTCCCTAAAAGTATGAAACAAAGTTTAGCGAGTAGCGTTTAATAGAAACTACTAACGAAAATTAGTTCGAATGACTTCCAAAAGTTAAGGAGTTTTAAGGCAACTTTTAGACACGTATTTTTAGCTTCAGTCCCTTATGCAGAGACTTAAGACTGTTTAAACGACAGTTCCGTTTTTCTATAAAAATAAATGACATTGTTTTCTAATGGAAAAACAATGTTATTTATTACATTTTAAAATAGAATACCTAGATAATTTATTTTTTATTCTTTTAGTTTTACTTTGGAGACCGAAGAAACAACCGGAAAAAGTGGGAACCGCAGCAGCGGGAATAATAAAAAGAACGCCGTGGGCGTTCTAGGTCCGACACCGTCGTATCAATTGAGAAGAAACAAGGTGTTGCCGCTGCCGTTAGAAAGGTAATTTTATTGGTATTTAATCAAAGACAGATTGGATTGCTAGGATTGGATTGGTGATGGATGAAATACATATTCATGGCATTCTGAATTTCAAGCACTCGTATAGGAAATATAAGGCTTTATAGTAGTGAAAGGTGCACGTCCCCCTCAAACTTTTTAGCCATGAGTCCCTAAAAGTATGAAACAAAGTTTAGCGAGTAGCGTTTAATAGAAACTACTAACGAAAATTAGTTCGAATGACTTCCAAAAGTTAAGGAGTTTTAAGGCAACTTTTAGACACGTATTTTTAGCTTCAGTCCCTTATGCAGAGACTTAAGACTGTTTAAAAGACAGTACCGTTTTTCTATAAAAATAAATTACATTGTTTTCTAATGGAAAAACAATGTTATTTATTACATTTTAAAATAGAATACCTATATAATGTATTTTTTATTCTTTTAGTTTTACTTTGGAGACCGAAGAAACAACCGGAAAAAGTGGGAACCGCAGCAGCGGGAATAATAAAAAGAACGCCCACGGCGTTCTAGGGCCGACACCGTCGTATCATTTGAGAAGAAACAAGGTGTTGCAACTGATTTTCGAAAGGTACATTAACTTATTAATAATACCAGCTGTACCACGGCCGCCTTTGAAATAACTTGAAACCGGGAATGTACAGGAGTCAGATATTGCCAAACGATCATTATAAACAATATGGATAATGTATAGGAAACATGTAGTGCACGCTTAGTAGGTAGTCCTGTTGTTTATTTTTATCATGTGTGTTTGTTATCTGGTATCTTAACCGATTGTTAACCGATTTTGATGATTATTTTGTTGCTGTATAGAGAATGATCCCGAAGTGGTCCATTAAAGTTTTATTCCTAAGGGATTGCTATTTTTTTCGTGAAACTTTTTTTTATTCGAAAGAGTAAGCAAAATAACTTGGGCACGTGAGGTTCTGATGCTATTAGAGTACCTACATACCTACCTAGATAGAAACCGTAAACTTGAGAACTTTACAGTAATAATAGTTTATACATATCACATCCTCGTACAATTTATAATGATATGTGATTTAGCCATGATATAACGGTAAGTATCAATTAAGTCAGTAAAATTGTATCGGAAATATACCCCTATATGTTTCACGGCTAAACCGTTGAGCCGCTGGACATAGTTTGAAGCCTGGAGCTACTTTTATCAACATGCCCTGCGGGCGAAGCAGTGGATAGAATTGGATGCTAAAATAAATTTTAAAATCAGACTCCGGTCGTTTCAGAGATTAGCGCGCTCGAAGGGTCGATGTCGAGGGTCGCGGGCCGGGGGCGGCACAGTTAATACTAAAAATAGAGCTAGAAACAGTTTTTTGATTGAACGATTTTTGAAAATTATTTTTGCATTTGATATTTCTATTCATGAGAAAGGTTATAAGGCTATTATTATTATCATCACGCTACGACCATGAGGAGCCTAAGAAAAAATCAGATAGAACGCTAAGCGAAACAATAGCGAGGGAGAGGGAGGGCGATAGGACGCGGTGGTTGTGGGCCGGGGGCAGTCGTAGCACAGATAATTTATTTAATAAAACTCAGGTGGGCTTACAGATTGCACCGAATCGCCCAGATGTTGCAATGAATAAAGAGGTAACATATTATACTTTACATTATCAAATCAATTCCTTGATATCACAAGCATTATTAATATTTTAACTACAGACAGAGTCTAGAAGAATAAAGTAGCCTTGAATATGTAAACATTTAATAATTTATGTGATATCTATTATTTGATTCTATTAATCCGTCAGTGGTTGTGGTAAAAAAGCTTCCTACAGTGGACAAGCTACCAGCCTCATTATTTAGTTTAATGGTACTTACTGAGAGAAGCAGAATGGATGCGGTCTGATGGATAGTAGTATGTTGTGCCCCCAACATTCTCCTGCAAAAAAAGACATTTATTATTGAAATGTCAAAGTCGAAGTCAACATTAATTTATTCATTAATATCACAAGGATCACTTGGAAACATCATTGAAACATACAAACAAAGCTGGAAAATGTTTATGTCAAATACTTACTTGTAGCATTTGCGGTGGTTGTTGAGGCATTTGTGGTGGTTGTTGAGGCATGTGTGTGATGGCACTTCCCATTTGGGAAATCTGTGGTACACCACCACCCATGTGGGTAGATAATACTGGTGGCGAGCCTACAGGTGTTTCTTGCATCATGGATGGCTGAGTATAGTAGGGTATGAACTCCTGCACCTGAAACAAATATGATACTTGTTTCACAAAGTCTCACCACACCCTAGAATTGAAGGTTTATGGTACATTACTCTAACATGAAAAGAAGCTCATTCAGTTAAGCAAGTTCAGTTTCCTAAGAAATGTATAATGTAGCTCGATGAGTAGTTTTGGAGATTATCTCCTACATCCAAATAAACAAACTTTACCTCTTTATATAACATATTATAAGAACACATGATTAATTATTATATTGGTAGAACCTCTGTTTGAAACCAGCTCTACTGATGAATTATCATTCATTATCTCTTGAAAAAACCATCCTGCTAGGAACAGCTGGGGTAAGACATGTTGGTATATGGAGTTAATGGGATTACCTGATTGGTAGCTGAAGATTGAGACTCATTTAACGAGAGCCCGCTCATGTTCTGGGTGAGAGCTTGTGTCGAAGGTGCAGAGCCATGGGTCTGAAACAATCCAGTCAATCCAATTAATCCAAAATGTTCATTGCTATATTTTTCCTGCCTATATTAAGCAGCATCTCTAAAGAGTGGCGTGTGTTACCAGGCTGATATCATCAGTAAAAATGTCCTCTGGCAAAGTTGGGAGAGCCAGAGGGGTCTGTCGGACTGGATGCTGGTGAAAGCCAACCTAAGACCGAGTAAACAACCCATCAACGTTCCTTCCTGTTACCGTAGTGCCAATGCATCATCAAACCATTCATCCCCAGATGAATGGTTAGATGCTGCATTGGAACTTGACAGAGTCACGGGATCTCTATAGAACTCGACCAATCCCCTAAGACAACAATCATCATCATGAGTTACAGAAGCAACTTACCAAGTAGGTAACTAGCTTCGACTCCTGTGGGAGACCGACCGGCGGCTTAAACGGCACGAACACCGAAGGATCCATGGAGTTTCTTTTATCGTACCACCTTCAACAAACATACAAATTAAGTTTCTGGTCTGAAATGGACAAACAGCAGAGTACTCAGATAAAAATATACACTTACACGTAACGAGCTAATGAGCTAACAACCCATCCCTAACAGAAAACCACACAGAAACTAATGGAATACCGATTCACGCCGACATTTTTATTATCCACTTTTTTGATTTCGATTTGACTGAAAACTCGCATAAATCACCATGCCAAGAAGTGAATCGAGCGTAGATGGCTCATCGATTATTAGATTTTTGATGGCGCTCAAGCTCAGGCGATAAATCTGAGATACAAATACTTTTTTGCCAGAAAAAAAGAGGATGGGAGGACACGAATACAATTTATTTGAAATATATTTTATCTGTGGCGTTACTTTGTTGCAGTGTTGCCAGCCGGATCTTGACAATTGAAAATTTTGCTATTTTTCATAGGTTTAATGTTTTCTTTGGGTACCTAATTCCAAATAGTTTATCGTTGGTCTTTCATTTACGTCCAAACAACAATAAGGATTGCCATATTTGTCAACATTTATGTATGAACAAACACACAAAAAAGGCAAACGCATAAACGGACAATTGTTTTAAAAGGTAAAAACCGAAAAAAAAAGTATGTTACGTACTTGTGTTTAATACTTACCCGTGACGACAGGCGCTCGTATTTGCGTTTACCATAACAGGTTGTTTGTTTGTCTAATATCATATAACTACAAAACGGCATAGCGGATTGAATGCAACTTTTTTGTAATTGTTTTTTTTAAGTTTTTATTGCCACATGCCACGAAGGGGCATTGTAAATGTTGCAATAATCTATAATAATAGACTATGGAAAAAAGATAGGGTTTTAAAAATTTGCAAATAATTAAAATAAAAGGATAAATGTTTTCTAATAAAAAAAAATGAGAGGTGTCAAGGGACACCCTCATTTTTTTGGGATGGAACGAAGTTCCTTTCGATTATTTATTGAAGGAATTGTAATAAATTTTTTTTTTTTAGCAAGCCAACTTAAAAAAAAAAATAATAATAATAATAATAATAATAAAATAAATGAAAATATCTGGCTTGCTTTCTATAAGAGAGAGAGAGAGACAGAGAGAGAAACATGCGCACGCCGCACAGAATACAATAGCTAACTATAGCAAAAAGTGTCGTTACAACTTTTCGTGAGAATTTTTTCAGTCTTTCACAACGCGCAATAAAGAACTTCATTCCAAAAAATAAACAATTCCTAGTGTAGGGTTCCGTAACCACAGTTCTCCCTCCATCAACAATCATCAACAGATATCTTGGCATAATTTTAAAAGATAGGTTTCTATGCTTCCTATATACTTCTTTATTCTTTATTGTACCCACAAATAAACACTTACAATAGGCAGAATTAAATGGCATGTACAAAGGTGAGCTTAACCCTGAACAGAGAGTTACTATGTAAATGGACAGAGTATCTCGAACGGTATCCCATGTTCTGTGTTTCTTCTGCTAGTTACTTTAATTAGCGTTTTTACCTACGTCACTAGATGCGTTTGATGTATAAGAGGTTGATTGTTTGTCATAAACACAGATATTATTATAACTATTAAGTACCTTATGTAAAAAAGGTTACGTAAAACGGGGTTGTTGTTTCTGGAAAATACCATGGTTCAATACGTATTTGATTCTACTATGCGACTATGATAAAAACTCCAAGTTTGTCGTCATTATGAATAATCATCATCAATTCTGGGACAACTAAAGTCAACCTTCTAATTTTGACAACTCATCACCAATGTTTGATACGTATTATGGCAATTGGTTTGTGATGTTTGACATGGAGACGTCAACACTCCAACAATGAAATCATACTATAATATTATCTTAGCTTATCTTAGTTCTATTATAAATGCGAAAGTTTGTGAGGATGGATGTTTGTTACTTTTTAACGCAAAAACCACTGAACGAATTTTGATGAAACGAGAATAATATAGCTTATGCATCAGAATAACACAAAGGCCACTTTTTATCCGGGTACCTCGCGGGCGAAGCCGTGGACAGAAGCTAGTGGGCTGTATGTTTGTTATTCGCGGGAAGATTTTCGAAGTTCCGCAAACCTTGGGTTAGGATATGTGTAACAGTAGCAGGAGCAAAAAGTTGTTTTGCAAGTTGGAAAAGTAAGATATCCACTTAAGTATCAGTTACAATTTAAAAATTGAACGTTTTTTTTAATAATTGTATTATCAGTTAATATTTCAAATATCTAGTGTTTTCGTTGTATATTTAATGATATTTATTTTTTATAATAGTTAAAACTTACCGAGATGGAGTCTAGATGTTGATGATGATATGTATAATTTCACGGTTTCAAAATGGTCAAATGTGAAGGATGAAAAGTAGGATGAAAATTGGAAGTCTTTTGTTTTAGCCTTCCCTAATTTACCTGGTTCATTGTACCACAACATACCCTATGTACCTATGCTATGGATACGAAACACATTAAGCCTTCATGAAACTTACGCTAGGTACTTATATTAGGTACCTAATTTAAGTTTGGTAGATTAAAACAAAATACTACTTACATGATGTATCGTACTGGATACAAAGGATTTTCCAGACAATTCACCAACTCATTAAACTCCACTTAATCCCGGTGTTAGTTAAAATTGTAAATTCGACGTCGTCTGCTTACCGAAGAGGAATTTGGAGTGACTGAGAGATGATGAGTAAATTTTACTCGTAATATTTGATGTCCACTGCGCATGCCCCACTGAAAAACGCGGTAAAAAAGCTCGGTATCACAACTTGTAACTTTTTAATAAAAACATATCGAGCTTTCAATGTTTCATATAATTTTATTGAATAAGTAGTTTTTGAATGCTCTTGTATTGACCATACCTTAACTTAAACACCAAAAACAACGAGGTTTAAAACTATTTTTTTTAGTTAGGTAGGTACCTACACAGTTATCATACTGTTTATTTTTTATTTTTTTAAATGTGGATATTATGTGCATTACAGAATCATTTGCCGATCTTTGTGGTCGCAGTGGGCGAAGGTCCGCCTGAGACACAGAAGGTTACGGGTTCGATTCCCGCTGCAGGACAAATTGTTGTAATGTTTGTCTCGTGTCTGGGTGTTTTCTATGTATAAATTGTATGTATTTACAAAAAAAAAAATTGTAGTATATCAGTCACATAGTTATAATACTAGCTCTGCTTTATTTGGGGCTATATGATGCTGTGTGAAAATATGTCCAGCATTATTATTATTTCTAAAGTAAAGTAAAATTGACTCATTTAACATAGATGGCTACAAGATTGATTCATATTTTTACAGAAGAAAATTTAAACGAGGGGTTTGCCTGATCTTAGTTACGTTATGCTTTTATAATAGTAGTATACAGACCACCATCAGCTGATATTGATATATTCATTCCAAACCTAGAGCGATGTCTAGACAAGCTTACATTCACTTCTCGCTAATCCGTGGACATAAAAATATTTTATCCGATGTTTTGGAGAGCTTTCTGCTAAGACAGCAGATCTTCGAATACAAAAGAGTAGCTGTCATCGAAGGTATTGTACCATTTATTGGTACTAGATCGTGTATAGATATTTTTTTCACCGAATCTGATATTGTTGTTGGATCAAAGTATTACAAGGTATAAAATCAGACCATTATGCTCAAATAATTAAGGTCCTAATCAATTTAGAATACAAGAAAACCTTTAAACGCTTGCTAAGGAAAATTACAGCTACTTAATTACAAAACTTAAAACAAAACTTGCAACAAGTTAGACAAAACCCAAATTTATTTATCTTACCTTACGTAAATGTGTAATGTGAGGGAAAATTTAGAAAATATATTATATAAGGATTAAAAAATTCCATAACTACAATACGGCCTTGTATTATATAAAAGTCGCCTGGTTGTACCAAAAACAAGATTTGCCAAGACTTCAAAGAGTTATTTTTGTACGGCAGTAACAATGACTTCAAACAGCTTGTTGGAAACAATTGCTTGATAAAAGTTTTTATAGATTAGATGACACTTTTATGGACCAAAAGCTTTTCATTAGCGAATACAATATTTGATGTATATCAATAACTTAAACTGTTGTTGTTGTACGTTTGACATTGTAAAATTAATTTAGCCTAAGTTTATTTTATACACTTGACAATGCTTTTGCAATTTGTTTTGTTGTTACAAATCGTATTTTTTATAGTTGACTTTACTTTTATTTTAAATCTTTGACATACTTATGATTAAATAATGAATTTTATAAATTGATTATTATGAAGCTATTTGAGTATTTTGTTAAAATGACTTATCTAAGAACATGTAATTTGTCAAAAGATGGATAAATTGAATTTAAATTTGAAAAGTGACAAATTTTGGTATTCAACCAACCAACGAAATATCAAAAATTATGGTACAAAAATATGCGCCTCTGTTTTTATACATGGCGATGAATCAACCATTACTGAAAAATACTTCTTAGTTTCGAGTATTTTAATGTAAAAAGTACAAATCACCGAATTTTGTTTGTAATTTCCCTGAATCGGCACGGGAAAAACCTCAATATGTGAATAAAAGTTGTATGTAAAAGTTCGTTTCCACTGTCCCTGGACTAAAAAAATCTGGTTGTCACCTACAGTGGGAAATCAAAAGGAGCCAACAGAAAAACATCATATCCATGTCCTTCCTTACCCCTTTCTATAACCCTTTCTGCACCAACTTAAAATACCCAAGTTAATAATCTATTTTTTTTATAATACCTATATATTTAGATGTAATCATCACGGAAGGACATATGTTACTCATAATAATATATAGGTAATAGGTACAGGAGGTAGCCTCTGTAATGAATTATTTATACCGGTTCTTAACTCCCTAGAGCTTTTTTTTTACTTCTTTTAAGTAAATCCGAACGCGTATAATGCGATCAATGAAGCAAAAGAGGTATGATCCTGGCATACCTCTTCATCAAATTCTATATACAAGCTCCGCGGTTTAGTGTAGACAGGTGCTTCCGGCTTGTGTCCCTTTGCCGTACTCAATTCTTGTTGTGTCATTGTCAAGTTGACATTTTGTTGTCATCAATGTCACTGCTGTCAGAAATTGAATTAATAAATCTACATGAATCCACCCAATCAATCTGTTTTTATTATTAGTAGAGTTGTTGGACGAAAGAAGAGTTCCTATCTACTGAAGTGTTTAACAGTTTAATTTGCTTAAACTTTGACAAAATTTCCATACAGGCAGAGGTGCATTAATTCAGTGCACGGTGTCGATACGTTAATAAATCTATTTTGTCGAAAACTGCACTAGATAACAGTTGAACATCATCCACACGCGAATCAGTGCACGTCACGATTTTAATAACTTCGCAGTTCACTAACTAGATTTAAAGGTACCTTATGTATGTGTCTTCTACAACATTTCAATGCTAGTATATAGTGTGAATAGTATTATAAATTTAATAAAGATAATACTATTCACATATATATAGGCAAGTTTTTTATGTATAAAAACTTGGCTATTTGAATGTTATTTTTCTAATGCCAGAAGCGGAGCAACAATGCAGTCGTACCAAGGGGGTGTCAACTATGAAGAGAATGGTGATTTCCAGACACTCTCCGGCAGCATAGCCAGCAACATAAAGAAGATATCTCAAAATGGTAAACTTCTTTGTTTTATCACTGTTCTTTGTAGTAAAACAAGTTTCTTTTGTTATCAAACATTTATCATTTCACTATCATTAGCAATCTTTGTTTATTTTGCATCATTGTGAAGCAGGTACCTTCACAATGATGCCAAATAAACTCTGCTATTAAAAAGAACAGTATACCTTGTACCATTAACATTTTTAAAGCCTCTAAGTGTGATGTTGGTTGAATAGACAATTCAATCTCAGAATCAGTAGGAGTGCCAAAAAGCCACAACATTGAACTGAGAGATGGGCTACAAATAATAGAAATCAGTCCAGAATAAAGATGATTTATAATGAGTAAAAGTTATTTAGCCAAATATAATACAAACTATTAGCCTTGACAGTTCAGCAAAATTAAACAATATTTATCTGGATCACAATTTGACTCGGCTTTTGGTAGTGACATTTAGACTGAGTAATTTGCTCCATGGGCAATGGGCTTGCATTTGCTGGGTTTGTTTTCTGCAGCGGGACAAATGTTTGCATGTTCTGCAGATATTTTTTCTGGGTCTGGGTGTACCCAATATAACAATACCCATAGTTCCTTAAACCCATGCCACAGAGAATCTTGGAGTGGAGTGAACTATGTATGTGTCTGCTGGATGTTTATTTATTATTTCCTCTGACTACTACCTAATTAAAGATCTCAGGATAATTGTCATCAAAGTAAATGAGTACATCAAATAGTTGTGAGCATGTTTATTTCAATCTACTCTTAAAAGTATACATATTCATGTCATGCCCTGATAAGTTCTTAAGACAGGCCTTTGGGGGCCTTAAAACAAGAGTTGGTCACCAGCTCCTACAAATTTACTAATTATTAAATTTAATTTCTAGTACTTTGACTGTCTTTATAATTTCTTCAAAATTTATCTATTCCAGTGTCATCAATGTCGAAGATGGTTAACCAGCTGCAAACTACGCAGGACTCGCAGGAGCTGCGGAACCAACTGTGAGCCCCTTATAAATAATCATCAATAGATGAAAATCTGGACCAAAACAATTATTTAAGTTCCTGTATTTGCTACTTGAAACTAGATTCATTGTATTTTATAACGAAGTGATATTCATTATAAGGTAGCCTATTTCATACTACACAACTACGCTAACAGCTTTATGAAGCATTTTCAGTTGTTTGGAAAAGCATTTCTATTGAAACCTGTACCACAATCATAGTGCCCATGCACTGTCGGTGTGCATCCTTTCAAATATTATTGGAATTAAATATTTCTACTTTTTTTTTAATTATATTATCTAACCAATATGGACTTACGGTATCCCGCTAAGGGGCTATGCCAGCCACAGCAACATCGAAATCTTAAAGCTAAAAATACCTCCACACAAGCTATAAGTAAATATACATGAACATCAAGATCTACACTGTGAAACAGAAAATAGAATCCTATAGCAAAAAACTGTAGCTAACTATAACTATATTTAGATAAAATGTATTAATGTATATCTTATACACAGAAATGAACTCGCCTCTCAGCTCCATGGAGTTGACACCCTTTGATTCTTCATAGTACTGATTAGCAGAACTTTTTAGCCCTACACAATGCTTGTAGTTTGCACTTAACAGTGACTGTCATGCTTTTGTGCGAGCTACAGACCTTAAGAGGACCATTCAAAGTGATTAAAATGAGATAAAACCTTTTAAAGTTGACTATTGCTTTTTCAGGCGTCAGATCCAAAACTACACGCAGAAGATGGCCAAAGATACCTCCACCATGATAATGGACCTGATGAAAATGCCTGCAGACCACCCCGCGCATAAAATGTCTCGTGACCGGCTCTCCGACGAGTACATGGCTACTCTCAACAGTTTCCAGGTCAGTTTTTAAGATACAAATCTAAAACGTTCTAACCTTTTGCCCGAGAAGTATGAAAAAAAGTTAAGTCTGCATCATATGGCTAACTTGTATAAGATTATTGGTTTTCTGATCCGATGGTCGTGACCACTTTGAACCAGAAATTCGGAAACACTTGACTCCAATCTGTCATTACACAATGTGCTTGTGTGGTGGTTCACATCATTCGTTTCAAATCCCAGTAGTGGGAATATTACAGACTGAATGCTAGCATACATTACTCCCATGGAATAAATGCTCTCTAATCAAATCCACCACTCATAAACTGGACTGTTAATCATAAAAATGTTTATTTACTATATTTATCCCCAACAGTTAATTGAAAAAAAAAACAGATTTAGCCTTGTAGCCTTATTTCTGTTAGGTAAATATATCTCGATAACATGTTCGCCTGCATTTCGAACGAATTAATATGATTTCCTCATTAATATCAAAACGTTTAGGTATATAGGGAGTAATTTATAAATATCAGACTAATTTAATAACCAGCTTTGTTTTCTTGCATTTCTTTCCTGGTACGGTCACTCTCAACGATTTTTTATCGATTGTACTGCTTAAATAGTGAACTAAATTGTTAATGACCTGATTTGCGTTAAATTTGGTATTTATACCTGTATTGAGTACATGCAGATTACCAGGTAATAAAAAAAACCCCTTCCATTCCGCGAACTTTTTGACCTCGTACCTAGCGCGTATGCATTGTATTATATCGTAACACACGAGAGTTTATTTTGCTCTGACCCTTGCAGAATCGCTTTGTCTCGGTAGGGGATAGTCCTAAATTGAAAACTACTTTGTGGTTGTTAGGTGGGTAAGTAGTATAGGAGTACCAATTAATCTGCTAATTAATTATGTAGCCGTGCCAAAAATATTTTAATCACTACTGGTTTTTTAAATAACCACATTTTTACCAACACACCTTAGATTCCACACTTTATTGATATGTGATAATTTCTCCGCCGCACACGTAAACTATGGAATGAGCTGCATTCTGAGGTGTTTCCAATAATAAAAAAAACATCAGGTGTAGGTGTAGGAATAGGCTTCGGTAACCGTTTTCCTCCAGGTAGGCGTATGTCCTAACGACCGTTTGTCTCGTCGTAACATACAAAAAATGATAAGTATCATTTACCAGGACTAGTGCTCAAATATTATAATACAATTTAACTTTTTTTTTATTACAGACAACTCAGCGGTTAGCAGCGCAGAAGACAAAAGATGACTGCAAGAAAGTGAAGGCTCAAAACACGGTCATTAACCTTGAGTCTTACTCTGCCAACAGTAAGTACAATCATCCAAAGAAAATATAATTTTAAATAAATAAACACCTAACAGTCACACTTGCATTGTCCCGGTCGCACACTATACGACTCCCTGTGTCGTGGGTATCAGTAACTAC
Source organism: Perizoma affinitatum (assembly GCA_961405105.1). NCBI lineage: Eukaryota > Metazoa > Arthropoda > Insecta > Lepidoptera > Geometridae > Perizoma > Perizoma affinitatum. The sequence goes on along the minus strand of OY560185.1, from coordinate 2,600,288 downwards.
GAGTACCAGGGTGCCATAACACTTAGACCCGGAACAAATATTTGGAGATCATGCAGCAGAGATCGAACCCGCACCTTTAGTGTCCGGTTAAACACCTCCATGCCCCACCGAGGTTTGTCATAATTTAAGGACACCTAAATCTTGGTGCACATTCTCACACGTCTCTGCATCTTTTCGAACAATAGACGGACGTTTGTGGGGCAAAGTTTTTGGCATTATTTAGTGACCGTTTTTCTCATTGAAATTTATTAATATAGGTATCAACTTAGGGATACCTATATTAATTATTGTCAAAGGCAGTGTTTTTTTCTCTAAGACCGGGGTCTTTGACAACAATTTTCCTTTGATCGTAGGTAGCAATATTGGTTCATACATTAAAATCCAGTTTAGTACAAATAAAAAAAAAAAACATTTAAAATCATAATCTCACCTTTTCCCATCAATCCCTTAGCGCAAAAGTAAAACTTACTAAAAACCAAATCGATATTTTACTATACTATACTAGCTGAAAGTAATTTTTTTGGACACTTCAAGATAATCTTGTCGTTAAAGGGTTCATAGTTCATAAAAGTGTGGTTTTAGACCGGAATAGTAATAAACCGAGTATTAAAATGAGCACAATGAGTTTCGGTAGACATGGCTTCATTAGTCACACTTCAGTTTTCCTTGAGTATGAGACACGTTTCAAACATTGTGACGTTAGTACGTTTTCATTCGGCTACTGAACTCGAAGTATGAGTTAGTTTTTCGTGATAAAATGTATTGGACTTAGTTATTAAATAAGTGTTCTAATCAATAGTGATAATAAATAGTGTCAAGCAATTGAAAGACTTCAAAGTTAATTATTGTGGTCCAATTCATTTCAGACTTTTGTTTGTTTCATTGTATCAATTTCATTTTGTGTGTTAAACTGGAATTGTATTTAAACTGGTTAAATCCAGACCCTTAGCAGAGACGCGTGTGACGTCTACAGTTAAATACTTTTAAAAAGTTGCGATGCAGTTAATGTTTCATTCGAATAATTTTAAAGCGCTACCATATATTTAACGTTAGTCATCTGAATCTATAAACAAAAAAAAAAACACGTTCACGACTGCATTCCCTATATTTAACGTTAGTACTCTGAATCTATAAACAAAAAAAAAACACGTTCACGACTGCATTCCCTATTATACATCTGATACAAACTCAATCCGTAGATCTTTAAGAACACCAATTAGGGGGTAGTCTAAACATTGTCAGAATAGCATAGAATAATTCCGTTTATTGTCTTACTGTGTACAATGTGTAGATGGAACAAATTGGTAACATTCAGTAACAGCAGAGTGTAAGAAGCGTACCTTTTGAAAGCTTAAAGTGTTGCTAGCAATTTTGCTATGGTGTCGGGTGAATTAGCGGTACGCAAGGCGAGCGTGCTGCCGCTGCCGTTGGAGTTATGTAGTCTGATAACGTCGCGGTGTGCAGATGGCAAGGAGCTGGTGGAGATGGGCGAGGCCGGCGCGCGCCGCCAGGAGCAAGCCAACATGCAGACCGAGCGCTCGCTGCTCGAGCTCGAGGAGAGGGAGAGAGACGTGCGACAACTAGAGGTCATTGCATTACCTTTTTAAGTAAAAGCGCACGTGAACCGGACTAGTTTTGCGGCAGTCTCTTACGCCATTGTATACGTGCATCTCTTTACTTGTTTCTTTTTTGTGAGAGCTATACAATTGCAGCAAGAAATTAGCAAAAAACTAGCCCGTTTACAAAGCGTGTTGAGAATAAGTTTTTGCCCCACTATAGTCTGTCTGTAAGCTTACGACGTTCGTTTGTCAGTCAGGAGTGTACCTTTTTATTCACTACATATTTATGAAGTGGAAAAGTTTGTGAATTTGGATGTAGGAGGTAATCTCTGAAACTACTCATCCGATTTAATTTTAACCCTTTCTAACAGGATAATATCCCGTTAAAATAAATGTAATGTTATCCCGCTAAAATAAATTGGATATTATCCCGCTAAAAATAAACAGTCCTTACTGACAGGCTATTAAATGGGCTTTTCGTGGAGACCAATTTTGCAAGGTTAGTTGACGAAAAAACGGTCGAGCTACTTTTTATCCGGGTACCACGCGGGCGAAGCCGTGGGCTGTAGCTAGTTCACTGTAAATGTAGCCAGTTAAAATAATTACTATGGCCAGCGCAAATAATACAAAAATCAATAAACATTTTATTAAAGCATCGAAATATTTTGTTGTTTACAAAAACTATTATGTATTGTTTATAATGTAAAATTTATATTGTGTGGTGGTACTTAGTGCGCGAGTCTGACTCGTTCTTAGCCGATTTTATTTTGATGTAATATGGAGGCAAACAGGGCTACCGTCACACAGATACTATCCAGACGGTAGTGGCCATAGTCGCCTATATGCAACATCGGGAGTATTGCTGATGTGATGCGATGCCTACCACTAAACAGAGTTGAAGTCTCTCAGCACCTTTAAACCGGAACACAGCAATGCAACCATTACTGCTTGGTGGTTTATTGTTTGGGTTGTCTTTGTCAGGACGAACTTTCACAAAATGTCATTGAGACAGAAAATGTCTCAATGTCTCCATATTCTATATGCTTCTTTGGTTTTCTTTCTTGGAATGGGGAGACTTAAGGTAAAAACGCGGAGCAATCTTGTTAGCGCGGACAGAACCTGCCCATCATGCTTTGGGAATAAAACCAAGTAGAGGCATGGGGGAAGAACCTCCTTCTCATGTGACATGTCTTCGAAATGTTGATTCTATTACATGCCGGTTTGAGCATAGCATTGCGCTCATACATTTTTCCACGACGGGAATCGAACCCACATTCTTCGGATCGAAAATGGACTACGTACACCTCGTAGACTTATAAGGCCTCTCTTAGACAATAACCACTTTCTGTTGAATAGAATATAATAGAAAAATAAGCCCGAGGCATTTAAAATTCAATTAACGTTAGCGTGAAAGGGAAACTAAGCTTGACGCATTTAGCGTGAAAGGAAAACTAAGCCTGGGTATTTGTTTGGACGCCAAGGACTAAATTTGAGATATAATATTTCCAGGAAGACATATTGACCGTGAATGAAATATTCAAAGACCTGGGCACGCTGATCCACACGCAGGGCGCCGTGGTGGACTCCATCGAGTCGAACGTCGAGTATTCCGCCGAGAATGTTGAGGCCGGCGTTCAGCAGCTGGTCGAGGCCTCCGCCTCCAAGGTACCCACCGCCACCATATAGACATAGACATAGATTCTTATTTGTTGTTGAGGACACGCGGCACCGCACACCTGCCCTTCGCCTGTTCAAGACGGTCGCAAGATAGCTTTCCCCCAAAAAAACAACATAAACACGACTCTTTTTTATTTTCTCCGATGACAGACTGACTGCCCTTTTTAACCAAATTTTTGATAGCTTACAAAAATTTAAAATGTGTCTTGGTAAGTGGCTGACATTAGTCACACTGCATACTTTTAAATGATATACTTTTTCGGCGTGCAACAGCCTTCGCCACCAAAATAAATAGATAGATACGTAGATAAACTCTTTATTGCACATAAAAGAAACAAATGTTTCGTACAATAAAATGGAGGAGTATTCTCAGGGGTGCCGAATTTTACAAACGGCTTTCGCCCAAGAAATGCACGAACAGGGAATATCAAAACATATGGATTCATAAGTACAATGGGACAAGGTATCCCGTCAGCTTAGTTAAGTCACTAAATCATACATAGTCCTGTCCCTACACTAGGATTCCCTGTGTCAAGGGTATCAGAAACTGAGAGTCATGGTGATACATTAAAAAAAAAAACAACAAACATACACGCTCAGTGTCTGTCTTCCCCATGGTAGACATCAAGTTTTGCAAGTTGGCATTCCACAGTACCAATGTAAATTTCAGTGTTCTTTGAGATACCTTATTTTACTTGCCCTTTAGTTAAATTTAGTGATACAAATAGTTTTAATTTACCACCTTGATGTAACAACACTTACCTAAATTCACTAACAATTTTTTTTTTTGATTTGATTTTGAGTAGTTTGTTCCGCAGCGGGTTTCGAACCCGTCTCAGCCGAGGTCACAGGGATCATTGATCATGCTTAAGTTGCTAAACCGATAATTTTGCTTTGTTTCAGAACAAATTGAGGAAGAGAAAAATTTGGATCGCGATCTTCGTCGCGGCCTTGATTGGCATTGTAATGATCCTGATTTTCAGGAAGTGAGCTGCCTGTGGAAGATCTCCCCTCATCCGTTAGAGACCTGCCCCATTAGATAACAGACACTTTCTGTTTGCGATTACGCCTGCGGTCATTTTGAATTGACAATGTCAAAGGCAAAATTAATTTAACGGAGAAAAGAAAGAAAAACATATAAAAACATTTATTTGCAAACGTTGCACAGTATAAAACAGACAATACACACACGGGATTTACACAAGCAATACCTAAATACTAACAATATTCATTAAAATCACCAGGAACACTTTAAAAATGACGATTTTATCTACTGCCGGTTCCTACGCGACCAAGCCAGGAAAGAAAGGCTGGTTATTCTTTTTAATGATCGTTTTACAAAACAAAACGATTTACTTAACCCTTTAATGTGGATCTGCCTTTACCAATTGTGTTTCTGGCAAGAGTGGTGTGAAAAGGGAAGTGACGTCAATTCTCATGTACTCCAACTTAATTTACTGCGAACTGTCTGTCGCTCTCTTTTACTGATAGTGCACGCCAGAAAGAGATGGCAAGATTATTACTCCTGTCAAATTAGTTTAAGTGTCTTATAGTCAGCATGTTTTGAAATCACGACTAAACTTGTATGCATAACTTAAATCATAGTACCAAAGTTGTTGTTAACTCTTTCTTTACTAACTATTAGTAAAAAACAGCTATAGATAACATAAAGCTTAGTTGGTGTACAAGGGAATCGACACTGACCATAAGAACCGCGTGTGTAGTGGCTGATAGTATCTCTCGTTTTCAATATCGATAGCGGAAATATAGCGGTGGGCACTGTCACTCGTTGGAGCAATCTATTTCTCTTTTCTTCATACTACACAACATTTACGGCACTATTGTCTGTTTACACTTAACTTAAGCAGACTCAGGCGTAACTTCGTTCACTTAGGGGACAGGGGTAATTATTGCACTTAGTTAATAGTTAAGTAACTTAATAGTGCAGAGCTAAGGGCGTAGGTACATAGACAAGGGATAGGGGAGACAATATCTTCAATTCTAATTTACCGTCTGGTAGTCATTCTAAAGTAAAAAGAGTATTGTAAACAAGCTATTGTGTTATTGAAATCGGATGATTTGTTTTATAAGCTTTATTTATATAACGGGACATTTCATATTTATTTTAAGGAGATTATGTAAACGCTTTATTTTTGGTTTGTTTGTAGTCGTACATGTCTTACGGCCAATGCTCGCTTTGAGGGCTTCTGAAGACAAAGGCCGAAGATCGGAGGATAGCGGAAATGACCCAAAATAATCTCTCGAATGTTAATTTCACAGCATAACATTTCTTTAACCCGGCGTCGAACAGAACACGGCCGATGTGGCCGGGTAAATTTTACCCATGTTCGTTAATTATCACACTAGGATTCAATTTTATATCTATATTAGTATTAAAAGAAATAAAAAAATTTAACATTATTTTTGAAATTAAACATTTATTCAAATGTTTAATTTCAAAAAACACTTCTAATTATCACTTCTAGCCTAGAAGTCGTCATTGTTCATCTTCGTGAGACAGCGTTGCTAAAACTTTAAAGGAGCATATTCAATATACCCATAAATATAAAAGAAAAAAACACATGTACGTACGTATAAACGTCAAAACTTACCCGCGCGCTCTTCGCAAACTTTGCCGTAGTCGCAGTGACACTAAATAGAGTGCCTAATACGCGCAGAGGTCCACGTACGCAGCTACTGAGAGCCGCGAATAGCGCCTGTCATTGTTTAAAGTTACTAAGCTTTTAGAACCTGTCGGGTTTCAGATACCCGGCCTGTACGGCGCCGGGTTAAGTACGGATGTACCATTCGAATATCGCGAGACCTTGGGACGTGGCGAATTGCTAGTTTTGTTATATCAGGATATTACATATTTATATTATTCCGATGAGAATGTTACATTTCGTAAAAATAAATCATATAAACAGCTGTGTTTAGACTTAAAAAAGGGACAACATTTAGTCCGGCATCGTATATAAGTCAATAAGGATATTGTGGTATTGTTCCTTTTAAAATTGACATAATTATAGAGGGCCTTATTATATTTAAAAAAAAACATTGTTTAGTGTCTCTGTTTCGCGTTGCTGGTTGTCAATCTTTGAGTAAATAATATTATCTCCTTTGAAATTTAATATATATTTAAATTTAAGTTTATTTGACTGGTACGTATCAGAGTTACGTCTTATCGGCATATTTTAATGTATACTCATCGATTAAAACAATTGGTCTTTAAAAGGTTTTATATAAGTTACCAAATCTTGTTTTCTAATCGTGTAACAGAGCGTTGCTTAACCTAGAGGCATCATCCGCAGGTTTATATTATCTCCAATAAAATTTAACATTAATTTATAGTTCGTTTGACACACTTCACTTTTCAATTTTGCAAAAGATTGCCATAGATTTATTATGTAAGATGTCACAATTTAGTTTTTCGTAGAGTGCTTCAGTTAGCGATTATTAGGCAGACTAACTTAATAAACTATATTGAATAAGCGTAACCGTTGATATGAATATATTATATACCTTAATGTGAATGTATACTTCACTTATTATTAGGAATCTATCGCTCGTCAATAATCCGCTTTACCTATATATTCCATGGTGATTCTACATAATACAAAATAGTCTAGAATAGTAGACGCCCTTATTATAGCCGATGTGAATTGAAACACATTTATTCAATTATTCAAAATATGAAAGTTAGATATGTGAAACACACGCGTATGATAAACGATTTTGAATAGTTTATCCATATCTTATATATTAAGTCGTAGTGTCTTATTCGAAGCAATATAGTTTGTCAACGTAGGTATTTGTTAGATGTAGGTATAGGTACTCGTATGTATTGGTTTATATTTTTGCTGAGTCTTCACAGCAATGCCTTGTAAGTTTGTAAAGTGCATCGCAGTGACTCCGCGATTAGCTCCGAAAGCATTCCGCACCATTTAAAGGGCGCATCGCAGCATTACAGAATATTTTCTTGTAATTTCGCAAGTTATAGAGAACATATTATTTGTTAACGTTGGTCCGATCAATCAATTAATTTTATGATCAAAAACCTACTAATGAAAGCGAATCATTTAATTAATTTTGAAGCGTGATACATCTTTTACAGTGCTTACGATATGAGAACATGTTCTGTAATCTTTTTTCTTTTAGAATACTCAATGTTCTTTTCAGTTAGTTCTTTTAGAACACGCAGTTATAAGTATATTTCTTTTTTGGTAATTAAATTTCCAATTATGTAAGACACTACTTTTGCAATTTATTGTTATTGGAATTATATACACATTTACTCACCATTTTGTGTTTCATTTCCTCTGTTCATGTTATAAGGTTGGTACTTGTATAATATTCGCATCTTGTCCTACCTATATTATAAATACCCGATGCATTTTGCTTATAATTTTCGTAACGGGCTGAGAAGATTTGGAATTAGTTCGTGATCTCAACACACAAGCTATTTCTAATCCAGCTTACAAGTGTACGAGATAGGAATCAAAGTATGGAAAATAAAAATGAATAAATTAGCATACATAATCATCTGAGAGTACGAATCGGGAATGACCTATATATCTCGGACAAATGTTGCTAGCATATTTGATTAGGAAAGGCTTATTAATATGAAAGGCCGGCTCTTTTCAATATTTTTTTACTTGCGATGAAAAACCTGGTCTTCCTCACGGACCAATCGGTATGCACGGCGTGCCACAACTTGGAACAACTATGTAGTTGGTAGTTCCGTTAGACAGAACCTGGCACAACTAGTTGTGCTATAAGCATTCCTTACATAAAAATGTTCCACATGACATCGCACTTTCTGGGTGGTCCTAACCAACCTAGCAAACTAACCTATCCTGTGCAAATTGCGGAAATTCCTAATGTAAGTTTATGTAACCCTAGTCATTTTGTGGGGGCTTATAAATAAAACATTGATTTATAAAAACACTTTATTTTCGTAAATAACACAAATTATTAGGAACTTAACATAATATCCTAAAAAATTAAACCGCTACTACCTCAAACATAATTGGAATACAACTAAAATAGGAAATCAAATTCTCACTGAACATTGAATACTACGAAGCATCAAAATCAGAGATTCACTAAATGCACGTCAACACACATTTGCCTATGGATTAACAATCAAGAGAAAAATGTCCTTTAACATGATTAAATACAAATTATTATTAATTGCTGTCCCGCCTCTCGGCCACGGCGCTATTCTAAGAAACCAACCAAATGTGGTAAAAACCAGGTTGGGCCTGGTTGCGTCGAGTGCGGCCTCAGGGTAGTTAGTGGTTTCAGTTGTGAATCGGTTTCTTTTTAATGATCACCGTAGATATCTTACATAACAGTTGACGTGTAAACTAGTAGAATATATCACGATATGGTGGTGTCCGTTCAACGTTGCACTGCGTTACGGGCGGGGACTGCCTACTAATATACGGATACAACATCAACACATCAAATTCCAAGCACGATTAAGACTACAATGATTATATTTATATTGATTGCAGGAATATATGTATTAACTGGATTTTAGGCAACTACTTCAAGCAGTGACAGATACCTACCTAGGACATTAAAAAACTTATAGCAAACGATAGACAATAAAATATAATACTGACAATCGATAACAATATAATAATACAAACGAAGTTCACTTAATATACTCATAATTATAATGAAACTTAACAAAAGTAATAAATCAATCAAAAAGATTATATGGAGTATTCAATTATTAAAAAAACTTGCTCACAAATCAAGGATATAATAGCAATATATATCCAAATCACTTTCAATTTCGAAAATCTATGTTGGTCTTTGCATAGCATAGCACCCAGCTTCTTCAATTAGGAAACGCGCCCGTCCTTTGAGCAGCCAAAACGCGCCGGCCAGCGGGCCAACGCGCCTGCCGCCAATCGAACGGGCGCGCGCCAACCACTCAAGTTACATTCTAGTCCTAAATTACAATAATCAGGCTAACTCCGTTTTTTACAGTAGCATAAAATATATATATAACAGTGTAACGTTAGCCTAACTCAACATTACCAAACGCTCGAATTTTGCCTTTTTTGGTGGTTCTTCTAATAAAAATATATTTGAAATAGTCGATGGTACTAGTAGAGGTGCTACTCCTCTGTGTCCTCCCTGTGTGCCTAGCTGCGTCTCGCGTCTCGCCGGCCGCCAGTGGTCTCTCGCCCGGGGCTACTCAGTTCACTACAACATACGATTTCCATACAAACGCCCGCTCCCTCCTAAGATATGTACACTTACGAATCTCGTTAAGTCTCCTACAAGTACGGGGCGACCTTCCCTCCGAATACGGATCATACACGCCATGGAAATTAATGTAATAAAGTAATCGAAACAGGGGTGAGGGGGTTACAGCTAAGGGATTGTAGAAGAGAGGTCGAAATCGCGGGGTATCTACGGGGCGCCGGTATGCGTTTAGCAGGACACGCCGTCGGATATGGGGTTCTCGATGATGTGGATGACGGGCGACATCAGGAAATTACGGCGCCGCTCGCCGGCCTCCGACAGCCGGCGGTACTCCAACATCTTGGCCGGAGACAGCGGCGCAACTGGAAAAACACCAACACGATCACTTAACATCAACATCATAAATATATAAACAGCCAATAGACACATACAGTCCTGTCGCTACATTGTGGCAGTCTGTGTCGTGGGGACAGGACTGTCTACGACACCTAGACAAGGAACAAATATCTTCAGAAGATGCTAACGTCTGTACCGCAGCGGGGATCGAACCCGCATCTCTTGCATCACAGCTGGGTAATCGCCTGCCGTGCCATAACATCATTCGATTGAATGAACTTTAAATTTATCAGTGAACTGTTTAATTCAATTTAATTAATGAACTTTTGAATTTAACTAAAACTTTCACTCATTTGATACCATTGTATGGTTTTTAGTTGCCGACTGGTCGCGGTGTGAAAGCAACATCATGATCATTCTAAAACTCCCTGAACCGAGTATCTTGCGCACGTGCAAATTGGGAAACAATTAACTCGAGCAAGATACTGCAAATTGGCCAATGGCCAAACCCAATAATGGATCTGTTCATTCGCGATCTAGTTCATTCTTTTAGTGACCGATGCGCGTATATGCTGTCATTATGCCGCCAGCACACTGGAACCAGTCGAGTTAAAAAGGGCTATAATTAACAGTTCCGAGCGAAGCTCGTTCGTCAACTAGTGTTACTTAGTCAACAGACTAGAGATAGCCACCAGCTATTAGAACTGACTTACCGTTGCGTGCTGCTATGTAGGTTACTTATAAAAAAAGTAAAAAGCTTGTCTAAAACATTGAGAGCGCTATAATTGTAAAATGGATAGCTGAAAGTTGAAAAAGAAAACATGATATACCTTAAGTTGGTCATTTTCACATATTTAAAAGGTTTTGGGTGATTTTAACTGTAATTATAAAATTACAGTTGCAATAAAAGATGCATCCTACTTAGTGGACGCCATTCGACTCCACTCTCTCAAAATGTTATTTTTAGAGGACTTTATAAAACTAAATAAATGCATTTTTTTTAAACGGTACAGTCAGCCTTATTGTGTGTGGCAGACTACCCATCCGTATTGTTTGCTCAAAAAAGCTGGTATGTTGCATGTGGCCGTTGGGTGTTATTTAACTATGAATAATAATATTTCTCTTTATGGTAAGCTGGGTGCGGGGGATCCAGATACGATAACAAACACTGCTTCATCATCTTCTTGTCCTTATCGTTACGTGATGTCGGGCATAACATGTTTTCTTCTTCCACGATCACAAATTAAAAACACTACTTACCTACTAGAAAGCCACCTAGAGAGAGGAGGTGGAGGGCTGCGAGCTACAAAAAGAGGCATCGCTCGAGCGCGGCGGGCTCTGGCTAATCTTTTGCAGTTTTAACACGGCTATTAAAAAAAAAAAGATAACAAAAAAGAACATAAAAAAGAGGTGCAAAATAAAATAAATCTACGAAAACTGCTAAATATCCATCCATTGTGACCCGGTTACGTTACTAATCGCACTTAAGTCCCTATTAAAATGATGGAAGGTTAAAATGTGCTTTAAGTATGAGTTTTTTTTAATTTTGGTATCTTTATTTAATTAAAAAAATCTGTATATAGTAGTGAGTGATAGTATCTGAAAACAAGTCACAATGCTGGACATGCTAAATACCCAGATACAACTACAAGTAGCAAACAAATTTTTGAGGTGTGAAATTAGCTGAAAGTGCACTTCTATCTCCACACGCTCAAAGAAATCTTTGTACATTTCGAGGGCACTTCACATGTGAAGTGCCCTACGCTACGGCGTAGCTGCCAGCGCAAACGCTTGCGTAACATGCCCAAGATAAAATCAACTCTAAGAAACACGGTTAATTTTGAATACTAAGGCCTTAGAGAGTGTACATTTTCAGTCTCTTCTATCACTGTATGATACAGTGGTATATATTTTACAATGGCACATGATACCATTGTAAAATATGGGAACATGTTTTTTGCAAAGATTGGAAATTGCCCAAACATCAAAATTTTAGCTCATATTAGTATAGATACCGAGATCCAGATTGCTAAATAGAACCAAAACAGCGTTGGTGGCCACGCAAACGTTTACACAAATAGTGTACCATGAGAAATTATCAAACAATAGGCACACGTTTACACACACATTGGTTGTAAAAAGACTCCTGATACAACTTCTACATAATTTAGCATGAGGATCCCTTCAGGATTGTTCTCTGTTATGATTAAGACTCAAGCACTCAGGGTCAACCTGCAAAACTACAGATAGTGGACATAGCCTATCTACCTATTACATATTTGGCTTGGCACGGACTTCAAACAGATCAGTAGGTAGTGCATACATCACAATAATCTTTAACCTTATTATATTTCTCTTTTTAGCACCCGTTTAAGGTGTTTTTTTGTTGTTATTTTTGAAGTCAGTTTTTATCTTGGTAGATATCTTTTTACAACCAATAGGTACAAGTTTACCCAGACACACACAAGACGATACAACAACACAAACAAGCAAACAGCCAGTACATACCGTATTAGGTGGCACCAAAATTCATTCCATGCTCAAACATAATCAGGAAAAAAACAAAACGGGTACAGACGATTCAGTTTAGAAAATAATGTTTAAGAGAGTTATAATGAGCAAGGTATAGAGCGCGAAATGACCACCTTTAACCGTCTTCTATAATGTCACTGACAGCCAGTGAGATAGGATTATCCGCAGGTAACTGAAAGTACAATGCAAGATTGTTGGTTGTTGGTAAAACTTTGCGATGCTGTTTTATTGTACCGATAATTTCATAAGCAAAGTCAGCACACTGGTTTGTCTGATTCTCACTGAAATTTTAAATATCGGCAAGCACTCGCTAAGGCTAGATGCAATGCGAGTGAAGTCGCCGTAACCCCGGCGGCGGCGGCGGTTAGATTATACATTCGTAAGAGATCTTCGCTTGCTTATCATAACTCTCAGGTTAAGAATCAGCTGTTAATGCAAATTCTTTAAAAACTAATTTAAAATATGAATTAGTTATTCATTATTATACATGCTGTGACGGGATATTATGACGGGAGCACTAGGATATATTAGGGAGCAATACCAATAGTTTTATATTTGTATGTCAAGGGTTGGGTATTCTGATCCTACTACTATAATAAACAAGAAAGTTTGTGAGAATGGATGTTTGTTACTCTTTCACTCAAAAACTACTGAACGGATTTTGATGAAACTTTACAGTAATAAAGCTTATACATCAGAATAACTACTGAACGGATTTTGATGAAACTTTACAGTAATAAAGCTTATACAACAGAATAACACATAGGCGTGGTCCGGGTACCACGCGGGCGAAGCCGTGCGCAGAAGCTAGTAATCAATAAATTAATTACCTTATATTAAAAAAAAAACAAGATATAATAAAAGTGGTTGCGCAATGTATTATGCAATTGTTTGACATAATAACGCAGAAAATCTAAAATATGTGAACAAGCAATTCGTATTTTAGATGACTATTAAAATGTAATGACAGGTTTTTTTGGATGAATAAACACTTTTTTCCATAATGTAACACGGGCCTGTTGCGTAACAGCGGAGCGGATGACATAGATTATTAAAAAACACTATTATGTACTATGCAACCAGCAAATTATTTATCATACTAATGCTATTCATGTAAATAAAACCTATCTGACAAAACAATCTGTGTATGTAGAAGATTAAACATTATTTCTCTTACCTAAGGTGTTTAATGGTGTCCGAAATAGGCGCGTCCGCGAATTCTGATTTCCCTTTGGTGAGATATCAGCCAATAATAGAAAATAAACACCATCATGCAGGCAATGCAAACCACGGTGACATGCAACAGGGCCATTGCGATTGAATACTTTTCTTTGTTAAAAATGAGAAACGTGAGAAAGCTCTCAGACGTGAGATCCTCGATACTTTTTATTAGAAGTCCTCTGATTTTAAACAGGGTTACTAGTCATAAAATATATCAATCGATTCGTTATATTGAAAATTACAACTCAACTCAATTATACTGAAAAAAATTGCTTTTTTCAGAAACTTGCGTTTTTTCAAATGAAATAATTTATTATTTACACACAATGGGGTCATAAATTGGCAATACGGATACTTCATATTGTATGAGATTAGTTAGCACGAAGTTCAGGGCATTGCAGAATTATGCATCAACGCCATCTCGATGCAGTTTTTAATATCACTAGTTCCGGCACTTCTCGCAAGATAGTCCTAGTGGTGCATTGGGATGAAGTTAACAGGTGTTTGAAAACTTTTCAAAGTCAACGTGAAGTATACACGCGGTGGATGTGGCATTTGGTTAAACGATGCAGATGTTTCAAATTTATTGGAAGGTCTATATTAGATTCTTAAACCCACTTACGCTATGTGTTAGCGTTTTAACACTTTGTGACCTGCAGGTTAAGGCAATTAACGACCTTAACCTACTGATGATATACATTTGGTACTAAGGTATAATTTTGAAAGAAACATTGAAACAATCTCACGATACATTTAAAGAAAAAAAAACAAGATATTGATCGTGATTTGTGAGTTGAATGTTTCCCGATATTTCGGCTCAGATGCAGGCACACACGGGAGGAACTGGAGTCTTCGCTGGTGTATATTAATGGCAGACGAATATTTCTACCCTGTTTCACGCTGTTTTATTGCGAACGATCCCACTACCACCAGTTTCTGACGAATCCAGAAGATTTAATATTTAAGTTAAAGCTGAAATTTAGAAGTTGTTCGACCTCCATCACATACACAGATAATTTTGACGAGATAATTTCTAGGTACTATTTAAAGCTACGAATACAATGGCATGATGCCACTAACACTCGAGAGGGTCGACACTATCGATGGCGTCTACCGAATGACACTGAGCTAAAGACAAGCTCGACCTGCAACTTAGTGTCACTCGATCCATAGACGCACTCTCATATTTATAATGACTCCCTAGCGATATCTATATGATGAAAGTATTAGTTTCTTTATTTTTAAGAAAAATAGTGGTCATTAAATAATGCCTATGACAGACATTTGTCTCTCTATAACTTCGAAATGGATGAATCAATTTCAATCTGATGTATTTTATTTGAATGCTGTTTAAATTGAATGTATCTTAGACAGCTTTAACAGCCACTAGGGGCGATGCAAACAATTATAAAACATACAAGTCGGGGGTTTTAAAATTTTAAATTACGTGTTTTAGCTTTTGCAAAAGACTGGAATAAAGTACCTAGGTCCATAGGTTACGGTAACCACTCACCAACAGGTGGGAAAAAAATCATATGGACTAAAGTGCCATATGATTTTATGCCACTTTAGTATACAAAAAATCTAATCGAATGTATAAACTTGTTGAACGATTATGAATATGAGAGTGTTACCATCGACGTTTATGTAACTTTACTAATGATGAGGATAGTTTATGTACAGTTTAAGTAAAAACCGTCTAGGGTGTCCCAGAACTAGTATGTTATCCTTAGGGGACGATTTTTGACACTTCAGAGAACAACAAATGGTCTACGAAATTGATGTTTGTCATTGAAGAATATGATTGTTAATATCAGCTGTTTTCAGTAAAAGAACTAATAGATTAGCTGTTGTATGGTTTCCGGATGTCAAACATCTTGTACGATTAAAAGTAGTTTTAGAGTTGGCACACAGCTGATGAAGGATGTTTCAAACAATTTTCGTGTAATTTGGAAATGCAATTTATTTTTAAATATTTTTTAAAATAAATACTGGTTTCGGGACACCCTGTAGTATGGGTGAGAGTAAGTGTGTGTTTCTTACCATATCCCTCGCCTTGCAAGAAGAGACGGAATGCCTCGGAGATCTTGCTGGGCTGTTCATCCAGCACCAGCCCGCAGTCCTGGATCTGAATACGAACCACATGAATTTATAATAACACAAAAATTCAACCTACGCGAGACTCGAATCCGCGCACTCGCGCTTAGCACGCGGCGGCTATAGCAACTAAGGCACAAGATCTATTAAAAAATCTTGATATTTCCCTTAAGTGTGGGTTAACTCTTTGCAACCAGCAACGAACCACTTGTTATCAAGGTCTCATCAGGCTGTAGAATTAGACTGGGCGTAGGAATAATAGCTTACTACTCACACACTTTTCAAATTAATAAAGTATTAGTATAGCCATACAATCTCATTAAATCCTCTTCATCCAAATTTTGTCTGGAAGAGATCGCTTCTAAGAGATTTGAAGCGATCTCTTTCAGACCAGAATCCCATTGTACTTTAAGTTGTTTTTTTTTAGTTTTGTTAAGTTGTATCCATTTTTCTTACGGTGTATAATAAAGTATTTTCATTCATTCAATGGCACAATGAATAATAATAAACACCAAACAGAAACGTCCTAGTAGTGGATCTCATTGTGAAAGAGCTCGTCCGGCCAATCACCATACCTATTTCTGCCGCAAAGCAGCAATGCTCGCATTACTGTGTTCCTGCTTGAAGGTTATGGGTGCCAGTTAAATTACAGGCAAAAACTTTTAATTTTGGACCATACAAACCTTTAGACAGACACATTGTTCTGACCCCAATCTGAGCTACGAATACCGTGGTACCACCGTGATAGATAGATAGATATATAGATAAACTCTTTATTGTGCATATCACCAATTTACAGTACAAAACACAAAAACATATGTAATGAAATAACAAAAAAAGGCACAATAGGCGGTCTTTTCGCTGAAAGCGAGGTTATCTTCCAGACAACCATAGTATGGAGAGAACTATTAAAGAGAATGACGGGGTTATTGCCTTACATAAATCATGATCCTAGATTCTCGGCAATCAATATCATAGATTTGGATATCAAATATGATTTATCTGGACAAGAATACTCACGTGAGAGTCAGAGCTTCAATCAGTTTACGAGGAACTAGGCCAGGGGTCGGTAACCCTATTTTTATTTTGGCAATGTGCCACATTTTCGCACACTATTTTAATTTTCTGGGGATTCTATGAGCCACGGGCGAAGAATTGAGAAATTGTTCCAAGTGGCGGGGAGCGGAAAGACATGGCGAGAGAAGCGAGTTATACCAAGTAAAGAAGACGTAATCGTTAGTGTCTGCTTTGTAGAAGAGCAAAGAAAGCCGCTAAAAATTAAAAATTAAAAATACAAAGTGCGTCTATGTAAGTTTCATGAGCAGTTTCGTGTAGTAAACAGCTGCCATTGCGGACTGACAAACAGAAACGGAGAATAGTAGTAGCACTAAGGACAGATCGCGATCCAGTGTGAACGAAGCCTTCCGATACACTAAGGACAGATCGCGATCCAGTGTGAACGAAGCCTTCCGATCCACTAAGGACAGATCGCGATCCAGTGTGAACGAAGCCTTCCGATCCACTAAGGACAGATCGCGATCTAGTGTGAACGAAGCTTTCCGATCCACTAGGGACAGATCGCGATGGAGAGATATAATAAAATCCAGAGTTCAAGGTCACAGCCCTCAGTATTCAACAAGGAGGAAGATCGGGCCTAAAAAAAGCTTTATATGATAAGAGGGTAACATCCAAACGATTGCCACCATATAGTTATAATGAACTTGCTCATAAAAACGGAGTTTTTTTTATACAACAAAATTGGCACACTAGCATACATTAAGTACCACCGTACAAACATATTTCTGCCGCCAAGCTGTAATGCGAGCATTGCTCTGTTCCGGTTTGAAGGGTATGGGTGCCGGTGAGATTATAGATGACATGACGAGTGAAAAGTCTCATGTGAGACTCAGGGTCGGCAACGCGTTAGTGGTGCCTCTGGTGTTTCAAGCGTACATACGTAATTATATTCTGTATATAAATATATGTGTGTGGGTGTTTATTATTATTATTCCTATGGCCAGTAGAGGTGTGCATTACTGCTGCTTGATGAAAGTAGTAGATTATGGTTACAGGTACGCTGCTTGGTGACAGTAGTAGATTATGGTCACAGGTACGCTGCTTGGTGACAGTAGTAGATTATGGTCACAGGTACGCTGCTTGGTGACAGTAGTAGATTATGGTCACAGGTACGCTGCTTGGTGACAGTAGTAGATTATGGTCACAGGTACGCTGCTTGGTGACAGTAGTAGATTATGGTTACAGGTACGCTGCTTGGTGACAGTAGTAGATTATGGTTACAGGTACGCTGCTTGGTGACAGTAGTAGATTATGGTCACAGGTACGCTGCTTGGTGACAGTAGTAGATTATGGTCACAGGTACGCTGCTTGGTGACAGTAGTAGATTATGGTTACAGGTACGCTGCTTGGTGACAGTAGTAGATTATGGTCACAGGTACGCTGCTTGGTGACAGTAGTAGATTATGGTTACAGGTACGCTGCTTGGTGACAGTAGTAGATTATGGTTACAGGTACGCTGCTTGGTGACAGTAGTAGATTATGGTTACTGTGCACTTACCTTCATCCAGGTAGAGTTGTTGGGGTTGAGGCGAGCGTTGAATGTGACAGTTTCGTCGGCGTGCGGCGACATGGCGCCGGTGATGTTGAGCACGGGCGGGCGCAGCGTGCCGGCAGCGGAGTCGCGCGCGATGCCCAGATCCCCGCGACGCACGTACGCGTCGATGAAGTGCGCCAGGTTAGAACAGTTCACGTTGCGTGAGAACTGCGCGCGGTAAGTCGCAGCCAGATCCTTGTTGCGCTCATCCGCCGCCTGATGGGACAAAGTAATACTCAATAGGTTTTTTTAGGGATAATACAGAAATGATTACGCCGATGCTACGCGCGCGACCAAGCCGAGAAGAGGTTTTTTTAACTAATTTTTTTGTGTTAAAATTAATGTGTATTTATTTTTTGTTTCTAGTGTTAATAATATGCTAATAGATATTTGTTTATGAAACTAACTTCATTTTTAAGGACACGCGTTCTAATAAATAAATAAACACTCCACAGTCATAGTCCTGACCCCACATTAGGGTTCCGTGAATCGGTTCCTTTTACACAACAATAGATAATGCAACTCGCAGAAAATAAGGACATCGCGTTGCAAACATCGCTGGCATAGCACTTACAATTAGCAAGTTGCAGTGTCAATGGACAGGTTATAGTTAGCTAGATCGCAAAACAGACAACCGCTAACCGCTGGGAAAGCATGGTTGATATCGTAAAGGTTATTGTAAGTCGGTGGACAGAAGTGGCCCATGATCGTGAAACTACGGGACAGTGTTGTAATGTTTTTTTTGTATTTATTCGTCACTCTTGAAAAAAATATAAATTAGCCAGGTATTAAAAAAAACTCGCTTCTGGTTTCTGAATAATTTCGGAAAAAACTACATAGTTACTCAATCGAATCATATATTTGAATGGGATCATTTCAAACAATCAAGAAGAACTCATTTAACTAGAACAAAGCAATGAGGCGAAATGATAAATTGAATTGTTGATCGAACATGCACCAAACTTCTGAAGTTTTGAAACAGCCTGGCAAAAGCTATAGTTTCGTTTTCCATAGCCATTTTGCTACTGCTGGAGTGAATTTCGTGATCAGTTCACGTGCAATGCTGATAAAGCTAATTATTCGACGATGTATGTATATTTTTTACTTTAACAATAAAAACCGACTTCACAAAACGGGAAGTTAATAAGAAGTCCAATAATATGTCATCGGTCCACATTGGTGAAGATATCGCATACACACTGTGGCGCAAAGAGCGAAGACCCGCCTGAGACGCAGAAGGTTGTGGGTTCGATTCCCGCCGCGGGACAAATGTTTGTATCTGCGAATATTTGTCTCGGGTCTGGGTGTTTTCTATGTATTTTATGTATGTATATACAAAAAAAATGTATATATGTAGTATATCAGTCATGTAGTTCCCATAACACAAGCTCTGCTTACTTTGGGACTAGATGATGCTGTGTGAAAAATGTCCAGCATCATTTAATAAAATACAGACGAATTGAGAACTTCCTCCTTTTTGGAAGCCGGTTCAAAATCAAAAGCCTTGACGTAAACAACGACGTTGATAATACCTATATGCGACCGATGAGAGCGTCCAATCAACTAAATCCGGCCAAAGGCCGATATGAATAAGCGCCTCACTGAGCATCGCCAGCCAATAAGCCTTTGCTTCCATCAAAGGCAGTTTCACACTTTTTTGAAAGATCCTTTTTTAAAACCCGCTAGCTACCTCGACGTATGCAAATAGAGCATAGCGCCCCGGTGGTTTTATACAGAGTTTCATATAACCCAGTTCAGCAAGGCCAACATTTGCAACGGTCGCTACTGAACTTTAGAAGGTATATGCCACATCGCATCGGTTATATCATACGCATTATTTTCTAGGTATATTATTATATTCACTTAAGTATGGATTTCTCAACTCAAAATAAAATATGTGCGCATAAACACGTGCTCCAAGATTTAAAAGTGCGGTATTACATCTCGTGGAACCAGAAATTAGAAGGCAATTGCCATCAGTCAGTGTTGCGAACAACAGCGATGGGCTTGCAACCTGCGAAAACGTGGATATGTGCCCTGATGTGGTTACCTCATTCGGCGTACAATGTTCATACTTTATTTTGACAGATGTTATTTTGTCCACCATGTGCCTCAGACCCTCTACTTGAACTTAACGATTTTCTCAATGGGTTTAATTATATCTAAAGATATCCCAATCATAGGAAATAAAGCCGTGAGCGTGTTTGTTTCGTTTTTTATTTACCATGTCATAAATCGTGTTAAATATCCAGTTTATAGGAAAAAATGTGTTTTATTCTTCAATGAGTGAAATAAGAGAATTATCCCGTAGCAATCTCGATTTACAATCTAATAGGTACATAGTTTTATGTTACCAGAATGCAATAAGCTTGTTAACAAGCAGGATTGTTTGAACTCATGCTAGGATTGATTGGAGTCTGATTGCGACAGGCTTTCTGTTAGTAATAGTAAATCGAAATTTAACCGCTTTGCGGTTACAATTCGGTTTTGCTCCGCTTACAAGCGGAATCCGCTAGAATGTGATTTATGCCATCTGCAATATGGATGAGGGAAATGGGGGCTGAACGCAATTTTGATGGATTCATGACAGGCCAATTTCG
Source organism: Perizoma affinitatum (assembly GCA_961405105.1). Taxonomy (NCBI): domain Eukaryota; kingdom Metazoa; phylum Arthropoda; class Insecta; order Lepidoptera; family Geometridae; genus Perizoma; species Perizoma affinitatum. Next base: position 2,579,430 of record OY560185.1, on the reverse strand, counting down.
CGCAAACATGCTTTCGTATTTGCTATGTTTATCTATACTAATATTGTAAAGGGTAAGTTTGGGCATACGGGGATAATTTACGAAACATCTAATCCGATGTCAAAAATGCTTTCACTAATATTTAGAATGGACCTTCAGGGTGGTAAAAAGGAGCTTCTTTGCAGCTGCTACTTTTTATCCAAACTGTAACTTGTAATTGTAACTGGTCATTAGTATACGTACTAGTATCAATATGAACCTAACTGTTGGAGTGTCACGCGTCGTCTCAATTATATTTGCGATGTTTTTGGTTTAACACAACCAAAAACATTTTGTGTGTCAAACATGGTTGTTTGGACAGATCGCTTCTAAGCGATGTACTTTCAGAAGTAAAGGACTTTGTTTATTTTGTTATATCTGTATGGTGCACAATAATTGTAGATTGTGTCACAAGGGACCAAAATAATGTATTGAGGGCGAGAGCGATTGTTTGAATCCAGAGCGTAGCGAGGGATTCAAAGTACGTCGGTCGAAGTTAAATAATTTTGTTACCGTGTGGCACACTCTGCTTTTCATCCCCCTCTATGAGAAAAATAAATAAGAGATGATTTTTGTAGTGACGAATATTTAAATAAACAAATTACAAATTTATACTAATAAATAACTTTGCTTTTTGTTCATTTTCTGGTGTTAATATTCCACTTTCACTACTAGAACTCATCTTTTATTCAATTTGTTAGAATCAATTTAAAATTGTCTGTAATATTTTGATAAAAAGTAGGTAATAATAAAACGAAAATAAAAAGTTCCCGCGGTTTTTTTTTTAATTTAGTTGACCAATGCCGCGTCGACGGCGCCCTTTTTTATTACTAGCCAGGACTTTATCGAAGCAAATTGTGTTCAAACTTTTTTATGAAATAGTGTTCCAAATTCAAAAGTCATTTCATCACTGTTATTAAGTGCTCCGGAATGACCCATTTTGCGCGCACTTATCGAGGAACATAACGTCGTTTTTCGAATAGATGGGATGAGAAATATTTTTATTTATTTCATTCAAACACTCCTCTTACATAAAACTTTAACACGACATTCTTTGATTTCTGCTCAAACTGTAATTTGAAATTGATCGAAAATATCTCTAACATAATCGTCAAACCCCATCGGAACGATCTAATGCGACCCAACAGAAATTACTCCCGAGTTAATATCATACGTAGAATTGAGTTCAGGCTTCAATTTCCACGTCGTAACAAAATTTTCGCACATCTTCCTTCGTGTCTTGCACTCTGGATGGAACACGTCAACAACTTTAATGTAATTAATGTACATAGCTAACAAGTACTACGAGTATGTACTTAACTCTGTACCATGTCAGTGCAAAGGCTATGTGTGTGCGTGTGATTCTAGCCAAGCTGCGGCGAGCGCTTTAATTGGTAGAAAGTGTGTAAAATGCTCAATGAATACTTAAGATTTTTTTTTTATACATTTATGATTAAAATTGATCAGAGCAAGCGGCTCATTCAACTCTTTGTTTAAGGCAGAAGTAAATTTAGGCACAAACATCTAGTTCTGACAATAATTACGCGTTTTGCATGTCGTTCACCATCGTCAGTTCCCCTTTCACCGCACTAGTTCTTTATATCGACCACAGTAAACAGGAAACGAAAAAAAACTGTAAACGTGACCGTACCTCGTACAGTCCGTCAATCCAAAGATTGTCTGGTAGAAATCGTTTTTAGTACTTAAGCTTAATTATTATTTGGCGTGCAATAAAGTAATTTCGGTCTATCTATCTACTTCTCGATCTGAGCTATCCCATTTTACTGGTGCAATTTATTAATGCGCTCGTCTGGATTGTACTGGAATACTTAACTATTCTACTATATGGGGTGATGTTGCTATTTCAGTAATTTTCCTGAGAGCAAAAAATCCTTCTGTATAATGCATTGTTGCGCAACCAATTGGAGCATGCACCTACCGTAGTCCCTTTTATAGCTTAGGTACCCACACAACACAATGTTCTACATAACGACGTTCTTTAAAAAATACATATCCTTTCACACCTCTATCTTTTGTCACCGAAACCAATATAATCTGCGCTTAGCCTGAAACAAATAATTTATATTCTACTTGTTTTGGTTTATTATTTTTTTGGTGTTAAAATTTTCAAAATTGTACCTTAGATTTGACTTTCTTTACGGAAAAAACGAATGTGTGTTTTTGAATAGTCAAAAACACATTAGTTTTTTCCCGTATAGACGTGCCAGGATTTGAAAATTATCATATTTTCAACGGATTACAGCAAACAGTCGCGTTCCGACATTCGATTAGTTTTTGTGAGTAGTTTGACAATTACTACCAGGGTCTGTACAGTACATCCCCTGACGGGTGCAGCGGTGCTGAATATATTGGCAAATATGTAGATCGGCACATATGTTTGTTTACGTACTGCCTCATACCTGTTTACATACCCTCGGGTATGAAAACGAGAAGGTATACTAAAATAGACTAGAGCTCCGTGATTTTAACGCAGTATTTCATTTAAACAGATTCCTAAGAGGCTTGCAAACTGAATCTCATTAGTGAGAATCATGTCCTTAGTTTACAAGGTAATTACATGTTGAAATAAACAATGCTATGCACTGGACTCTGCCCGAGATTTTAAAGAGGTATTATGTGCGTTTCTCACCAACTTTAGTTTAATTGTTATTTTACGAGGAAAAGAGTAGGAAATCTGTTTTTTGTCATTTGAGCCGTTGCGCTGTGAGCGCTACAACGTCATAAAGAATACCACTAACATAAGTACGGTTATGTTTTTATATTTCTATAGAAAAACATAACCTCTTTGGGGCCGTTCAAATATTACGTAAGCAGATTTATTACAATTATTTACCCCCCCATCCCCCTTGTCAGCAAAAGTAAGCAAAGCTCTTACCCCTTCCCCCTATGCTTACGTAAACATTTTTCAATTATAAATGTATCTTTTTTTATTTATGATTATAATGTTATATTTATAATTTCAAAAATAAGAATAGATTTAGGAATAGATCTAGTTCCTTGTCGGACTTTGCTTGTAATTTATAATTTCGCCACACTTCGTTAACTAACTTTTGTACATTTTGTACTTTCGTACTTGTATGAGATTTTTTAAAACTTTTAAACAATTTTTGGTATAACTTGGATTTGTCTATTTGAAACGACATCTTATTTAAACGTCAAACTTTGGCTAATGGAATCAATGGTAACACAAATGTTAACTTGCTTTGCTATGCTTACAATACGTCTACGCGCTATAGTATCCAAACAAAACAATACACTGACAGAGGAAATTTAGACAAGTGAATAGCGCGCGGTAATCGGTTCTAAAGCGAGTGCCTAAACGTATGCATTACTTGCGGGAATCCTCGAAAATGCGTTTCGTTTTCAAGCATAGATAATGTGAGGGTTGCCATTCGTGTAAAAAAGTAAATAACTACCGATGACGTAATCATCATCTAGACTCCCCTACCCCCCATGTCATCCAAAATAAGCAAAACAAAGACCCCTCCGCCCCCCAATAGTGCTTACGTAATATTTGAACGGCCCCTTTCAGAAGTCGAAAAAAAAGAAAAAAGAACACATTTTCGGTAAACTATGCTAACTAAACGAAACCAACGAAAGTATGAATTAGTTTTTTATTCGTACAGTGGTTAAACACATAAATTTGCATTTCAGTAAAGGTACTTTTCTTTTACAGCTTGCATATAACTCGGATATTTGGGAACAGAAATACGTCGTAAAATATCCATTCGGAGTAGCGTTAGCGTAACCTTCGGAATCCGAGATGTAGGTATGTATGTACTCTGGAAGATCGTAAAAATCTCGGTCATTCGCAGCCGCATAAAATCATCTCAGCCCCTACGATAGGTTAATACTGGCAACTCACTCAAATACTTAGTAAGGAAAACATATTAGTTTTGATGCTAATTAAATACGAGAGTTTCCTTTTATTTTCTTCGTAGAATTATTAATAACACCGAGAGTGATTTAGATGTAATTTTCAAACGAAAAGGTTTCTTTATTTTGTATTAAAAAAACGTTAGATATCTTGGCTAGCTTGCAAAGCTGGGAAATATCGCACAGCCAGGAATATACCCGGAGTAAAGCTTTAAGATTAAATGAGAAAAGAGTAAAATAAAAAAGAGTAGCTCGACCACACATAGCAGTTCTCGTGCAAAGCTCAGTCTTCTATACTATATTGAGGATAAAATTATGAGAGCAAACATAGTTTAGCCGCAATGCTAGATTTTAAGATATCAATAATTAATTCAGATACAAAAGGGTTTTATTGTTATTTAATGTCACGCAGCATGTGCCCAATATCATGTTTGGGCGTGCTTCTGAATAATCTGAATTTAAGAAGGACATCATCGGAATTACGGTAGTTAGCGTATGTATTCTGTTTGTATTTAAGGATAGTAGATCGGATAAATATCCCGAAAAAGGGTATATCTTTCGGAACACTCAATTCGCGAGGCCCGACTCGCACTTGCTCGTTTAGTTTTGATTACAAAGCTCTTTCGAACAGCTCTTGTTAAAGTTGCTACGAAGTCTGAAGTAGTTTATTTAATAAATCGAGATATAATCCGATTAAAAGCTTATACTTCAACAATATCAAGTTTGAGTCTTGCTGGGAAACATCTCCTGCGCTTCCAAGCAAAGCATAAACTGCATTTCAGTACTTATTAAATATAAAGTGTTTCAATTTCTTTATTCCATAATACAAATTGACTAACAGACCAATTCAAGGGTCGAAGCAGCGGCCTCGAGGCGCGGTCATCTAGAAAAGTCAACTCTTCCCGGCTTGCAGTAAATTTAAAATTGTACGCCTCAATCGTGCCGCGACTCCACCGCGACCTCGCATCGACTTACCAGTGAGCTGCGCGCCTTTGAATTGTACATTTTGAATCGAAAATATTCTTCTAAATGATGTATGTGCCCTAACCAATAAATATTAAAACACACCACAAACCAAACAGATAAAAACTAAGTGAATAGGGGTGAACTATTTCTAAAATAACACCCCTAGATGGTGCAGCGGAAAGGTGAAGTTAAATCAACGCAATCCGATCCACTAGTTAATTGAAAAACTTTTTCTTCTGTCTATTAAAACCTCTTCGCACTAAGTAAGTGCCTATCCGACAGACCAATTACTCTAAATACGATATCCTTTAGAGTGCCTGGCAATAATAATGGAATGGCTATATTGAAGCCCCGTAAGAAAATAGATCAGAAGCTGATTGAATTACCCCGGTCAGCATCTTGTCTTTTATCCTTCCTCCTAACCACTCACAGCCCGTATTCTGAGATAAGGACCACTTCTAGACGAGATGACGTTAGGTACCTATGACCTACATCTCGAATGGCGGCGCTACAAACTATTGGTTTCCATTCGATGTTTTATGCTATCTCTTGCACGAGATGCTTTTGTGAATCGACCATCCGGCCTTTTGAATTCTCGGTAGCCGTGAACAGGGGTATCTACTTTCTATATTCGTTTGTAGGGCCTTTTTATGCAGGTTTTGGTCAATTAGTCATTGAGACAGGCATAAGTGAAGTACTATCCAACTGTAGTAACGGGACTTGACGAGCCTTGGAAAGTCCGTGCCATGAATTTGAAAGATAGAGCTGGATATAGCTAAACGTAAAAAAAAACAGATCAAATTCGGAACAGGTATAGCATGTGACCTTGAATTTAATTGTTTTCATCACATCAAGCAAAAGTATGCAGATTTAGATAATCATAACCTTCACAATGGCCGAACCGATTTTAATGAAAATTCGAATAAGTTTCGTGACCTAGAATAACTCATTAGGTTACTTTAGATACGGGTACAACGCGGGCCAAGCCGATAGATTCTATATCAACTCGCTAAACGCCTGCCGTAGACGATTATAAAAATCGCATTAAACGCGCAAAGCATAATTATGAGTTTTAGAATTTTGAATACAAAATTAAAAAAAACATAAATAAATTATTACCAATTTAGATAGCAGTGTATTATGTCTAGCTGTGCGTATATTTTGTAACCAACCCTCACATACTTGGTCCTGACCCACACTTGACGGTTCCCTGTACCGTGGGTAACAGAAACAGCGATAAATAATGGAACCCACACAACACCTAAATCCACAACAAATAAGGGATTCGATCTCTCAGTTTACATAGCACATATAAGGTGCTATGTAAACTGAAAGTTAAGTATATGTAAAGTTTAGAAGTATAAAAAAAAGACGAAAAAACTATAAGGGTTTCTTTTTCGCCATTTGGCTGTGGAACCTTAAAAACGGACAAATAACTTTACAATTTATAGAATGAAATTTAAATAATTTCGTTTCGCATTCTTAGAACAATTTTGCATTATTATTTTCTTTGCTAAAACAATTTACAATAAAGGCTTGAAAGTTTTTATCTTTGCCTCATTACACCTAGTATGATGGAGATCATTTTCATTGGCGTACAAAGTAATGTAAACTATGCCCTCTGAATTTGTTTAATTTTTACAGAGCAAATGATAACTAACCTGGCGGCCAGCTCTACCGCTGCTGCTGGCGACAAGGCCAAGCCTGTCTGCAGACGTATAGCAACAAACACGTTACCTACTCGCGTTGCAGATGAATCTCAATTGAAGCAACGATGCGGATGCTCTCAATTAGACAAAAGTCGGTGAGTAACTCGAGCGAACACAAATGCGCCACTTGTACGTTTCCGGTACAGCCGTACCAGTATAGTGGTGCGCACTGTACCTGTTAGTATATTATCTAACTATATATACTTAAGTTAGTATATTATCGAACTATATATAAGTTAGTATATTATCTAACTATATCTAAACTAATAATAAAGCTGAAGAGTTTGTTTTTGTTTAAACGCGCTAATATCTGGAACTAGGGTCGGATTTGAAAAAATATTTTTTTATTTGTTTTTTAGGGACAAATGTCTGCATATATTTGTTCCGGGTGTTGTGGTATGACGGTACTCTTTGTTCCTGAACCCAAGACACAGGGAATCCGAGTTTTCGCTTTTGCATAAACCACGTAGTCTGTTATTATATATGTTCAAAAAAGTAAAGTCAATATTCATAGACACCTGTCGAAATGATCACACGCAGCGGCTAAGTATAAGTAGCACGGTCAGCTAGTAACAAGAAATAAGGCCATTGACACAACATTCACTGCTTTGTTTCATCTCAAATAATGATGTTATTTTTTTACATAAAAAAATAATAATATCGTAGTGAACAAATAATATGAATATGACTACGATCATTTTATATCTGTGGGGGCGGCCATTTCGTGCGCGCCACAGCTTTATAATTTTTATTTTAGTATTTTAAAATAGTTTACAATTTATTTATCATAATTCCTTTCTACTAGCTGAACGGAGTTGGTAAGTGCACTCACCCGTCCGAAGTGATGCCACATCAGATAGTCGAGCACCGCCTGCGTCATGCCGCGAGTGCGAAGCGAGCGTGTGTTAATCTTCTGGTACGCCCATTCAATCCAGCCGGGCTGCCTGGAGCTGCAGTTGATCAGCGCAAGCGCATCCACCTGTTAATTTAACTGTATTACTAGAGGAAGGAAATAAGTAGAATCAGGAAAAAAACGAAAAACGATCATGTTGGATTGGAGCTTGAATTAATCCCTGTATGGTTCCCCAGACTAATGTCCTAAAAATCTCCTGTCAAAATAAAACGCATCTGTCAAGTGGATTTAACTGAGGCTAGGATCAAAACTATTTTTAGAAATATGATGCTCCGTCAGCTCGTCCAACGGATTAAAAACATTATTTTGTTTTAGCAGTCTCTAGTCGAAACAGTTAATCTCTTCGAGAGTTTAATTGGATTACGGGCGGAAAATGCAATAAAATTTTGTCCATTGGTCTGACCAAATAATATTATAAATTCGGAAGTTTGGCTATTTGTTCCTAAGGATCTCCGTAACGGCTGAACCGATTAGTTTAAAATCTGGAACATGTATTATACTCGTAGTCAGTGGCCTAGTTTAACACCTATGGATGCCTAGCTACCTTTCATCTGGATACTAAGAAATATGGATACCTTTGACCAATTATAGTGTTATACGGAAATACGTTACCACGTATTTGTTACTTTACTTTAGTTGGTCAATGAGCAACAATCCCAAGAAGTTGATAGTTTTGTGTTTGGTTGGCTGTACTCGTTCGTTCTTCCTTACCTTGTCCGGGTTGGAGAGCGCAAACTTGGCCAGAACATGAGCTCCAGCACCGACGCCGAAACCGATGAAGGTCTTCAGGCCGAAGTGCGTCATCACATAGTTCAGCTGATTGGCCATCTCCTCCATGGTCGGGTACGCGTAGCTGAAACAAACATAAAGTTAGCCAACAGTCACAGACTCTAACTAACATAAATTATATATGGATATCAATACATTAAGTTGGCTCAGAACCTTACCCTCTGATTCATAATGACTCGCTAACTAAATTAAGCTAGTGATTATGAAACATTTAAGTCTGCTAAAGCAGCGTGGTAAGAGTTCTCTATGCTTTCTTTAGTGTTAGAAAAGGGCAGGGCTAGATTTAGCGGCTTGTTCAAATTATTGCAACATACCACTGGCGACCGGACGGAAATTAATTCATTTTAAACGATTTCTGGCTACTTACTAACATGCCTCTCGATAACTAGGCAGCTCTAAAGAGATGTTAAATAATATAAAAAGGAAAATAAAATAAGTTTATTTGTCGTCTTTGTCCGTCTCTTTATAAAACAACAAATAATTTATAAGACATCAAATGTCAAAAAACCTATTTTAATTCACAGTTAGGAATGGGATGTTTCTTAAAATGTATATGGACCCACCCTATCCATTAAAATCAGTTCACAATTAGTTAGAAATAATATTATACAGACGATATCAGAAACTCCTTTTTTGAAGTCGGTTGGTAATAATTAAATCGTCATATTCGCGACACGCTTTCAGTCCCAAGTTTACTGTTTCTATCCTGCAGGTACCTACTCTATCATCCTCACGTGCCCACGCTATTTTGCTTACTTTTTCGAATAAAAAACAAAAGATTTTTCGCCCACAAAAAATATTTCGCCTAGTCTAGATTTCATAAGATGATGATGTTTTTTTTTTTAAGTTTTACAAGATAAACATACGAATAAAACGGGATCATTCTCTATATTATAATAATCAGAATCGGTTAACAATTGGCAAAGATACCAGATAACAAACAAACACAATAAAAAAAAGCACAAAACGGAATTCTGAAACCGAGGAGGCTTTTTTAAAGTCGGTTCATAAAAATAATATATGTATATCTGGCTCTTTACTAGTGTTCCCTGTGTCATGGGTATCAAGAGTACCATGGAATCACAGACCCGCAAACCAAATATTCGCAGGTCATAGATAGGATACAGTACATTTCCGTAGACTTGTACACTCTCTAAACAATATGTATGGAAAATATGTAATGTTTCGATTGTTCGTCCCTCATCATCTCCGTAACGGATATGAAATAGAAACAGGTGACCTGTTTCTAGGTTGAGTCGAAGTTATGAGATTAATTGTAGCAAAGCTAGAGAGATTTAGCGAGCGGCTGGAGTATCTAAGAGTTTACGAGATGTCCAATTTGTAGAACCGGATAACTGAGCGCTAGGCCAGCGGCACCTGCGCCCTACACACACGGCCATCGAAAACAAATCATTTTAAGTCAAAGAATCAACTTAATTTTGATCTTTCAATTATAATGCATAGTTCTTTTAATATTATCGAAAAAACAACTTATCAAATTTGTAATCATATTTTCATATAACAAAGATTCCCCAACAGTTGAAATAAATGAAACTATAATCCCACCGGAATCTCCTACACACCAAAGAAACCCCTAAGTAGGGCTTGACCAAAAGACGAATTGCGCTAAGCTAGTGTATACGGATAGGTACGCAGTATCTACAACACGTTCCAACGTTACATGACAGATGTCCTGAATAACTAACAACTGCTTCTGTCATGAAATTAGCATTATGTTCGTCAAGGTACTGCTTTTAAATGCAACAAAGAACATTTTATCATTCTTTAGATTCATCTCGAAATGAACCCCTCCATTCAACAGTTCGCAGTATGGTACCATCATCGAATCGGCTGCTCATGCGGAGTTACTCAAGTGATACTGGTTTTAGAAAGACATAGTACTCTAAACAAATACCTCACGCTTAGTTTTCCTTCCACGCTAACGTGTCTAGACAAATAACTCAGGCTTAGTTTTCCTCTCACGTTTACACAAATTTGTCCAGGAAGAACTTGGCAGCAGTCCCGTGACATCTCAAAAGCTATATAATTTCCATGTAATCTTTCCGCAGCCGTTAACGCCAACATTAAAAGGCTAGTAAATACTTAGTTTACATTCTCACTTTTACACAAGTAGAATACTTACCTACCTAATAAGTTTTGCAGACGCGATCGCAACATCGACCGACATTACATAACACTGCGGCGGCAGCAAGCAAATGAAGGAATAACGTAACAAGTAGGTAGGTATTACCTATAGTTGAAAAAAAATTGACAGTCTAGTAGGAGGTATGTAACGTATAATAGGAGTAGGAAGTAGGTTTTTTAATATTAAAAACGGGTTATTTTCCCATGTTTCGTGAGTCGTGAGTTGAATGTTTTAAAATGTTCATAATCACGAATGTTTCAGAAGTTATATATTTTTTTTAGTAGGTTTCGCCTCTTTTTGCCATAGGTAAATCCTACTTGGTAAATTTTGTTCAGATTCCCGCGAAAAATTGTTAACGATTTTTACAGATATAACATTATTTATAATAATAATAAATAATGCTGGACATTTTCACACAATATCACCTAGCCCTAAAGTAAGCAGAGCTTTTGTTATGAACTACATGACTGATATACTTCTTTTACTTATATATTTTTTTTTTGTAAATACATACTTATTATAGATAGAAAACACCCAGACCCGAGACAAATATTTGCAGATGCAAACAAATGTAAGTTTGTAATTGTATTTGATATTAATTTCAACAAGATACCTTCACGCGTTTTTGAGACAGACAGACAGACAGACGGACGATGAACGAAGTGATCCTATAAGGATTCTGTATTTTCCTTTTGAGGTACGGAATCCAAAATAAACGAATAGTCCTGAAAATAAGTATCCGCACAAAATCCTGTTTTTATTATTTATTAACAATATTTTATTATAAACCTTAAAACTCAAACATTCAGTTACCTTTGCAAAGTTAAGAGCAATAAATTTTAAATGTCGTTTGAAAATGTCGTCGTCGTTGACATTTCTAAAATGAATCTTAACTTTTATACGGTAAAGTTTGGAACATACAAATTTGCAATTAGACCATAAAAGTATTTGTGCTCTTATTTTTCTGGACGTTTTTTTATCTGTAATCTAGTACTATGGTTGATCGATGCTTAGCTTCATATTATGAATGTAATGAGCCTCGTTCCATTTTCAAATTTACGGAATGCCCTAAGGCAGTAAATCCCATTTACGGAGCTGTTTTCGAGTTAACTATGACCTACTTTCAGAGCATGAGTGATGAAGAATATATTGGTTCCGTACCTGACAGTAACATCCCACTCTATCTATCTAGGCTTGACGCCATGTCATAATGAGTTGAGGGTGCGGGGATTCAATGGCTACGGATGGGTCTGTCGACCTTTCCGGTCCGCCTTTGCGTACATTCATATAAAAGGTACTATTTGTCTTTGCACGCGCTGAACGTTATGAAGGGAAAACATAACTTTGCATGTGCAACACAAATATGAAGGAAAGTTATAACAATTTTGGAGTACCAACTCGCAAATTGTTATAACTTTCGTTTGTTTAACTTTCGTTCATATTTGAGTTGCACGTGCAAAGTTATGTTTTCCCTCATTCTGAAAATGATTTAAATTATTATAAAAATACGTTTTTGTGAATCAATTAAAAAAAAGGTCATGCTTCTGTTTGACCCTTAGAAGAACGTACCGAAGAAGGATTTGGTCCTACATTTAAAAACTATAATACTATATTTGAAGAGAGTCATATTTAACGAAAAGTACCAAAATATTAAAAATCATCAAATATCCATTGGCAGTTGCAGCGCCCCCTAGTGACTTATTCACCTATCACCTATCTAAGAACCCACACATTATTGAAAAATCTTATTTCGCAGTCAGATTAGCCGTTTCAGAGATATATAAACAATGCATATATAGACTATATATATAGTCCTCACTTAGCGGTTGAGAAGCTCACCACGTTCTACGGCGCCTACCTGGCCGCCTTATCAGATTAAATGCGGTTTTCGCAATCGATTTGTTTGGCTTTAAGGATGTTTTTTAGATAAGTTTGATCGCCACAGCCCACTAGGAAGCGCTGCAATCGATCATGGAAAAACCGTGTTGCCGTTGCCGTGTTCGCCTAGTGGGCGATACCTCGACTTCTGATCCGGAGGTCGTGGGTTTGAACCCGGTCGTGAACCAATGGATTTTTCCACTCGAAAAAAATATGTGCGCATTAACACGTGCTCAAAACGGAAACCGACATGCCCTAGAACCAAAAATTCGTAGGCATGTGCCAACAGTTAGTGTTGCAATAAGCGGCGATGGGCTTGCAACCTGTCGCGTGGAATGCTTACTACTTGCAATACGCGGGCATGTACCAAAGCTAATGTTTGGACGTGTATCTGACTACCCCCTACTTGGTATCCTCAAAGATCTACTCACTGATTATGTCCACCATGGGGAAGAAAGTCGTGAGTGTGTTTGTTTATTTTTGTACATTTTAAAGTCGTATCAATCTGTGTTCTGTAATCAGAACTGATGTTATAACAAAAACCTTGACTGTACAAATTAACTGTAACATTTTATTGAAATGTCGATGGTCGATTGCGACGAGTAAACATGCAATCTTCGAATTAAAAGAGCCTAAAGATTTATTTTCGGGAGCGCATCGTTAGTGAGCTCAATAACATATTGATTTTTACTAAATTCGAAAACCCTTTGCGTGTTTCATCATCAATTTGAGAGCCCGCGCGCCCGCTACAGACTTGTGCCGAGCCGAACCACGTCTGTAAAAATCTGATCATCAAATTTCTTAAATCTTACAGGGAAACAACAATCTTATCACACATGTTCGTGCGTATATTCAGCTGATGTATTTTAAACTGTGACAATCCAACTATTAATGTATATTGAGCTTTGTTGGATGAAACGGTTTCTTGGCAAAGCAATTTTACGGCGAATGATTCTCTCCGTCCTCAAAGGCACAGTGTGTGGAATTGTGGTTGGTAGCCACCGCGCCGCCCGTGCCCGAGCCCCTGTGCCTTGTGACACGGCATGTTCCACCAGTAGGTACTACGTAGGTACGGTCTATATCGAGCGGCACTGGTATGCTTACATAACACTGCGGTACGAGACTCGAGACCCGTCGCCGATTCTATTCCGCCTCAACAAAATGCGATTCCTTTGTAGTGCCGTGCCCTTCAAAATCCTAACACACCGTGAAGATTACATTAACATGACAGAGCATAATTATTATTGAAGAGTTTGATAAATATTTATCTTCGAAGTGAACATGAACGAAACCTTGGCACGTCAAACTTTGCGAAAATTCCAGTGCAAAAATGTGACGACGACGCGGGGTGTGAGTGTATGCAACTAATCAGTTTTGCATCGTCCCATCTGCCGTATAAAATATGATATAATTGGATGCAAGAGGCGTCATTTTCTATTCACCGTCAATTTATTAAACATGTTAGTGCCGCGTTGTGGCCTATAATTATAATGACAGAGTTAAGCGGCGGATCGCACAGCCTGATAAACAGACAATGCAGGGACGAACAATAAGCGCAAACATTGGGCGATCTGTTTCAGAGATACGGCGCGGATACGGCGCGGATACGGCAACCTCATTTCGCACTAATACATAAATGGAGGTAATACAGTGAAGCATGGGGTACGGATGTTTGTATAAGCAGTCAAGATGGTCCAGTCTTGTGTTGACATTTATTATATACTAGCTTCTGCCCACGGCTTCGCCTGGGTATACTGATGTGTTAGCTATATTACTGTAAACTTTCATCAAAATCCGTTCAGTAGTTTTTGCGTGAAAGAGTAACAAACATCCATCCTCATAAACTTTCGCGTTTATAATAGTAGCAGGATAGGATACGTTAGGATTTTAACACAATGACGAATGCTAGCTAGTATTTTTATTTATACAAGTATCTTCTGTAAGTTTAGTCGTTTTGAATGTTGGTTGATTCATATTATAATAACGGTATTTTGATTTGATGTGTAACATGGTTACTTCGGCCCATACATTATTGGCACCGTTGCCATGGCAATAATGGACCCATGATGGAGATCTTTAGATTCTTTAGATTTGGGTATAATCCGATCCGTGAGGATACCAAGTCTGAGACAATCTAAACATTATATTTGGCACATGAAAATAATTAGTTACGCAAAGTTAATAGGAAATAGTTTTTGGTTTTATTTTTTAAAACCAAAAACTTTTTTAACCAAAAATAATTTTGTTATTTTTTTCTTCGCCGTTTTGAGCAAGTGTTAAATCCCACATTATTTTTTAACCGACTTAAAAAAAGAAGGATCTTTTCAATACGGATGTTTTATTATGTTTGTGCCTTGATATATCTTTGCAAATTGTCAATCGATTGTGATGATGATTTTTTTTTATATAGAATGATCTCGATGAAGTCCCATAAAAGTGTTTTACTACATTTCCCGTAAAACTCATAAAATATCATCATCTTATGGAATCACGACTAGCCGTAACATTTTTTGTGGGCAATTTATTTTCATTTTTTTTTTCGAAAGAGTGTCATCACGAGTTTTCAGAATGACGTAAGCCCGTGAGTAAAGTCGGTTTTTTTATAAGAATAAGAATATATTTATTTGACACACACACACACACAACATTACAAGACATAATACATGGAACAAATCTAGGAGCCTAGGTACTACAATATAAATAAAGAAAAGTAAAGTATAAAATAATTTGAAGATTACAGATACAGAGACAGTGACACAAGGATATACATTGTATGGGCAAGACAATTTAATGTCATTATATTATTTTCATAAATAGATCTGATTTTTATCTGTTATAAAAATAACAGATTATTCTTATATCGGGAATGAAAACTGCAAAGAAGATAACTGAAACTAGTCGAACAGTCGATTAACCAGAAAATATTACTTTGAGATTTATTATTTGCTTTTAGATTCGCACCGAGTCCACTGAGCTCGTACGAGGTAATCCGTAAAAAGGCACCTCAGAACGCTTGACATTTGTGACACAACAAAAACGTGACAAGATCCTAGTAGTCTAATCCCTCCGCCGTAGTCGCAGCTTTGAAGAAACACTAAGCCCTAAGACACCAACCACTTTATGTTGGCGTTAAACTTATATGGAAAAGGTTGGATTGTATTGAAATGAAATTAGCTTGTTAGATTACTACTGCCAAGTTTTTCCTTGACAAATTTGCGTTAGCGTGAAAAGAATTGTCATTGTAATTGTCTAGATACCTAGGATGTACCTATGTACAGTTTCCACCAGAAAACGGACCCAATAAAGCTTTGGACGGATCTTTACAACCGGTGCTTAAAGCGATCTGTGGACGGGCGGACTAAGCGCCATCGGCTTGCACAGTGAAAATGGTAGAACAGAGTATTCCATAAAGCTAGTTACTGATTGTTATAGCTATGTACTTTGTAATGTTCGTGTTTTTATACTTACGTTTTTATCTATTATAATCTGAAATTGAAACATAAGTTCTCTCCAGATAACTGCATGTGCATTATCTGGAGGTTAAGCATTCCTAGGGCTCTATAATTTGTATTATTAAGGTTTTTCTGTGGATTTTAGCCCTCTTCAATGTTTGTTTACTTTCTGTAATTTCAGTTAATGACAAGCCTAGATTTTTATTTTTAATTCACCGCTGGAGCTTGGAGTTTAGGTTCTACGTAATTGATATTAGACCTTCATATAAATCACTTTATTTTTTATGTTCTAGAAATCTTGCTTCAAATAAATGACAGGCCCTTCATGAGAAAAACGATAACAGGGAACCGGGTAGCACGGGGAGTGAACGGTGAGTTGGAGTTGGAGTCGGCAAGACGTAAAAAAATAGAAAGAAGTGGATGGAAGGGCAGTTTCCTCCTAGCTGAGGACAGAGAGAGTCCGATCCTCCTTCTCCGCGTAATAAAAGTGATGTCGGAGTAGTAAGAAGTGAAACAACGCGTCATCCAATTTTGACGCCTTCCTCTGACGCCTTTTCCTTTTCCTAGCCACCTTTGACGCCTTCAGGAGATCGCCAAGCCGGCGATACCTAGTCCTGGACACTGCGACAACGGGGGATGCTTAGCCCTCCACTAAAAGGAGAGATGGAAGCCCGACTCAAGAGGGCCTCACTCTGCTACAGCCCGTGAACACTCAAACTTTTCGTGCCCCGGTTCCCCTGGCCTCTTCCAGTGTTTTGGTCTAATCGATAGGTTTTTATTTCACTTTAAATATTAAATTCTGTTATAACCTTCACCTTTTTCTCTTCAACCGTACTTTCCTCCAGATCTGAGGATAGATAGGAGTAGTGTGACCTTACAAATTCCTCCTCCCAGGAATTTGTAACGTTACAACGTCTGGCGGTGGTAGGTGTATTAGTCTCGGTTTAAATTTGGAGGTTATAAACGTTTTCACGTCCGTACCGTTCCTTTGGTTTGATGTGTTTGACAAGTCTACAATGGGGGCGCCGAGGAGACGCGCCGCCAACGACCTATTGCTATACTAAGCTTGCACAAAGCTGTGTTTACGTGGAAAGTCAATTTACTGTAAATTGACTTTCCACGTAAACAGCTTTGTCCTGCCACAGAAGTATAGGTATATCTGTGTGATATACCTATACTATCACACAGATGACAAAATATATACCTACAATTGACGACGTCAGATTCAAAAGGGCTACGGTATGGACGGCATCAATTAGTTGTCTGCTGCAGCTGCTACGCATTTCCTTGTTTTTATTAAATTAGTTGTACAGTGTACTTAATCGGGTAAGTAATGTCCCAAGACAATATATGCTAACCCGAATACGTACACATTAGGTAACAATGACTTTCGTAATTCTAATTTCATCTACGAAAATTAAGAACTGATAAAAAAAAAATATTAAAAAAAAAAAAAATTGATACTAACTAGTTTTTCTTTTGTTCCACGAAGCCCTGTTCAGAGTCACAGTTGTGTTGTAGAATTTCTCTAGTTATGTTATATGTAGTATAAGGTTAATATAATAATTATCTTACGTGCGGTTTATCCACCACCCTCCAAAAGGATAACAATAGAGTCCTGCTAGACAGGAGGGGTCAATCACTGTCAGTCCGCTGGATTTCTCGAGCGTGAAATCTGTCGATATGTCAGTGAATTGTTGATGAACATTTGGTATCCGATTACTTGTTACACATTTTGCCAACGAACAAAGGCCGATACTGGCAAAAGAACTAACCTCTTTCAACTTTTAACTGAAATGGCAGTTAAGATGAAAATAACGAATGAAAAAGAAACGTATCAAACTGAACTATTGAGGACGCTTTTGATAATAGTTTTCGTCTCCAGTCAGCTTTCTTCAAAAGATTAAATCGACCATCGGAACGAAAAGACGCGGAATGTTTTCATTCCTTTTGAATTCATATAGAGTTGTATGACGCCGCGCCCGCCTTGTTGCCATTATATGAGCTGTCACTGTGACATTAATTCAAATTTATGTGAGAAAAATATTTCGGAGGGCCTAGTTTCGCTAATCAAATATATGTTGTCTGTCTTATTCTTGTGTAGTAGGCACCTTCAGTTTACTGATGTAGGTAACGTATACTTACCTACTACTATATACTACTGATCCGTCCTGCTTCTTACTTGAAGATGATTAATGCGAATGTATGGATTTATGTTATCGATAACCTTCGTAGCTACTGGTGAACCGATTCAGATGAAATCTAACGTTACGAACGGACAAGTGATAAAGAGATTCGCGCTTTGAGGGTTCCGTAATGTGAAACGTTCGAAATCTATGAGTATTGTAGGGTCTGTTTGCGCTTATTTTTTTGAGTTTCTGTTACTTTTTCATACAAATAATTAATACAAATAAATTAATAAATAATGCTGGACATTTTTCACACAGCATCATCTAGAAATAAAAATTATTAATTTGTGAGAAAGTAAAGAGAGTTTTTTAATTTTTACATGCAAACATGAGACAATAATTGCCATATATTTTTAATGCATAGAATAAAATTTTTACGGCACTATAAGCTCACAGATTTCCTACTAATATTATAAACGCGAAAGTTTGTGAGGATAGATGTTTGTTACTCTTTCACACAAAAACTATTGAACGAATTTTGATTAAACTTTACAGTAATATAGTTTATACATTACCGGATATGTTATTCTCATAGGCTACTTTTTATCCGAGTACCATGCGGGCGAAGCCGTGGGCAAAAGCTAGTTTGGTATAAATATAAATTTGTCACTTTTAGCCGTTCTAGAGAACAGGGTTTTCTCAAACAGACATACACTACTACAAAAAAGTAATAGTGTTCCGTTTTATCCTGTTAAGTAACGGATCAAGGCAATAATATATTACCCTCTCCTAGTCACCTTTTGTGATCTTTGAGTAAAATTATCAAACTGTCCCTTTGTATTTATCGCTGCACTATATTACGGGATCATTGTGGCTCGAGTTTATAACTTGATCTACCTAAAAGATTTCAAATATATACTTATTAGTATAAGTATAAATTTACTATAAATAGAAACAAACTTTTGTTTGTTTGTTGTTTTGTTTGAACGCGCTATCTCAGGAACTACCACCCGGACTTGAAAAATTCTATCTTCTACTCTTTGAATTAGATAGCTAAATTCTTGAGGCTATTTAATATCACGCTACGGCAATTAGGAGCCAAACAAAATGAAAACGCGATGACGGGCGGGCGATGCGATGCGGTGGGTCGGGGGCCGAGGACGAGGCTAGTATTGAATAGAATAGAATAGGCTAATGATTATTTTGCAACAATACTAAGCACGATACATGACAATTAAGTCAGCTGAGCAATTATCCAGTTAGTTTCCAGAGCAGATATCAACAGTTAGATTCCGCGTTCAAAAGAAATATTGTGAACACAATATTCTGCAGGAAGACGCGTAACGACGTACGTTTAATTTGATTAAACTATGGGGCGGTAGTGAATTTTGTGATAGAATGCGTAATTTCCTCAGGGATCAGAGTAATTACACCAACAATGACAGATATTTTATCTACAAGCTTCGTTGACCGCGGCAGAGACAATTTTTCGTATATCATCATTGGTCTTTGACATCTATTACAGATGATTTAGGTGGCGTCAGTCAGTTTAAACTACAATTAGAAAGAGTTGAACACTTTCGTTTGTGACTAATGAGACCTATATGGGAGTGGCAGCCGCGGCCACATTTTTCGCAAATAAAAGACCCCGGGGATGTTACAGGGTTTGCGGCGCGTTGATGACGTTTAACCCGCTTATGTGCTAGATAGTCGAGCCAGGCGTTATCGTGAGCGACGACACCCTCAGCCACTGTTTTCCTCCAGGCGTCACGATCTTCAACAGTTCCGTGTCTATGACAGCAGTTTTACGAAGATGTCCGTCGCAGTTGGGACTTCCACTGGTGTCCGGGAAGCCTGTCCTCATGGTCCGGGCATTCCATGTCGCTAATCGCATAGCATTTGATACTTTGATAGAGTTTTTGATATTATTTTTTTCATATATAACTTTCAAATAATTATGTATTTCTAGAATATAAATATAATATAGTTAACACCAACAATGCACAGGCAAGACTAAAGGCCCAGTCAAACTTACGCGAGGGCGGTGGCGTTCAATATACATTCACGCCAACTTTGACAACCACTTGGCAACCATTTCCTTTGATTGCCGCCGCCAAAGCCACCGCTGCCTCGTCAGTTTGATAGCTAACAGAGTAGGCGACAGTTGTTCGTTCGTACCGGTTATTTCCGGCCGAGTATTGGATGAAATGCTAAAGAGCGTTGTTTGTGCCAACTAGATCTACTGTACTTGGCATAAGTAGTTAAAACAAGGGACGGAGAAACAAATAATTAAGAACAGGATACGCGCGATAATTGCCAAAGGCGTCCATAGCATTGGTTTATAGTGTACTTATAATTTCCGAAAAAGAACAACTACACTGCCCAAGTCCTTGCTGGCGTGGTAGGTAACCGGATGAAAATAGCCTTTGTGTTTTACATTGTGGAAGATTATCAGCACCAAACATCCACCGTTTCGCATTTATAATACATATATATTTTTATAGAACCAAAGTGGCAAACATGTATACGGCCACCTGTTGGTAAGCGATTACCATAACCAATGTACGCTTGCGACACCAGAGTTATCACTCGCGCGTTGCAACCCTGAGACACAACGGGGGAAAAGTTTCACGTTCCTGTAATTTCACCGGCACATACTTTTCAAAACGGTACACAGCAATACGAGCATTACTGCTTTACGGCAGCAATAGGTATGATGGCAATACTTCCCCGAACGAGCTCTTTCACAAGGAACTGTACTATTACTTTACTATTCGTTTTAGTAGTAAAGTACTATTTAGTTAAGATAAAGCTTATTTGTTCAGAAATACAGTTTGGTACAATTCCAGTAATATAACTTAACTTAATGGTATGTACCTTAAGGATCACTGTTCCCTACACTAGGTCTGAAAGATCCTGTGTTGCAGGGTCACAGAGACTCACCCGGACATCATTAGTAGTTTAATATTATTATTGTAATTAGTATCCCTATAAATAAACAAAGCGAGTGAATTAGGTATAACGATAACCTATTATCTTGTTCTTCTTCAATGTCTACTTAATACCAAAAAAATATTATAAAAAAGTGGGTTTATTTTTAATACGCAGGTTTCTTTCATAAAGTAATCAGTGTACGATTTAAGTGAACCAAAAGCAACCAAAGGCATAAACCGTCGGTTCCCACCTATTAGTTGAACAAACCGCATGTAATATTCATAGAACACAAGCCGCAGAACGTAGCCGGTGTGGAGTCAATGCGGCCAGTTAGCGAGCTGGCGCGTCGTGAACTCATTCCGTTGCCACGATACCGAGTGCAAACAAATATACTTTGCTTCAGTGCATGCATAATTTTGCGGTCACAACGTGATATAATGATAGGCTGCATAGATGCGAATCTTGCTTATTTACGTGATTCCTATACCAGATTAAATAATAATAATGCTGGACATTTTCCACTCAGCATCACCTAGCCCCAAAGTAAGCAAAGCTTGTGTTATAGGAACTATGTACATGACTGATATACTAGTTAAATATATATTTATTTGTAATTACATGTATGTAATTTACAACTTTGTTTTCTATGTATTATACATAGTAAACAGCCAGACCCGAGACAAATATTTGTAGATCATACAAAAATTTGTCCCGCGGCAGATATCGAACCCGTATCCTTCTGCATCGCAGGCGGGCCTTCGTCCACTGCGCCACAGAGATCGTCAAACAGATTCTGATCTGTTAATCTGTTTGACGACGTAAGTGTCGATGGATTTTTTTAAAGTGCTACTGTCTGCAGTAGCACTCAAAATTCAGAACGCAGTATCATTGAGTTAAGGTTTTTAATAGCAAGATCTATGCGCAAACGCCATCCGAGATAGTAAAGGGAGGTACCATTTTCGCATAAAAAAAGTGTTGCCTTGCTATAAAATAAATAAAACACCGAACAAACACATATTCCCTATGTACGAGTATCAGGAACTACTCATACCACTACATCCAGATCCGGAAGTAACATCTATATAACATGCAAACATTTGAATCGATTCACCTCTTGCATTATCGTCTTGCAACCGCCGCGATCATCGACTGCAGTGATAGTAATATCCTTGAAGAAATAGAAATCGAATGCAAAAAAACCGCATTACCAAACGATTAAACGCTGTGAAAATAAATGATGAAAAACAAACAACAAACCACCTCTTAACAAACGCATATACGGGCTCCAATCATCACTACCGTTTTGAGTTATTTGATTAAATTCCATATAAAAAATAATCTTAACAAAAAAATCTGAAAACTACATTTTTAAACTATGTTTTCAGTCCGGCAAAAAAAAAAAAATTTTATAATCTACCTTTACCAATTTAGATATTTTTATTATTGAAATATCTAAATGGTTTCTTGTTCCAAATTCTGGGTTGTTAACAGCTCTAAATACATCCAAATATTGGAACCGCACGTGCTACTTTGAAGCTCGCTGGTGACTAACGAGCTGTCACAAGCTGCGGGACGGCCGGACATTTGTCATCATACTCGGATTCACAAACTTTGCCGAAACATCTAATTAAAATCGTAGTACTGTAATCGTTGTGTGTGATTGTTGAAATAAACGTAAATACAAGAATAAAAAAAATGTATATCTTCTTGAAAAGTTGTAATATTTTCCTTTTCACTTCAATCGCTTTTCCATAGGAATTGATTTAAATTCATTTATACATAAAAACAATACAAATATATATTAAGTTAGTTTTTAATGTAAATGTTGTGTTTTTAACAAGAAAACAATTCTTTTCATGTTTTTAATAAGATTTGCATAAAAAAAAGAAATGTTTAGTTTTCAAACAGCTCGTAAACTTTTTTTAGGTGTGTATTCGTGTTTTCCTAGGCTGGGAGTTTCACTTCTAGCGTAGTATTGCCAATGTAACCGTCACCACGCGGCCAGCCTTATAAAAGGATTGCACGATACGTTTAGCTTTTACACAGATTTGTCTTTGGTTTTTTCGTTGACTGCACAAACGCTTTGTTGAATGAATCACTTAGATCGATCGACGTAGGGATAAGCTACATAGCAACGTATAAAGCTTTAGAATCGCGCCTTTACTAAAAACGTATATACCTGCTCGTAGAAATAGCACTTTTTTTAGCTTTTATAAACGAGGTGGTTTCAATTGTATAGCTAAGATCTTTTTGATTACTCAGTGCTCCTTGGTAATATTTTTTTTTCTTTTTTGCCCAGAGGGTTTTATTATATTCATGGATGATATAAGTGTGAACCAAAATAAAAATCAGGATAATACGGGATATGTATATCAGGAATATCTGGACATCATGACTATGGAGCTACTTTGACGCCATGCTCAGCACCAAACTGCTAGATCATGTCCCTATTCCGAAGTTTGACGTCAGATAAAAGTCTTCAACGCCTAGCGACGCGACGTCGGAATCAGAGAACTCGATGGAAAACAAATGGAACTGAATAGGACACTTGCCAAACGAAGTGTTGGAAGGCGAGTAATGCTCTTAAAGAGTGGCGAAAAGCAGGCCAGATAAATCGAAGTAATCCGATTTCCATCGTCAGATAAAAGTCTTCAACGCCTAGCGACGCGACGTCGGAATCAGAGAACTCGATGAAAAACAAATGGAACTGAACAGGACACTTGCCAAACGAAGTGATGGCAGGCGAGTAATGCTCTTAAAGAGTGGCGAAAAGCAGGCCAGATAAATCGAAGTAATCCGATTTCCATTGCAACAAGTTGCCGACAAAGAGTAAAAATTCAATCGCAAATGGTTGCAAACATTCCTTACTTAAGATGACATCATATAAATCAAGTAAGCAATGCTGATGCATACGCGGATATGTAGCTTGACCCTTACTCATCCGTATATGCTGTGACGCTGAAAAGTTTCTGCTCCCCCCCCCCACCCCTGAGTTAGATGAGACAGTAACATTTATAATAGACAGAGTTTATTTATTAAATAAATAAATGTGCTTATTTTTGTAAAATTTTAAAACACACTGACACGATATGTTTATTAGGGTCTATCGCAGCGTCTTTAAGTGACTTGAGGGCATGAAACCTACCTAAGAAAACAGCATATCAATCGGATTAGCCGTTTCGTATCGTAACATACATACAAACAAAAAACTCTTAGAGCAAACGCTAACATCGCTGGTACAAATAATCGTTTTTAAAATGTTTGAAGTTTTAACAGAATCCTACTACTTGTAGTAAAAGTTTGCGAAGATGTATGTTTGTTACTCTTTCACGCAAAAACGACTGAACGGATTTTTATGAAACTTTACAGTAGTATAGCTTATACATCAGAATAACACATAGGCTAATTTTTATCCGGGTAACACGAGGGCGAAGCCGTGGGCAGAAGCTTAGCTAGTATTAGCATAATATTACTCAGTCAGTCTTAGCTACGTCCAAAATTCATAAAAAATAAAACATTGCAATAATTTGTAGCTCGCGGACAGAATCAAATTTTAATAATACGAATTGGACGACCCTGCAAGTTTTACGACAACAGCTGGGGCGGTACTTACCCGCTGAGTTTGTTTAAATAGGTCAAGTACCTACACGAATTTCTTTACCCACGACCTCGAAGAAAAATTAATAGAGATGTCGATGTCTCCCAAATTGTTTGCAGGGAAATGACCTTCGCCGTGGCTTTATACAACTTTCAAATATTTTGATCAATGTCTCCTTTTTTGCAACACCTTCAAACATTTCAAACAAAAAACTGTTGTATTATTTGTAAGCTTTTGTGATTCAAAAAGGGATAATCTACGAGGATTAAACTTTGATATTCAATCTAAAAAAATAATTAACTGAGATAACTCCCACGATAGTCCCCTGGGGGGATTGAACGGGGGTTACGTTTCGCAATATGTAATGTGTAGGTAGTAAGAAGGTAAGGAAGGTAAGTAGTTAGAAGAGTAGCAGAGTTGTGATAGGGCTCGTCCGGGGAAGTGCTACGATGCCTATTTCTGCCGCCAAGCAGTAATGTTCCCATTGCTGTGTTCCGGTTGTACTTACAAAAAATTGAATAAATAATAATCAAACAACACACATATACATAGTATTGAATCCGCACTAGAGTTACCGTGGGTATCAGGTACGACGAGTGCCGTGATACCATAACACCCAGACCCGTGACAAGTATCTGTAGAACAATGGTCTCGCAGCGGGAATCGAACCCGCAACTCATGCGTCGCCGACTATGCGCCCGCCGCGACATCGAAGTTGCAGAATTAAGAAAAACTTTTGAAAAAAAAAAACAACTAAAGAACTTCAACCACCCCTCAATAATATGCATGTGTGTTTTGTTTTGAAGAGTATTTAGCGGGTGATTTGTAGTCATTTATTAGTAGTTCTAGTCGATTATAAGCGCGGTGCGATCTCATCGGGGGCGGATGTCACGCCCGCTCCGACGCCAGCGCCACCTCCCGCGCCACCGCCTAATGACCGCTCCGTCATTCCCGCGAGATAATAACTCGTTCACAGCATAACCGCTAAATTAACTGTATGCTCGCTGATTGTTGTACTTCATTTTACGGGCTACACTTCAGATATGCCAGGTTATACAGAGATAAACAATCTGATGTTCCGTTATCGCCTTGAATTATTTTATTTGATCCCTTCAATTCAGCTACAGTTCCTGGTTCATAGTTCTAAACAACTCAATGTTATAAATTGTCTGAATTAATACGAAGGTCATCTTTGTTTGTTTCATTAGTAATCATTGAAGGGTATTTATATTTTATTAGTCTTCAATGATAGTGACCTTATGGAAATGCAAGTGGTCGTGATTGTCTACAATTGCAACCAATAATGATTTGAGCACACGCCAAGGTGACATCAATCATAATGTAAGACTAGAAAATTTTCCTACCAGTCTAGGGGTTGTCAAATCAAAAGCAACACTTAACCCCTTATGGATACGGCTGGTAAATGTGCGAGTATCAGGATCTACAGGATGTGAGTATTTCCGTTGTGTCTGCGTTTATGTATATCAGAAGGCCCGCAATTGCGAGCTCATTGCAAATCAATTGTACGCTAGCTACCCCTTCACATGAACACTGCTTCGGAATGCAAATCAGTGAAGTGAGATTTGAAAATATAGCTCGCAGAACAGACCAGTGTTCGGTAAGAAAGGGATCAACGAACCGGACGCAATCAGTGAAAGAATGCCCTCCCGCCCGATGGACCGATGTAATCTTAAAAATTGCGGAAATTCCGTGGATGGAGGTAGAACAAGATCGTTCGTTATGGTCATTTCTGGGGTGAATATGTCCAGCAGTGGACTACTACAGGCTGTGATCATCAGGCTTATGGTATTCAATCAGAAGTGATAGATTACTTTTAGTAGATTACACAAGCCACGTTGTAACTCTGGCCTAAAAGTGATCAAGTTACAATTAGATGCATAAGAAAAAACGGGATTTACTTAATAATCCCGGTTTTTTCTTTGCGACATCGCTACTCGCGATATATATGTTTTCTGGCTAACCGGCTGTTCGAGATCCGGCCGTGCCGCCGATAGCTATGCTCGTTCTCTGCAAACTTTATACGGATCCGATATATGTCTGCCTTTTTGAGCGGTTTCCGTCGTTCGGTGAGTTGATACGAAAAATTGGATTTATTCAGCAACTTAAACGGTTGGGTATTGCCCCAATCTGCGATACATTACCTACTTGAACGTATTGCATTTTACATTGTGTTTTAATATTTGGTACTCGATCATTCGTGAAAAATAAAACATAAATAAACCGCGGCTCGCTCAAATATTGTGATATTTGAACGAGCCGCTGTTTATTAAAATTCGAGCATATTCCCAAATAACTGAACTGACCACGAAATTAAAGAACGGATCATGATATTACATCGATTTCATGCCTATTTGAAAAAACAAATTGCTATTTCCCATTGCTGGCTTTACACACCAGGCATAATATTATTTATACTAAAACACCACTGACATAAAATACAAAGTCTGTGTACTGCTGCACTGCTGAATTTAGTTCTCTTGGCAACCGTCAGCCTACATTTTTTACAAGGCAAGTTTATTTGTGAACATCAAAAATATTAAGGACGCTCTTAAAATGTAAGGCCGGTACATATTAGTTACATATTCTAATATGCTCACAATAAATGAACACTAAAACATTGTTAAACATTACATTTAAAAAACTATTTTATGGACCTATAGATTCAGTTTGTTGTGCGATTTTACGTCGTAGGCAAATCAGGATGCTTACTATGATTTTATTTTCATACAAACGTATTACATTCTTAGGAACGGGTTCGAACAAATATGATGCTATGGTTCTACTTTTATTTTGTTGACTGATTCCTCGTTAAAGAGAATTTGTATTTTGTCTAGAAACTTAATAACGATTAACAAGAATACCATGAAAATTAACTTTTTTTTAAAGCTACGACCAAAACTACGTGTTTTCCAGGACATGAAGTACGTTTGCGAAAAGTCATGACCGGTCTTCAAGCGTTGCCAAGATAATTTAAGCCTTGTAATAATTTATAACATTTACATTTGATAGAGCTGAAGTGGTTGAATAATGTATTGCCGTGGGGTCTACGTACACATAACGTTTGTTCTAATTAAAACAAAGTAACTTGGTTTACCTTTGAGGTAGAAACTTTGTGCTTTGCTGTCGGACTCAAGTTATTCTCACTTGTAACGTCCCTGTTACCAAGGATTCGCGGATATGAGATGGGTGAGCTTTGTGTTATTCAGCTTAAGGCTTACACATGACTCAGGTTACCTCATAAGAAAGAAGCAAAACAAATTTTAAACGCTAATATCGTCTGAACAATAACGACACTCCGTATATTGCAGTATAGTAGTATTCACAGTAACAGGGAACCCTGTAAAATGTAAGGCACTAAGTAGTGAGTTTTTTTTTTTCACGTAGATTATATGTATATAGATTGATATAAAATAAACAGTTTATATACAGAATCTCAGTAACATACTCGTAGGATTTATTTCTAACATAAAATAAAAAATAAAAAAAATAATAATAAATATATATATATATATATATATATATTTTATTTTTTTTAACATTTCACCATTTCAAATCAAATCAAATCAAATCAAAATGTTTTTATTTGGAACAGTTACATGTGGTTGAAATAACATTTATTACACACATTTATGTAGACTAAACAGAAAGAATAATTAATTCAAAGATGATCATAATCAGCTCAATTATGTGAGTTAAGTCTTCAGTCTTCAGGTCTTCAGATAAACAGCTGCTTTCGGGCATTGACAAATATTATTGGACGCGCTCCAACGTGGCGCAGAGAACGGAAAAATTACGAGAAAAAACTTTTTGATGGTTTATCAAAAAGTTACATTATTTTGAAAGCTGAAAGAAACATGAAACCTGCTTTATACTTAGTTTTTGTAGTAAAGTAAAGTTTATTCAAACGTATGGTATAACGTAATACAAATTGCAGTTAGTAGGTACGACTATAAAACAACTAAGTGTTATAACTTAAAAAACATACAAATGTTGTCAAAACAAATTGTAAGTAGGTACGCTAGCTCCCACCCTAGGATAACCAAATACATTATTCATACAACTATGTAAAGTAAATACAAAAAATATTACGAAACTGTATTTCTAAAGTCAAAGTTTTTAGGCTTCCGAAGCCAATTGGCGAAAACGTCATGTATCTCTACTTTTTTTGCTTTAGTTTTTAACGTATTGAAATAAACATGTTGTATTCATTGTAGGTTGTAGGATTACAGAAGTCCTTTCATTTCATTATATACACAAATATTAAATACTAGCTTCTACTACTAACTTTCGCGTTAATAATAGTAATAGGTTATACTATAAAGTGTATCTTTCCCTCCTCGACGCTACCTACCTCTTCCCGATAACTCGCAGAACTATGTAACCGAGTCTCGGAATCTTGGTAGGTAACCGGATAGCGATAGTGAAATTCACCGAGCTATAACTTCGAAAGATAGTTGGTATAGTTGATAAGGCTTTGTCATACCCCATTATATGCCCACTATGTGCGATCGAGCGAAACATAAATTCCCTTATGCCTGAAAGTTCGAACGAAAAGCTTCAGGAAATGAGAATTTTATAACACCTACATTGAAAGCCAAAAGGAAATGGGATGGTCACATTCAAGGAATGGACGTAAGGCGGTAGGTAGGTACTCGTAAACTCGTCTAGAGATCGCCATCGGCATTTTTCATTGGTCCTTTGCCAACAAACATTAGGTCAGTGACCAGTTCGAGGCACAAGACGACCTTTTCAATAATATCGAAAAACCATGTAGTGCGGTAAAACTGTTTTAGTATGCTTTGGCTTGAATGAGGCCTCCTCTCGTGTAATGTCATTTAGGAAAATACAATTTTACGAGTAGATATTTCTTTAACAGAATTATGTAACAGAGACACGGATACCAGAACGAAATCGGATGCTGAAATTTACGGTTGAACGGAACTGGGCGGATCGAAGTTGTGGAACTTACCACTTGGGTAAAGTATTGTTCGACCTCGTGCTAGATAGGAACAACAGCGTTTCCTGGCAGCGGCGGAGAGTCATGTTAGAAGAACCAGCTTCTAGTGACACTTACGCTAGTTGTGTAAGTGTCACTAGAAGGTATTTGCGTAAGGTAGTTCTGTTAAGTTTCATTTATAATGAGGCTGAGTATCTATATTTTTTTCTGATCCTATTAATAAGTAGTATATCAGTCATGTAGTTCCCATAGCTCTGCCTTGTTTAGGGCTAGATGATGCTGTGAGAAAAATGTCTAGCATAATTGTTTCACATATTAATTAAATATCTCAGACTTTGTTCTAGTCTTGTAAGGCATTACTGGGGCCAAAGCAAACAGCCAGAGGAACTTTGTAAAAATAAAAAAAAATAGATTGCAAGTTCAGGCAAGAAGGTCGAATAACTATTGCAGGTATTAAATATAGGTGAAAACATTGGGTCATTGCGAGAATAAACGTTAGTGGAATGAACGTTCGGTTTATTCCACTAACGTTGCTGGGCTATGGAATGAAATGCGGCTCCTGCCAATTCTGACTAAAATTCACATCTTATCATTGGCAGGTGACATGCCGTCCACTAAACGGGCCTCCATAAGTGTCGCCAATGATAGGCAGCGCAAAGTGGCAACGTGACGGCTAAAGGGTGTCGAGAGGTGTTCTTCAATTTCACTAAACACTTTATGCCTTTATCCCGGTTTTGCGCCTGCTTATAATTATCATTATTTCTAGAGCATAGGGTAGTAACTAAATTTGTTTGTTTTAATTTACATTATGTGCCAAATCAATGTATTTAATTTCATTAAATTTCATGTTGAATTAAGGACAACGTTCCGATAACGAACGGTCGTCACCCACAGATAATGTCATTGCGTCTTCTGTGTACCCTGACATTTCCAACTGGATGCAATTAATTCGCGATAAATTTTGTTAATAAAATTATTAATAATTATTGGTAATTAATGTATGTCAGTGCGGTTTGATATGCAATCAACAGGGTTTAATTCCAATAAAATAAGCCACACCTCTTTTCCGACTTCACATAATTGGAAAAATCGGTCGAGCTAGACTTTGTAAGTCTGATTGGAAACGTATCGAAGATGTTTAGTTTACAATCGAAAGCTCCTGCAGACTTGGCAAAGCGAAACGGTTTTCAGGTAATTAAATAAATTCCGACTCTTATTCTCTCCAACGGATACTAGCTCGGATAAAACAAATGGAATTTTCGTCGGACTTTAAGAACTTTTTTTAACGTAACACAACATACCCAATTGTAACGTACATAGTCCTGACCTAACACTGACCGAGCACCATGGAAGAAAAGACTCGGAGAAAAATATACAAAAAAATGCATTTTCTCGTACCCCTGTACTACTCTTCCTGTGGTACTGGTAGTTCCTGATACCCACGACTCAGGGATTCCTAATGTGGGGTCAGGATGTGTCTGTTGAATGTTATTATTTATTTATTTATAATAAGCCTTGCAGCTGGGATCTGCACCTTCAGTTTCAGTCGACTTATCGCCAGCCGCGCCACCAAGGTCTTCCACCTCGAGCTTTTAAACTGAATCTTGGAGAGCCTGCCACTGACCTCAACCAGATTATCGTCTGCAGATCAGTCTGAACAATGGGCACCAGATTTAAAAAAGCCAGTTGAATTAAGTGTTATATCCAGACAGACAAATCAGTTAAATTAAAAAAGAACTTAATAGAAGTTTCGCGTGGAAACATCTTGAGATTCTCGGTCGTCATTTATAATTTTAACTAATCATTTTATTATTTAACTTCAGATCGTGACACTTGCCCTGGGAGTATTCTGTAGTTTAAATATAAAACGGATTTGACAAGTACATATAACCAGTTCTGATGACAATTTGATTAGGTAGGATATCGATACGAACTATCTCACTATAACAAGAAACTACAGGTACAATAGTTTTGAATTGACGACCTCTGTAGCGCAATGGGCGAAGGCCCGCCTGAGACGCAGAAGGTTGCGGGTTCGATTCCCGCCCTTAAATTTTTGTATCTGCAAATATTTGTCTCGGGATCTGGGTGTTTTCTATGTATGTTTAAAAAAATAAAAATATGTAGTATATCAGTCATGTAGTTCCCATCATAACACAAGCTCTTGCTTACTTTGGGGCTAAATGATGCTGTGTAAAAATGTCTAGCATTATTATTATTATTATTTTTTTTTAAATTTGAACTAATTGTTTAATGATAACCTTTTAAGGTTATTTCACTGTGACGATGTTTCGGGGAATTTAGGTAGTTTGAATCCTTTATTCGGTGTCCTTGTTAGCGAGCGCGTCGGGGCGTGCGGGCTCTATTGATTTTTTTGAAAGGCACGCGCCAACAACTACGGCCAAGTCATGCCATTTGAATAATACCGTCTTTCGGTCAAGCTATACCTCATTGTTTGGTTCAGCATAACACTGAAAAAGCGTTAAGGTATGTTATCAGCAACACACGTGTGATTGCAGATCGACATACAGATTACCGTTAAAAATACACTAAAAGCACGACAGCCATGCAATGCTGCAGCATGCGATGATTATATAGCTTGACCTTAA
Organism: Perizoma affinitatum; assembly: GCA_961405105.1. Taxonomy (NCBI): domain Eukaryota; kingdom Metazoa; phylum Arthropoda; class Insecta; order Lepidoptera; family Geometridae; genus Perizoma; species Perizoma affinitatum. The sequence continues at coordinate 2,547,414 of OY560185.1, read as the reverse complement.
CCCAAAATATATATTTATATTAACTTTTAGGAAATACTTTTTTTTCCCTAGAATTTCGGTAATATTTTATAGAATAACTAAAACAACATTATCTTTATGAATACCTAGATTGAGAGAGATCAGAAAAACGGGAATACTCAACAGAATAACCATTTAATAAAATAAAGTTGTAGACAAAGTTTTAACGTGGAGCTATTCAACTGCGATTATAACTCTATTATTCAATCAAGCGAACCGGACTACGGTTCGCTTTCATATGCAAAAAGGTTTTTAATTAAAAAACCTACTAAGTTATGAGCGCGTTCATAATTTTAACCCGGCGTCTTGGGGGTTAGGTCAAAATGACTCAAGACTTTTTTGTTAGCATACATTTTCGCAACTTGCCATTCTACTCAGTACCTGGAGTTAATGAGTTGCTGGTAAGCGTGGTTGACCAATAATTAGTTAGTCAACGAGTGGCCAAAGTAAAAACAGCTAAATATGACCCATCTCCGTTCTCGGTGTAACAATTTTGCTACACCAACTCTTTTAACTAAATAATTTAGTTAAAAGAGAAGAACTTTTTGTTGGTAGATCAGAAAATGGTTTCGGAGAAAAGAGAACGATGGCTTATATTAACAATTCATGAAGAATCTGACACATTTCTGCGGCGACAGCATTTACAACGATGGAACTGATTGGATTTCAGTTTTTCCAGTTATTCTTTACACACAAATTAACACTTACAAAAGGCAGAAAGATATGATACATATGTACAAGCAGAGCTAACCCTAAAAAGAGTTTTCTTCCAGTAAACCTTGACCTGAAGAAAGGTAACTGATACCTGCTGGGAGGATCAATTAGTTAAGTGAATAAAAAACTCATAACATAACGGTCGGGTCGTACGTGTAGTCATTTTCCACCTTCATGACGCCGGGTTAATTAAACTATTAAGGCCTACGCTAATTTCATATAAACGTAATTGAAGTCTAGCGAACTTGCAATGCATGAAGACACTGACGGCACATGACAACACTTCGAAATTGACGGATGTTTCGTGATTTGTCTCAAACAATTATGTGTGATTTTCCATATTGTAAAAACGAGAATTTTCACGTACCGTACTATTGGTGAAGGCACCGACTAAGTTTCGACTCAATCCGAGAGTCTTCTTCAGGGTTGAGTGCACGCAAAAATTCCAGTTCTTACAAAATGAATAATTAAATTCAAAATAAAAAAAATGCAAAAGAAAAGTTGTTTATGACTGAAAAATTATTTACATTCTCAAACGACGCGACGCCTGTAATGTATTTAGCCCTTATCGGGAAAGATTATACTACAAACAACGGTTCGTTTGTTTTTTGTATTTGATTTTGAAAGAGAGTAATACGTGTTTAAAATAAAAGCGCGTGTTTAAGTCAGCGCTGATCTCGTTAGCGCAACGCCACGAGCCATAAAGTTAGATAGTGAATTAGAGTTCTAAATTGGTATTGCTACTTACTGGAATGCTAACCTGGGTCGTGTGGCTGGGAGCTTTAAATTGTGATCGTATCTGACTAATCCTCCCAGGTACAATGATTTATTTTGAGTTTATTCATTGAAATCGATATAATACGTAACATCAGTATTCAGGACGGACGGGAAAATTAGCATTTCCCCCAAATACGTCTAAGTTGGTTAATATTTTTGAACAACTTTATTTTTACGAAACAAAGTTTAATTATTTAACGCAAACCGCAAGCCCTTAATCTAGAACTTTACTAACAGAGTACCGCGACGAGTAGATAAAGTTGCTGACTAGACTTTCTTAACGGCGACTTTAGCCAACTACTTAGAATGCGCCTTATCATGTAACCAGCTACTTACTACGGCTATAGCTCGACTGAAATCTAGCCTATGTGTCCTTCCAGGTCAACATCTCTCCAGATATTACTATTAAATCGTTTCAGGGATTACGATGGTAACAAATATCAAAACATCCATACTTACTTGCAGCGATTACCCGCGAAGCAAGGAGTTTATGTGTTCGGGGGAAACAAGTAGTTTGCTTGTTTATCTGTTAACATAGGCTTTACATATTTTTTGCAATTGTTTTGTATGAATTCAATAGTGGTTCTTAGATACAAGTCAACGTGATAAATTTAGCAAAAATCTTGTGCGAAATCCAGAGCTCAATCTTCTATGATAAGTATTTTTTTACTTAAAAGAAGATATCATCATTGTTCGAGTTAAAAATCTTTTGAAAAAGCAATAAAAGCATTTGAATTTGCAATAGTTTTTGCATTTACTACTGAATCGGATTCGCAACTTCAATTTTGTGGTGTACAAAGTAGTTTTATCACACAGTTATTTTAGTATGTTGTAAGAAAATGACAATGTCTTGTCAGGGTGCTCTTGAGATCCTTGAACCCAAGTTGCATTGTAGCGAGGGTGCCAGATGTGAATGCCCCCACATCCGTCGAGGTACGCTCGTGAGTACTACACAACGCTAGCAGCATTTTTATATTCTGGAATGCCCGCGACGTGTCCTCTCGGTATTTCGACAGACACAGTATCTTAAAATGTAATCTGGCTATTTTGAGTATGCAGCGAATTAGAGCCCATTTACGTGTAAATGTGTACCGCCTTTTTTGAGTTATTCAAGAAGTTTTTGCTGCAGTAACTTTTTTTTTGCTGGAACGAATTTTGTTTGTGGTTGAGCTAGATAGATAAAACGTATATAGAAAGGCTTCTGGTCACGGCTTCGTCCGCGAGGTATAAGGGTACCACATCAGGATAAAAAGTAGCCTATGTTATTCTGATGTATAAGCTATATTACTGTAAAGTTTCATCAAAATCCGTTCAGTAGTTTTTGCGTGAAAGAGTAACAAAACATCCATCCTCACAAACTTTCGCGTTTATAATAATAGTAGTAGGAAGTAGGATAGTTCTTCATTTGTGCCAATTGTGCCCTAGATCTTGAATTTGCGCCACCAAACGTTTTCAAAACTTCGATATCTTCGAAACTACCGAGCGCCCAATAATGAAGTTTTGTGGACACATTTACGTTAGTTTGTGCTTATTTGTGCCAGTTCTTTTATCATAAAGAAGGTCATGGTCACGAGTTCTAATGCTTTCAAATAAAAACAAAAACAGCTCCTATTTCTAGAACAATGAAACCACTGAAATTACTGATAGTGGCTTCATGTACCTTATCTAGCCACAACATCATGTGTAATTTCATAAGCGCACTCTTAGAATTTACGAGTTGTGACGACTTTAACGTTCCATTATTTTGACCTCATAACACACGAGTTTCCTTTGAGCTGTCGTTTTAATGTTCAGCCTTAAAAATGCTGCAGTTTAGCTTATATTCAAATACACGTCAACAAAATTTCAGCCAAATCCATGCTACAATTCTCTAATTGTAGCATGGATTTGGCTGAAATTTTGTTGAAAATTTTGTAGTTATTCGTAAAAGTCTGTATGGTAGGATTTTAGATTAGCCGATCAAATTGGAATGACAGTTAAGAAGCGGACACTCGATACTTCAAACTGAGAATAGGAATAACTTTATTTGGAAAAATAACAACAAAACTTATTGAAAAATGATTAAGGTTGTTAATTACTGTTTTGTGGGTACAATTAAAATAAATGCCGGTAAATGCCTCTCTCTGTTAACAGAATTATGGTTGGTTCGTATATAATAGGGCATCATCAGTAGAATAAAACCTAAAATGAAAATATATAACTAATTAGGATCTCAGCTTCAACCTTGTTCTGTCATCATCATCAAGTTTCCAGTTGACACTTGCATGCACATCAAGTTACGATGACTTTATGGTAACATAAAATGTATCTGATGGCGGATGGTGGAAATCGGAAATTCGAAGTGGATAATATGAGAATGACAGTGTTTGGACTCATTTTCATCTGCAAATTTTTATCACGCTTCATTTTGCTAAGTGTACCCAAAAACTTACGGATACAAGCGAGAATTAATATATATTTATTTAATACAAAAAAGTTTCGAATGCAGATATCAATGTATATCTTTTTCTTCGAGAACGGCCCGGGTGCGATTGGTAACAGCCCTAATTTATGAATAATTTTGAAATGATAACAAGCATTAAGTTTCAAAGCGATCGCTGTGATTTTAATGAATAAATTATTTTTGTCTTTGAAATTGACTTTATGTTATCTTGTGCAACAAAGATCTTTCTATCTATTCACATAAGCAAAGTTCAACCACCAGCTGCAACTTATTAGATGAAATAGCTTTCTAAGTGCTCCTCTGTACCCCATAACCACCCTCCAAATTAGATTTATGGTTCGTCTTATGCATTCATTTTCCATCAGTCAGTAACAATCCACGTTTATACGTATACTTAGTGGAAAGCTCGCGACTTTGTTCACATTTAATTTCCGCGCTCCGGAAATGGGGGTTGAATGTTTGTATAAGAGTATATGTTTTTTAAAGGTAGGAACTTGATAATTGGAATTAACTATACTCATAATAAATAAATAATACCGTGTTTCAGGATCCACAGACTTAAGGCTTGAAATGGGGGTGAAAGTGTTTATGGGAGTATATGTTTTTTAAACACGACTCCGTGCGTGCAAAGCTGCTAGCAACAGCTAACACACGAGACTTTTCATCCGTTATGTCTCAGGATCGGCAACGCTCGAGTTCACACCACCACCAGATACCTGGTCCATAGGTTAAGGTAACCAATTACCAACAGGTGCTTGTTTGCAAGTTTAGTTGTGTAAAAAACTAGTGCAATCTGTGATTAAATAGTAGTACTACGTACACATAAAATGCCCATCATCAAATGAGAAATACCCACCAAAAGGGTATTTAGGATTTTTACGGTTGATGACGTGCGGTGTCAGTTAGTCAAGAAACGATTATATATTTAGACAGATAATTGCGTTAGTCTCTGCGATAATTATAGCATATTTCCGACTTATCATATAACTTACTTTTTACTGAATTTACTCTCGGTAATTCTGAATCTGGGAAAAATGGGGCCATTCGCGTTTTCAAAATTATTTCAGGGCGACTGGTCAAAGCAACCCGTGTCTAGAGAGCAGGCTTTTATCTGGGTCAATGCAGCCATCATTTTGGGAACGCTTCCGCTTGGTAGTGATCTCGATCAGTTGAACTATCTATAGATAGTTTGCAACGGTCTTTAGATAGCTAGCCGTCTGTATTTCTTTTTATATGCCTACTTGTACATCAACTATGTACAAGTAGGCATATAAAAAGAAATAGAGAATATATGTATAAATGTATTACATTATATTATACACGGAAGAATGGATGTTTGGTATCGATTATATTCTGGATGTCTGGATGTCTAAGCATAGTATACTCTGAAATAACACAAACCAAAGCTCACTTTTTATCTTGTATCTATCGCGAGGGAAGCCGGACGTAGGAAGCAAAAGCTAGTAACTGTTTTATAATTGTTTTACCCCAGAGGAAATGAGTTCGCACACATCGTAGACGTTACGATCGAGACGCTATGTACGTTTGCGTTTCGATCACGAGTACGAGACACTAACGTACAGAGTCAATATTTGTTCGTCCCATATCAGCACCACGTTATTCTTATAGTTTTCATACACAATCATAGCGGAGTTTGGTTTGATTTTGATTGTTTTCAACAATTAATAGTACGGATAAGACATTTCTACAGCGATCGGCCATTACACGATCAGTAAAGTTGCAGTCACATCGCTGATGTGCAATCCCCAAACCATCTCAATATAAATTGCTCGACTGCATGTCTTTTTTTGGATGGATTTTTTCACTCGAAAAATGTATGTGCTCATTAACACGTGCTCAAAACGATGAAGGAAAACATCGTGAGGTAACCGGCATGCCCTAGAACCAAAAATTTAGTGTTCCAATAAGCGGCGATGGGCTTGCAACCTGTCACGTGGAATGCTTACTACTTGCAAAACGCGGGCATATACCAAATGTAATATTTGGACGTGCCTCTGACTACCCCCTACTTGGTATCCTCAAAGATCTACTCACTGAGTATGTATCTGAGGATGTCCACCATGGGGAAGAAAGTCGTGAGCGTGTTTTTTTTTAATTTTTTTTTAGATATATGTAATAATTTAAAGCGAACGCAAATTGCACTAGGATTGTATCGATAATCAAATCTAAACGCTAAAGAGATATTTGAATAACAATATACCAATCTGGACTCAATGAAAAATAATATATTGGATATTATTTAAGGCGTGGGTCTAATAATACAAGCAAGCTGATTCGAGGTTTAGATTTACGCTTCACCTCTCTCGGCGGAGCTTGGATGCACTAATTTATTGACTTATAGCATGCTCCGTGTTAATCCATAAACCAATTTGCTTTGTGTTGTGGATTGACAATTTAGGTTTCATCGCCGCGGATTAATCATGTTTGCACAATATTAATATTCTAGTTACATACAAAAATAACGAAAGTTACACCCAACGTTTACCTGTCTAATCTGCATTGATACAACACTTGGGGACTTTCAGTAAAAATTTGCTCGCGCGGGAACAACACTACGAGACTCATTACAAATGTTCGCAGATCGTGCAAACATTTCTCCCGCAGAGCGAATGTATCTTGCTGCTCTTTCAGTTAACATAAACGTGGCAATCTTGTAGTAATTTTAACATAGTTTCAAAGAATCATATAAAAAAAATGCTTGACATTTTTCACACGGCATCATCTAGCCCCAAACTAAGCAGAGCGTGTATTATGGGAACTACATGACTGCTATACTATTTCTGTACCTTTATCTAGTTGTAAATACTTACATAGAAAACAACCTGATCCGAGACAAATATTTGCAGATCATACGACCATTTGTCACGAGGCGGGAATTGAAACCGCAACCTTCTGCGTTTCAGGCGAGCCTTCGCCCACTGCGGTGCAGAGGTCGTCGAGATACAAAATACAATTTTCCTTTAGCAGCCGCGATATATTACACCTACCACAATGTAGTCCAGGCTTCAAACTAATCAACATAATAATGGGCTTGGTAGTTATGATATCCCAACGCATGCATGTCAATGTCATTGATGTAGACGAAAATGACGTTATGCATGTTCGGAAATTTACATATCCAATTTGATATTTAAATTTCTGAACATTGTGACTCATTGTGGTATTGTACCTTAGTACTAGTGTACTAAGGTACAGCCCATTTTTTTTTTTAATATCAAAACCAGATTTTTTATTTGATTTAGACCAATAGATAATACATCAATAGATTTGAGTATCCTGCGGTTAGACGACTCAATGTACGTGACTATAGTCACGTACATATCGACCGCAACTTTAAAATACGATATCGAATTAAAAAAAAATGAGTACATCATTAACAGGCGATAGTCTACCTACACTATCGCGTTAAAAGTATTTTTTAAACTCTCGCGATTAGATAACACAAATGTTTTACGGGGCGAATCGTCGGGAAAATAATAAAAGAGGTAACGCGATAAAGACCCCTAAACCTATAATTATATCGCGTTAAAGTTCTATACACCGCCATCTATGCTGTGTGTCAACCCTGTAAACTAGCAAAAACTAACGTGATTTGGAAAATCATAGTTTGTAAAATGGATATTTTCTACAATAGAGATCATAACAACTCTCGGAATGAGTCGAATCTAAGTCCAGTGACTTTTAAAATACTACAAAACGTGAAATTAGTGTTATATCATTCAGGTATACAATAGCCTTCATAAATAAAAAATATATATATGTCAATTCTTGCATAGAGTTTAAGATACTCAGATATTCCAAGCTAAGTGTAAGCCCATTTAAACATTTCTCATGCAGAATGGAATTCAAATCCTTCCCAGAGCTTCATCCATTAAAATCCTCATTAAATGCAGGAGCAGGAGAGAGACGAACATTATTAGAAAATTCACTCCTAAGCGTACCTCTGGGCAAGTTTCCTTTTGTATGTATCAAAGTCAAAGGTCATTTATTCTTTAAAATCACAAGGATCACTTTGAAACGTTGGTTTTATGTACTGCCTGTTTCTGTATTTTCTAATTAGACCATGTAGGGAGTACGCCCGCACTATTGTAAGATTATTTGTTTTATTGAATGTGAACGGAAAAGGAACGTCACTAGACCGACGCCACTCTCGTCGTTCTAGCTCGCGTTCCTTTTTGGCCGGCAGTTGACCTCTCGTAGCGTAAGGCAATGGAGATAAATTAATAAATTTTTATACATCCTACAACCATTCATTTTATCTAAATATGTATGAACTGCATTTGTTTTTAAGGGCCCGAATGAAACAGACACCTGCTGGCCAAATATGAATCAGAAGAAATTTTTAACATTATAAAAATTTAATTTTTTAGCTGGGCAAGCTAAAATGAACGCAATCAGCTAAACGTGGGCAGGCAGAGACCGCGCCGTCTACTCCAACGAGATAATGAACACTGAGGAACGCAATAAATATAAAAATTCCACTATGTCGAGAGCACTGGAGCTCAGGGCATTTTCTCAGTACACCCGCTGCTCGCTATTGCATTGCATCACACATTTTATAAAGTATGATCGAAACCAGCACGCGTATTAATACAAAACTAAGTTAACTGTCAGTGTTCTCTTTAAGTTTTGACTTCACACTATCTTTCATCCGTTGTGTTAAGATTTATATCAAAGTTCACTCCGTAACATGCGCAAGTCGTTCTCACATTCATTTCAATTCCAAACAAGATCTGCTTATTGAAGCGATTCGCCCATTTTACATTAACCGTCGATGAAGTGGCACAGGTATGCCTACATCATTATTGTGAGGGCTAGCTGGCGGCAATAATGGAAAGCCGCTGATATGAGAGCGAAATGCCTTAACCACCGCTTCAAACATTCCTCTTCATTTTCCCGCACAGAATGCGTTATTGCGTCAACGATTAAGAAATGCGAGGTATGCTATGCTATTCCATGCTTTCTTCGTAAAATAGCACGTAATACTACATAGAAGTGGTCAGAAGATTTCGCGAAAATAATGTGATTTCTACAGCTGTACCGCGAGTGCCTAGTTCATCTGCATAACTCGCGACGCATCAGATTTACATTGCCTTTTTTATACAGCTTAAGTGTTAAACTAGCATACGGCCCACATGTTGGTAAGCGGTTACCGTAACCTATGGACCCCCAAGTCAAATGGCGAAAATTAAACCCTGTCCACCCATGTGTCAAACGTCGTTTATAAAAGCCTAAGTTAAAAGTGTATCCAGGTAAAATGATGTATTTATTTTTTATACAAAACTTTTCTTTTTAACAACAAACTGTTTGGAGAATTTAACTTAATTATAAGAATTTCATAATTTCCATACATTTGTTTTACACATATCTTTTAATATGTGTTATTATCAGATGTAAGAGATTGATTACACCCTTGAACTCATTAGCGCCCTCGCTCGCATGCAAACATATCTCGGGTGTAAATGATCGCCTACGACTCTTGTATAACAATATACTAAAATGCTTTCTTAACCATTTTTGTTTTGAAGCTCCCACTCAGAAATTATGAAACAAAGTTAGCGAGTTGCAATTCGACAGACTGCTGACGAAAATTGGTTCACGGATTTCCACGAGAAGCTAGGTGATAAAATGAAATAAAATTTAATATGAGACCACTTTGGTATCATCGCGTGTCTCGAAACGACTGGAACAGTTACATTTTTTAAATATAAAAATTAAGCTGTCACAGAATATCTATGCTGAAGGGCGTAGGGATTATTTGTTTCGTACGCTTCACTATTCGCTGCCCTAAAAATTAATGACCGGCACATAACTGCTGTTAAACTATTTTCGTGTAAAATAGTTTCTGAGTTCTGTACATTTTTAGACTACGTGTTGGAGTAAAACGCATACATCTGGCAATCCATTATCATTCAGGAATGTTAAATATTTTAAGCTGCTTAACGTGACGAAATTATAAAAAAAACTAGCTTCTGCCCACGGCTTCGCCCGCGTGGTACCCGTTAAAAAGTAGCCTATGTGTTATTCTGATATTTCTGATTCTGAAGCTATATTACTGTAAAGTTTCTTTTATCAAAATCCGTACAGTAGTTTTAGCGTGAAAGAGTAACAAACATCCATCCTCACAAACTTGCGCGTTATAATATTAGTAGGATGGAAAAGTGATAAATACTTACTTACCTTTGAATACGATTACTTTCAGTATATGTTATGGCAGAAACATTTACTAAGGCAATAAACTATTTTCTGACTTCATTCTTATATTGTGTTCCCTTTCACCCCATGTATGTAAAACTTTACCTAGTTCTGTATAAATATAAAGTTAGTTACAGTCGCAACAAGTCTAAATTGAATAAAAAGCTTTTACATGTTGTCGATTATCAATTGTCAATGTGGGAAAGCTTTAATTCACCTTATATTTTTCCGGTGTGAATAGATATTCTAGACCGAAATAACCGAGTATGAATGTCGGAAAATGCAGTTGATAAATAAGGATCCACTTATTTGGTGTTGTTTATTTATCGGGCTCTCGGCTTCTGTGTTCAAAATATCATAAAACAAAAAAATGTTTTGATAAATTGTCTCTTTAAAATCCGTAAAAACTTGTCTTGCTTAAACTTTTGGTTGGAACTCTATCAAGCTGATTTATTATAATTAAAACAATATAAATCTCTCCACAAAAGGTTCCACAAAGGTAAAATATGACAGTTACTCTTTTAGAGCAATTTATTCGGATTTTCCTTAACACGGCTTTGTCTTCTTGCTTTGAATAAACATTGTTTAGCTAAAGCTGTTCAAATACTTAATAAGTAAGGCCCTTAGTAATAATATCTTGAATGATTTCTTGGTCTTTTCCAAGGTACGAGATCCTCTGCCTATGTTAATTAATTTCACTGCCTTCAAGCAATGCCATGTCTTGATCCCCCTTTAAGATGACATCGGTCCATCGGGTGGGAGAGCATTCTATACTTTTTCTTCGTCGTGTCAATAGTTTGCTCCGTTTTAATTAGATTTATCTAACATTTGGTCACATTTGCACTGTACAGTCAATGTACATTTTATACAAACGCGGCGCTTCCCATAGCGCTTGCAACTTGTATGTGTTTGTACTATCATTTAGTTTCAATAAGTGCACGTTCAACTACGGACTCGGGTGGTTCTCATTTCAAAAGCCCATCCTTACTTATCATTTATCAATATCATCGAAGTGTAGGGACCTTCACCTTACATGCACCATCTTCTGTAACCTCGTACAGTCTTTCATAGCAAGTTTTAGTGCACTGTGGACAATACCGTAGATGAGGCATCGTTCGTGGTATTCTACACGGCATCGCCCGGTTTCTGGTTAATCCCCAGTGTATCAGGTAGTGTACACACCTGTAAAATTAGTCAAAGCGGCTGACCTGACCCCATTTCAATTGCAGCCAAGGTAGTGTACACTCCTGTACAATTAGTCAAAGCAGCTCACCTGCATGACCCCATTTGAATTGCAGACGATGTCCCACCCGCCTACAAATAATTCAGTTACGCGCATTTGACATCAGCTCCTAGACAGTTTTTACTTTCGTTCGATCACGAAAAGTAAACTGAGACTTTTCGTAGAGTTTGTACATCATTATGTTCATTAAGATTATGATACATCATCATTTAAAGTTGCGTGCGTGCAGAGTAATGTTGTATTTGTGTGTGAGTAAAGAGTTTGAATTTGAGTCTTTTTTGTTTAGACTGACCGGAAAGGACCGAAAGGAGAAGCCCTTTTTTTGAGGGAGGGCTTTTAATTCAGTACCAGTGTATTTTTTTTGTACGTTGATTACTGTGATATACATAATCCCTGTGTCTTTGTTGCGCAGAGAATGGTTCCATGAAAATAATCTACATGAGATAGGTACCTACTTAAGGGAGGAGGTTTATGGTATTACGACTAGCCGAATCGTTTTTAGTGGGCGATTTGTCTTTTGTTTTTTAATTTGAAAGAGTAAGTAAATAACGTGGGCACTTGAGGTCTGATGATAGAGTACCTGCAGGCACTCATCAGGAAACTGTTAATTTGGGACTAGAACCGAATTCAAAAAATGAGTTTCTCAATTCGTCTGTATGTTTATTTTGTTTGTATGTTACACGATATCTTCGCCAATTGTGAACTGGTTTTAATGATTCTTTCTTTAAAGGGAAGTCAAGACTAGTCCTATAAAATTTTTCTGAAAAAAACAAACACTCCAAACAAACAGTATGAAAAAACTACATATTGTACTTTTATCAATTTCCTGTTATCAATTTCGGGTTATTGATGTCATTTAATGTTTAATAAATTATGGAATTTGTAGAAAATGATGTGTGTATCATGTACACACACACAGATACACACGAATTTTATGAATTTAGCAAACCAACGGAACCGCTAACTTCTAAAATGAACATAAACACCTAATGTTGTGATTAAGTGGATACTGTGATCCACGGAAGAGGAACCACGGAGCCTTCCTTTGCCATTACCAGACCAGCTCGCTGTGACCTTAATATTGCATTGTTGTCGAAAGTTGACAAGTATGTGAAATTTAATTTCAAAACGTATAAACAAAAACATACAAGGTAAGTTAATAAAAAGCTTTAAAATACCCCAGCAAATGAAGGCTGAGAAAGGTGATTATAAGTCATTTAGATGTACCGCTATCGATCAGCGTTTTTGTCATCTCCATCCGATCTTGTTCAACCGCTCAAACTTAATATTCATGAGCCCTCAATGTTCTACCCACGAGCAAATCTGCATCTTGAACATTCTTGGAATATTTAATGACTGCACAATTTGTACAGTGGAAAATATTTGCTTAGACAATATTCTGTCTATTTTATTTTAAATTCATAAAAACATTTTCAGTAAAGCTTTTCTCTTCAGAATATACTTAACAGATTCTTCTGTCACATAGAGTGTACCAGAAAATGCCAATGTATATTACAGCTATTCCATTAGCTTGAAACTTGAGTAAGATGTTTCATTAAATGTTTGCTTTGAAAAAAAATTGCCGATATCATCGCCTGTTCCGCGCGGGCTGAGACATACGATTCACTAATCTTCCAATAAAAAAATCTAAAATTTTGTGATCCAATATGAATCTCGGCTAGAAGCGACGAGAATGCAGAGAGCATGGCTTCAATCACTGTATGATCGTAATCCACTTGAGGCACAATAACTTAGAATGCGGGTACTGCCGTCCCACCATTGAATAAATGCCGGGGGGGCATACATTTACTACGATTATAAAACCTACGCTCCAAGCATTTCATTAAGTCTTCAGATACGTCTACTGGATGACCAACTTCAACCATGTAATGCATGGTAACTTCAACCATGAGCTTGAAAAAACACATACATTATATGGTCCTTTGGTACGCGTGGCCGCTTTTTCCTTTTCTCCTCATTGATCGGACAGCAATCGGGCGATTGTTGACCCCGATATCAGCGTGTTGACGATTCTGTTGTCCGATTAAGGGAAAAGAACAAAGAACGGTAGGTAAATGCCAAAGGGCCATGTTGATCGTTCGATCAACGATAGTCTACCGTCTATCGCGGCCATTACAACGTTACTGGTTTATCGTGGCATCCTGAGAAACTTAAACTTAATCTCCCAGCAGGTTAAACTCATCTCGATCTCACAGTACATATTTGCAAAACTATAGCCAGTTTGGCGTATTCGTTTAAATCAGTCACGATTTCACGTCAGACACACAGGCAACTAGCACAGAGCTATGAGCTGTCACACGCACTACTAAAGGGTCCTGTCATTTTTATAGGAAAAACGGAAGGGGTTCTCGCTTTCAGTGTGTTTTTATTTATATATTATATTGTAAAGTTCTATTGCGAGCGGACTGGCAAATCAACGGGAGTAGGTAGAAACAAACGAAGCGTTCCGTCACTTCTCATCACCGCTACAATATCTGTCTGGAAATGAACTTATTGGACAGCTCTGAAATGTTTTATGTTTTTTCCAATACACAGAACGTTCATTTCAGCTTTTACGCAAACATTTCTGACGTAGGGTTTCCATTATTTGAGCTAGACTTTGATCCCGTTTAAAAATGCTACGAGTATTACATCAAAAGGTTACACTAAGAAATAGTTTTTATTTCATATTAGTACTAACAGGACAATTATGCTATCATAATACTGGTACCAGTACTATGATAGCATATTAGTACTAACAGGACAATTATGCTATCATAATACTGGTACCAGTACTATGATAGCATAATTGGCAAATCAATGAGTGGAAGAAAGAAATTTTTCGTTGATAATTGTGACGGACTCTTTCAGACACCTAAGTTTTCATTAACATAATTGTATTACTTGTTTTGACCGGTATATAAATAATCACTTCTCCAAGAAAAAAATGTGAATCTAGGCCATGGTGGCATGTTAGCGTTAAATTTTAGTGACCACAATACAAAAAAATTAACACTTCACCGTCGGTAACGGTAACTGCACACGGAAGAAGCGTTCGATATTTTTGCTGGTAAATCTTTGTGGAAAATAAAACACAAAGCTAATATTGAGTAGTCTACGAGTATACTGTAGTCATGCCATTCGTTAGTTTAGGTATTTATGTTAACTTAGTTTCGCGTGCCGCGTAAATCACTCTGAGCAGCTACCCCGAAGACATGCTAAGGTTTTAGCAATTTTTAAAAGTAATGAAACAAAAACCAATACAGACAAGACTGCATTGGATTAGATACGCTAAGCACACGCCTTTTTGACGTAGATTAAATCACCCGAACCAAAGAACCAAGCCATGTTTTAGAGATGACAGACGTTCTCGTCTGCATTCACTAGAATTGTTCGTATATTGCATTGCGACTCGGAATGACACTTATGGTTAAAAAGTTTCACAACTTCAAGTCAAGCCGGAAGACAGAAAATCTTCAGAAATAATTGGCGAGGCAAACAAGACAACTTTACTTTATGTAACACTTGTCTCTGCCCACGGCTTCGCCCGCGTGGTACCCGGAAAAAATGTAGCCTATATGTAATAGTCACGAACTTTATCACTTACAAATTTCATCAAAACGGTTCAGTCGTTACGGAGATTTTCAACAATACCAATAAAACTGCCACTGCTCGGGCAAACGGGAGACATTATTATGAATGACTGAATGAATATACTTTGTTTTATATCTTATGAAACATACAAACAATAACATATCAAAACACAGACCGGTCTTATCGCTTAAAAAGACAAATCTAAATTAAAATGTTAATTATCATATTAGTAGAATAACTTTCATATGAATAAATGACCCTTCCCGATTATTCCATTATGCGAACATTATTTAAATAGCAAAATGAGATATTTCAATCTGATGTTGGACCGCAGGCATTAAAAATGTAAATTAATACACCCCGTCTAAACATTATTTAAAATTATACAGTAGCCAGACAGACGTGCATAGGTAATGCGACACTATGACGTGAACGAAGTGAACGGATTCACCGATTATAATGAAGATAAAGCGTTCTGAAGTGTTATCGAGTAAATTGGTAAGAGTATATATTTTGCAAATTTGCACATTTTCAATACCGCTTTGAACTGTTTTATCGTTGTGTTGTTGCGTGTGGTAAGCCTTATCTAGTTAATAATTATCTGTTACTATCCGTTTCTCTTTGTGTACCCTACTCAAACATGAAACATTGGAGTGTGATCCGCCTGTGCCATCTTACTAACACAGAATCCGAAAATACCTTAGATCTTCCGACTCTCTTCGCCTTCTCTCTTCAACACTCAACCACTTACCGTGGCAGCTCTTTCGAAGTAGTTTCTACTAAGGAATTATTTCCCCATAAATATTAAAAGGGCGCCTATTATTAAAACCTGTATTTAAAAGACTTACGAACACCTTTTAAAAAACGCATCCCACTAGCCTTATATATAATATAATATTATTTCTGCCTTTTTCAATATTAATTATTTTATTATATTTTTCTATTATTAAGTAAATGAATTTTAAATGTATTTATGGACTTACATAAAGTAGTAATTATGTATGTATTAATAATATGGCAGTTTATAGAAAGTCAGCTGTTTCCTCTAATGATATTATATACCTAACGTTCTTTTCTGTTACTTTTAAGTAGCACGCCAACCATCTTTGTTTGGCAGGTAGAAAATTATAGCATTAAGCCACCACTTTACACTTTTTTTTGTGTAATTAATAATTTTAGTAATAATGTTAATAAAATATAACTGAAGCTAGATCTAAACGACGTTTGATTCAGCAGATAAAATTACGTCCTACAGTGCTTTTGTGTGATTTTAACGCCCGTAATATCATATCGAGTCCAAATTAAAAGCAAATAGTACAGTCAGAAAGGTTTTTAAATTTCGAAATAAAGCCTTAGCATTTAGAAATATAAAAAAATCAATTAAAGTATCTAATTTCAAAGGTTAATTTAAACTACCTTAATAATATGTCGCCTTACATAGGGTTATTAATGTGCCATCTTAAGAACAGGGATCAGTTGAATTTAATGTGCTAGCGAATTTGGTCTGGATGAAGGTAACGTGGTTCACATATATTTCGGTCAACTGTCCGAAGCTTCGTTGCTCCTTATACGATATCATCCCTCCTGAAATCCCCCGTCCCTTCTCCCTCAAATGCCTTTTATCCGTCACCTTCCCTTCACCTTCACCTCCCCTCTAAATAATTATATATTGTGTAAACGTGTTCATAGAAATAAAATGAAATTGTTTACCTTCAAATCATAATCTAAAACATTGTTGTTTTATATGTTTTGTGTAATCTATTTTAGAAAACTCAACTTGTTCATAAAATTATTTTATACCTCCTCATTTTTATCTACATTCTTCTTATCCACACAATCTCTGCATTATTTATGAAATAACACAGATCAAACGGGCATTGGTAGAATTGTGTGAACTAGCCACATAAGCTATTATTAAGAAGTTGAAGTTACAAACGGGCACTGGTGGAATTGTGTCATGTAGCCACATAAGCTATTATTAAGAAGTTGAAGTTACAAACGGGCACAGGTAGAATTGTGTCAACTAGCCTATCATTAGCTATTATTAAGAAGTTGAAGTTACAAACGGGTACTTGTAGAATTGTGTCAACTAGCCTATCATTAGCTATTATTAAGAAGTTGAAGTTACAAACGGGCACTGGTAGAATTGTGTCAACCAGCCTATCATTAGCTATTATTAAGAAGTTGAAGTTACAAACTGGCACTGGTAGAATTGTGTCAACTAGCCTATCATAAGCTATGAAGAAGTTATTAAGAAGTTGAAGTCAATATCTAAATTATACTTGTTATGTGCTTTCTTGCTGTGTTTTTATATCGTATCCATACACACGTATAGATGATACGTCACTTATAATACACACTAGACAAGGAACTTATCATTTTTGTCGTCGTGGCTATTTACTTAAAACTTCGGACTACACAATTCTCGAAAATAATTACGCACCGATAAATAATAGGCTCGTTGTTTGCTAAATTTTTGCGCAAGAGATCGACCGACGGTCATTCCATTTTCAGGTATTATATTAAAACGGTTTCTGCTTTGTTTAAACTGCGACTAGTCTTAAAATGATTTATTTATATGCTCTTCAAATTTAACAGATATTTTGCTGAGTTTTCATTCACACAGTTGGAGCTTGCACAGTAAAGCATTCAAAAGGCAGTTTCTATTTATACACCCTTTTAAATCTCAAGCTTTGCAGCTTTCGGTTTGTGTGTATTTTACTACGGACTTTTGACTTCTACAAATAGGTTTCACACATGTTCAACTATACCTATTTCTTTCTATGCCCGCGTCACAATTTTGTAGTACACAATTTTTAGCTATATAACCAACCAATTGTTAGTAAATCATAGCACGCGGATTTCCTCCCGACTTGATTTACAAATATTGAGATTGCGAACAGATATATTATGTAAATCAAAATAAAACAGCCTATCAACAATAAAGTAGCTTTGTATTAATGTTTCTTTTTTATTTTAGAATCGGTTCAGTTCAAACAAACAAATGTTACCTCTTTATTATATTAGTATAGATTAGAGTAGACAGAAGCGAGAAACGCTCGAGGCGTAGCTTGCCTAGAAGTTCTTATCAGATCAGGTAATACATAGATAATTTATTTTCTTTTTGAATCACGACTATCACTCAGACAATTCCCGATTCCTCGCGACCGAACCACCAGAAGAATCAGAACAAACTGGTCTAGGTTATTGTTTCGCGATTAGGGTTTGTCAAGCAGCTTTCCGCGAGATCAGCATCTGGATGGAGATCCAGAATCGAGCAGTTCCATGCTTCGGAGGGCATGTTAAGATGTCGTTCACAGGTATAACAGTCAGTTAAGCCAAATCGATGGCTTAAACTCCAACACAAGACTTGGCCGTTTGCTAATACGAAAGAACTATAAGTAGGTACTCACTCCTCGGGCAAAGTCGGGGCTCCGTCCTCCTGTCCGGGCGCGTTCACGTGGTAAACGCAGAAGTTCTCGACCAGAGCCCGCATGTCCACATAGTTGAAGAACGGTTGGAAGCTGGCGTCTGAAACAAGGAAATTGGCATTGAGTAATTGAGTAAGGGTCCTGTCAAACTATAATAATAAACCCCCAACAGACGTCATATACATATTCCTGACCCCACTCTAGGAATACCTGTCGGCTACTACGAGTACCGCACCACAATAACTGGGAAAAGTATCCGCAGGTACCTAAAACGTCTATGTACCTAGGATCATTAAAAAGAATAAACAGGCCTTTCTTTCCTGGCTTGGTCACGTAGGAACAGGCAGTAGATAAAACCGACGTTGTTTTTATCTACTGCCTGTTCCTCCGCGTAGTGATCGTTGCGATTTTATGATTTTGACTATGAGCACATGGAAACATTCGTCCCGCAGCGGGGATCGAACCCGCACCTCTTGCGTCGCTGCTGGCTACTCACCCACCGCGCCACCGAGGTTATCAAAACTGAACCAGTGGCGGTGGTGGTGGCGCTCAATATGAAATGGTTGTTTCTATGTTCTGATCGCCACCGCCAACAAGCTGGAGGGAAAAGAGTTGCAGAAGATGTTAATGACTATGAAATTTAAGATCACGCAAGCAAACTTTGGAAACAACGTAGACCTCTATTATTCAGGTCTACATTGTTTAAAATCTGATGAAATTCCATCAAGCATGGGTGTTCTAAAGCGGAATAATTCGACAGAAGTTGCTATTATTTTACGAATATTAAAAGCGACGTTCACGTAGCGTTTCAAGCTGGCATTGTCGAGTGGGCCAACACTTTACGGAATGCAAGCGTCGCATCGTTAAACCTGGAAAATCCCACGACTTAATTTTATTAAAAACGGACTTTTTAACATTCTTTATTATACCTACTATTACACTGATATAACACAAAAAAATAGGTAAGGCATGCACCAAAGGCGAGTTTAACCCTAAAAGAGTTTTACTTTAGCAAACCTCTGATAGATAAAGAAGGGATGAAGTTGGTTGGAATTAGATTTTTTTACTTTAGTTAATTTAGATTAAATTTGTATGTACATGAAAATGCTTGTCATCCAATTTTTTTTTTTATTAAAACCCGTTACCTTTTGTTCGGTTAAGGGCAGATTCTAGATATGGCAAATTCGGTTTAAGGCAGTATTTGTACAGTCGAGTACTTAAATTAATAAAACTATGGGCGTGTGTATAATCAGGTAAGATAATTATACAAAACTTATTAAAGAGAAGGGTCTCTTAAGAGTATTGAAGCATTGGCGTCAATACTCTTTTGATAAAATATCTGAACTGAATAAATAGCAAAACTCCTTGGAGTTATCGCGTTAATGGCCACTTGTAGCTATGCCAAATGCGAAGAAAATTCGAAGTCACTTTTCTTTCATAATTTCATAATATTGAAAAGAAAAATGTATTTGGCTGGTTCTAGTAAAGATTGATATATAATTTATAACTAGTGAAACATTAAAGCCCGTGCTCCTTCACGAGGGACATCGGTATATTTTATAAAAAACTATACAGCTTCAATAACGACTAATTGGAAATGTTTTAAAAAGTGACTTACAATCCATCTATTACTTTGGATGTTCAAAACCGAATAATAAAGGAGAGCAAGCATACATGTTGACGACCTCTGTGGCTCAGTGGGCGCCCGCATGATACGAAGAAGGTTGCGGGTACGATTCCCGCCGCGGAACAAATATTTGTATCTGCAGATATTTGTCTCGGGATCTGGGTGGTTTCTACGTATAATATGTAACAGTACGTTTTACAAAAAAAAAGTATTATATCAGTGATGTCGTTCCCATAACACAAGCTCTGCTTTCTTTGGAGCTAGATGATGCTGCGTGAAATTGTCTAGCAGCCAGACAGAAATTTAGTGGGCTTACTACTATTTCATAGATGGTTATAAAAAATAGGTATGTACGAATATGAGACTTATCCCAAAGATTTACGAAGACTACGTAGATACAGCTACACATAAGCTAAAGCAGGAAATATACTTAATTTTATTGAAACAAAAGGATATACTTTAAAATGCTAAAAATCGTTTCTTATCTGTGGAACGGTCAACTACCGATGCTTAAAAAATCCTAAAACTACCGAATACACATGTAGAAGAATTATTCTTATATGATAAAAATTTAAATATCGTTACACCTTCAGCGAAAACATATATGAAAATGTATATGAAATTCTATGGTGACGGCACATTTAAGGCAGCTCCCCAATTATACAGTTTGCGCGTTAACATGTTTAACGACGAACGACAAAGTACGAACATACTCGTACTTTGAATTTTAGCGCGTATTCTCTTGACGAAGAAGACAAAATGCATTTATGAGAAATTATTTGTTATACTGAGGAACAAGTTTCACGTGAATATCGAAGAGTATGTGATTTCGAATTACAGCAAGTTCGAAATATATCATATTTCGCATATATCAATAAAAGTGTACCCATAAAAAAATCTGGATGCTATTATAACTATTAATAGTATTTGTTTAGGTAACTAATTGTTTTTTTTTTATTTGGGTTAATATTATAAAACACTGTTGTCGTTTTAAATGTTTAGTTTATAATGTGTTTTTTGTTAATATGTATATAGTTTTTAAATGTAACGATTTGGTTCACCCGTTATGTTACATTTAGTAGTAAATAAAAAAATTGCATTTGAATTTAAATTGGAACTATTGGAGAACCATTTCAAAATAGAGCAAAAAAACTAGGCTTTAATAACACGAAAGGCGGTTATTATATCACGAATTTATTTGTGTAAATAAATTCGCGCTGCTTCCTGCGATTTTTATTCCTGAAGGAATTTTCAGAGATAAATGAATTGGGGAACGAATCGGAGGAATATATTTTTTTTACACCCATGTCGTGTTTCAACCACGAACATAAGTCATTATAAGAGCTAACCACTTTTACCCGCAACGTAAAGAGCCAATATATGCGTTTGTTTGTATGTTTGACTGTTACCATTTATCTAAAAATAAATAATGCTGGACATTTTTCACACAGCATCATCTTGCCCCTAACTGAGCAGAGCTTGTGTTATTGGAACTACATGACTGATAAACTACATATATATACACATACTGTGATTACTTTCATACATATAATACATACAAATTTTCATATCAAAACATTTGTACTGCGGCGGGAATCACTGCGCCACAAAGGTACAAAGCAGATCCTGAGCTAAAATCGAGAGAACTAAATCGACAAATCCGTCAAGTGCGCGAATACAAAGTATCTTATGAATGGCTAAGCCGATGGAAAGGTTATTATTTTATTATTAAAACTAATAGTATTTACTGAAGTGAAGTGTCAGTAGTAGAAAACAAGCCAGTAACGCATTATTTTACAGAAATTGTTATTAATATATGTATTGATATGCTTGAAATGAAATTATAAACCGTAAAAATTAAACATACACCTTTATAATTAAAATCAAGCCAGTATTTACATTTTAATCCGAATGCATATATTCGATGCAGGGTAATCACGAAATGCAAGTCACATCGCGAATAAATCCCTCTCAACTGATTTATTCCTCAGTCGCATATCGAAAATATACCTAAAAGGCTATTTATATTTAATCGAAAAAAGATCGAATCTTGTTGTTCCCAAACCATTTTCTCCAAGTATAAAAATGATGCCATAGTTATATCTAAAAAATCTCTGTTTACAGAAATTGATGAAACTTAGGAGACTTTTTAACCCAGGAACGAGAATGCGACTAAGTTTTTTTTTAATTCTCTAAAATGTTACAGATTACAGTATGATAACAGTATAAAAAACAGTTATCAATCATTAGTACACAGCTGGGCCTGTACTAATTCGCGCCTCTGAACCCGGTGTTCGGCTCTTCTCATGCACTTTCTGCCCGCCGTTTTTATTAAGTGATCGCTTCACATAGCCGAGAGACTCCTCACACTACGTTTACCCAGACGCGGTATCCACTCATGAACTTAGCTTCTTCAGTATACATATATCAGACAAGCAGCCCACTTCAACTTGCAAATATTCTGTGCTAAGTCGATGACTATCGCTCTCAAGTGTCAAATCGGTATAGGAGAGATAATTTGACTATATCAAGAACCGGCTCGGTGATAATAGTAAGAATATCGTGAACCTCTAATAAAATTAATAATAAATAATGCTGGACATTTTTCACACAGCATCATCTAGCCCCAAACTAAGCAGAGCTTGTATTATGGGAACTACATGACTGATATACTACATAAATACTTTTTTTTTTGTAAATACATACATATTATACATAGAAAACACCCAGACCCGATACAAACATTACAAACATTTGTCCCGCAGCGGGAATCGAACCCGCAACCTTCTGCGTCTCAGGCGGGCCTTCGCCCACTGCGTCACAGAGAGAATTGTTATTGTAAAACCCTAAACCAACTCCAAATAATGTGGTTTACTGAGCACTTAGTTAAATCATGGACATAATTTAGTAAAACCACCTGTTTGGATAATATTATCGTGATCGCAAATACCATTCAAGTAAGACCCATCATGACCCAGATTTACGGTGTAATCGGTTGAACAATCACATATGTTGTCTGGAAGAGATCGCTTCTAAGCGATAAGACAGCTCATTGTACTTTTGTTTTAGAATAGGATTTTGTTATTTTGTAATTTGTTTAAGGTGTACAATAATGTATTTTTATTTATTTCATTCATTATTTTTATTATGTTATATTTCTTTAAGACATCCATTGGACGCCCATTGCACTTTTAGCTAAGTTTAGTTTTTGTTTGTTTTGTTTTTTTTTTGTATATCTTGGTATACAATAATAGTACATTATTGCAAAAACGTACTTTTCTTTTGGCGGTGATTTACCAAAAGAAATTGCTAATTTGCTTCCGACCTTAGCTCTGGTGGAGTGCAGTCAATATTTATTTCACTTTCGCAAAATAACAGAATAGAGACGATCTTTTGTTCTGCTGCTAATTATTAATATTAAATTTTAATGCATGTAAGGCGGCGTCTGCATACAGCAACCTTTTGTACGAAGCTCGATGAAAGAGATCCAAATTCAAATGAGGCAAATAAATAAAAAGTGTTTATTTAGTCATTATTAAACGTACAACCCAGCACGCCGGCAATGAATTTCATACAACATAGAAGGCACGATATAGTTCCATATTTAAAAAAACGCTCCATCATTGAATTTTCATACAAAACTGCCGGTGTGTTTTGTAGTGATGGCAATATTACCGTAATAATACTTTTATCAAACATGTGTTTGATGAAAGTATTTTCGTTCATTAGTACATAATTAAAAATGCCGATTGTTTTTCCATGCAATAAAACTCGAAAATAATTTAGTCATTTCAGATTTATGCAAAATGTTTTAATGTGATTTGGATATGAGGTTATTCGTAACAAAGCAAAACAAGAAAAAAAAATTAGTAAGATCACTATCCTGTATACAAACAAAGCACAAACTACATCGACATCAAGAATCTCCTCTTGAAGTCCAGTTTAAAGCTCTGTAGGTTAGGTGGTCGGTTTATGCAGATTCGTTGTCAATTAAGTAGTTAATATACTTTTAGTCTCCAGGATTTTATTTCAATCGTGCATAGTAACAGATTATTTTGAAACTAATCATCCTGCTTCTGTGTGTGCTAAAGCCGTATACATGTAATAACCACAACGTCAGATGCATCTCATCGGATATGTGTATAGTATCGTCGACGTGGGCCGTTCAAATATTGATGCATAAACATTTAACATGCCCATTGGCAGGGCCAGAGGCCAGAAGCTGAATCGTTGTTTTTGACGTTTTCATTTAACTTGTACATATTTAAGTTTTAATCAAAATTCACTTTAAATTTCAGAAAACGGTCGGTGAATTGCATTGTTTTGTCTTTGCCTGCTAAGCGCGAACCGAGTTACGCGTAGAACACAAAGAAGAGACATGAGAGTTTTCCACGTTCTTTCCTAAAAAATATTAAAATACCTGAAAACCTCAAAACAAAAAAAAATAATTGTTATTTACCTCAGAGGCTTAGACGTTATTTATATGTTAGATGTTATTTAGTATCAACTTGAAATTAAGAACCTCCAACGTTTTTACTAACTTCTTCTACATGATACCGGTTCATTCTTGGTCACTCAGACCCAGGGTGGTGAGAAGGGCCTAGTGACCAATGATAAAAGAACTAGTCTTATAAAATGAATCAGTGTCTACCAGCTCTCCTTTAATGCATATTGTTAATAAATTAAACACATATATGTAAGTATGATATCAAATTACTCAAATTTTGTCTCTCATATTCTAAGTAGAAGTGCCTGAAGGGTGAAGTAGTGTTCACCCTTCAGAATAAATTGTTTAGGGATGGGTTTAGCATACGAATACTAATATAGTTCTACGTTTGCATATTAGATTTAGTTTACTAGTTTACATAGCAGCTATGTTAGGGCATTTTTCCTTTAGTGAGTGAAATTTGTTGAGACGTCTTATTACTTAAAATTGGTCAAGAATTGACAAAATTCGGGTACAATTAATTTTCTTCGGTTATCTTTTAATTAAGATTTTTGATGTTTATAATAGTATGAATGAAAGCTGTAATTATGGATAACAACAATAAATTAAAATATACTCAAATTGTGCCTATTTGAACATAGTATAATTGAATTAATTGTTGTTAACCATAAGTCCAGCTTTCATTTATACTATTATACGAAAACGAGGTTTAAGCAAAAAATTGTGTTCTAGCTGTGGTTTATAATTAAACCAGCCAGCGCCCTAGATCATCTCTAATTTTCTATTTATAGATTTGAATGTAATTTCTTGTTGTAGAATGGAGGTTATGTTTATGCATCTTCGATAATTCTTACTTATCTGATATTATTTTGTTTCCTAAACGAATAAGCTTAAAAGTGGTCGTGAATTTGAATATCGATTTTGATTGTTGCGATTTGAAGGACATTTTGGCGCCTTAGTCGCTTAAGTTATATTTATTTACTTGAAATGAAACTCAAGTAAATAAACATAACTTGTAGCTTCTCAGTTTTTTTTTTTTTGTTTAATTACAATCATAAGCAGACTATAGCTGGTTATAGAACCAAATAAATAATCATAATTTTTAATAACTAGTTTAAAGTTGTTGTTTAAATATTTAAAGTTGTGATGAAAATAAAAATAATTTTAATTAAGATTTTTGAAGGAATGGAACGTTTTCGATGTTTGGGCATGCTAAGTCCAAGATAATTGATTGTCATTGAATGATTGAATTAAACACATAGACCCAAATTATAGACCCGAGTACTAGTTGAGTTTAGTTAGACCTCAGAAAAATCTGCTTTTGTAATAAGGTCAAGTGTAAAATGAAGGTCTATATTTAGGCCTGGCCTTTGTAGTTCTGGTTTAAAATCGAGTATAGACCACTTTTTAAAGATCACAAAATCACAAAATTCGATCTATCGAGTAAAGATAAGGTTTTTTGATTTTGAAACAATGAATTAATATTTTTTATACTACTAAAGAAGCAAACAAACTAACGTCCCACCTGGTGGTAAGCTGTAACCGTAGCCTATGGATGCTTGCAATCCCAGAGCTATCACACACGCGTTGCCTCCCTGAGATAGATGAATCTCTGAGAAATATTATACTATGCCAACAAAGACAAACGAAACGAGAGACCAGCAAAACTATTAGTAATTAAAAATATTTTCATTAAAAACTGCTTATCAAAGAACTTAACGGACAGCTCATATAAAGTACAGCGCAGCATACAATGTTACAATGAAGCACGTTCTGAAAGGAACAAAGGCTCATCGGACAAATATGTGAAGGTAGGATAAGCGTTGTGAAAGTAGCTACATTATTGCAGAAAAACATATCATTTTACTGGCCAGTGCCCTGGGGCTTTCTACTTCAATAACATAACCTCATTATTTATAATTAAGTCTAGCTACTACCCACGGCTTGACCCGCATTGTACTCGGATAAAAGTTAGCCGATGAAAAGTAACGTAAGAAACACATTCGCTAGACCCTGAAAGTCAATTCTAATTATTAGTGAAATTAATTTTGAAATCGGTTGAATACTTTCAGAGGACACACTGACAAACATTACCTCTTTACAATATTAGTATGGATTAGTTTTTCATTATACATAGATGTACTCTCTTGTCGGTACTGATGCAAATTCCATTCTCATCAGAATTGTAATGCTTATGCAGTAGTTTCCCATTGCTTTCGGCGCCGCAGATAGTGGACCGGCAACCGAACCTAATAAAAATATTTCTTGAATTAATAGAAAAAACGGCATTTTCTTTTTGTGGTTTTCTTTGTCGTTGTAACACGTCCCAGGGATCGATTTAGATGAAAGCTCGTTAGACGCGTTATTATCCCGCTAGTGACACCGGCGACATCAACATAAAATACCTAGAAGACGGTCACTATTGTATGATTATGTCAAAATCTTTTTTGTTTTCTATTATATAAATATGGATATCAAATCAAGATCCTGATGAGACTAGCTCAAATAATAGGTTGGGGAAAAAGTTTCTTCGCATTTTTTAAGAAAATTCAAAACATTTTTTAATATAGTTTATTTACATTTAACTAAAGTATGTAGGTACCATTTTGTTCGATAACTTTTTGCCATTTTGTAGGCAGGGACATGATCCCATTGCTATAAAAACTTTGGGGCTTCTGTTCAAAATACCGCGACAAGTGGTTTTGGCAGTCCTCTCGTGATGTTAACCTGACACTGCCTAAAGAATTCTGAAGAGACCGAAACAGGTGGAAATCTGAAGGTGCAAGGTCAGGACTATACGGCGGATGCATTAACACATCCCAGCCAAACTCTCTTAATTTTTGCTGAGTGGCTAAAGATGTGTGAGGTCTAGCGTTATCATGATGAAAAACCACACCCCTTCTGTTGATTAACTCCGGCCGCTTTCTCTCAACTTCTTGTTTTAATCTCATCAGTTGTTCGCAGTAGAGTTCAGAATCGATGGTCCTGCCTGGTGGTAACAGCTCATAATGAATAATGCCCTTCCAATCCCACCACACACACAGCATCACCTTGTTGCGAGTTAACCCGGGTTTCGCCACAGTCTGTGAAGCCTGACCGGCCTTTGACCACGACCTTTTTCGCACGTTCTTGTCGTACGTGATCCACTTTTCATCACCAGTTATCAGCTTCTTCAAAAATGGTTCGGTTTCATTACGTCGTAATAAAGAATCACAAATGAGAACACGGTTCATTAGGTTTCTTTCAGTGAGCTCGTGAGGTACCCAAATATCGAGCTTTTTTGTGTACCCAGTTTTTTTCAAATGCGCCAAAACTGTTTTGTGGTCAATTCCCAGTTCTTCAGCTACGTCGTAACTACTGATATGCCGATCTTGCTCCACTTTTTCAAAAATGGCATCCATTTTATCCGTAATAGGGCGACCAGAGCGACGTGCATCTTTGACATCAAAATTTCCGGATTGAAAACGCTTAAACCAAATTTGTGCTACTCTCACAGACACTGCACTAGGTCCATAAACATCGCAAATTTTTTTCGCGGCTTGCGTTGCATTTTTACCTTTTTTGTAGTAAAATTTTAAAATGTATCGAATTTCTTCATTAGATTCACTCATCTTGACAGTACGAAAAACAAAAAAAAATCACACATTTTCCTAATTTGAATTTGGAATTATCTTCTTTAAAATTTAAACTTTTAATGATACCAAAACCAGCCAGATACAAATAGTATAGCCAAAGAGATTTTATTACAAGTTCATACATACAATAATGCGAAAAGACTTTTTCCCCAACCTAATATATCCTTTTATGGGTAATAGCATATCTGACCTGTGAGAATACTTAGAAAAAGTATGATCACCAGCCGCAATATTCATTTTACATGAAAACTAAAATTCTTCCAACCCAAGTATCAAAATAAAGATCTTGATCAGACAATAACAACAATTTATAATCCCACCTTTTTAGTTCTTTTATTTTGTTTTACGCGTCGTTTTAGTTTTACGCAGTCGGATTTTTGATCAAATAAATTCTGCTTGTATCATCCCTTCATCTATAGCAGCGCCTTAGCCTGTGCGTTAAACGTGTGGACATAAAGATATATCTAAAAACCATCACGATTAAAATAACCTTCAAATAATAGAATTGCATTCGGTCCTACGTCCCGGGTGCTACGGTGAAACAGACAAAAACAGACAGACACAATAACACACCAACCGGCAAAAGGTTCACACTCACGATAATCGGTATAAAACCCTTCTTTTCGCGTTGGGCGTTATAAATCCAATCATCGTTGGAACTCCACTGTGAACCGAGGGTGATCGTGGTGTGCTAGCGCCAATACATTCGAGTAACTAGTTCCAAACTCATCTGACCTATTAAAGTTACAAGTTTTCACGAACTAGTTACATCTCTCATCTCAAAGGAATTAACAAGTATGCCAGCGTGTGGTAGCAGAGACGCAGACGCGGCGTGTGTATAGAAACTAGTCTCAAAACCGCAAGCCATCATAATCGAGGGCAATTTATCGGCGACAAGGTAGCAACAGAATTTGTTTAATCCCAATCAAATAAGTCGCATGTAAAAATAACTTTATTTTACAAGCGGAGTTGAAAGCGATAGCGTTTTATTGGCCGGAGCATATACTCACAACGACGAGTCAAACATGCAAGCATAACAACTTTGTCGTTGTTGGTAGGTAATACTTAGTCGTTAAAACTTCAAGTTCGGTTCAAGTTCGGAGTATAGAATCCAGTACACACATACGATATTAAGTCATTTCGCACGAGGAGTTGAACCAGGTGAAAAGGTGAAAAGTTTAACCAGGTATTTAGAAAGAATGTAAAATAATGTGGCTTGGTTAGCTTTACATAAACTCTATGCTATGCTATAACTTTATGCTATATATACTATATATATGGTGTATGATAGAGACATTTTACCGAAAATGTCAGACATGTGCTCAAAATAAATCAGACGGAATTTCCGTGGCGTTTCATAACTCATACGATTAGTAGCTACTTCCTCAAGTATTCTCACAGGCGTTTCATTCAGAGAACGTGATGGAGATATGAATGACTGAAAAGACGGCATTCATAAATGTTCACGCGAGTGCCTTACAAGAATGTCATCTGAAATTCAGACCGCTGCTGCCTAGTGTTACATGCAAATTCCATTTTAACTACAACATGACGTCATTGTATATTGTAGGGAGCCTCTGTGAAACGCATGGTCAAAGTCAAAGTCAAAATTCATTTATTCATTAAAATCACAAGAATCACTTTGGATTTTTTTCACCACACTGATTCTATAACAATCAGCCACGAATGCTTTCACTGGCCTAACGCGAAGAAGTCCAAGAACCAATCAACAGGTACTCGTTCATATTGTAAAAAGGGAATTTCACGGACGAACGCATCGACTAAGTTTCGACTCATTCCGAGAGTCTTCATCAGGTTATTTATTCATTGACGCCACAAGGATTAGAACGTCAACTTAGTAAACTTCACATTTTATTTTAATCTTAATTTATTGGATTTACACCGATTCCTTGAAGAATCAGTCAACAAACACGGCTTTGTGTTATTTATAATCCTTCATTCAGCTATCGACGATGCAAATGGAATAAGGCAAGTGAAATTACGGTCACAAGCACTCATATCTAGTAACCTACCGAAGACGTCCCTTGAATGAGCGCCTTTGATCAATTAACGCGTTATGTCAAACATACCAGAGATTAATTCTACTGCATGATTCCATTCAGTTTTAATTGCCTGCCTTTGTGCAGCGTTTGATTATCCATGTGCATGGAGGTCAAGTCGTATTAATTACTGGATGACTGCACTCATTCTCTCCGATTAAGAACTGGATAATGAAAAACGTAACAAAGACCACCCGATAAATGAATAAATAATGATGGAAATTTTCACGCAGCATCATCTAGCCCCAAACTAATCAGAGCATGTGTTATGGAAACTACATGACTGATATACTATATACATGACATATTATACATGGACCCGAGACAATTTGCATAAGCAATCTTTTGTCCCGCGGAATCGTCTCAGGCGTCTTCTGCGTCTCAGGCGGGCCTTCGCCCACTGCGCCACAGAGGTCGTCTGGGTCGATTAAGGGATTTGTGTGTGATGAATGAATGGAGAAAAACTAAAACACCAACAAAACTACCTATGTACTGATACTTTCTCTGAAAATGCTAAGTGACAATCATGATAAAGCAACATGGCAATTATGCGCAGAAGTCTTAGCGTAAGATTTTTGGGATCATGCAGCGAGAGAGAAGTTCGATACTTTCAGCATTTCCAACGTTGCATTCACATTTTTCAGGTTCCTATTTATTATACTGAGTTAGAACAGCAATGTTAAAGAGGCGAGCCAAGAAGATTGGACACTATAAAGGAAGATCGCCGGGCTAAAGAAATAGTTACGTAACTGAAAATGAAACTCGAAGGGAATGTAGCTGTCCCTACCCGTCGAGACATTATTATCTTCCACTACAAAGGGAATTTCTTTCCAACATATTTTTATTCCACATACATATTTTTATGTACTGTGACTTGTTTGAGGATTTGGGACCAAATAATAGTAAAACAACCAGTGAAGTGAAATCATACAGCGCGCCTGATGTCTTTTTTTTTACATTTTTCAAAGTCAATTAACTTGAAATCGCAACGCCGGCCGATGATAAGGTCAACAGTGACACGCCAATGGGTATGTACGTCGAAAGACGAGCGTGTTTCTACGACCGAACCATAAGTTGCGTTAATTATTGATTTCCGTCTATTCTTACACCCAAAAAAACCTGGCTTAAATGAAGAAAAATATTTATTATGCGGCTACGAGGTTTAACTTTTAATGTTAAAGTTTCAACAAAAACGGAAGCATAGCACGTGCTATGCTTCCGTTATAAAAAAAAAACTATGTACCAAATTTCAGCTTTTAGGCTTAGTAGTTTTGGCTATGTGTTGATAGATCAGTCTGTCAGTCAGGACAAACGATTTTTAAAGTATAGAGATGTTCCTTTCACTCTGTTTTAACTTACTTTAGTGAGCTTAACTCGTTTATTATTAGAAATAAAGATAAGTAATATTATCAGTAATTTTTGCTATTAACGATTATTTCAGTCAGTTTCGTTGGCAGATAGGCACTTACGACACGAAGGCATATACGGGAGTGGCAGCCTCGTCCACAATTATGGAAGACATGGAGTTACACTGTCTTTAAACCACAACACAGAACTTCCAATAGGCCGTTTGGTGTTAGCTATTTCTGCAGATTTTTGTATCGCTTTTATCTAGAGGATTCCCTTGAGTTCACAACATTTTTACCGACACATGCATATGAAGGTGCATCAGCACAGCCGCCTCATCACCATGTTCTTAGAGACATGCTACCAAAATTGTTTGTTACCTGTCGCATTACCATCATGCTACTTATTGTTTGTGTTACCTATCACATTACCATGCCACTCTCTAGGGGTTCACGACTGATCGATTCGGAGTCGATTTTATTTACCATAATTCGATCAGGGGGTCTAATCCTGTCACTTTGGATGAATCATCTGAACCAAGATCGAGAGAATAACAACCAGTGTCAATTGGTCTTCGATTGGAAATACGTAACTCTGATGCTGCTTTGTATTATGGATATTTTATTTCCAATTTTATTGTGACCTTTGCCGATATGATAACGTACCAGTTTATTGTTGGGGCTGGGGCACAACTGACGACATCCAACCAACATTTTCATCCTCGACCTTTAGAGTAGGGCAAGATCAAAACATAAAAACTGCAGTGTTCAATATATCAAGAACCCTTTAATTTAATGTAATATATCTTTTGCAGATTTTTTATTTATTCATGATACCACACAATTTGTTTTGTTGCTGCAAATCATATTTTTTATAGTTGACTTTAGTTTTATTTAATTCTTTGACATATTTACGGTTAATAATGTATTTTATAAATTGATTATAATGACGCTATATCTGTATTTTGTAAAAATGACTTATTTATAAGAACATGTAATTTGTCAAATGATGAATAAAACAATTGAAATTGAATTGAAAGTGATTACAGTACGAAAGTGATTGTATGTATAGTAATATTTTTTATGGTAACGCGTGTATGATGCCTTGGTGTTGCAAGCGTCCATAGTTTATGATAACCGCTTACCAATTTGTGGGCTGTATATTCGTTTACTACCTTGGTGGTAAAAACGTTCATAAATCCAAATATTATAAGCTAATGAGAGTAATAAGGAAAGATGAAACTCGGCTGTCTCGTTCGAAAGTATAGGAGTCTTTAGTTACACTAAGGTTGCCACACTGTAATTTTAAGGAAGAAGTATGGAGTAGATTCTTGCAAGAATTTTAATTAGGTTTTTTAAACTAGATAATGGATAATAAGTCAATTCAAGCAAATAAAATAAAGCTACTTGTCTTACGAACTCTAAGGTAGAAATTTGACAAGGAGAAAGAAGTCAATAGGATTTGCATCATATTCGCATCGTAGGTGATACCTGTGTTTCAGCATAGAATAAAAATACTCGTAGATAGTATATCAGTGAATGATCGGCTGAACTATCATGTAGAGAAGTGAAATGGATAGCATGCGAGCGACAATGGAACTAAATTGTTAGAATAAATCGTAGATAAAAACTACTCTGCCGAAAAAACGTATTAGTCTGTTATGAATTGTGGCAGAACTTTTAAATGGCTAAATTTGTTGTTTGATTGACATAAAAACCAAGCGATTTTTAAATTTCTATTTAGAATTTGTGTTGTAAAAAAACGTATTAGTCTGTTATGAATTGTGGCAGAACTTTTAAATGGCTAAATTTGTTGTTTGATTGACATAAAAACCTAACGATTTTTAAATTTATATTTAGAATTTGTGTTGTAATCTCTTGACATTCCTCTGTTTATTGGACATGGCAAATTAGCTTTTTTTTCATTTTATTTCTGTAAACAATGTAATAACATTGAAACATTATACATGATGTAATTTAGGGACTAAATGTTATTTAAAAAAAAAATTGTATGCTTTTTTTAGTTAATCACGGCTATGATACGATCAATTGTAACCCAAGAAGCGTATAATAAATAGAAATTGTTTTTTTTTAAGAATATATAAACCGCTAGTGTACATAATTATACAATGGCACATAAGGGCCAGAGTCCATCTCGATTGCGAATACTTTGCATGCAATAATTGCTTGTTGTTTAGTTTCTACGCCATCTAATTAACTAAATTGGACATCAGTTGAACAACAATTGCCTCCCATTCTCTTGAAACTGTAATCAAATAAAACGATTGGTTACACACAACAAGAACAACGTCTTGATTGAGGCCAAGTTAGCTAAATAAAGACATATTCGTAGCCTTTACTCGGTAGACATACTCATCGGTTAGATGCGTATCGGTAACGATCATTACAAAAATGAAAACATATTTTTAATTTAAACTATCATTGAAGAAACGCAAGAGTGTAAGATCCCTTTGTTACTGCCGGCCGCCGCTAAGTTTGGGAGACATAGCTTCCAGTACATACGATTAAGCTAAGACTTACGATTAAATTATCGTAGTCTCGTGTTATATTCGGATATATTACGATTAATCTCCTGCTGAAGCTTCCACGACAAATTAAGATGGTGACCCTGCAGTAAATATTGTTGAAAAATGTAGTGCCCGTTTTTCATGTTTTACATCGATTATTTGGTACAACCCGGTCATACGCGTACCCAAACCAATCGGACCATGAAATTGTTGTAATTGCCTATGGAAGTATCGTGCAACCTGTGTCCGGCCGGATGTGAGTATAGGACCGCATTTTCGGTACAGACCAAAATTGCTCGTACCAAAGCCACTGATGATTTATTTTATTTGAACGGTCCTCGTCGTCCAAAAGCAATAAATAGTATAGAGGTATCTACATATATGTACACTCATATTATAAAGAGGTATAGTTTCTATGTAGGGGGGGGGGCTGAAACGGCTCATCCGATTTCAACAATTCTTACACCAATATTTAGAATGGATCTTCAGAGTGAGCATATTATCCCGATAAAACTAAATGGCTTATGGTGGAGACCAATTTTCCAATGTAAGTCGAGTAAAACACGTTGGAGCAAATGCGTTTCATGTGAACGAGAAGAGCTACTTTTCATCGGCAATTCTATCCGGATATCACGCGGGAGAAGCAGCAGAAGTAGCTGTGTAATCAAAAAATCCTTCTAAACGAAGCCATGATATTGCAAGCAAAGAAAAGCTTAACTTTTAATTTGTTTTGAGATAGTTTATGTAATGAAAACACGTCCCGGTTAAATTACTGAGGCTGTAGTAGCTGATCTGCCAAATTGAATTTCAACATCAAAGAGGAATTTACAGCGATTTTTATGTAACTCACGTGAAATAGAGAAGGTATCTTTTTTTCTGTTGGAAATTGTTGACAGACAGATACGCCTGATGTTATCATTAATTATTTTTCTTGTCAATTAAATGACCAGACCGTTTTATCAAGAATAAAAAGACTTTATCAACAGGAAACTGATAAAACGTCCAATATGAAAGTTCGTCACTCATTTTTTCACCCGTAAGGAATGGGACTTTTTCATAAAATATTTTTGTCCAAAAAATAGGTACTCAATGACAGAGTCCACAGAGTTCGCGTTACGAAACGTGTCCTGGAGCCATTTTCGAAATAACCCATGTTTGTTGAGGTATAAGGGTTAAAATAAAAACAGTTTTCATGTGACACTAGCGCAACGTCCTAGTTTGGTGTGGATGTTCGTTTTTATCCGATTTCAAAAAAAAGAAGGACGTTCTCAATTCGGCTGTATGTTTTTTATCGTTTGTATTTGTTACTTGACATCTTCACCAATTGTAAACTGATTGAATGTTGTTTTTGATGTTGTATTGAATTATAATTTGAGCTACTTTAAGTAGTATTTTGTTATAATAATTTTAGTATTTTTTCATTTGATCCATACTTATTATTATTAATAAATTACTATTATTACTATCATAAAAAAGAAACGAAAATAACAATTCATTTCACCAAATCTTTATACATTCATTTTGTTTTCATATTTTCCTGAGGCTCACGCCAATTAGTACGTAATCATACGACAGAAAAATCACGAAATGGGCTCAACAAAGATACATATTGACATTATTTTTATTGAAGTTCACGCCAACATAGTATCGTTTATTTATATTCTATCTATGGGTATGTAAATAGGTTACTAGCTTGTGTAGGTGGGTAGGTACTATAATAATAAATACTGGTCATTTTTCACACAGCACCATCTAGCCCCAAACTAATCAGAGCCTGTATGGGACATGACACATAACTTATATACTTTTTTTTGTAAATACATACATATTATACATAGAAAACACCCGAGACAAACTATTGCTTATCATACAAACATTTGTCTCGCAGCGGAAAACGAACCCGCAATCTTCTGTCTGTCAGGCGGGCTTTCGTCCGCTGCGCCACAGAGGTACTCTCAATACAACGAAAGTAAATAGACCAGTGATGGTCAAAGTCAATGGCTGGTTATTCTTTTTAATGATCCTTTTACAAAACAACGAGTTGGAGCATTTTCAATCCCAAGAGTTTTTATCATCTAAGTAATCAGATATTTTATAGTATGACTTTTTATAAAGTTTTTTAATTACGTTTAAAATTTTGTTAATTGACAATTTTTGTATATCTCTTGGGAGTTTGTTATAAAAGATGGAGTCATGGCAACGGCGAGTTTATCTGTATTTCTGGCATTAACATTGTAATTATCGCTTTTTTTCTTAAACAAATCTATATTTTTGTGAAAATACATCAGATTTTCATTTATATATGTATGTGCCGCTACAAATGCAAATGTACACGGCTTAATACCCCCAATAGTGAGGATAGAAGCCCTGCATGCAAATTATTTTAACGAAGACATAAATTAGTTAGTTCGTTGTTCGTGGTGGTGTACCTATGCGGTCGAGTTTATAGGCCGCCGAAGGCCTAATGCAGTGTTTAGCTATTGTTATATCCGGCACCCCTGAAAACGGAAACGGTTAGTAATTTTTGCAACACATACATACATACATACATACATACATACACGCTCATGACTGTATTCCCGATTATGAACATCCTCAGCTACA
The DNA here is from genome assembly GCA_961405105.1 of Perizoma affinitatum. Lineage (NCBI taxonomy): Eukaryota > Metazoa > Arthropoda > Insecta > Lepidoptera > Geometridae > Perizoma > Perizoma affinitatum. Next base: position 2,510,731 of record OY560185.1, on the reverse strand, counting down.
TACTCCGTGTTGAGAATACCAAGTAGGTAGTCAGAGGTACGTTTAATTTATGCAAACATTTTTGTAATTTCCAAATAGTAGACAATAATTATGACGCGTTCGAGGTGAACGCGTCTGGTCCGCGCATTACTATTGAGGATTTATACAGCTCACCGGAATTTGTTGAAATTCGGTTCAGTAGGCATTGAAATGTTAGGTCTCCAATTCGGAATATGATAAAATATGTTTATCAAACTGAATAATAAAATTGTTGAACTCATAAATATGTTTTTATATATAAAAAATATTAATGAGTTCAGTATCGAAACTAAATAATTATAGCCAACGTTGTGTATCTACTTCAAAATGAGTTTCTCAATTTTATTTTTATTATTATTGTGTGTGTTTGATACTCGATAGCTGAGGGATTGCTATCTTTCCCGTAAAAACTACAAAACATCATTCTATGGAAACACGACTGTGCCGAAACATTTTTGTGAGCGTTTTTACTTTTGTTTTTTATTCGAGTGTATAACGTGCGCAAAATAACGTAAGCACGTGAGTATTGATAGAGTACCTGCAGAATAGCAAACGTAAATTTGGGACGTTTTGTGTGTGCATACACACAAAAAGTCCCAAATTTACGCGATATCCTCGCCAATCGTGAACCGATAATAATAATTCTTTTTTTTATGAATAGGTCAGGGTATACTTCAAGAGTGGTTACATTTTATGAAAAATGATACAAGGAGTGGAAAAAATATGTGATGTCATTTTCATATTAGATAGTTTTTTTATAAATTTCCTTTTATTTTAAGTTGGTTTTGGTTAATGTCTTATGAATGATATCAGTAATTTTTAACGCTTATTCTGGCTTGTAAGAAGCGTTTGCCGTAAGCTGTTGTTTGTCTATTTGTGTGTTACCATTTATCTCCGAAACGGCTAATCAGATGAAATGCGGTTTTTGCAATGGATTGGTATGACTTCAAGGATGATTCAATAGATATTGTGACTACAAGGCACTAAGGGTCGTTGCAATAGACGTAAAAAACCAGCTACAAATTTTAAAATATTTCAAGAATTGTCATTGTGTTTTATTTTTTACGTAAGTACAGTTAAACTAAAAATTATAGTGCCTACATGATAAAATATAATAACTTATTAAATGACTGATTGCCTAAAACGCAGCTAAATATACAGTAACATTTACTTTGGTTAGGCTCAAATGAAAATGCCTAAAGGGAGGTAATACCGCGTTCAACAAATGAATATATCAATATTTATTCGCTGATATAATATTACCCACGGAACACAATGAGACTCGTTCAGGGACTCGTTAACAATCAAACGGGGGTCTACGTCCTAACATATTCTATTCAGCCGTAACGAACACATCGGGCCATGAGCCATGCTTATAATGTTGTTTGCTGACGAGCTTTATTATTAACATACTTGATTGAAAATACGTCACTCTCAGACTCACTCAATACGAAAAAAACGGACAGTACAATGAGTGAGGGCGATGGATTCGATCACGAGAACCAAAAACACCAATAAAATGGTCCAGAAGAATAACAAGAAAATGTTTTATACTGCTGGACCATTTTATTGGTGTCAAAAAAGTGTCATGAAGTGAATGAGTGAATGTGCTTGACATTCACTCATTCAGTTCTTGATTATAAATAGTATAACTATTCACTAGATAATTATAAATATGATGCTTGTGATTGAAATAAATAAAAACCTATTGACTTTGGCTTTGACATTCAAACAAGATCTTTTTCCATTAATCTAAGTGCCGTTTTACCTAATAACTCCTTAATATATTTATGATTGTTGATACTTGGTACTACACTGAATAGACTCATCCCTCAAATGCATACAAAGAAGTTTTTTTTAATGTCTCAATCCATGAAAACACGACTCATTAATTTGTAAAAGCTATGGGCCCTACTTAAATAGATAATTAAACAGTTGATGAAAAAAAAAACAGTGCACAAAGCACTGTTTTGATCTTTCCGTTTGTAATTACAAATTCAACTACGACTATTCAAAATCTTTACTTAAGCATGTTAGTCTTTAAGCTTTACTATAACACCTTTATCGTAAAAATCACTTTACTATTTAATCTGATTACATCCAGTATTCGAAAATACTCTAGACGGTAATCACGAGAAGCACGTCGCAATCGCGATGAAAACCTTCGTAATTGATTTATTCCTCTCGATCGCTTAGCAGAAGTTCACCTGAACACTTTTTTAAATTATTTATTAAAAGTCTTAAAAGATTTCTTTTCCCACACATTTTCATTTACATAGCATTATAAAAACAAAGATAAATATTTTCACGATACTGACATCATTGTTAAGTCAGGATAGCTAGGCATTCAAAATATATAAATATTAATGTAGGTATACATACTATGCGCACTTGAAGATAGAGTCGATATAGTTTATAAATATATATATAAATATATATTTTATAAATTGTTCAGTAATAATACAATTTATAAAATATTGAAAAGTAGTATCTGTCACTGTTTCAACTGAAAACCCAATCAAATTTAAGGGTACTTGAAATAAATTCGAAATTCGAGAGCATTTAACGAAGTTCCAATAAATAAGCCCGAATCCCAAACTTCGGTCTTTTATGAAACAATAAAAACCAACACAACCATAGAAAATTATTTTCCGGATTTTGATTCCCTGATTCAATTTCGATCTATATTATCTATCCTTAATTGCCAGTTAAGTAAGAAAGTACCTCCAAGTACCAGCAAATACCTCCTTTTCTAATACGCACTAAACGTTAACAACTCCTATGTTCAAGCCTAATAAATGACTCCTATAGTAAAACTGTCAAAGGATTGCGTTCACCAAACAAAATAAACGGACGATCAAGTTAATTAGTTCAAAGTTTATTTAAAAATTATACTCAAGTTAACCTATGATTTCAGATTTCTATGAAAACATGTGTCAAAAAGCTTTATTTAGATCTAACTACTCTTTATTATGTTTAGTTTAATTTTGTTTATTGATAACGTTTATAAGTCAGGTTCTTAATTCTTATTAATTTAACAATAAAGTTGTATAAATATAAATGTATGAATAATAATAAGATGATTCATATTGATTAAAATTTATAAAATGTCAAACAGTTCATTGAATGTATAGTGACATTGCTCAATAAGCCAGAACTTAAGTTGGTGAACTCGGGCCCTGAACTGTCAGAATAACTTTGCGGCAACCTAACATTGTTTGGGGAGATCGCACATATCATAGAGCCCGCAAATTCATAAGATGTTCCTCCGACCAATATTTTCTTTATGCGTTTGTAGTGCATGGAGAAAGTAATTTATCATGTCGCGCCAGCAGACTGTTGGCCAAGATAAAAATATTTCTTGGACAATGCTATCTCAACCCCGTCTTCATGTTACTTTCCCCTCCCTTCGCTTTTCTATGATATTTATGGTGGTTTAGAACGTACAGCATACTGATAGCCGCAGAGGAGAACAGAACGATGCCATCGCCCTAAAATCGTAAACTTTATAACGTAGGTGCCTTAGTAGCAAAGTATTGTTTTAATATCCATCCGCAACATGACTGATACTTTCGTTCATACAAAAGTATAACGCAACACCCATAATAACTCAAATATCCGATCTAATATGTCCCTTTATTTTTGGAAAGCACGCGACTTACGTAACAGAATCAATAATCAGAGTAGGCAAGTTACAATGAGGACCTAACTTGTTTAGTTCGGTCCGTAGTGTACGGGTACAGGTGCCTTGAAGTATTGATCGAAGTCAGCCAGTGATTTATCTTCATAAAAACGTGCCTGGCTCAACTTCGCACGCAATGGGGAGTTTCGCTTTAGGATGCATCCTAGCTAGTGTAGCCTTCTGGGTACACAAGCGCTTTCGTTCGTTGTATACCGGATTCTAGGTAAGGTACAGTACAGTTTTAGTATGTGTGTTTAATTCCAAATAAAACACACATCCGAGTTCTACCTCCTAAATATAAAATCAGTTCAATGATAGATTGGCGTCTGAGAGATTCTCATCAGGCATTACGAAATATAATTTATTGCGCAAGGATACCAAATACAGGGTGTGGTTCCAAGAATCACAAAATATGGTAAAATGACTTAAATCCAATAAAGCATAATCGAGAATGAAGTGCAATAACGAGCGTACAGAGCGATAATGGATTTGCATAACACATGAACACTGGCTAAGCAGATAGCGTCTGTTTCATCCGGCTAGCTAACAGTGTACAACACACACATCGCGGTTCATGTACCTCATTTTAATTCTCTGAATACATTGTGAGCATTGTTTCTTATACCGTCGATCACAACTTCACAAGACACAAGCTCCGTTACCCTGATGTGATCGCGGTTAGTATCGAAGCTGCATCCATAAATCTTGGCTGTCAGTGTCCTCCAGGACATCAGCTAATTGTACGCGAAACGTTCGAAATTGACATAAGTCCATCGAACTCTATAACAATCGTTCACAGGACCCCATGGCTGTTACTATTACTGGTGTACTGTGGCTTCTGTTTCTCTGCCATAAGCGAATAATGCCGTCACAAACGCATCGTAAGTGCCAATTTGCCTTGGTCAATACCATTGGGAAATAGGACGGTAGTAGGAGCTCCACTTAATCACTCCAGGGCCATTCCGTATATTATAGAGTAAGTAATAATTCTAGTCAAACAAAAAATGTTAGAACCAATATTGGTTTCCTGCTCATTTTCAAAGTGGTTTGTCGGAAATAGAATAAGAACCATGTTACCTAAGGATAAAGACCGTGATGGATGGCAAACTGAGGGAACTATAGCGAACAGAAAGCGATGATGACGATGGTACCTTATGTAGGGTATGTTTAAAAATGGAATATAAAATTATTGATATTGCAACTAATTAATAATAAAATGATATTTAGCATAAACCAAATGTAATCTTGACTAACCTTTCACTACCCTTGAGGTATCTTCACGGATCTACCGATATGAGAAATAAAAAAGCATCCTAGTACGGTGACTTTTTTCAGTTTATATTCGTTTAAAAGCTTTTATACGTCCACTGAACTTGTCGTATAAATACGCTACAATAAGCTTGTCCATGAAAGGCGGATACGAAAACACTTATATTTTGAAACAGATTCAAAATATAAGCCTTTTGTTAACTGTATTGATACACAGCTGTCGCTTGGCCTTAAACTAAGAGGATGAAACTTGGAGTCGGGCGGGATTTCATTCGAGAGCACAAGTTTGAGAAAGTTAGATGTTGCAGTTCCAAACGGCATGTTAATACGATAATATGATACGTGCAGAGATCCGAAACTTACCTTCAGCTCGAACTAGTACTACAGAAAAGTTAAAATTCTCTTTGAAAATTTTAACTTTTCTGTTATTATATATTTATTCATCATATTTTTTTTTACAAAATTTGTAAACATGTTTTACCTGTAACTGTATTTCCGTCATTGGTTGCAACCACCCCAAGTGGCATGTGGCTATAAAACCACCCTTTAAGAGATACATATCGATTGAATTACAATGTGATTTGCCGTTTCATAGATACATATAATATACTGGATAGAGGCCCTAAATCAACGTCACGTGACTTTTGGCGTTTACAATCACCATTTGCCCATATAATTCGTAGGTACGGAGTGTGATCAACTTATCTGTTCAATTAATTCAAGAATGAAATACCTACATAATTATTGTGAATATAAAATTTACAGGCTGGCCCCTCTCGACCGAACAGATAATATTAGTGCGTGGTGTATTAAAAGAAGAGCGTTAATTATATGTCTTTGACTCGGATAACATCGGTTCACTCTTTGGGAGGGCATATCTATCAGCGGGCTTCTACGGAATGTTGATGATGATGATGATGATAACTTGGCTAAGACGATAACTAATAAATATTTCAGAAAAGAGTTGCCGTTCTATACGTTAGTATTATAATTTAATACTATTGAGCTCATATATTGTGTTCCGTATCTCCGTACGTAACTTTTACATAATACGAAAAGTTTTATAAGAGCTTTGTCTTCACACTGTGATGTTAAAAAACATTATCTCTTGCGTATTCTTTGTTGGGATATATTCTTTAATAACTAGGTATTTATAATTAATATTTTCATTTTAGCGGCGAAAATAGGGTCTGATAATATAATGTTTGGCAAAATATGATCTTAAATTACACCTTCTAATTAGAAGCGGTAAAATATCACTTCTTATTAAGAATAACGATTATAATCACCGTATTTCAACTTCTATGGAAGCTAAAGAAACGGAAAATTTGAGTTCCTGAGAGTACAGAACGGAATAAAATATTATCTTTGCACCTCGATGTTATTTATTTTTTATTGACACACAGAGAATACACACAAAACTTACAAATAGGACATGTACAAATGCGAGCTTAACCCTAACAAAAGTATTATTCCAGGAAACCTTTGTTATGTCTGAAGAATGTCTGAGCTAGAGGTACAAAACGGAATTGACGTAAATACCTAGTATATTCTTATTGACACTCGTACAATAATATGTATAAAGCGTTCTCTCCAGTGGAATCAGACAGCATACTTATCCATTCTTACAATGCTTTCTCGAAATCGGATGAAAAATTACGTAACAGACGCCGTATTCTCTTTAGGGTTGCCAACCACAGCTCTAGGTACTAGCCGAAAAAAAATGTTTTTTTAACGAATCTGGTATTAAAACTATTTAATATTTTTCTGGGCTTGAAGTTCCATGATTTTATTTTTTTGAACTACGTACAATATTTTCATTGAACAAAGTTAAAGTAATTTCGTGAATACTAGCAGGCTTAGAGCATAGAGAGAACTGTTTTTTCTACGAAAGAGAAGACAAAAGTAAATAGGTGTCTTATTTTCAAACCGACGAAAAACGGTTCTCATGTCGATCCGTATATATGACTAAGTATAACTTTTTACAGAGTAGTCCGATTTTGATGATTCTTTTTTCATAGGATAGGGGTAGGAGTTTAGGTTGAATCCCCTTGTACCGCTAAGTAATTTATTAGTATTCACATATATTAGTTATTAATTTATAATTGATGTTTTTAATAGTAAGTAACTAGTGTTTTCAAAATGTTGTTAAGTCAGTTACATAAGCAATAAACAATTAAACAATTCAGACGTTTTTATTTGGCACTGACAGCCCTAGGTCCGGAACCGAGCCAACTCACGGTATTCCCAGGACACACGCCGAAACAGCGCGTCATGATAAAAGAATCACGATTTCTTACATTGAATCAATAAAGATCGTGTCTTTTGATGTCAGAATTGAGCATAAGAATCTATAAAATGCTCCAGAATTTAGCCTGTCGTCGAACCACAGTGCACGCGGAGGCTGTGGAATAGCGTAGTTTCGCTTTGAATCAAAAAAAAAAACTACCCAATACTTGTCCAGACATGCTATGTTCCCCGAAGTTGCCTCTGCGTCTTGAATTGTAAGTATAGCAACACTGTTCTTATTCGTTCTGTAACGTGGAGGACTTTGAAATCCGCTAAGTCATTTTATTAAACTAAATGAGACTAGGCACATACCTACGTGAGACTACTACAATGTGCACGTTAGTAATTATTTATTTTATTTTTTACCGTTCAGTTATTATTAAATATTTTAAGTATGAATGTTTAAGTCTTTCTTTTTTATATTATCTATACTTAGTGTGAATTTATTTGACTGACGCATGACTTGTAAATTTAATTAACAATAAATTGATTATTCAGATTAATACCAAATCCGAACACGGCTACAATAACAAGATAGCTAAATAAGCAAGATAGCTACAATAACAAGATAGCTAAATCGTTGCATCTGATAACAGTTTCTGCCATTTGCGTAGCACAGATTACTTCATCAGCGACAGTTTACGTGACAGAGTAATCCAAACGATCGTATTGCTGATTTTCAATCAAATTTGGGAGTACAAAGCGGCCCGTTGTCTACATAGCCTGGATTTACAGCTCAAATTCAATTGCTGCTAATGTCAATAAATGATTGAAACAGAAGGCCGATTCATTCATTCATTCAAAATTATCGGGAGTGTTGATACAGAAATACGTTTTAATTAAAATTAAAACGGCCTCAACTTGGAAATACCGAATTAGCATAAAATGCCTCGCTTCACTGCAACTGAGTTAAAACTCACGGCTAACTTCTGAGACACTGGAACTGACATTTACAGAAATGTAGATATGTGCATCCACTTTTCATCAACTTCTTTATGTACATTACTTTGATATAGTTAATTCAACGTGTCTGCAGCAGAGTGAAGAATATACAGAAATTTTATGGACGGTAATCGATTAATTTCAGCATGTCATTCTGACACATGACAGTTACATTCGATTAAAAACCCATCTATATCAAGCCTTCAATGCGAATGCCATCGGAATATGGCATTTGCATTGAAGAATTGATACCTTAAATTTGTTTTATCGTAATATAATTTACAAGACAATGTCAAAAACCTTGAAGTCGGCTCACGATACCGTCGTGCCCTTTTGGTTACTCTCTCAAATAAAAAACAAAAGAAAAATCGCTCAAAAAAAAATGTTTCGGCTAATCGTGATTCCATAAGTAATGATGTTGTTTTTTTTAAGTTTTACGGGAAAAATAGCAATAAAATAGTTTTTTTTTTAAAGAGAAAACCTCGGAATGATTTTCTATACATCAAAAAGGTAACAAACACACTAGTTTAAAAAAAAACATACATCCTAATTGAGAACCTCATTATTTTTTTAACCTACTTTTTTAAACCGTTGGATGTTAGAAATTATAACACGAATCGACTGTGGTGGTCAGCTACAGTCGTGCATTAACTGTCCATTTCAAGTACCAAACCATAAACATCGATAAAGACTTGCTTTGACAGTCAGACATTTTCACAATTTCCATTCCGGCGTAGACTAACTAATTGGATCGTTACTTCCATATTTCCGAAGAAACGTCAGACATTGCGTTATCCATATATACTACAAGAAGCAGAACAACTTAAATGATTATTTTCTGTCAGCTTGAAAACTTTTTTTTGATATGTTGGAATAAAAATTTATATATTTTAGAATATAATTACGACTATACCACGTACTTTACTATTCTCCTGCTGACGTTTCGTTGACCATTTAGAGGTCCTTCCTTGCTCGACGGTCGAGCGTGGTCGCGGACGGTGCTCATGAGGAAGGACCTCTAAATGGTCAACGAAACGTCAGCAGGAGAATAGTAAAGTACGTGGTATAGTCGTAATTATATTCTAAAATGATACCAAACCACGGTAATTTTAATTCCAAAAATTATATAATCAATTGTTTTCTTGACATTTAGAATAAAAGCAAACTATTTTATTTCTAATGTTGTTATGCATTAAATTAAATCAATTAATTGAATTTAAACCAATCCCTATTGAAAAGGGATTAAAAGTAAAATATTTCAACTTTTCAAATTGATCGCAAACATTATTTGATGTGCGTATACCTTATTTTTCCATTTTTCACACGCCTCAAACTAAGCAGAAAATGTATTATGGGAACTTCATGACTGATACACTACTTATATACTTTTTTTTGTAAATACATTAATTTTCATATTATATAGGATATCTGTAGTGGCACAAATGTTACAAGTACTCCCCCGCCTGCAGCCCACGCGGTAAGCGATTTCAGTCGTATCCTGTAGAGTCAGAGTTATTGTTTGATATCTTAATAATAAGATTTCATTTATGATTTTATGATAAGAATTTATCGACTTATACTTACGAATGCAACTATCATAATATAATTTTATTAGTATAGTTATTTAAAACTTGCAAAACGCGGGCATGTACCAAATTTTATGTTTAACGTGCCTCTTACTACCCAGTACTTGGTATCCTCAAAGATCTACTCACTGAGTATGTATCTGAGGATGTCCACCTTGAGGGAGACAGTCGTGAGCGTGTTTGTTTTATTGTAATTATTTATAGCCGTTAGGTGTCTCACTGCTGGGCAAAGCCCTCCCCCCCACCCCTATTCTTTTTAGACATAAATAGATTAATAAACACCCAAACGTCACATACATAGTCCTAACCCCACACTAGGATTCCCTGTGTCAGGATATAACAATATTTACAGAACATGCAAACTTTTGTCACGCAGCGGGAATCGAAACCGCACCTCTTGTTTCACCGAAAAATCCCGATCAGTTTACGCTGTAACGATGGTGAAAAGTACTTCCAATAATCCTTTCATTAAATCTCCCTAGACCCAATAGTTCCTACAGACATTTTAAGTTCGTCTGATTATATCTATACCTTGTCTAGATTCGAAGGATACTATTTAGCGAAGGTAGATATAATCTTTAGAGTTTTTCTTCGTCGTTGTCTATTCTTATTCTAGTTTTAACGTCATTATTGTCATGGTCTTTGTCCGGTTTATCTTCAGTTCAATTTCAAGGGTTGCAATGCAAGTAACCTGTAGCTCTTAAGAACAAAATAAGACTATGACATCAGCGAAGCGACGGCGTGACATTTCATTTAATTCAAATGAATTCATTTTTTCCTTGCATTGCGGTATTTTTCTACAGAGTTCAAAAAAGGAAGAGGTTATCAATCCATCTGTATTTTTTGTATGTATGTTACGGATATCATCGGCAAAATTGAGATCCGATTTTAATGATTATTTTTAAGGGTTTGGAATATTTCAAGGGTATACACATTTTATGAAAAAAAAACATATCTCTAAGCGTGATAAAATGGGAGATGAAATTTTATATTAGACTTATTAAATTATACTAGCTTCTGTCTACGGCTTCGCCCGCGTGGTACCATATGTGTTATTCTGATGTATAAGCTATATTACATCAAAACTCGTTCAGAAGTTTTTGCGTGAAAGAGTTCAAACATCCAGCCTCACAAACTTTCGCGTTTACAATAGTAGTAGGAAGTATAAGTTTAAAAAAAACAAACGTTAGGTAGCATCCTTTTGTAGCGGAAATTGCAGCTTAAGTACATTCGAGATGGGATTCCAAAGCAATAAAAATTACGAGCCTTAAATGCCTGACTGTCTGAGCAAATTGCTCACCCGGACTGTCTTTGAAGAGCTCATTCTATTTAAAAGCTTTGAGAAATATTTATTATTACAAAGTGCAACTCGATTAGTGCTTCCAACTTGAGTTAAATTTACTCAGTTGATTCGTGTCAAGTTGCTAATTTACAGTCGTAGCGAGAACTTTATAATAAGATAACATTACAAACAAAGGATAACGTGGACCATTCTACAAAGCGCATCTTGCATTCTGGAGAAACAACTCAACAATGTTTGAATTAATTTAAGAGTGCGCCCATATTAGGCATACTTAACTGCAATTTAGTCCATAACATGATAATGTGGTTTCGAAACGATATAGCTATCACACAACTAGCATAAACTCAGAGTAAAGCTCGTTCCTTTATAATGTCAAGATATCAAAGCGACAGAACTAATTAATAGATCAAATTGAAACGGGGAACAACCCGAGTCGAACTGCCAATGGGACCGCACTCCAGTGAGCAAATGTTTGTCAGATATCCGAACTGATTGCACAGCACTCAAAACAAGGCGATATTCATGAGAAAGATACGGGATTCCAACGATTCTAAGAGGTTCACAAGGTTCTTTCCGGGGCAACCATATCTCTAGCAAGTAACGACCATAAAGCAGGCAGACTTATAAAAAGCTAATGACAGATTAATGTACATATATGTCCGCGAGTTTTGATCAACTTAATTATTGTTAAAGCTAATCTAACCTATCGGATTAGTTGTAGGCATTGTTTCAAACGAGTAACAAAGATGAAAAACTTCGAAAGTAAATAGCAAACCCAACTGCGAATCTTTCCCAGATTTGCAGTTTCTGATATATTCAGTCCGTTCCATTAGCATAGCAAGCAATGTGCTGAATCGAACACATTTTTTCTTTAACTGGAACAAAAATCTTTTCTCTTTTACACTCACTAAGTGGCGGTCCAGACATCGCAGCGCAAAAATAAAAATGCAGTCGACATAAAGATGCCTATTTCGTTCCAAAAAGAGTAAAATACACGGCTGTGCATTTTCCGATCTGAATGTAAGTCTTCTTATTCAAGAATTTTCAATATTGGTTCTGATATTTTGTGCTAGTTCGAAGCAAGCTTTTACAAATTATAATACTGTCAGAAATATCAATGCTTTGAACATTAATTACTCCGTGTTTACCTACTTTAATGTTTTTACTTTTTTGTTAGGCTGGGGATGATCCCGGTGTGGTCCCATGGAAATATTATATGAACAAAATTTGGCGTTTTAGCACAAATCTTAAAAAAAAACTACTTTGTACTCTGTCGATAATGTCATTTGAGTCCCGGCCAAGTGATCGGCCTGCGATCTATACATAATAACTACTCGTATTTCCCTTTGTTCGCCACCGCCACCGCCACCGTGACAGTTTGACATGGCCCTTACGTAAATTAAACTGCAAGCTTCTACACGTTTCACGTGTGCGTGCACTCACTATCCGTCATATCAATGATAGTTTAGGCCCTGTGCACACGGACAACAGTAAACAGCACGCTATAAAAGATACGTTACATACTGATACGTGAAACTACTATTTGCCATAGACGAGCCGTACATGTAAAACAAATTTAAGTATACTGTAGGGTGTGTACCACACAATCCTATAAGGTTCGTAGTAGACTGTTAGCAGTAAAAAATAGAGAGTTAAATGTTCACTGTTTAATGGTTAAAGTTAATAGTTAAAGTAATGAGTTATGATCGCGAAGTCACATTGTGACGAGTTACGTATTGTCGTTTTTGATGGTCGCGAGTAACTAATCGTAATTGGTCAGAATACCACATCATAGCGTAAAATGATGACTCGCGAGAACATGTAGGTATTGTGCGGTTTGCATAAACCGTACATATACGTTCTGACATTTGATCATAGAAGCAAGAATGTACGAAACAAAATAGTTATAGCTTTGTTCGTCTTATGTATAACAACAGCAGTTTCTTAGTATTTTAACAACTAGCTTCGCCCGCGTTTTACCCGGATAGAAAGTAGCCTATGTGTTATTCTGATGTATAAGCTATATTACTATAAAGTTTCATCAAAAACCGTTCAGTATTTTTTGCGTGAAAGAGTAACAAACATCCATCCTCACAAACTTTCGCGTTTATTAATAGTAAGTAAGATGGCTTTTTTACGCAATTTTATCTGAAAACCAGTGAATTTTTATCATTCTTTAGGATGATAAAAATTATTTCTCGAATGTAAAATACAGTCGTGACGAACCCTGCCTAGTCTACTTGTAGTAACTTAGTGACGTGATACAGCTGCTAGTGATGTGATGCAGATCTGTCCCGAACAGCTGCTGCGGACTTACCTTCACCTGTAAGATCTTTTAAGATGGTACTCACAGTTAACTCCCAGATCATGATAAGTCAGTATGGCCGGCTTGGCACGGTTGCCCTGCACGACTACCACCAGATCGCCGCGGTCGGTGCGGACGCGCTGCTCAATGGTGCCTGCGGTGTTGGACAGACGGAGCGACTTCGGGAACTGAATCTGAATATTCTTCAGCTCCACGTCATCCAACCTGCGAATGACAAGGTTATTAAAGCATTTGGAGTAGTGGCTGATAAAGAACACGTGGCCGTGATGCGGTGCACTTGCTAGAGATACGAGTGACGGGCTCGAAAAGTGAACTCGCGGCAGGATCTTGAACTCGTTGACGTGGGACCAGAGACGATTCAGAAGGATTCGTTCGTAAATATTCACAAGGGAGCTGAGGAGACTGATAGGGCGGTAGCTAGATGGTTCATTTGCACTTTTGCCGAGCTTGCGGAGATATTTTTCCATTAATGAAGACTATTTTTATATCACCCACGTTCCCCTGAGCGGCCCAGGGACCACACATTTATATAACGTCTGCATTAACTCACGCCATCGTTTTTATTTAATCGGCGCGCACCTCTGACTTGCTTGTATCGAGTCATACCTACTTATATCATTTACTGGCCTCTGCCTACGAATTTGCCCGCGTTGTACCAAGTTAAAAAGGCTGTATTAGGTATACTTGATAAAAAAATAATCCAAATCCGTCCAGCAGTTACGGAGATTATTAGCAACAGACCTTTAAACTTTGATATGCATTATATTAGAAGGATTGTTATTGAGTACGATTCGACCTAATCAGATTAAGAAAATAACCATAGATCCAAGTTATCATTCCACTTGGCTTTCATTTCTATCATGTAATAATTAGATATAAATACAAATAAATAAATAAAACCCCAACAGACGCATACATAGTCCCAACCACACACCAGGAAATCTAAAGATATCTTAGGTTGTTTGTTCCTTTTCTGTAAGAAATTGGTAAAAAAAAAATGATATGCATTACGCCCAACGTTTCTCAAGTTTTTTAATCCCTTCCATTTGTTCCTGCATGTCGAATATTTATTTTTAATAGTGAGCAATTTAGTTGACTGAAGTGGCGCGATAAAGCATGTGACGTCAGTGTTTATTGCCTTTGTATTGGCAAAGGCAATTCGGGTAGCAATCGCGAGACAGGGATGCCGCCACACGGCAATACCGACTACCGACTTAATAATAATTGTTTTTTTTTTGTAGAAATTCCTCGCTGCATTTCCACTTTTAAATGCTCTGCCTCTATAAAACAGAACGACTCAAAGGACTCAATGAAAAGGTCGGCTCGTGAACACCTTGAGAGGATGAATTATTGATAACGCTTCCCTTTCTATGATGCTACAGCTAAATAATCTCACTCATTTAGTTAGGGATCTCTACTTGTGATATATTTTCTGCAGTAGGTATATTTTGTAGTGTACATACGTTATGTAATTATGAATAATTGTTTAGTATCACATGACACGCCACTCCAACTTTTAGCACGGTCAGGATGACTGCTAGAGATCGCTTTAGCATTAATCCCTCCTAGCACTACATTGTTTGTATACGACACTATATTAAATAAAATGTTATTTTGGTGTGAATTATTTAAATGTATATCACGATTACTTTTCTACTGTTCTTAACTCTCAACTGTTTTCTATGGACATCTTATTTCGAAATTTTTAGGCGTAATTTATACGTAAAATTACATTCCACTAGTAATTTCAATAATCAATAACATGTGGATAAGTGATGATCTACTCCACATCGGTGCATATTATTCAAATTGTAATTAGATTAAATCTAATTAAACTATGGGCATACACGAATACGTAGTTAATGATAATGCATCTAAACAATAGGTTAACATAAACGCGGGAACGCACGAGATTTGTAAATCTTGCGAAAACTTGCGCATAGAGATTCAAAACGGTCAATACAATCGTTTACTTACATGAGCCGTCGTCCTTCGTCGTCGCGGATAAATTGGATCGCGCAAACATCTAGATTCTACAGGCGATCGCGCGACCCGATTTGTCCGCTCCACTACATCTAGATTCTTAGTCTTTGTTAAAGAGCTCGTCCGGAGTAGTATTATAGAAGTCCTTGTGAAAGAGTCCGTCCGGAGAAGTATTATAGAAGTCTTTGTGAAAAAGTCCGTCCGGAGAAGTATTTGCACTATATATATTTATCCCGCTAAGCAGTAATGCTAGCATTGCTATGTTACTGTTCGAAGGGTATGATCAAATTACAGGCACATTTGACGTATCCCCGTTATGTTTCAGATTCGAGTGATACCTTTGGTGTTGTAAGCGTCCATAAGTTATGGTAACCGCATACTTGTTTTCCACTTTATAAAAACAACTGAACAAAACCGTAATGATAGCTATCGCTAAACTGATGCGTGTTAGTCGTTCTAACAAACCTACCCTGGAGTTATCTTGTATCCATATAATATATCATTATATAATTATAATTATACGTAATCTATCTAAGATATTAGAAAACTATCGTTCTTGCTGACAGCTAAATTTAGACTAGCAGCAGTTGTCTTTTAAAAAAAACATATTTACAGAGGATTAAAACATTATACTCTAGAATCTCGAGTTGCACAATAACTACATAATTGCATAACATAACGGGAAATACAAGAATTCCATGTATATTTCTTCTATCCCTTGTTATTTCTTGCGTCGAAATTAATATACGATACGTGTTCGGCGTGAGCTATACATGCCGACTCTGCACTACACGTTAGGAATATTAACCATGTACTCACTCAGGTGAAGTTGACGTAAAAAGAAAACTTGGGTGAAGTCGGGTTTGGTCCATGTATCGGAATTTCTTTTAAAATTGTGTTTTCGCTACAGAAAAATCATGAATCAGTATGTATGAAGTCGTGAATGTGGATTTATGATTAAAGTTTACCTACAAGTATTAATTATTTACTGCTATTGGGAGTGGTTTGCGAGGCGAATGCGGCATACTTAGTTGCAGGTCGAGTATCAGAATGATACGAGGTATATATAGGGTGTAAAAAGACCCATCAACAAGCCGAAATCTACGCATACTGTTTTTTCATCTTAATGTTCATCATTGCGGGAAAATAATTTCTAGCTTTTAATTTCAGGCATGATGTTTTTTGTTGCGCGCAATTAGTATAATATAGGATCACTTTGTTGTGAAAAAATCAAATTCTAAGTTAACGTAAAAAATAGATGCGGCCGTTTATGACGCAAATGTCATATATTTCAACACTCTCAAGATAATCAAAATTTAAAGGGTCCTTTCCCAAGGGAAAGGACCTAAAACTATGAAATTTGGCAAGTAATATACTACAAATAAAGGGAAAAATCTGATGTACCTTAGTACCTTGTATCTGTTGCTCTATACGTAAATAGAGTACTTCGCTTGTTCTTTTTTCCAAAATAGTGTCAACATTTCCGCGAATTGTCCTAATGTGAATATGGAATTTTCTGGATCTGAAGATGAAATGAACGTCGCGTCGAGAAAAGATAAATAAAGGTTAACGCGATAAAGGCCCGTATAAAACTTACGAGAAACAGCAGTTTACAAGAACACAGATTCACATAATGTTAGTTACATTACGTAAGCATGACTTTATCTTTTTAGCAGAAAGGAACCCAACATTTTGCATCGTGTGACAATATAATGTCACCGACTGTTCAGATGCTCAATTGCTCACAAAACCACAATACACTGAAGCTAACAAGCACGAACTGCTGTCGATCTTGATACTCGTATGCGTATAGTCGTCTGGTCAGCGCAGAAGGTGCACGAAGGTTCTGTAAATTGCAACTATCGTTCTATGGCTGAACCAATTTAAAATTTCGTAGCATTTATAACAACTTAATTTTACAAAGTTATAACAATTTTTCTTAGAGGTAGCGCAGAACACCTGGACTAGACTAGCACAAGACCGACAACAATGGAACCGTATGGAGGAGGCCTACGCCCAATTTTGGGTGCCAAAATGAAAACAATTTAGAATCAATAATGTATGTGGATTAGATGTAATTTGGAAATAAAGGCTTTATGATTATTATTATTATTAATATAACAATTTTTCTTTGCACATTGGTCAAAATCGCGTCAAAAGTTCCTACAGGATTAAGATTTAAATTAGATGATTCAGCAACGTTCGTGTTTCCAAATAAGTGCGAATATTCCAGCAATGTCCGGCTGTCCCGCGTCTTGTAATGGTTCATCAGTCACCAGCGAGCTTCAAAGGCACATGCGGTTCCAGTATATGGAAGTATATAGAGCTGTTAACACCCCCAGTTATTATTTCATAGCAGTACGTATTTTGTTGGATTTTGTCATCACATTTTTGTAAGTCAATTTGCAGTAAGTAATTAAGTTACTATAATTGCATGCCCTATTTTTACCTTTTTAAGATTTTTTGTTCTCTGATGACATTAAATAATTAAACTTTTAAACAATTTGAAACACTTTTATTTTATTTCCGAACTATTTTAATAATTTTACGCTAAAAAATTATACTTAATTGCTGTAACAGCTCTAGATAAATAATACGATTGGGAGTTCGTATTTCCAATTATAGACGAAATTTGCCGAAGCATATAATTTAAATCGTAGTACCAATAAATAGCATAAAAGAATTCATTTAGTTCCAATTTTTTTTAGAAAATACGGATTCTAATCGTGCTCTAGTATTGCATTAAAAAGTATTAAATTGCTCGAATTCGATCTTAATCCCAAATTGCGATAACATTCGAGTGTCAAGGGTAGCTCCCAGACCTATTTTAAACAAAGCTAATCAGAACAAACGTACATTTTCAAACACAGAGTAAAAGTGACAAAATATAATTCCAAGCGGAAAAACAGATGCAAATTTTTAATTCAGTTTGATACAGTACAATTAAACTGCAGAGCTTAGAATTCACGCAAGGTTTCATACCCCGCTTCATGTTTTCAGAAGGCAAATACCCCGTAACTTTATTTAAATGCAGTGTTGGAAAGCTTAAAACTATCATTTCTATTTGAAACATGAATGTGCGCAATCAAAACTTGAATTAATTTATCAGGACTGCGAGCTTTCGCTGTGGATGAATTATTAAAAGAGCACCAATAACGATGATACAGTCACTGCGAGCGAGATACCAGGAAATATACTTTCTGTATCATTTACAGACAATTAACAAAAGCTGTGCAAACAGAAGTTTTGCAAGCGGAAATCCGGAAAATCCAACACTTACAACTTTTGTACCAGTAAGTAAAAAAATAATTCTTATTTTCAATATCTTATACCCTGGTTATTTAATATTTAAAATTGAGCCACACACGATGGAATACCCCCCTTTAACTTAAACGCATGTTACAAGAAGCAGAGACTCGAAAGTATTTAGTCAAATAAAAGCTCAGAACTTACGTTGAGTCAATATATCGAGGACTGTCACGAGCCCAAAGGGGTTCACGGGTCGAGGACACAAAATATATCACTTTCCTGCGCGTCGCGCGACATGCCATTTACCTCATTCGAGGAATTCTGAACATTGACATTTTAAATTTAAATAAAGGGGTTAGAAATTTTAATGATGGTACCGTAGACCAACCGTCAAGTAGTAGTTACTTATTAAAGAGAGAAGTTCTTCCCGGGTCTACGCGCCAGACATGCGTTTATAGTAAGTTCATGAGCAGTGCCGAAAACCGCTGTGAGGAAAGGTTCTCGAATCGCGACCACGAACCGAACTACGCAGTGTAGGAAGGCCCGATGGACAGATGAAATCGTTAAGGTAGCGGGAGTCGGTGAGTGGAGGTAGCCCAAGATCGTCATGCTCTTCGGGAGAGGCCAGTGGATTTAGGCCACAGGACTACTGGATTTAACCAAATGGTAGGCTGTACGCTTGCTTGCCACTATAGTTGTACAAAACACTTCTACAGGCTGTTAGTATTGTTGATTTAGTATAGATATCGCAGTGTGCACACATACAAACAATCACGTAGCTTTTGTACACAATAAACATAAATCGCGCAGAAACCTATCCAAGATCTCGGCTTTGTTGCCTAAACGGCGTACTCATTAGTTACCCGAGTTAGCAATAAGCATGAAAGTGTCGAAACAAACTTTCTGCGTTTTGCACTGAAAGCTATTTTAAAATAATCAAACTAGGAATAAAATTATTTGGTAAAATAAAGTGGCTTCAATAGTAACAGTGGAACTGGGTACTCTTGAAAGAGATAGTGACGGTAAATACGCTTCAAACAATGCATATTTATTTTGCACGAAGCCATATATAGTACGCATTTAGTTTATTTTAAAGAGACATGCGGCGGCCTTTGTCATAAGGTGAATTTTGTATCCAAGCTTCGCACTAAATCTACTGGTTACTAGGAGAATCTAGTTAACTGTATCTTTTGATTCGATTTAACAACACTGTCAGCCGACACGCGCCGGTTTAGCCCGGATCAGTCCAGTGTCTACCCTAAATTAAATAATAATAGTAGTTATAGATACGAAACTCCTGCACAATTTTATTTGTGTGTAAGTATAGAAATTATATTAAACACTATTAATTTTACCATTTTGAATGAAAATAAAACTTCAGTAAAAAAAACAAATTAAGTATAAAGAATTTAACCCTCACATTGAAAATGTGATTCTGTGACATTACGGGGATTTTTGTCGAGTGTTTGGACACATTCAGTATTTAGTGTTGGCTATCATCTTAAGACAAAACCTAGACTCGTCAGTGAACAAAATTTTTCCCCAGTCATCATCATTCCAGTTTTAGTATGAGCGAGCTAAGTTAGCTCGAGCTACTCGATGATCTGTAGTAAGTAAGGTTCCTCTAGCTGGTAAGTACGTCTTTATTCCAGCTTCTTTATTTATTCTTCTTACGGTTTAAGTGATAACTGTCACCTGTCGAACGTCCTGGCGCGAGAGCGTAGATCTCCAGTCTGCCGATAACGTCTAACAATTCTAAAGATTACGGATTTGGAAACTTCTTTATAACTGTGACCATTTTGAATTAAAGTAACAGCTTTAGAAACCTGAGCGTCGCTAAGATCCGGCATTGTCCTTTCAAGTATTCATTGGTAAGAACCACTATTGCGATACGTTTTTGTGAAACAACAAAGGAAAAAAGACAGAAGTTTATGAAATGAATACGCACACGTCACCATAATTATTCTAATAGACTAGTGAGAATAACAAATAACCGAATGGAACCCTGAAACATAAGACTATTGAAGTAATTCTTTTTTTTTCAAATTAAATTTTAATGTGGCCAGTTTGTACTAAGAACTTTTTGTACATATTTCAGTCTTTTTTTTCGATTGATGCGTTTCTCTAAATAAGTCTATTGTACTTCATTTATAGATGACAATGTGATTTACTGTTACATATTGACCTATCCTTTAATAAAAATTAGTTAGTCTGAGCACCAAAAGTCTCGTATTTTTATGCGGGAGTTTCGCTTCTAGATGCTTTCTGAGCTCAGTTCCAGATCAAGGATAGAGGCGCGGCTACGGGGCGAGGGCGCAGCGCTACCTTTCGCTCGTAAACTACGATCGAGCTTACGTGGTGGAATCTTTAGACCGTCATGAATGAAGGAGAAAAGAACTTTGTTCTGCTTTAGGATCAGAATTGGGATGTGAGGATCCGAGTGAGGCTAATGGAATATGAATATTAAACGATCGAGCTTTCAACGGGAACTGGGCCTGGGACCTGCTTGCTATTCATTTAAGAGGTATATTGTGCAGACCTAAACAAAATTGTTGGTTTAAGAAAATGTCAAATGGGATAACGTGAGGCAGAGTTCATTCGCAAGAAAAATCTCCAGACCTAGTGACTGATGTCGAAAGAGTAGTAGAAGTTCTGGGGAGTGCTATCACCATGCCTATTTCTGCCGCCAAGCAGTAATGATTTCATTGCTGCGTTCTGGTTTGAAGGGTATATTTGCCGGTGAAATTACAGGCACATGAGATCTTTCATCCTGATATCTCAGGGAGGCAACGCGTGAGTGATAACCTCTGGTATTGCAAGCGTCCATATGCTACGGTAGCCGCTTACCACCAAGTAGGCGGTTAGTTTGTGCAAACAAACAAAATTTTTTAAAAGTAATAAAAAACACCATTGATGTAAGGATTTGCAGAGGCTCATTTTAACCGACTTCAAAAAGAAGTTCTCAATTCAGCTGTTTTTTTTTTATAATTATGTATGTTTGTATGTTATAATATATCAAGTAAAAACATCCGCAGAGTACCGAAACTAACAAAGAACAATGGATACCAACTCCAAAAAACTAGCTGAAATAAGTAAAATATTGACAATTATAAACTTCGTTTCATCAACTTTCATCCACGAAGTCATTTACTTTATGTAATTAACCAATTAAATGATAATAATAAATAGCTGTTAGCTACGTTAATTTTTAAATGCGGTTTTTACTCTTCGTTAAACTTAATTTATCGTGCACAAGGTGAAGAGACGCGCGAACCTCAAAGTGAAGTTATAAGTGTCGCTAGGCCAGCACTTGAAAGTTGTGCCATTTATAGGGATGCCTCCTATTTCTGGATGAATATTCTGTTTGAATTTAACAAGTGTAAACGCAAGTGCACTCGTAAACTGGTTTTAAATAGCTGATACTTTAGGTCAGGACCACTCGTACGTATCCGCATTACTTTGACTGCTGAACCCTAGCTTAAATCATGGTGACGATTAAAGGACCAGGGATACGTCAGTGACCCCAAAGGAAAACTGAAGGCTGAAGATTTAGACTACCCAGGGTAACGGGGGACGGTACGGGACACGAAATCGACCGAGCTTCTTGGCACGTGGCCAGGACGAGAGTCGAAACTGGTTCGGAGCCACTTTCAACTCGAACAGGCGAACAGCGGTACCAAGCACGACTTGTACCACCTTTTACACTAATTACTGTACTATTTATTCGGGCCTCGACTTCGAATATTACCAAGGTCTTAGTTGATTTGTTGCTCAGGGAAAATTAAGGTACCTTTACTTAGTTACTTAGTCGTCGCATTAAATATGTAAAGGTCGCAAGACCGCGTGGATGGTGGAGGTTAAATCTTCGATGGTGGGTTGAATCGACACTGTTTGTCTTTATATATTATAGAGCAAAACTTTACGACTTGCAGAAGACGATGCAATGTGGTATTTAGCAGTATTTTCATCAGCGACGAAAGGAGTCCGTGATTGCGTTTGCCGAAAGGTTTTTTGTATGTTTATCCGATACTATTAATCTCCGAAACGGCTTATCCGATTAAAATGCTGTTTTGTACGACTTCAAGGATGGTTCTTAGATAGGCTTTATTGCCACTAGTCATAAGGAGGAGACACATCGAAAACTTTGTCAAAAATTTATTTGTTAATTTGATGATCTCTGTATCAATTCTGTTCTCATAAAGAGTTATTGAGACAATAATATATGGCTGGTTAGTTAGATAATTGTAAGTAATAATGATTGTGGTCTATGCCGATAAATGCCATAAATGATCGCAAACTTTTTTTTATGTGTGTGTAATACTTCGAAAATGCCAGCAGATTTCAAGCACGAAATTCCCTGCGAATTTATGCAACACTGTAATTAGCTGTTACCGCATCGTAGGACACACGTTGCATGGAATGTTGGTTACACTCGAAGAGGCGGAAAAGGCGGACATTATGTAGAATGCAGCGTATCTGGAACGATTCGGAGAATGGGTTTTTGTGTTGTGGACACCAACACCCAGACCAATGCAATAAATAGTTCCTTCAGCTATACCAACGTAGATTAGTTTCAATCCTACGACATTAAAACAGGACATGACATGAGTCCTCATAACCAATTAAACAAAAATAAGTATAAGAACATTTTTGCAATATTTTGAAACCCTACGTATTTTTCGTTTATGCGTTTGCTATAAGAGGTTTTTTTTTTGTGTTTGTCTAATCGTATATCCGGTTGTAATGCGTTATATGGCAATGGATTTGTATGTCTTCGAGGATGGTTCTTAGAATTATTTTATCGACACAGCTCTATAGGAGGCGCAATCGACAATGGTAATAAACAGAAAATAAAAGATTAAAATTTAAGCAGTGCTTATTGAACGCTTCTCCTGAAATTGTATACTAAGTAACAGAAGACCATTTCATAGAATCATAAAAAATGCTAGTTTGAATAAACTGAGCCTAATGAGTACAATACTTTTTTACACGATATTGGCACTATTTGGCATTCAATACTATTAGATGTGAGACATTCTACGTAATTTTTAAATAGCAAACCCAAGTGGAGGGTAGTCCGATGCACGTTAAAACATGACATTTGGTACATTCCCTGGTTTTGCAAGTAGTTAGCATTCCACGTGACATGTCTCAAGCCCATTCTACTCAGTCTGTAGGTATGTATCTAAGGAGTATGTACAAAGATAAGACGGTCGTGAGCGTGTTTTTTTTTTTAAATATTACTAACATTTAGTAGATTCCAACTCTGTTGCTATTCAGATAACTCATAATATCTGCTTGGTTACTAAGTATTAAGGTAGGTATTCTAACCGATGATCGCAATACGAATTTCTCGGGAAAAATATTTGCAAGAGGAAAATAACAAGACCTACGTCCAGCTACGTAACAAAATACACTGGCGTGCATAAAAACCGGGCCACCCGGTCAAAATGGAGTAACTTAAGATTAGACTCATTTTTTTTAGTTTTGTCTATGGATTTGATACCTAAAACAATTAAAACCGCTGAGTTTAAATAGACTTTAGAATAAAAAATAAAATGAAAATGTAAACACATGATTTTCGTAACTTTTGATTAAAACGCAATGAGTGAATATAATGACGTCATGAGGTTAATGAAAGATATCGATTGGTTTTTTAATAATGTGTATTTCCTCCTCTATTTAAAAGATTAAGGTAGAAGTGTTTCGTTCAATAAATTAAACTCAACTGAACCTCTAAAATAACTAATGCACTATTTAAATCCATTTTTTAATAGTGAAATATTGCATTATAAAACAATATAATGCAATATTTCACTATTTTTCTCTTATCGGCTATTGCTAAGCGCACATGTGCATTTCCAAGAATTTCATAAAAGGTAAGAAAACAAAGGCAACTAATCTTTTATCACTTTTGCGGTATTTCTTTTGATCAAAAAACAAATATGTAAGTCATAAATTTAAGTGTGGGCTGATTTTTTTGCACGCCAGTGTATAAGCATGAGTACATATGCTATTGACACTCCTTTCAGGAGCTCTCATCTCACGGCATATTATAATATTGTGGAATAAATATTTTATTTTCCGAACGGAATTTCAGCCAAACTTTTTACCCAACATTGATACGTTCATCTAACGCTGGCGCAAACCAAGCGATATTGAAACGATTTTATGTAGGTTTTTGTCGTTTCTGTCCGTTCTGTACCTATGCAATTTTGATCTGCCCAATGAATACTGGGTCGGTTGCAAAAAACTTTTATTACATTATTGTAAAGGATCAAGGCAGCGTACTGAAGATATCTTCAAAAAACAAAAAAACTCTACCTACGATTACAATGAAAGTGATAAAAATTACCGATATTTTTCAACAAATCCGGGCATAATATATACATTACTGCGAGAAACCAATGACAATTTCATCATTAAAAGAAGCTTCATTGTGCTCAGATCCGGCCCTCGGGACATGCCGAGATCTTTATTATAACGATGATGAAAAGCGATGTATTGTCATCCTACCCGCATTTATGCGAGACGTAAACGATGGAACTCCTGAACAATGAGAAAGGAATGTACTCTTTCAGAAAAGGCTAGTCAAGCTATGAAACAAAAACTAATAGAGAACGCTGCACTTATCAATTCGCAGGCACAGAATTTTCCATTATAATTTACTTGAAATGATACATTTTTAATCAAACGTTCACTATCGAAACGAAGGACAGACAGACAGAACGTGGACAGACAGAAACACAGATGCATAGCACACTAATGCTATTAACGGCTTAATGTAAGCATGCCTGGAGCTCATTACAAACAGGTGTACGGTCAACTTGAGGTTATTTTGAAAACTGAAGGGCACTGTATCTGAACACGCAAAAGAAATGAACTACACATTAGTCTGTTTCTAACAGCAGTATTCTATATCTCATAGGAAAACGCGAAAGGAATCCGGCGAAGCATGGTGCTTTTTTGAACCAACGTGTTTTTTTACCAGCGCCTAACGATAATCATTACCGCAGTAGATAGCAAGATTTATATCGCATGAATCGTCCCTGTTCAACAATCATTCAATAAAACTGCGACATAAGACTGCCTTGCCGCTATGTCGCGTCAATTTTTATGACTTTAATTTAACAGTATAAAACCACACCTACCCTTTCTTCTAATGAAGTAGAAAATTAACTTTGCGTGTAACTAAACATGAGTTACAACTCAATGTATGTACTCATTGAGAAACATCAACGGTTCACGCAGTGGAAAACAAAACCAACGACAGCAGTACCTATAGTGACGATTTGTTTCGATGCGTCACACCCCAGACGACTCAAACGCAAAACATGTGCAGGATGAAGAGAGCACTTATCTTTAATTTACAATCATCGAATAAACCTTGGCCGCGTAGTCTCCACTTATAAAGTATAATACAAAGGGTAACTTTTTGTATTTTAAGTTATGATGAGAGTCCGTATCGAATCACTGTAATACATGCTCGTCAGAGACCCAGTGTGGGGAAAGAGCTTCGACGGTACTTTGGTCAACTGAAACCGATAAGCATTCTAAGACTTCAAAAACCCAGACTATATTTGGGAGAACCATATTGTCTTTATTTATCAGTTTTTTTTCTATAGTACCATTAAATCTTGGAACAAACTACTGTATGAGCTAAATAAAAGATCATAATTATTATAATTATGAAACGTGTAAAATTGACAGGTCTGCGTTCTAAGTAAAATTACATAGATACAATGCCATTGTACGGCTAGCAGAAAATGCGATGGCATATCCCCGCTACGGTCACGCAATGTACTCGTAGGAAGTGGGTATGCTCACACCTACCTTACGATGTCAAAAAAAATACCATGAACTTACCTCACCAGAGGCTACAGAATGAGTCTATTGATCCAGCGTAAAGATCTAGTTACTTACCCCAGGAGAGCGGTCTTTTCCATGCTGACGGCAGGCATGACGGTTGTTGTCACTTCCTTCTGGGCCGGTCTGAAATAGTGATATTGCTGTAGCATACTCGAGGTGGAATGTTATTGAACAATGATTGGATTCATTTAATAAGAATGAATACCAATTTTAGGGTAGTGTCATAGACTAGTAAAATATGCAGCGGCGTATATAATTTCCATTCTCTGTGGCGCAGTGGGCCGGCTTGAGACGCAGAAGGTACATCCGCCGCGGGACAAATGTTTGTATGATCTGCAAATATTTATCTCGGGTCTGGGTGTTTTCTACATATAATATGTACTTATGTATTTACAAAAAAAAGTATAAAAGTAGTATATCAGTCATTTAGTTCCTATAATACAAGCTCTGCTTAGTTTGGGGTTAGATGATGCTGTGTGAAAAATGTCCAGCATTATTATTATTAATTATCTATTGAAGTAGTCTACTCTATAGTGGAGAAGGTTGTCCGCAAAAAAAACAAAGAAAGGCTGATGAATTATTGCATTCACTGGTTTGGAGAGGTTATTCTCGTTTTTATATTTTAGCTCCGTACCTACTTCTTATAGTCGTAGCTATATAAGTTTTATTTTCATAGTTCAAGAATTATACAATTCTGATAGCAATAATAATAACTTTTAACATTAAAACTTTTATGTTCGTGTGTATAATTTACGCCGTTACGCCTTTTATTAAAGCTTATAGCTTGTAGCTTTACTTTCATGTTATTTTAAAAAGGTGCCCAAGATGTCCGACCCGCGAAGCTAGGGTCCCGAAGTACCCTCACAATTCATAACTCCTAAAGTTACCATTGGAAATCGGCCGAACTATGTTAAACGTTCCCGTCGGTACATTAGGCCTTTGTATCATAATTCTAGGACGAGGGGCTTGAATTCAAAATTTGTTGCGGAAACCTCAAAATGATTTTTAGATAAGTTAAGATACCTTGCTGTAAGGTCCAGTAAAAACGATATTTCATGGCCGCTTCACATGTATGTACTTACACGTATTATATTGGGGTGAGGGGGGCGTGAAAAAGTTACTTATAAATACTACATTGTATCTTAAGCTAAGAGAGAAGTTAAGTTGTGACATACGGGCGAACAGACAGACACACCTGTGCCTAACTTTGCTTCTCACGAGCGTACATGGTAGATATTTTACGAAATCCAATATGACGAAGTCGTGAGCGTATTTGTTTTTTATCTAGCAAAGCTCCTTACACACGACGATGTATTCTATTCTACGTTTTTCTCGTCCCCATCTTATCTATCTATTTAAATATATTTTTTTTCCAAATAATTTTTTAACACTTAAGGAAAAAAAAAATATCTGCTACTAACATTCAAACTAACAAATAATTTTAAGTAAAAAATGTGTTCATAACCATGATAGTTTCAGAAGTGATACTGTAGAGTATGATAAGTACATTCCTCTAGAGGAATGTACCTATCACACTTCCTTCAATTCCATGACTCATTTTCAACTACTGATATGTATGTCCAATACATAATATCTGGGGCGTACCAGCTCTGGTTAATTTTGACGGACAGCAACATTCATGCATCACGGCCTCGTCGAAGTCTGGGCTATATTTATCCAGAGTTGAACGCTGATATTTGCATCGTGTATTTCGGCTGCGTTGTAAAGACTATGTAATTAACAGGTAACTGGAATTGGAAACCTATCTAAAACGAAACAAAACACGCACACGACTGTAATAAATGTAATGGGTACAAACCCATGGTGGAAATTCTCTGATATAATGTTCCAGATGTAGAACTTGCATAGATATCAGCGCGTAGATCTTTAAGAATACCAAAAACGGGTCAGTGACACGACCAAACACTAAATTTGGCACATGTCCGCGTTTTTCAAGTAGTTAGCGTTCCACGTGATGTATTTGAAGTCCATAGTATCGCGCAAATAAGTAATATCTAATCAACCTAAATCATACTAGTCTGTGAAAAGGGCTGGTCGTGCATGGGCCTCATTTCGAAATAAGTTTACAAAAATAATAAGGCCTTTCCTTTTAGGTACAAGAAAACCTAAGTTTTGACGAGAGTCGATAAAGTGTATCTTACGGAAGAAAGCAAATAATTGGCTTCATTAAGGTATCTATATGTAAGTAGATAACGTTTGTTCTACAGAAAGACTCATCGCGTGAAGCTAACTTTCAAAGACATAAATATTTTATTATTGGAAATGGTAGTTTTGTTTTATACGTAGAAATGTCGAGTCTCTCACTATTATTTTTAATAAATTATTAGTAGGATTTGTAGTTCCTTTCAGCCTTTCTTTGCTTTGCGATATAAAAAATAGCTACGAAATGCAGTTTACGAACCCTGAAAAAAAGACATCTTTTCCTAAATTCTGTACCTAACTACTCGTTAACTATCAAACTAGACGCAATTTTTTATGGACATACACGATTGGATGACCAACTTCTACATAATATGTTACTTGACTAATAAGTACATAGACAGAATAGATAATACTGAATAGAAACATTCAAGATACAACTGCCACCTAATGATGACAGGACAGGTGAAGTTAATCTGCAAGACAGAATGTGACGCGACTATAATTAATTAGACATTGGAACAGCCAAATGTTAAAAAATCTAGAAGTTTTACAAAAACGATGCTTATCTTTAATTAGATTAAGCTTTGATATATACCTACCTATAACAAAAGTAATGAAATTACTACCTACAACAGAACAACTGTTGTAGGTAGTAATTTCTTTATTTTTGGAATAGGTAGGTATATATCAAAGCTTTTGAATATTTCTTGTCTAGTCAAAAAAAAATGTTGAATTAAAATTTGTTCTCAAAATTAATGTATTAAAATTAGGTCATCAAAGTCTTTTGGGCTAGAATGCTTTGTTTTACCTTTATTTAGTTATTAAATACTTATAGGTATTTGTAAATGTCTGTACACAACAACATACCTAAACTATTAATGACTTGAGCTTCAAATAATTATCAATAAGTACTTATTAGGTAACAATGAGTATGTATAACTATGTTGAAACAATACTTTTCCTGAGTAAAAACTAACTACTAGTACTAACTGAATCAAAATGCATGTACAATTTCAGATTTGCTGTGGAAAAATAGCTATAGGAAGCTACCTAATATATTAATATAAATAAATTTAAATCTTAATAAATCTAATAGAATTCATAATGTTGGTATAATTTGAAATGGAAAAATTAATTATTACTCACATGGACCGAAACTCGGCCATACTGGATTCAAAATTTTTAAAAAGTTTCTTTCTTGCAGGACAATTTGTAGGAATATGTATCTTTACTTTTTTCTTTCTTTTCTGCACCCGATATACCCAGCACACTTTGCCCAGGTTAATATACGAGCCACAGTTCCATACTCCATCTTGCATTGTTGTTAGAACTAATAAGAAACTAAAAATAACATCTATTATGTAAATAAGCCAGAAACCAAGATTAGCAAAGAAATTATAAATATGATAAATTCATGACTCCTTCAAGTTCAGAGTTTGTTTCCTAAACTATTCTTAACTTCAGAGTAAATAAACTATGTTTGTAGGTGCCGGAGACATGAGAGATAAATCAGGCAAGTTTGTAAGAGCTACTAGTTTACCTGAATAGGAATTTGATGATGATGAGGAGGGCGCCAGAGAGTCTTTAACTCGTGATTTGAACGGTACCGTGAGGCGAACACTCGACACAGGTTGCCTCGTTACACCGAATTCGCGAAGTGACAATCTTACCAAAGTCTGGTTGGCTGGAACTGTAGAGTGCCTCACTTCGCTCTGTTCAAGAGCGCATGCGTAAGTATATTCAATTTACAACCCGGGAAGTTATGAACAAGAGTAAAACGGCTCTTGAGAACATTTTCTACAATTTGAAATAGTAAATATATTATCTACTCACCGGTAAAGGTTTTAGAAGGTTATTAGTAATTTTGTTATTATTAAAAATAACAAAAGGGCATGAATTTTGTTACTAATGTCTTGCTATCAAGAAATATTCTTATTATGACGTTCAATCTTTCCTCGGAAAGCAAAAAAAAAACGTTTACTTTATTTCTTGTCACAGAAATTCAAATTCAATGCAGTTTTTGTCTATTTCACAGATTAAATATTTTTGTTTATTTTTTTTTGGTTTGCTAAGTTGGTGCGATCCCTTACATGAAGAAAATGTTGTTTGTGCTTTCGTTAATTACCGTGTTGTTTAAATAGGGTAAAATTTGCAGCCTTAAGGCGTATTTTCGATGCCTGAATGACGTATATTGCGGCAATACACAGATAATTTCTTTTTTTATTATTTTATTTCTGGTCATAGAGGAAATAATCTGTACATTTGCAAATTACTCACATAGGAGTGGTTTAGAAGCGCCATCTCTATTCGTTTAACTTCAACAACTTATTCATTCTCTTGTTTACATTCCTTCAAAGGCAGCCCTAATGTGGATCCGCTTCCAAAACTAACCGCCCGCTTACTAATTTAGTTGAACTCTGCTTCGATAGATGGCGCAAACAAAACAAAGTGGCTCAGGAAGTCAAGCAGATCAGACCATGTAAAAGATATTTGGAATACTATCTACTAGCTTCTATCGGCAGCTTCGCCCGTCAAATATTTGACCCGCGGCGGGAATCGAACCCGCAACCTTCTGCGTCTCAGGCATCATTTTTCAGACAATTTTCCATAGAAATTTTTCTTCTCCACCCTGTTTAACTCCTTTAGGGTTGATTTTTGAACCTAAAATAACTACATTCTAAATTTCATCAATATCGGTTCAGTAGTTACGGAGACGGACGTGGTAACAAACATTCACACACAAAAAAAGCATTTATAATATTAGTTATTACGATAGGATAGGTACTAGTAAAAAAACTAGTTAAAAACTTGACGTATGAAAACGATTGCCGTTTTGACATGTTATTAACTCAGCATAGAACGTTCTGAATTTTCTTTAAGTTTAAAGTTTGTAGGTACCTAGACAATTCTAGGTAGGTAGGTAGTGTTGTCACTGCCCTTTCTGGATCTGATCACTATGCACTTTCACCACACGCCTATTTGTTTGAAAACACTCCCGGCCTCTACCTATCTGCCACGACCATGGAGCAACTACATGATCGTGCGTGATAGGTAGGGGAGATAGGTCTCTCCTAATCATTCATAATATTGCCTCCTATGCCGAATATCACGATATGTACCTAACTTGCGAAAATAAAAAGCTTTTCTCAAAGAAAACCTAGGTATGTGAGATAGGGGGAAATCTCCGTTATAGAAATCCAAACAAACAAATAAACACGCTCAAGACTGGCTTCCCTATAGTGGACATCCCCAGATACATACTCAGTGAGTAGATCTTTGAGGATAACAAGTAGGGTGTAGTCAAAGGCACGTCGAAACATTACATTTGGTACATGCCCGCATTCCACGTGACAGTTTGCAAACCCGTCGCCGCTTATTGGAACGCTAACTGTTGGCACATGTCTCGATTTTTTGGTTCTAGGGCATGCCGTTTTCGTCACGATGTTTTCCTTCACCGTTTTGAGCACGTGTTAATGCTCACATAATTTCTTTCGACTGGAAAAATCCATGGTTGCACGACCGGGTTGGAACCCACGATCTCCGGATCAGAAGTCGGGGTATCGCCCACTAGGCCAACAGCCGTGTTGGCCTAGATCAATCTCTAAATCTATCTGTCTTGCATAGTGAGGGTTCCGATCCGTTGCTTATTAAAGTAATTAGGTATAAAGTCATTAGTCATTAAGTAATTCGTTCATCATTAAAAACTTGATGTTTTTAATGATGAACGCATGTTTGATCGACATCGTTATTTTACGGGAACTTGCGAACTTGGATTACACAACGTTTGTAAGGTCAATGTGGGGAAGACCGTCTCAGGGGCAAGTCCAAACACACATACAGCTATTTAGTATCTATTTGCGCTATTACGCCGTTCAAAGTTCAATTGATACAACAGTAATCAATAGGTAGGTATTTCATTCCAATTCGTT
This sequence comes from Perizoma affinitatum, assembly GCA_961405105.1. Taxonomy (NCBI): domain Eukaryota; kingdom Metazoa; phylum Arthropoda; class Insecta; order Lepidoptera; family Geometridae; genus Perizoma; species Perizoma affinitatum. Next base: position 2,478,123 of record OY560185.1, on the reverse strand, counting down.
CGGAAAAAATAAATTGATTTGTTCTACTCTCGTTTATCTATTTTGATAGTCTATAGTAAATTTACATCATTGACACTTTCAATGATGTAAAATATTCAATTATACCTAGATAATAGTACTATTTATAATAGAGACGATATTCTGAATCATTTTTAAACTTAAAAAAAGTATGCCGGACTTTTCAACATTGACCTTTTTTAATTAACGTTAGGTTATTTTGTGCTCAGAATTCGTATATAGATCATAATTACTGTATCTGCGAGGAAACAGTGTAAATTCAAAAAAACATACGTTTTTATGAGTTGAAGTTTTTATGAAATAAGTCAGGCTCCTTGTAATTTCATTGAATAAAAACCTATTGAGTTTGAATTGTAGATTTAGAAGTCTGCAACATCTCCATTGCGAAATTTGATAGAGATATCTACATCTACCTCGACAAAAAGGTTATACCACAGACTAGAATGCCTACAAACACAATTAATAGTGCTTACATTTTGGTTTTTATAGAACCTAAGTACCTAGGTATATGGTGAAAAAAATATTTTGAATGTTCTTTCATTATGTTTCAAATATTGATTTGTTTTTTTTTTCTATCCTGGTCGTTGGAACATCATCACACAACAAATCCTAGTTTGGGTACTTCAAGGAATATCATGTTTTAGGATCTTCCTAATAATTATGTTTGTTAGTAAATGCAGATATTATAATACTGTAAATTTAACTGTCATGTTTGCGAACCACTTTTTCATTTCATAAATATATACTCACGCGCCGAATACAGGATCGATTTTTTTCCCAGGAACTTCAACCTCGCACAGGGTGGGATTCTCGCATTTATCGAGCTTGCCACAACCCTGAGATTCCCCTCCTGAGCTTGAAGCATGGCGCACCTGCTGATTTGTGTCTTCATCAAACACAAATCCGATGTTATCCATTGTTTTAGATTTAAATCAGTTCTTGTGCCGTGGATTCTAAGTTTTGAGTAGAAGGTAGTCAGCGCGAGGAGATTTTATTTTACTGCGTTATCGATAAATCTGTGAATGACTTTTTATTATTTTATTATTAGGTAGTTCATGTATGTAGTCGCGTGCGCAGTTCTGAGGAGGAATATCAACTGATTTGATTCGTATTTGTGATACACTCAGCTTAGGTGTGGCGTATTGATTTGTAATCAGCCGCGATGCGGTCATGTGGAAAATCTAAAAACCGAAGCGAATGATGCTTATTGTGTGTTTTTAATGCGTACGTTGCGTTTTCAATGCATGTGCCTAGGTACCTACCTGCTTAATAAACAAAATTAGTCCAACATTACCTTTGTTAATAAATCTGTAGTTACATTGAATAATTAATATCTAACTAGGTATTCTCTGTAACTAGGTAGGTATCTACAGGATTGAGATATAACGCTGAAACAGAAAATACGCTTTAAGAAACAAAACAAACATGATCACGACTGTATTCCCCATGATGTAGGTAATTATAATAATGCTGGAAATTTTTCACACAGCATCATCTAGCCCCAAACTAAGCAGAACTTGTATTATGGGAACTACATGATTGATATACTACTTTATTTTTTTTGTGAATACATGCTTATTATACATATAAAACTTTCTGACCTGAGACAAACATTAGCTAATCGTACAGACATTTGTCCCGCAGCGGGAATCGAACCCGCAACCTTCTGCGTCTCAGACGGGCCTTCGCCCACTCCGCACCACAGAGGTCGTTCTTGTGCGAAACTTGAAATTTCCTGTTACTTACACCTCGATAAAACAAGCTCCCACCTACTCGTGGCCAACGTCCTGCCAGCTCATAAATTTGGCCCAAAATCTAAGACTTCAGAATTATTACAGAACATACGAACTTATAACTATGATCTAATGCTTTTCTTATAAGGCACATACTTATGTAAGCAAATACGTGCCTATACCTATTCACTTTACCTATATCAACTTGAGGACCGATCATATTACCTCCACGAGGCAAAATTTTACTTATGGTTAGTTATCCTACTAATATCATAAATGCGAAAGTTTTTATGTTTGTCTACACTAAAATAATAACGAGGTAAAATAAAAAATACAAAAAACTATCATAGTCCTGATACCACGCTAGGATTCCCTGTATCGTTTGTATCAGGAACTACGCCCAGACCCAGAACAAATATCTGCTGATGATGCAAACATATTATGTCCCACAGCGGGAATCGAATCCGCACCTATTGCGTCTCAGCCGTTTACTCACCCGCCGCACAACCAGTGTCTTCAAAGGTAAAAGGAGGATTGTATTTTGTCTGTTTGGTTGTGCATTCAGTAGAATAATTACGCTATAATAATTAAAGCTATAATAACGTGTCTTGATTAATTCTAATATATTTATATTTATTGAAATACAAATAAGTATATAATGTTAATTTTTTATAAGTAAGTATACATATTTATTCATACAACTATGTACAAGTAGGTATATACAAAAAATACAGATGAAACAGCTAGCTATCTAAAGACCGTTGCAAACGATCTATAGATAGCTCAACTGATCCAGATCACTACCAGGCGGAAGCGTTCCCAAAATACTGGCCGCATTGCCACGCTGAATGGCAATGCTAATGCGTTGACCCAGATAAGAGCCAGCTCTCTTGTTAATGTTAATACATTTACATACTAATATTACAAAGAAGTAAATTTGTATGTAATCTCCGAAACTACTCATCCGATTTCAAAAATGTTTTCACTAGGTAAATTGGATGCTATATTATCCCATAAGCATTAATTCTGGTAAAGATTCATTTTGAGGAAAACATCACCATATCTGTTATTCAAGTCAGAAAATACAGGCAATCTGGATGCATTATCGACGTGCGCTGTCGAAACGGTTTGATATAAGCACAGATATATTTATAAGTTAATGAAATGAAAAAAAATGCCCAATAATAATTTTACAAACATCAACCTACTTTTTTCCCGGACACCACGCGAGGGCAGGGGCTTATACAATTGTTTGTCCTGACTGACTGTCTGAATGATCTATCAACGCACAGCCAAAACTACGAAGTCTAGAAAGCTGAAATTTAGAACATAGGTTTATTTTTTAACCTAAAAATTCGCTAAGGATTTTTAAAATTCCACTTAAAGAGCTGGAAATAAGGGTATAACTTTGTATGAAAGTATTTGTCTTTGAAGTTAGCAACATGACAATGTGACTTACTAAGTCTTACTTACTGACTTATAAATAAATGACGTGTTTTTACATTTTACAGGGTGCGAATGTGAGTTGAAAGTTATTCGGAATATGCGTATTTTTTTAACACGACTACACGCGTGCATAGCCGCTGGCAACAGCTAGTTAAATATATATATGCCAATGATATAATAAATACCAGCGTCAACGTTCCAGCTATTCTCGAACCGAATGGTCTACTACGTGACGATGGTAAGCGGCCTGACGGCATGACTCTTGTCCCTTGGGAGAAGGGCCTTTGGTATGGGACGCCACATGCGTAGATACCCTAGCACCATCTCATCTGTCGGGGACTTCAGTTAGAGCCGGTGCAGCGGCTGATTCGGCCGAGGATCTCAAGAGGCGCAAATATAGAAGTCTCGACAGAGCCTACTTATTTGAGCCTTTTGGGGTTGAGACTCTGGGTCCGTGGGGAACCGGGGCCCTTCGCGTTTTCAAAATTCTTTCAGGGCGACTGGTCGAAGCGACGCGTGACAAGAGAGCTGGCTCTTATCTGGGTCAACGCATTAGCATTGCCATTCAGCGTGGCAATGCGGCCAGTATTTTGGGAACGCTTCCGCCTGGTAGTGATCTGGATCAGTTGAGCTATCTATAGATCGTTTGCAACGGTCTTTAGATAGCTAGCTGTTTCATCTGTATTTTTTGTATATACCTACTTGTACATAGTTGTATGAATAAATGTATTTGAATTAAAAAAAAAAAAGCTATTTATGTAGGTGAGGTATCTTATTATCTAGATAGCTACCTATCTCGGCACTTTATGCAAACGTTAATCGATATCATTAAATGGGATCTAGACATCACGTCATATAGGTAAGTAATACGTTCTAGAAGTTTACCTCCTGCTTACAAGTACATCTTGAAGATTACACAACGTTTTAATAATCCCTTACATATAATAATATCAATTTCGTTCAAGAATTACAAAAAGAGAGTTTATAGAACCGGCCAAGTGATTGTCAGACTAAGCGCAGTCTAGGGTTCCGTGGTTGCCCAATGTTTTTAAAATACCTTTTTACCAACGAAATCCAGACTATGAGATAGTCGAGATAAAAAACATCCCCATTTTTGTAACGTATTTTTATTTTACGACCTTGTCGGAGTCTTTATACCCAGGCCAAATTACAGCTCTGAGCTAAGCCGTGAACAGTCAGACGGACAGACATGGCGAAACTATAAGGGTACCTTGACTACGGAACCCTAAAAATCACCTAAGCAAAACTTAGATCAACCGTGACTAAGCCGTGACCTTCGAACCACAGCTCCCTGCGTAGGCACCCTTGTTAAAGAAGCTCTGTCTTTCTGGTCGCAGTTAGGCTGGCTAGCAGGCTTCCATGCATAATGTACAAAGTTTGAGTCTGAATTCGGAAAAGAGTCAAAAGTATAAGTCAAAACTCATTTATTCATTAAAATCACTAGGATCACTTTGAAACGTCGATTTTATCTACTGCCTGTTCCTCCGCGACAAAGCCAGGAAAGAAAGGCAGAAAAACAAGGCTGGTTATTCTTTTTAATGATCCTTTTACAAAACAAAGAGTTGGAGCATTTTCAATCCCAAGAGTTTTTATCATCTAAATAATCAGATATCTTATAGTATGCCTTTTATAAAGTTTTTTTTTAATATCATTTTTAAATTTATAAATTGTCAATTTTTGTATTTCTCTTGTGAGTTTGTTAGAAAAGCGTACACCTTGCCCTTTAAACGATTTACTAACTTTATGGAGTCTACAAGTGGCAACAGCGAGTTTATCTTTATTTCTGGTATTGTGATTATCGCCTTTTTCTTAAACAAATTAATACATCTATGAAAATCTGATGTATGTTACATCAGATTTTCATAATGATGTGAATATGTGAAAATGTGTGTACACATAATTTATAAGACATTAAATGTCAAAAAACCGAGTTCATACAACGGGAACTTTGATAAAAAGTCCAATATGCAATTTCCTAAGAAAGTGTTTATTTTTTCATAATATTTATATGGTACCACTTTTAAACCATACACTAACCATAAAAAAACATTCAAATCGTTTCAAAAAACATACAGCCGAATTGAAAATCTCCTCTTTTTTGAAGTTGGTTGATCAAAGTCGAAGTAAAAATTAATTTATTCATTATAATCAAAAGGATCACTTTGAAACGTCGGTTTTATCTATGGACACCACCGTTTTCTTAGGTATCACCTAGATAATAAGCTCAATGGGACCCTCATATTGATAGGTTATCGAAGAGACTTAGTTCTGCGGCATACGCAGTCAAAAAGATCCGTCTTTATACAGGCGTAGACACAGCTAGACTAGTTTACTTCAGCTACTTCCACAGCATTATATCGTACGGGTGTGGCGATTCGATCGTTCACATTCACATCACTAGTGTGGTAATGTCCCCATCCCTAATGCAAAAATGGCGTTATTGCTTTTTCTGCTCTTTTGCTGACAACGGATGTTTTAAATAATTTCCTGATTCTTGTTGTGTGGTATACTAATAAACTCTTGTGCCTACGTGAAATTTGGATGAACGTTTTATTGCTCAACGTAGGGAACAAATTTCCCTCATTGGTGACCCCGACGTGACATCCTAGAAGTCCAGAATGCGACAATTTTCACAGACCATAAGCCCCTTTTGTATGCATTTTTACAGCGCCGTGAGAAACTTCCTCCACCCCAACTAAACCAGCTATCATTTATCAGCCAATTTACTACTGATATTCAGTACATAAAGGGCGAGGATAATGTCGTGGCCGACGCCATGTCGCGCATCGATATCGACTCCATTTCTCTGGAGCAAGACTATGAAGCCCTCGCAAAATCTCAGGCCACAGACCAGGAACTTGCTAACTTACTGCAAAGTGGTTCTAGCCTAAATCTGACTAAGATTTGTACACCAGGGACCGATACTACTGTTTATTGTGACATTTCTACTGGTAAACCACGGCCTTATCTGACCCCTTCCTTTCGCAGAGCAGCCTTCGATAAGTTACATAATTTAAGTCATCCCGGCGATCAAGCTACTACGCGGCTCGTGGTTGAGCGTTTTGTGTGGCCTTCAGTAAGAAAAGACTGCCGAGCTTGGTCTCGATCTTGTGAAGCGTGTCAGCGCAGCAAGGTTTCAAGACATAACTCCGCCCCTCCTGGAAATTTCGACCTACCATCTGGTCGTTTCATGCATGTTCATATAGACATCGTTGGACCATTGCCCGTCTGTAACGAATACCGTTATTGTTTGACAGCAATAGATAGAGCGTCCAGATGGCCTGAGGTTTGGCCCATGCGATCTATTACCGCGGAAGAGGTAGCCGAGACCTTCACTAGAGAATGGATTCCTCGCTTTGGTGTGCAATCAGTCATTACTACAGACCAGGGCTCCCAATTTGAGTCTGATTTGTTCCATAGATTGCTGCAACAATTTGCCACTAAGCGCAAAAGAACCACCTCATACCACCCCAGTGCAAATGGGATGATTGAGCGGGTTCATCGCCAGCTTAAGGCTGCTTTAATGTGTCATAGTAGCTCATGGATAAGATCACTCCCATTAGTTCTTCTAGGAATGTGGTCGGCATTTAAAGAAGATCTCAATGCGACGGCAGCGGAAGTTCTTTACGGCGAGCCTCTTAGGCTCCCTGGGGAGTTATTAGTTCCTTCTCCGGCATCTGAGAAATTTGAAGATCCTGCTGATTTTGTTGTTCAGCTGCGACATAAGATGTCGGCGGTTCGTCCACTTCCAGCATCTCGACATGGTGAAACATCTTCATTTATATTTAAGGATCTCGCAACTGTGTCACATGTTTTCCTGCGGGATGATACAATCCGACGGGCATTACAGCCGCCTTATACTGGTCCATTCACAGTACTGGAACGATCGCGTGATGGGAAGACATTTACTCTAGATGTCAAAGGGAAAAAAGTTGTTAAAAGCGTTGACAGACTCAAACCGGCCTTCATCGACCACTCGGATCAACATTCAAGTCAAGCCGCGCAACTGCCTGTTCCACCTTCACGAACAGCCGTTCAAATCAGGTTGCCGCCTGAACCTCCGGTTCCGCAGCAGCCAGATCATAATAATTTGCCAGTTAAACAAAATTATACCACACGCTCGGGCAGACGCGTTAGATTTAAGAATTTTGACTAATTAAGATGTGTATGTTTGTTTTTATTGTGTTTATTTGGTACTCTGTTAGTTTTAACTTTACATAGATCATTTTTCTCCGTAGGGGGGTGGTGTGGCGATTCGATCGTTCACATTCACATCACTAGTGTGGTAATGTCCCCATCCCTAATGCAAAAATGGCGTTATTGCTTTTTCTGCTCTTTTGCTGACAACGGATGTTTTAAATAATTTCCTGATTCTTGTTGTGTGGTATACTAATAAACTCTTGTGCCTACGTGAAATTTGGATGAACGTTTTATTGCTCAACGTAGGGAACAAATTTCCCTCACGGTATACTGCTGGGGGAGAGTGCTGCAGATATAAATACCGTTTTAGTGCTTCTTCTCTTCAAGCATTTTATAATATGGGTCCCAGAGAATCACTTCGTCAGAAGTTTAAATAAATAAATATAATGACATTTTATTTTCAATAGAGCTTGATGACATTGATTGACATTTTAGCTTCAGCTAGAGCTAGAGTGATATAGAGCTTATTACCTAGGTGATACCTAAGAAAACGGTGGTGTCCACAAGAGACAACCCTTCATCTTTAATTTTGATATTTGCTTTAATTTGTGTAACATAAAAAAAATACCATTTTACTATTCATGTCATTAATATCTATAGATTAGTGTAGACACGGATATTAGAATGCTATAGGTACTACTAGGTATATTTAACTGGATCCTTGGAATATTGTTAAAAGCTCCCCTACAAGCCACCCTTCGCATTAAGACCAATCCGCCTATCGGCGAACCAGCGAACCAGGCAGGACACACCGGCTGTTAGTTAAACAAAACATAACTAGATGACGCTACAAATTATGACCACTTTCTAGAACGCGCTATCGATGCGTTTTGGATTATGGTACATATACCAAACAGAACGTACGGTAAAATTGCAGCATCTATAAAAAGATTGCGCGAAAAGTTGGAAGTGTTTTTGAAAGCTCAACTCTTCGAAAGAAGGTAGTGAGCAATAAAATAAGAAATAAATATAATGACAGTCCCTTGTCAAATCATCTATGAAAATCTGATATGTTCACAAAAATATTAATTTCTTTATGAAAAACAGCGATTATCAGAATGTTTATACATACAATAAAAATAAAGATTTTACTGTACGCTGTTGCCACTTGTAGACTCTAAAAAGTTAGAAAATCGTTTAAAGGGCAAGGTGTACGCTTTTATAAGAAACTCCCAAGAGATATACAAAAATTGACAAATAACGAATTTAAAAACGTAATTAAACATATTTTTATTTAAAAATATCTGATTATTTAGAAGAACTCTTGGAACTCTTTCTTGCCTTTCTTTCCTGGCTTGGTCGCGGAGGAACAGGCAGTAGATAAAACCGACGTTTCAAAGTGATCCTTGTGATTTTAATTAATAAATTAATTTTTACTTTGACTTTGATGAACCAACTTCAAAAAAGAGGAGATTTTCAATTCGTATATTTTTTTGAAACGATTTGTATGTTTTTTAATGGTTAGTGTATGGTTTAAAAGTGGTACCATATAAATATTATGAAAAAATAAACACTATCTTAGGAAATTGCATATTGGACTTTTTATCAATTTCCCGTTGTATGAACTCGGTTTTTTGACATTTAATGTCTTATATATTATGTGTACACACATTTATAAGGCTGGGCCTCTGCAACATTACAAGATTTCACTGACAAAGACTTTTATTTTCGGTGGAACGTATTACAAGCCCTCTATATGAATTCCCCTCCAGTTCGTTATAGAGGCTAAAAAAAACGGATTAGAAAAAAAAATAGCATTTGATGCATAACCCTTGACTCTTGAGGAAGGTTTTAGGCTATACGGCCCTTAGGAGCCGACCAAAAGAAGTAATAGCGCGGTAGGGCGGGGGCCGAGGACGGCCGTGGCACAGCTAAATAGTTTGCATTAAGTATAATTATGTATCTAATGTTTTTATGGTGGGAAAGTGCTTAACAGCAGATATCGTTGTGCGATGATTTTTTAATAATGCGAGTCAAAATATATTTAAAGTTATGACAGTCTCCTTAGAACGTTTTCACTACAAAGTTACAGGAAAGGGTAGCTGCCATTATTGCCCCGTCTCAAAAATGAACCCTGTATACTCATCACATGAAAAAGGTGTGACTAAAACCAGGGCCGCTCGAACGGAGCGGCTGCTCTAGGCGCCAAGGGTCAGGGGGCCCTGGAGGCGCCCCATGGCCCCTGGCGAAGGATTCCGCGACGCCCTTAGCGCCAAAGGCCTTCGTTTTGAGTGCACTTCTGCTTACTTGCTTACATATTTTTTCAAAGAAAAATTAACTACCTAAAAGGCGTTCTCCCATTTGATATTTGATTTGATTTTTCTTTACCACTGAGTTGCTATACTTGACTCTCAGAGTACCGGCGCCGGCGGCACCGATCTAGGACGCCTAGGCGCCCTCTAAGACATTTTAATTTTGTATCTTTTTTAAAGGAATTTAACTGCTAAATGCCTCTTTTGATATTTTTCCCTTTAAAAATAGACGCGCCTCTGTGCTTTAGTTACAGCAGGCGCGTTTTTTTACAGATCTCAGTATCATAGCGAAATTTTATTATTTAATTTTTATATTTCTTAATCACTGGATCGCGTAAATCCTAATTCACAGGTAAGCTCGTCATGAGACGACGGTTATTGTTAGGTATTGTTTTTAACATGTCAAGAGTTAAAAATAAACGGAAATATATCTTCGTTCTTTCGATAGCTTATTTTGTCTCTTATTATTTTACCACTGAGGTGCGGCGCCTCAATATCTAATATAGAAAAATAACGGTAAAAATAAATCGCTTTTTGATATTAAAAAAAAGCGTAAATTTAACTAGAAAATGAGAAATCTAAGTGAACTTTCTATGCTGCAAAGAATTATTGTAATCACCGATGAGCATAACGATTTTTTGACATAAGTGAATAGTTTAC